>CM039674.1:89659044-90280851 GCA_022496015.1 Hordeum marinum
ACCGAGCTGATATCTTAAGGACGACATTTTTGTATGCCACCATCTTTGGATTTTTAGCGTCGAATTCGCTTTGATTTCCGAGATGGCCAAGGAGTCTCCCAGTACCTCTAGCCGACGTATGCCCATTGATGCAGCCATTCGGAGACCATGAAGGAGGGCCTCGTATTCGACTGCATTGTTGGAGTCCGCATACATGATTTGCAACACGTATCGCACATTGTCGCTAGTGGGGGATGTGACGATAACTCCAGCCCCCAGTCCGGCCAAGGTTTTGGAGCCGTCAAAGTACATTGTCCAATGGGAGTATGCACTATATTCCTTGGGGAGTTTGGCCTCCATCCATTCAGCCAGAAAGTCCGCCAGCACCTGTGATTTAATGGCACGACATGGCTTGTAGGTTATTTCAAAGGGGAGGAGTTCCGTGGCCCATTTGGCAATGCGACCGGTGGCGTCCCTGTTGTTGATTATATCGTTCAAGGGGACCTCCAATGCTACCATCACCGTGCACTCCTGAAAGTAGTGTCGGAGTTTCCTCGATGCCATGAATACTGTATAGGCAATTTTTTGATAATGGGGATATCTGGACTTGCACTGAGTTAGCACCTCTCACACATAGTATACCGGCTTCTGAGTCTGAAATTTATGCCCCTCCTCATCTCGTTCAGCGACGAGCACTTCACTGACGACTTTGTTGGTGGCCGATATGTATAGCAACATGGGCTCACTAGCGCCTGGTGCCGTGAGTATGGGGTTGGTTGCCAGTATTGCTTTTATTTATTCCAACGCAGCCGCTGCTTCATCGGTCCATTCGAAATTGTTGGTCCGTTTCAGCAGTTTGTAGGGCGGTAGAGCCTTTTCTCTGAGGTGGGAGATAAAGCGGCTTAACGTCGCTACGCACCCGGATTGCAAGCTCTGATAGAGCATGGATTTTAGATGGATTTGCCTCTATTACTCTATGGGAGACGATGAATCCAAGTAGCTTACCAGAGGGGACTCTGAATACATATTTTTCCGGATTGAGCCGTATATCATATTCTCGTAAATTAGCAAAAGTTTGACGTAGGTCGTCGATCAACTGGTCGACGTGTTTGGTTTTGATTACCACATCATCCACGTATACCTCGATGGTCTTGCCGACACGTGTAGAGAGACAGGTTTGGATCATGCGCTGGTAAGTAGCCCCAACATTTTTTAGCCCAAAGGGCATCTTGTTGAAACAGAATGACCCGTAGGGGGTGATGAAAGCCGTAGCAACTTGATCGGATTCCTTCATTTTAATTTGATGGTATCCGTAGTAAGCGCCAAGGAAACACAACAGATCGTGTCCGGCTATGGCATCGATGATCTGGTCTATGCGTGCTAAGGGCAAAGGGTCTTTGGGGCATGATTTATTAAGGTCTTTAAAATCGACACATAGCCGCCAGGACTTGTTTTTCTTATGTACCATCACTAGATTTGCTAGCCACTCGGGGTGTTTAATATCCCGAATAAATCCGGACTCTAGTAGTTTGGATAATTCTTCACCCATGGCCTGCCGTTTGGGTTCAGAGAAGCGGCGCAGAGTCTGTTTCACGGGCTTAAAGCCCAGAATAATGTTTAGGCTATGTTTGGCTAGTTGACGTCGGATTCCACGCATATCGGAAGGATGCCAGGCAAAAATGTCCAAGTTCCCGCAGAGGAAATTCTGCAAAGCTTCATGCATAAGAGGGTCGAGCTAGGCTCCGATGGACGCCGTCTTATTGGGGTCCGTTGGATGCCCTAAAATTTAATGATTTCCTCTGCGGGTTTGAAGGATGTAGACTTGGGTCTTTTGCTAAGGATCACGTTATCTCTATTGACTGTCGACTGTAGAGCAGTCAACTCTTCGACGGTAAAAGTTTCTTCTAGTGCCTCGAGGGCGAGCGTTGCCGTTTTGTTTTCGGCCCGAAGGGCTATGTCCGGATCACAGGCAATCGTGATCACTCCGTTTGGTCCTGGCATTTTTAGTTTCATGTACCCGTAATGGGGTATAGCCTGGAACTTTGTGAAGGCATCGTGTCCCAAATAGGGCATGATAGCCACTCAAGAAGGGGACGATGTGGAAGAGAAGTTCTTCAGATCGGTAGTTATCGGGTGTGCCGAACACCACGTCCAGGATGATACATCCGAAACAACATGCCTCCTTTCCTAGGACCTCATATATGAGGTTAAGACCACTGCTGCCGTCCATTAGCACTTTATGTAGCCTGTATCCATCAATTATGGGATTCAAGACTAGAGCGGCCGGTGAATGACCAGAAAGAATGGGCGGCCGGTCAGTGTCCCCAAAAGTAATCGGTACGTCTGCCCATGGGCTAGTGGTTGCCACGTGGTAGACTTGCTCGTGTTCCTTAAGACCTCTCTTGCGTCTGTTCTTCGAGGGGAAGATTTCATAGACAGTCAGGACTTCGACATTAAATCCGGGCGGCGAAGGAGAGCGTCTACTTGATAGAGGTGTGTCAAGGATGGCCTCACCGCTTTTTGCCACTTGCCTGACGACCCAACAAGCTCAGACTTTGTGCATTGGGTTCGCGTTTAGTAATATGGAATGTATGGGGTATAGTTTATCCAAAAGCCCGTCGAGGACAGTGTAGGCCCCCAAAAGGGGCTTGTTTCTTTTTTCGATGGGTTCATACCTGGTCGGCCGATTTGGAGGTGTCCTCTTTTTCCGAGCTCCTATAGGGTGTTCGTAGGATTTTGGTTCCGAGAAAAGCCGCTCGGATTGCTAGACACTCTCCATGGCGCAATACTTCTATACCAACTCGGATAGCTCTGAGAAATCGCTTATGCGTCGGCGGGCTAGGGCATTGAGAATACCCTCATCATGGCAATTGCAAATAAAAATTGCCGTTAAATCTTGGTCGCTGAGACCTTTTACTCTGCTCCTAGCGAGTAGGAGTCTTGCCCAAAAGTGGTGGACTGATTCTCCTCGTAGTTGTTTTATGTCTTGGAAGTCTGGAGATACGGGCTTCGGTGGAAAACTGAGATTGTCATCCTGGGAGATGGGTGGGCAAAAACTGGGTTCCACGCCACGTTGAGTATTCGAGAATACAAACTCCGAATTGTGGCATAGATCTGGGACCGATGATGATTCGGTTTTGAGGTAATCCCCGGCGCCTGGCTCATCTACGTAGCCTTGGTGATCAGAGACTGGGGTGTAAACTATTTTCAATTCCAACTGTCGAGATGAATCCGCAGCCGGACACTCGATAGTGGCGACAAGGTGGATGACAGGAGGGACGTGAATCTCCCTATCATCGGATTTAATCCCGAGGCGATCATAGATCGGAACTTGGTCATCCGATATACGCATTGCCTCGAGCCGATCGAACAATTCGTTTAAGAATGAAGCAATGGCAGGGTGCGTGTCGCTGATACGGGTGGATTCGTCAAGTGGTGTGACGGTTCCAGAGTCACGCTGAAGTGGATCTACATTTCGTTCCCCCACGAGACCTAATGAATCGGACGTCAAAGCGTCCGGACTTATAGGTTTTTCTCTGAAGGTTGAGGGTCCCATTGGAACTAGTGTCCCCCGCGAATCAACCACGAACTCTAGGGTTCCGAACTTGATACTCTGATGCGGGGAAAACCTTCCGACCTGGCCCTGACGGCTGATCGTGTTGTCATGCGACAAGATGTAGTTGCTAGTGAAACCCTCATCGGGGTTGAAAGTCCCCTCGATGCAGACCTTGCCACCTGCGACGAGGCGAGCCATCGATGCCTTCGGCGCTCACAATGGAACTCTCAATGAAAGCACCAATGTCGGTGTCAAAAATGGCAGATCTCGGGTAGGGGTTCCGAACTATGAGACTAGGATCGACGATAACAGGAGACGAAGGGGACACGATTTTACCCAGGTTCGGGATCTCCTATGGAGGTAATACCCTACGTCCTTCTTGATTGTATTGATGGTGTAAGAGGTTACAGAGTTGATCTACCTTGAGATTGTATGTCTAACCCTAGATGAGTCGTTCTGTCCCTACGCCCTAACACTCTCCGACTTATATAGATGCCGGGGGTGCCCTTAGCTTACACATGGTCGGTAACATGCCGAAGAGATAATTTGCCTAACTACAGCTAATAACTTGGAGAACACGTGTGGACTCCATGAAGCTTCCATCCTGGCACAAATGGTCCTCGATCCTCTGATGCCTACCTTGTGGCCCACACAGTCCGACCCATGAATAATGGTCGGCTATCCGAGGACCCTTTAATCCAGGACTCCCTCAGAGGCATCCCTGCTTCTACCATTGTCGTCGTAGGAGCTGTGTTTGTTCGGTGCCCCGTGGTGCTAGAGTTCTGCCCCAGTTCAGAGATAAAATGGTCAATGAAGAACTTCGTTTGTTGTGGGTTTTGAAAGATGGCTTCATATATAGCCTTGCGATGGGCATACCAGATCAACCACAGAGTGACCGACATGCGCGTGAACCCTCCATGGTCAAGTTCCTCGCTGAGCTCAAACAGCCATAACCTAGCATTCAGATTCGTATTAGCAACCATATGCGAGACCATCCCTTCATCCGACAAGGCCCAAACACACCTAGCCATAGTGCAAGAGACAAGGGCATGACGCCATGAGTCTTGTCCTCCACAGAGTGGACAAACGTCCACATCCTCCATATTACGCCTCTTAAGAACATATGTTGTTGGAAGTGAATGATGTGCTAGTCTCCACAAGAATACTCTGATTTTCGAAGGGACTTTAAGCTTCCACAAATAACTCCAAGAATTTTCATCTCTTTGGTTGAGAGCCGGTCCACTTCGTGTTGGAAATATGCCCTAGAGGCAATAATAAATTAGTTATTATCATATTTCATTGTTCATGATAATCGTTTATTATCCATGCTATAATTGTATTGATTGGAAACTAAATACATGTGTGGGTATACAGACAACACTGTGTCCCTAGTATGCCTCTAGTAAACTAGCTCGTTGATCAAAGATGGTCAAGGTTTCCTAACCATTGACATGAGATGTCATTTGATAACGGGATCACATCATTAGGAGAATGATATGATGGACAAGACCCAAACTATAAACGTAGCATATGATCGTGTCCGTTTATTGCTACAGTTTTCTGCATGTCAAGTATCTGTTCCTATGACCATGAGATCATGCAACTCACTAACACCGGAGAAGTAACTTGCGTGTATCAAACGTCGCAACGTAACTGGGTGACTATAAAGGTGCTCTACAGGTATCTCCGAGGGTGTCTGTTGAATTGGCATGGATCAAGACTAGGATTTGTTACTCTGTGTGACAGAGAGGTATCTCAGGGGCCACTCGGTAATACAACATCACAACAAACCTTGCAAGCTATGTGACTAAAGTGTTAGTCATGGGATCTTGTATTACGGAACGAGTAAAGAGACTTGCCGATAACGAGGTTGAACTAGGTATGGAGATACCGACGATCAAATCTCGGGCAAGTAACATACCGAAGAACAAAGGGAACATTATACGGGATTGACTGAATCCTTGGCATAGAGGTTCGACTGATAAAGATCTCCATAGAATATGTAGGAACCAATATGGGCATCCAGGTCCCGCTATTGGTTATTGACTATAGAGGTGTCTCGGTCATGTCAACCCCAAAGCTTCAACCCCAAAGCTCAGCATATAAATAAAGGGGTGGGGCTAGCACCTCGAACACATCAAGAAACCCTAAGCCACGTGCTGCCTCTCATCTAGTTCGTAGTTTCTCCTCTAGATCAGTTTCAGCGGTGCTTAGGCGAAGCCCTGCTGGAATTGCTCCACCACCATCGCCGCAATGCCGTCGCGCTGCCGAAGAACTCGTCTACATCTCCGCTCCCTCTTGCCGGATCAAGAAGGTGGAGATCTACATCGAGTTGTACGTGTGCTGAACGCGGAGGTGCCGTCCGTTCGGCGCTAGATCGGAAGGACCGTGATCAAGATCGCGAGACGATTCGTGATTGGACCGCGGGACAGACCATGATGAGATCGCGGGACAGATCGTGATGGGATCACGGGACGCTCGGTGATTTGGATCGCGAAGACGTTCGACTACATCAACCGCGTTTCTTAAGCTTCCCGCTTAGCGATGTATAAGGTTATGTAGATCCACTCTCCCTCTCGTAGATGCTCATCACCATGGATAGATCTTGCATATGCGTAGGAATTTTTTTGTTTCCCATGCAACGCTCCCCAACAGTGGCATCATGAGCTAGGTCTATGTGTAGATGAGATCTCGAGTAGAACACAAAGAGTTTGTGGGCGTTGATGCTTAGATTGCTTCCTCCCTTGGTCGTGTTTTGGTTCAGCAGTATTGTGGGATGAAGCGGCTCGGACCAACCTTACTCGTACACTTACGAGAGACCGGTTCCATCGACTGACGTGTAACCTCGTTGCACAAAGATGGCTGGCGGGTGTCTGTTTCTCCTACTTTAGTTGGATCGGATTCGACAAAGGCGGTCATGGAGAAGGTTGAAAAGCAATTTATGTATCACCGTTGTGGTTTTGCGTAGGTGAGAATTATTCTTGCTAGATACCCGTAGTATCCACGTAAAACTTGCAACAACAATTAGAGGACGTCTAACTCATTTTTGCAGGGTATGTTGTGATGTGATATGGACAATTACATGATGAGATATATGTGATGTATGAGATGATCATGTTTTGTATAGAATATCACGACTTGCATGTCGATGAGTACGGCAACCGGCAGGAGCCATAGGATTGTCTTTAATTATTGTATGACCTGCGTGTCAATTATTAAGCGCTATGTAATGCTTTACTTTATCGCTAAACGGTAGCAATAGTAGTATGAGCATGGTGGGCGCGACAACCCCGATGGCGACACAATGATGGAGATCATGATGATGGAGATCATGGTGTTATGCCGGTGATGATGGAGATCATGCCGGTGCTTTCAAGATGGAGATCAAAAGCACAAGTTCATGGCCATATCATGTCACTTATGATTTGCATGTGATGTTAATCCTTTTCTGTACATTGTTTTGCTTAGGACGACGGTAGCATTATAAGGTGATCCCTCAATTAAATTTCATGGTAAAATTGTGTTCTCCCCGAGTGTGCACCGTTGCGAAAGTTCGTCGTGTCGAGACACCACGTGATGATCGGGTGTGATAGACTGTGCATTCACATACAACGGGTGCAAGTCAGTGTTGCACATGCGGAGCACTCGGGTTAAACTTGACGATCCTAGCATGTACAGACATGGCCTTGGAACACAAGAGACCGAAAGGTCGAGCATGAGTCATATAGTAGATATGATCAACATGATGATATTCACCATTGAGATCACCTCAACTCATGTGATGATCTGACATGAGTTGGTGAATTTGGATCATGTATCACTCGAATGACCGGAGGGATGTCAATTTGAGTGGGAGTTCTTAAGTAATATGATTAATTGAACTCATTAACATGAACATAGTCAGTAGTGTCTTTGCAAATTCTGTTGTAGCTCACGCTATAGCTCCCTTGAATTTTTATATGTTCCTAGAGAAATAGAGTTGAAAGATGTTGGTAGCAATATTGCGGACTGGGTCCGTGATCTGAGGATTGTCCTCATTGCTGCATAGAAGGCTTATGTCCTTAATGCACTGCTCGGTGTGCCACCCCTCTAGCGTCGCCTGTAGATGTTGTGAACATCTGATAGGCACGTTCCAATGACTACTTGATAGTTTAGTGCGTCATGCATTACGGCTTAGAATTGAGGCTCCAATACGTTTTGAACGTCGTGGAACATATGAGATGTTCTAAGAGCTGAAATTGGGATCTCAGGCTCGTGCCCGTGTTGTGAGATATGAGATCTCCAACAAGATTCTTTGCCTGCAAGATGAAGGATAATAGCTCAATCGTTGAGCATGTGCTCAGATTGTCTGGGTCCTGCAATCACTTGAATCGAGTGGGAGTTGATCTTCCAGATAAGATAGTGATTGATATAGTTCTACAAGTCACTATCACTAAGCTACTAGAACTTGCTAATGAACTATAAAATGCCAAGGATGGAAATAATGATACCTGAGTTGTTCATGATGTTTGACACCGCGAAGGTAGAAATCAAGAAGGAGCGTCAAGTGTTGATGGTTAGTAAAACCACTAGTTTCGATAAGGGCAAGGGCAAGGAGGGAAACTTCATGGATGGCAAGTTAGTTGCTGCTCCAGTGAAGCAACCCAAAGTTGAACCCAAACCCGAGACTAAGTGCTTCTATTATGAGGAGAGCGGTCGCTGAAGCGGAACAACCCTAGATACTTGGTAGATAAGAAGGCTGGCAACGTCGACAAAAGTATATTTGATATACGTGTTATTGATGTGTACCTTGCTAGTACTCCTAGTAGCACCTGAGTATTGGATACCGGTTCGGTTGCTAAATGTTAGTAACTCGAAGTAAAAGCTACGGAATAAACGGAGACTAGCTAAGTGTGAGGTGACGATGTGTGTTGGAAATGTTTCCAAGGTTGATGTGATCAACATCGCACACTCTCTCTACCTTCGGGATTAGTGACAAACCTAAATAAATGTAATTTGGTGTTTGCGTTAAGCATGAACATGGTTAGATCGTGTTTATTGCAACACGGTTATTCATTTAAGTTAGAGAATAATGGTTATTCTGTTTACATGAATAATACCTTCAATGGTCATGCACCCAATGAATGGTTTGTTGAATCCCGATCGTAGTAGTACACATGTTCATAACATAGATGCCAAAAGATACAAAGTTAATAATGATAGTACCACATACTTGTGGCACTGCCGCTAAATGTCATATTCGTGTAAAGCGGATGAAGAAACTCCATGTTGATGGATCTTTGGACTCATTCTATTTTGAATCGGTTGAGACATGCGGACCATGCCTCTTGGGCAAGATGACTAAGGATCCCGTTTTCCGGTTTGATGGAGAAGGCAAGTGATTTATTTTAAATGATACATGTTGATGTATGCAATCCAATGAGTCTTATAGCGTGTGGTGGATATCGTTATTTTCTTACCTCCACTGATGATTTGAGTAGATAATAGTGTATATTTACTTAATGAAACACAAGTCCGAGTCATTTGAAAAGTTCAAGCAAATTTAGAGTGAAGTTTAAGATCATCATCACAAGAAGATAAAAATGTCTGCGATATGATCATGGAGGTGGATATCTGAGTTACGAGTTAGGCATACAACTTTAGACAATGTGAAAGGTTATTAACAACTCATGCCACCTAGAACACCATAGTGTGATGGTGTGTTCGAACGTCATAGTCGTGCTCTATTGGATATGGTGCATACTATGATGTCTCTTATCGTTTTGCCACTATCGTTTTGGGGTTATGCATTAGAGACAACTACATTCACTTTAAATAGAGCACCATCTAAATCCGTTGATATGACACCGTATGAATTATGCTTTGATAGAAACCTAAGTTGTAATTTCTTAATGTTTGGAGCTGCGACGCTTATGTGAAAAAAGGTTTTCACCTAATAAGCTCGAACCCAAAGCGGATAAATGCATCTTCATGGAATACCCTAATAACAGTTGGGTATACCTTCTATCTCAGATCCGAGCACAAAGTGTTTGTTGCTAAAAATGGGTACTTTCTCAAGAAAGAGTTTCTCTCGAAAGAATTGAGTGGGAGGAAGATAGAACTTGATGAGGTTGTTGAACCTTTGTTTCAACTAGAAAGTAGCGCAGCGCAGAAATATGTTTCTGTGGAGCCTACATTAGTTGAATAGGAAGTTAATGATGATGATCATGAAACTTTGTGTCAAGTTACTATCAAACCTCGTAGGTCGATAAGGACGTGTACTGCTCCTGAGTGGCACGACAACCCTGTCTTAGAGGTCATGTTGTTGAACAACGATGAACCTACGAGCTATGGAGAAGCGATGATGGGCCCAGATTCTGACAAATGGTTAGAGGCCATGAAATCCGAGAAAGGATACATGTATGAAAACCAAGTATAGACTTTGGTAGACTTGCTCGTTGGACGGTAGGCCGTCAAGTATGAATGGACCTTTAAGATGAAGACATACGTTGATGGTAAATGTCACCATTTATAAATCTCGACTTGTCACAAAGAAGTTTCCGACAAGTTCAAGGAGTTGACCGCGATGAGACTTTCTCACTCATAGCGATGCTAAAGTCTGTTGGAATTATGTTAGCAGTTGCTGCATTTTTCAATTATGAAATCTGGTAGATGGATGTCAAAACACCATTTCCTTAACAGATTACTTGAGGAAATGTTGTATGTGATACAACCAGAAGGTTTTTGTCAGTCCTAAGGATGCTAAAAGGTGTGCGAGCTCCAGCAATCCTTCTATGGGCTGGAGCAAGCATCTTGGAGTTGGAATATATGCTTTGATGAGGTGATCAAAGTTTTTGAGTCTATACAAAGTTTATGAGAAACTTGTATTTACAATAAAGTGAGTGGGAGTACTATAGAGTTTCTGATAAGCATATGTGGATGACATATTGTTGATCGGAAATGATGTAGAATTTCTGGAAAGCATAAACGGTTGTTTGAAAAGAGTTTTTCAAAGGAAGACCTGGATAAAGCTACCTAATTGTTGAGCATCAAGATCTACAGAGATAGATAAAGATGCTTGATGAGACTTTCAATGAGTACATACCTTGACAAGATTTTGAAAGAGTTCAAAATGGATCAGTCAGAGAAAGAGTTCTTGCCTGATTTGTAAGGTGTGAAGTTGAGTAAGACTCAAAGATCGACCACGGCAGAAGAAAGAGAAAGGACGAAGGTCGTCCCCTATGCTTTAGCCATAGGCTCTATATAGTATGCCATGCTGTGTACCGCACCTGTGTCTGCCTTGCCATGAGTCCGTCAAGGGGTACAAGAGTGATGCAGGAGTGGATCACTGGACAGCGGTCAAGATTATCCTTAGTAACTAAAAGACTAAGGAAATGTTTCTCGATTATGGAGGTGATAAAGAGTTCGTCGTAAAGAGTTACGTCAATGCAAGCTTTAACACCATTATGGATGACTCTTACTAGCAGTCCGAATACATATAGTGGAGCAGCCATTTGGAATAGTTCCAAGTGGAGTGTGGTAGCAGTGTCTATAGTATGACATAGATATTTGCAAAGTACACACAGATCTGAATGTCGCAGACCCGTTAACTAAAAGAACTCTCTCACATGCAAAGCATGATCGAGCCCCAAAACTCATTGGGTGTTAGATTAATAACAATGCGAATCACATGGTAATGTGAACTAGATTATTGACTCTAGTGCAAGTGGAAGACTGTTGGAAATATGCCCTAGAGGCAATAATAAATTAGTTATTATCATATTTCCTTGTTCATGATAATCGTTTATTATCCATGCTATAATTGTATTGATTGGAAACTAAATACATGTGTGGGTATATAGAAAACATTGTGTCCCTAGTATGCCTCTAGTAAACTAGCTCGTTGATCAAAGATGGTCCAGGTTTCCTAGCCATTGACATGAGATGTCATTTGATAACGGGATCACATCATTAGGAGAATGATGTGATGGACAAGACCCAAACTATAAACGTAGCATATGATCATATCAGTTTATTGCTACAGTTTTTTGCATGTCAAGTATCTGTTCCTATGACCATGAGATCATGCAACTCACTATAAAGGTGCTCTACAGGTATCTCCGAGGGTGTCTATAAAACTTCGCAACGTAACTGGGTGACTATAAAGGTGCTCTACAGGTATCTCCGAGGGTGTCTGTTGAGTTGGCATGGATCAAGACTGGGATATGTTACTCCGTGTGATGGAGAGGTATCTCAGGGCCCACTCGGTAATACAACATCACAAAAAGCCTTGCAAGCAATGTGAATGAAGTGTTAGTCACGGGATCCTGTATTACGAAACGAGTAAAGAGACTTGCCGGTAACGAGGTTGAACTAGGTATGGAGATACCGACGATCGAATCTCGGGCAAGTAACATACCGAAGAACAAAGGGAACATTATACGGGATTGAATGAATCCTTGACATAGAGGTTCGACCGATAAAGATCTTTGTAGAATATGTAGGAACCAATATGGGCATCTAGGTCCCGCTATTGGTTATTGACCGTAGAGGTGTCTCGGTCATGTCTACATAGTTCTCGAACCCGCGGGGTCTGCTCACTTAAGGTTCGGTGACGTTTCGGTAGTATAGAGTTATGTATGGTGGTGACCTAAGGTTGTTCGGATTCCTGGATGAGATCTCGGACGTCACGAGGAGCTCTGGAATGGTCCGGAGGTAAAGATTGATATATGGGATAATAGTGTTTGGTCTCCGGAAGGGTTCCGGAATTCATCGAAAATAGTTTCGGATGTTTCCCGAAATGTTCGGGGTACAAGGACACTTTATTTGGGACAAGGGGTAAATCCCATGAGGCTTTAGGAAGGTGCAAAAGATGTTTTGCGGAGGCCAGGGGCCAGAAGCCAGGGACCCTAGCGTCTGGGGCTAGACGCCGAGGACCTTGGCGTCTGGTCCTGGAGTCTGAGAAGGACTCTTGCCTTGCGGGCAAACCGACCTTGAGGAGGATTTTTCTCCAAGTTTCAACCCCAAAGCTCAGCATATAAATAAAGGGGCAGGGCTAGCACCTCGAACACATCAAGAAACCCTAAGCCACGTGATGTCTCTCATCTAGTTCGTAGTTTCTCCTCTAGATCGGGGTCAGCGGTGCTTAGGCGAAGCCCTGCTGGAATTGCTCCACCACCATCTCCGCAACGCCGTCGCGGTGCTGGAGAACTCGTCTACATCTCCGCTCCCTCTTGCTGGATCAAGAAGGCGGAGATCGTCATCGAGCTGTACGTGTGTTGAACGCGGAGGTGCCGTCCGTTCGTCGCTAGATCGGAAGGACCGTGATCAAGATCGCGAGACGATTCGTGATTGAATCGCGGGACGGACCGTGATGAGATCGCGGGACGGATCGTGATTGGATCGCGAGACGGATCGTGATGGGATCGCGGGACGCTCGGCGATTTGGATCGCGAAGACGTTCGACTACATCAATTGCGTTTCTTAACGCTTCCCGCTTAGCGATCTACAAGGGTATGTAGATCCACTCTCCCTCTCGTAGATGCTCATCACCATGGATAGATCTTGCGTGTGCGTAGGAAAATTTTTGTTTCCCATGAAACGTTCCCCAACACTTTGACCTTCCAGTAAATCTCCCCCCTGAAGCTTAGTCTTTAGCAGAATTTTGTAAGCCGATGACACTGGAAACTTCCCCTTCTTGTCCGGAAACCACGCCCATGAGTCTGGCGTGTTATTAGTGCATGTAGGGATCCTGAAAATTGTGCTCGCATCTGTTGGCAAGAACACTGATCGAACTAAAGCTTCATTCCATGTCACCATTGCTGGTGATAGCAGCTCAACAACCATTGTTGGGGGATCACCGATCAACGAAGTGATTGGTCTAAGCGACCCCTCTGTGGGAATCCAATTATCTGTCCAGATGTTCGTGTTGTGACCATTGGCTATCGAGTGGATAATCCCTTGCTTGAGCAAGTCACGCCCCTCAAGAATTGGCCTCCAAATTTGGGATGGCTTCGACCTAAGTTCTGCTTCAAGGATGTTGCCATTAGGGAAATAAGCAGCCTTCAATATTCGTGCACTCAAGGTTTCAGGTTCTTGTAATAATCTCCAAGACTGCCTTGCCAAAAGAGACAAGTTGAAGATCTCAAGATCTTTAAAGCCTAATCCTCCCAGATTTTTGGGCCTTGTCATGATGTCCCAAGATACCCACGCTGGCTTCCGTTCTCCTTGCTTACAACCCCACCAAAACTTCTAAATAGTGGATTTAATGTGATCACATAAGCCCCTCGGTAGCTTGAAACAGGACATGGAGAACATCGGAATTGCTTGGGCGACAGATTTAATTAGATCATCCTTCCCATCAGTTGAGAGGCATTTTCTCATCCAACCTTTCACCTTGTCCCAAACTCTATTGCTTAAATATTTGAAAGTGTTTTTCTTTGAATGTCCAACATCTATCGGCATGCCCAAGTATTTATCACTCAAAGATTCATTATGCACATTCAAAAAAACCTTGACAACATTTCGTACAATTTCCGGACAGCCCTTGCTAAAGAAAACTGATGACTCATCTCTATTAATTCTTTGTTCGGAGGCCCTGCAATAAGAATCCAACATGTTTGAAACCTCTTCCACTCCATTTACACCGGCCCTAAAAAACAGCAGGCTGTCGTCCGCGAATAAAAGGTGGTTCACCGCTGGGGTCGTTGGTGCCACCTTAATGCCGCTGAGCTGGGATGACTGGTTTTGAGATTTTAAGAGGCCTGAAAGGCCCTCTGCTGCTATTAGGAACAAGTATGAAGAGATCGGATCTCCCTGCCGAATACCTCATTTTGGTTTGAACTCTTCTGACTTGTTTCCATTGAACATCATTGAGAAAGAAACCGAGCTTACCATGTTCATCACCATTGCCGCCCACGTTGTTGCAAAACCCAGTTTCTCCACAATAGACTTTAGGTAAGACCATTCCACCCGGTTGTAAGCCTTCATCATATCTAATTTCAGCGCAGCATAACTATTACTCTTGGCTCTATTCCGCTTCATAAAGTGTAAACACTCATAGGAAGAAATAATGTTGTCTGTGATTAGTCTACCTGGCACAAACGCAGATTGTTCCTCAAATATGATGTCCGGCAAAATCAGCTTGAGACGGTTTGCTAGCACCTTCGAAGCGATCTTGTAAACCACGTTACATAAACTGATAGGGCGGAATTGTGACAACAAACGTGGGGTTTTGTACCTTCGGGATCAATACCAACAACGTGTCATTTAGACCGGCCGGGCTCTCTTCTCCTCTTACTATGCTTAGCACTGCCTTGGTGATAGCTTCACCACAGATGTCCCAATGTCTCTGGAAGAAATGGGCTGGGAATCCATCTGGGCCGGGTGCTTTTGTTGGGAACATTTGGAAGAGGGCCGCCTTGACCTCTTTTGAATCATACGGAGCCAACAAAATTTCATTCATCGCCTGCGTCACTTTGGCAGGGACGTGTTCTAGGACCTCCGCTACTCCTTCGACCCCTTCGGACGTATACAAGTTCTTATAGTACTCTAGTGCGAGCTGTGGCATCTCTGTATAGTCATCTGTTACCTGCTCGTCAGGTCGTTGTAGCGCCTTTATCAAATTCTTCCGACGTCTCATGGATGCCCTCATGTGGAAGAACCGAGAATTCCGATCACCCTCAGCCAGCCACTGAACATGGGAGCGTTGTCTCGACATAATTTCTTCAGGCAAATAAAGCTCAATTAAGCGATCATTGATTTTTATTTCAGCGTGGGAAGGACTCACACGCGTAGCAGCGCTGCGCAGGTGATCCAGCTCCTTCTTAAGACTGCGAATCTCTCCTCTGACACTGCCAAAGGTTGTCTTAGCCCATGCTCCCAGATTATTCGCTAGTGCTTCCAGCTTTGCCTTGACCTCTTTCGCTGACAGGGCGTGATCATCGGGTTGCCAGGTGTTTTGGACTACTGCCTTTAGGTCGGTGTGCGTGTCCCACATTACCTCGTAACGAAACAACTTGACTTGCCTGTCGGTTGTTCCTCAAGGCGTAAAAATAGGGTCGAGTGATCGGAAGTTGCCATCGTAAGATGCTCAACCATAGCGGATGGAAAACGGGCGCGCCATCCAGGAGTTCCAAGAACTCTATCAAGGCGCACCCGGGTATATGTTCCACCAGCAACTTTCTTCTCGAAGGTCCATCTAGTCCCCTTGAAACCCAGGTCCACCAGATCGCACACATCGACTGCATGACGAAAACTTTGGATCTGAGCTTGACTCCTTGAGCCAATTCCATCATGTTCATCATGCTTCAAAACTACATTAAAGTCTTCCATACACACCCATGATAGGTCTTGTAACATGGACAAGTTTTTCATGGTGTCCCACGAATGTTGACGTAGGTGTGTTTGAGCATCCCATAGAAACACGAGTCTCCATGGATCTCCATCTGC
Organism: Hordeum marinum; assembly: GCA_022496015.1. Classification (NCBI taxonomy): domain Eukaryota; kingdom Viridiplantae; phylum Streptophyta; class Magnoliopsida; order Poales; family Poaceae; genus Hordeum; species Hordeum marinum. The sequence goes on from CM039674.1 coordinate 89,675,009, forward strand.
ATCAGTGATCTTGACATCAATGTGATACTTAGAGTAACCCAAAAGCTCAAACTTTATATCATTATTCCAAAACAAAGCTAAACCTCCGCTTCTACCAGAGTCAACAGCAAAAGCATTTTCAAAACATTTTCATTATTTCCTGAAAGTACACGCTACAGTACGTCGCTCCAATGGGCCGGTGCCCCAGCGGGGCTGCCCCTGTGCGGCTCGCTGCTGTTGGACGCAGCGAGCGTGGCATAGGAGGTCCCATTTTGTTGGCGTTACTAGTACTATTCTGGCAACTATCTATCACCGGGCCCTTTTTCCTTTCTGAATCCGGTAATTTCAGTTTCTCTGGGAACATTGTTCCTCAGTATGTCATCCTGTCTAGCTGAAAAACAAGCAACCATACTCTTGATGGTTTGTTTGTTAGGTTGACCAACTGCTCACCAACAAGCTCTCAGGCATGTCCTCATCAGTCAAACCCAAGTAGACAGGCAGTCCACCTGATTCAGCTGAAGCTTAGCACAAGGACCAAACATGCTGCTCCAAAACTACCGCGAGCAGAAATATTCCACCCCTACCAAAATAAAAACCTTGGATCCATGCATGCTTTTCGGCTGTAACGTGTAAGTATATAAGAAAGAAAGCAAGAACCCTACCAATCACACAGAAGACAGAACAATCTCCGTCTCCCAATCCTGATAACACATCCAGATCCAGAGAAGTTTTTGGCAACCAACCATGGCAGCTGCTTCTTCTCGTGCCAAGCTCCTCCTGACCCTGGTCATGCTGCAGGCTCTGTGGGACTCGGCCGCGCCGGCCTGTTCCATCGACGCCATCTACAGCTTCGGGGACTCCATCGCCGACACCGGCAACCTCCTACGGGAGGGCCCCGTGGGCTTCTTCTCCTCCATCGGCAGCTACCCCTACGGCCAGACGTACCGGAAGCCCACCGGCCGCTGCTCCGACGGCCTCCTCATCATCGACTACTTCGGTGAGCCAAGCTTCTTCTCTGGGGACAGAGGTAGCCTCATTCATGCTCTGCCTGACGAGACGGGTTTTCTCTGGCGCGTGCAGCGATGGCGCTCAACCTGCCGCTGGTCAACCCGTACCTGGACAAGAGTGCCGACTTTAGCGGCGGCGTCAACTTCGCGGTGGCCGGCGCGACGGCGCTCGACCGCACGTACCTCCTGCAGAACGCCATCATCATGCCGCCGGGGAACACGCCGCTCAGCTCCCAGCTCGACTGGTTCAAATCGCACCTCAACGACACGTGCCATGAAGGTGAACAGCCACCATATCGCACCAGAAACAGGGGTTGCTCTGCTCTGTCACTCACCGTGAGAGTAGTAAAATGGCAATTAAGATATGGAACACTTGTTCTTATAGATTGTGGGAAGAAGCTGGCCGGAGCCTTGTTCTTGGTCGGGGAGATCGGCGGGAACGACTACAACTACGCGTTCTTTCAGAAGAGGTCCATTGAGGCCGTCAAGGCGTACGTGCCACAGGTCGTGAAGAGCATCATGGACGTCGCAAAGGCAAGTGGCTATTAACTAACGAGATGTTAGAGTTCGTTGAGCTGACCCAACACCCAAAGAAAGGTGAATTAGCTAACTATTAATCGGTCGATCTGACCCGTACGGGCGTTTGCATTTCATTGGTTGTAATCAGGAGGTGATCGAGCTGGGAGCGACCCAGATCATCATCCCTGGGAACTTCCCGATCGGGTGCTCGCCGAGCTACCTCTCCCTCTTCTCCGCCGCCGGCTCCACGGACCACGACAAGCGGGGCTGCCTCAACAGCTACAACGCCTTCGCCGCGTACCACAACGAGCAGCTCCAGGCTGCCATCGTCGACCTGCGGAAGGTCAACGCCGACGTCTCCGTCGTCTACGCCGACTACTACGGCGCCTTCCTGCACCTCCTCGACCACGCCGCCGTCCTAGGTAATTAATTAGAGTTCCAAGGCGCCAGGAACCTCAACGAGAGCTGACAGCTCAGAGCTGACCTGCATGGCGCCCTTGTGTTTCTATGGCAGGGTTCGACGAGGGGTCGCTGCTGAAGGCGTGCTGCGGCGCGGGCGGGGAGTACAACTTCGACATGGACATGATGTGCGGAGGGCTCGGGGCGAGCACGTGCGCCGACCCGGCACGCCACGTGAGCTGGGACGGCATCCACCTCACGCAGCAGGCCTACAGGGCCATGGCGCTGTCGATCCTCATGGAAGGGTTCGCCCAGCCTGCCCAAAGCGTGCAGGACATATGGAGCTGCTGATGATAACTCATGGAGCTCGCGGGCGTTGTTCTAGCACAAATAGTGTGGCGTCGTCATCGATGGGTTGCCTTCCCTCGGTTTGCTTGCGGCATGCAAATGCCAACTCCAACTTCGGTTAAAGATCAATTTTCTTCTTGAACACAATCTCGCAGCATCTTTCTTCTTGTTCTTTTTTTAAAAAAAAAAATAGGGCCATGCCTTGATTTAGTACTCTGATAAGTACCGAAGGTCGGGCTCGGGCCAGCACATGGCAACTCTAAACGTTCTCGATGACAAGTTTAATGACACAAGGCATGGCAATTTTAGTGTTTCAGTTTATTTTGATAGAAACTTACTATGTGTCATTGAAAATTGAGATCCTCACGTGTTGGAATTGCCATCGAAAAACGCCAGGGCTGAAGTGCCACACACTTGACGTGTGATACTTATTATTTGCATTAATTTACCATTCACAGATAACACAACCAATTTTGATGTTGATTTAACCTTTACAGAGGTAGGAAGTACTCACATTAGCACAATTCGTGCATGAAACAACCGATAGTGTTGTCTACTACATGAAGTGCTAAAGCAATGCCTTTCACAATAGAATACTTCTGTCATCTTATTACGCATCGTCCAAATGGTTCAGGCCATTGCCACAAAGCATTGCTTGTAGGCAAAGTACATGTGTTAGTAGGCCTGCAGGCTAGGTGCCAACAGACATGCAGTCTTGCTGACATACAGTCCTGCTGACACACGGGCTACATGGAATCCAAACATTGAATTGTAAGTACATGAGAAAACTCTAGCCTAATCAAGATTATCACTACACAAGAGGAGGTGTCTCCTCTTTTGTATAGTTACCCTGAGATTTCGATAACTCATCCAGGTCCAAGGCCTGCCAGTCTAGCCCAAAACCTGACAAACAAAGCTCCATAGAAAGCAGGCAACATCATAGGAGAAGAAATGTGAGTACTAGATTCAAGGAAACCACAATGGGGCACATACCATTGCCCAACATATGCTAGTTGCTCACCACTGTCCTCCAAGGGGGGGGGGATCTTGCAGAAACTGCCAAACGTAGATCTTGATAATCAAAAGGAACGGGGTTTTCCATAGAGGAATGGTCCAAGTCAGAGTCGAGGCATGGCAGACTGCACAGTGTGCCGAGCTAACAGAGAAGAGCCCCAACACGACCAGGTGCCAAGAGATAAATCTCGAAGAATCTAATAATGCTAGAGGGAGAACCACCCTCAAATCTGTCCATACTAAGTGTTGGAAATATGCCCTAGAGGCAATAAATAAAGTGTTTATTATTGTATTTCCTTGTTCATAATAATCTTTTATTATCCATGCTATAATTGTATTAATTGGAAATATGGATACATGTGTGGATACATAGACAAACACAATGTCCCTAGTATGTCTCTAGTGAACTAGCTCGTTGATTGAAAGATGGTTAAGGTTTCCTAGCCATGGACATGAGATGTTATTGATAACGGGATCACATCATTAGGAGAATGATGTGATGGACAAGACCCAAACTACAAACGTCGCTTATGATCATGTCAGTTTATTGCTATTGTTTTCTACATGTCAAGTATATGTTCCTATGACCATGAGATCATGCAACTCACAGATATCGGAGGAGTACCTTGTGTGCATCAAACGTCGCAACGTAACTGGGTGACTATAAATGTGCTCTACAGGTGTGTCCGAGGGTGTCTGTTAAGTTGGCATGGATCAAGACTGGGATTTGTTACTCCATGTGACGGAGAGGTATCTCAGGGCCCACTCGGTAATACAACATCACAATAAGCCTTGCAAGCAATGTGACTAAGTGTTAGTTACGGGATCTTGTATTACCGAACGAGTAAAGAGACTTGCCAGTAACGAGGTTGAACTAGGTATGGAGATACCAACGATCGAATCTCGGACAAGTAACATACCTAAGAACAAAGGGAACATCATACGAGATTAACTAAATCCTTGACACAGAGGTTCGACCGATAAAGATCTTCGTAGAACATGTAGGAACCAATGTGGACATCCAGGTCCCACCATTGGTTATTGACCGTAGAGGTGTCTCGGTCATGTCTACATAGTTCTCGAACCCGCAGGTCTGCACACTTAAGGTTTGGTGACGTTTCAGTAGTATAGAGTTATGTATGGTGGTGACCGAAGTTTGTTCGGAGTCCCGGATGAGATCCCGGACGTCATGAGGAGCTCCAGAATGGTCCGGAGGTGATTCATATATAGGAAGTCCCGTTTTGGTCACCGGAAAAGTTTCGGGCTCATCGGTAGTGTACCGGGAGTGCCGGTAGTGTACCGGGAGGCCTTCGGGAGGGGTATTTCGACCCAAGAGGCTTCATGGGCTGTGGGAGAGTAAATATCAGCCCTTAGTGGGCTGGTGGAAACTCCCACACAAGGCCCATGTGGCTGGAGGAAAAAACCCAATAGGAAAAGGTGGAAAAAAGGCAAAGAGGAGCAATCCTAGTCCTACTAGGATTGGAGGAGGAGAGTCCTCCTCCACCTCCCACTTCGGCCGAAGCCTCCAAGGCTTGGAGTCCAAGTTGCCTCTCCTCCTTCCTCCCTCCTATATATACTAGTGGATTTCTAGGGTTTTCCACTTGATTTTCAGCCACGTGCAAACCCTAATCTCTAGTGCATAGTTTCTCCTCTAGATCGGTTTTCTACAGTGCTTAGGCGAAGCCCTGCCGGAATTGCTCCACCACCATCGCCGGAGTGCCGTCAGGCTGCCGGAGAACTCTTCTTCCTCTCCACTCCTTCTTGCTGGATCAAGACGGTGGAGATCGTCATCAAGCTGTACGTGTGCTGAACGCGGAGGTGTCGTCCGTTCAGTGCTAGTTCGGAAGGATCGTGATCAAGTTCGTGGGACGGATCGTGATCGGATCGTGGGACGGATCGTGATTGGATCGCGGGACGCACGGCGATTTGGATCGCGAAGACATTCGACTATACCAACCGCGTTTCTTAACGCTTCCCGCTTAGCGATCTACAAGGGTATATAGATCCACTCTCCCTCTCGTAGAAGCTCATCACCATGGATAGATTTGCGTGTGCGTAGGATTTTTTTGTTTCCCATGCAACATTCCCCAATAGTGGCATCATGAGCTAGGTCTATGTGTAGATGAGATCTCGAGTAGAACACAAAAGGTTTGTGGGCGTCGATGCTTAGATTGCTTCCTCCCTTGGTCAGATTTTGGTTCAGCGGTATTGTGAGATGAAGCGGCCCGGACCAACATTACTCGTACGCTTACGAGAGACCGGTTCCCTCGACGCAACTTGTTGCCTAGATGGCTTGCGGGTGGCAGTTTCTCTCACTTTAGTTGGATCGGATTCGACAAAGGCGGTCCTTGAGAAGGTTGAAAAGCAAATTATGTATCACCGTTGTGGTTTATGCGTAGGTGAGAATCGTTCTTGCTAGAAACCCGTAGCAGCCACGTAAAACATGCAACAACAATTAGAGGACGTCTAACTTGTTTTTGCAGGCTATGTTGTGATGTGATATGGCCAATTACATGATGTGATCTATGTGATGTATGAGATGATCATGTGATGTATAGAATTTCACGACTTGCATGTCGATGAGTACGGCAACCGGCAGGAGCCATAGGGTTGTCTTTAATTATTGTATGACCTGCGTGTCAATCATTAAGCGCTATGTAATGCTTTACTTTATCGCTAAACGATAGCAATAGTAGTAGAAGCATGCAGGGCGTGACAACCTCAATGGCGACACATTGATGGAGATCAAGATGATGGAGATCATGGTGTCATGCCGGTGACGATGAAGATCATGCCGGTGCTTTCAAGATGGAGATCTAAAGCACAAGTTCATGGCCATATCATGTCACTTATGAATTGCATGTGATGTTAATCCTTTTATGCACCTTGTTTTGCTTAGTACAACGGTAGCATTATAAGGTGACCCCTCACTTAAATTTCAAGATAAAATTGTGTTCTCCCTGAGTGTGCACCATTGCGAAAGTTCGTCGTGTTGAGACACCACGTGATGATAGGGTGTGATAGACTCTACGTTCACATACAACGGGTGCAAGCCAGTGTTGCACGCGCAAAACACTCGGGTTAAACTTGAAGAGCCTAGCATGTACAGACATGGCCTCGGAACACAAGAGATCGAAAGGTCGAACATGAGTCATATAGTAGATATGATCAACATAATGATGTTCACGATTGAAGCCACCTCGACTCACGTGATTGTCGGACTTGAGTTGGTGGATTTGGATCATGTGACACTCAGATGACCTGAGGGATGTCAATTTGAGTGGGAGCTTTAGTAATTTGATTAACTAAACTCATTATCTTGAACAATAGTCTAAGTGAACTTTGCATATTTATGTTGTAGATCAATGGCTTGCGCAGTAGCACCCCTAAATTTTAATGCGTTCCTAGAGAAAGCTAAACTAAAAGATGATGGAAGTAACTTTGTTGACTGGGCCCATAATCTGAGGATTATCCTCACGGCTTCCCAGAAATCTTATGTCCTGGATGCACCGCTTGGTGACCAACCAGAAGACATGACCTCCGAAGACGTTAAGAATGCTTGGGAGGCACGTACTAGAGACTACTCAATAGTTTAGTGTGCAATATTGTATGGCTTAGAACCAGGACTTCAAAGACGTTTTGAACGTCATGGAGCATATGAGATGTCCCAGGAGTTGAAGTTCATCTTTCAGAAGAATGCCCGGATCGATAGGTATGAAACCTCCGATAAGTTCTATGCTTGCAAGATGGAGGAGAACGTGTCTATCAGAGAACATATACTCAGAATGTCTGGGTATTCAACTCGTCTAGCGGAGTTGGGAATTTTCCTTCCGCCAGAGGCGATCACTAACAGAGTTCTTCAATCACTGCCACCTAGTTACAAGAGCTTTGTGATGAACTATAACATGCACGGGATGAACAAGTCAGTCGCCGAGCTGTTTGCGATGCTAAAAGTCGCTGAGTCTGAAATCCAGAAAGAACATCAAGTGTTGATGGTCAATAAAACCACTAGTTTCAAGAAAATTGGCAAAGTCAAGGGCAAGGGAAAGAAGGGTAAAACCAAGAAGGATGGCAAAGCAGTTGCTACTCCTGCAAAGAAGCCCAAGCATGGACCCAAGCCAGAAACTGAGTGCTTTCATTGCAAGGGAACTGGTCACTGGAAGCGGAACTGCTCCAAGTACTTGGTTGACAAGAAGGCGGCCAACGACAAACAAGGTATATATGATATACATGTTATTGATGTGTACCTTACTAGCTCTCGTAGTAGTGCCTGGGTATTCGATACCGGTTCGGTTGCTCACATTTGCAACTCAAAGCAGGAACTACGGAATAAACGAAGGCTGGCAAAGGACGAAGTGATGATGCGCGTGGGAAATGGTTCCAAGGTTGATGTGATTGCCGTCGGCACGCTCTCTCTTCGATTACCATCGGGATTAGTGATGAACTTGAATAATTGTTATTTTGTGCCTGCGTTAAGCATGAACATTATATCTGGATCTTGTTTATTGCGAGACGGTTACTTATTTAAATCAGAGAATAAAGGTTGTTCTATTTATATGAGTAATATCTTTTATGGTCATGCACACAATGTTAGGGGTTTATTCATATTGAATCTTGATAGTGATGACACACATGTTCATAACATTGATGCCAAAAGATGTAGAGTTGATAATGATAGTACCACTTTCTTGTGGCACTGCCGTTTAGGTCATATTGGTGTAAAACACATGAGGAAGCTCCATGCTGATGGACTTTTGGAGTCACTTGATTTTGAATCACTTGACACATGTGAACCATGCCTCATGGGCAAGATGACTAAAACGCCGTTCTCTGGAACAATGGAACGGGCGAGTGACTTATTGGAAATCATACATACTGATGTGTGCGGTCCGATGAATGTTACAGCGCGTGGTGGATATCGTTATTTTCTCACCTTCACTGATGACTTAAGTAGATATGGGTATATTTACTTAATGAAACACAAGTCTAAAACGTTTGAAAAGTTCAAGCAATTTCAGAGTGAAGTTGAGAATCATCGTAACAAGAAGATTAAGTTCCTTCGATCTGATCGAGGAGGTGAATATCTGAGTTATGAGTTTGGCAGTCACTTAAGATAGTGTGGAATTATTTCACAGTTGACACCGCCCGGAACACCACAGCGTAGTGGTGTGTCCGAACATCGTAATTGAACCTTATTAGATATGGTGCGTTCTATGATGTCTCTTGCTGATTTGCCACTATCGTTTTGGCGTTATGCATTAGAGACAACTGCATTCACTTTAAATAGGGCACCATCAAAATCCGTTGAGATGACGCCATCTGAACTATGGTTTGGCAAGAAGCCAAAGTTATCGTTTCTTAAAGTTTGGGGATGTGATGCTTATGTCAAAAAGCTTCAGCCTAAAAAGCTGGAACCCAAAGCGGAGAAATGTGTCTTCATAGGATATACCCGAAAGAGACAGTTGGGTATACCTTCTATCTCAGATCCGAAGGCAAAGTGTTTGTCGCTAAGAACGGAACATTTCTTGAGAAATAGTTTCTCTCGAAAGAATTGAGTGGGAGGAAAATAGAGCTTGATGAGGTTATTGAACCTTTACTTCAACCAGAAAGTAGCGCAACACAGAAAGATGTTTCTGTGGAACCTACGACGGTAGAAGAGGAAGTTAATGATGATGATCATGAAGCTTCAGATCAAGCTTCTATTGAACCTCGTAGGTCGACAAGGCCGCATACTACCCCTGAGTGGTACGACAACCCTGTCTTGGAGGTCATGTTGTTGGACAACAATGAACCTACGAGCTATGGAGGAGCAGTGATGGGACCGGATTCCGAGAAATGGTTAGAGGCCATGAAATCCGAGATGGGATCCATGTATGAAAACAAAGTATGGACTTTGGAAGTATTACCTGAAGGGCGAAAGGCCATTCAGAACAAATGGATCTTTAAGAAGAAGATAGACGCGGACGATAATGTCACCGTCTATAAAGCTCGACTTGTGGCAAAGCGTTTTTCACAAGTTCAAGGAGTTGACTACGATGAGACTTTCTCATCCGTAGCGATGCTTAAGTCTGTCAGAATCATGTTAGCAATAGCTGCTTATTTCGACTCTGAAATTTGGCAGATGGATGTCAAAACAGCGTTCCTCAACGGTTTCCTTGAGGAAGAGTTGTATATGATGCAACCCGAAGGTTTTTTCGATCCAGAGAATGCTGACAAAGTTTGCAAACTCCAGCGATCCATTTATGGACTGGTGCAAGCATCTCGGAGTTGGAATAAGCGCTTTGATGAGGTGATCAAAGCGTTTGAGTTTATACAAGTTTGCGAAGAAGCTTGTGTTTACAAGAAAGTGAGTGGGAGCTCTATAGCGTTTCTAGTATTATATGTGGATGACATATTGCTGATTGGAAACAATATAGAAATGCTGGAAAGCGTGAAGGAATATTTGAACAAGAGTTTTTCAATGAAGGACCTAGGAGAAGCTGCTTTCATATTAGGCATTAAGATCTATAGAGATAGATCGAGACGCTTAATAGCACTTTCACAGAGCACATACCTTGATAAAGTTTTGAAGAAGTTCAAAATGGAACAGTCCAAGAAGGGGTTCTTGCCTGTGTTACAAGGTGTGAAGTTGAGTAAGACTCAATGCCCAGTAACTGTAGAAGATAGAGAAAAGATGAGTGTCATCCCCTATGCTTCAGCCATAGGCTCTATCATGTATGCAATGCTGTGCACAAGACTCGATGTCAGCCTTGCCATAAGTATGGCCGGAAGGTTTCAAAGTGATCCTTGAATGGAGCACTGGCAAGCGGTCAAGAATATCCTTAAGTACCTGAAAAGGACTAAGGAAATGTTTCTCGTTTATGGAGGTGATGAAGAGCTCGTTGTAAAGGGTTACGTCGATGCAAGCTTTGACACTGATCCGGACGACTCTAAGTCGCAAACCGGATACGTATTCATTCTTAACGGGGGAGCGGTAAGCTGGTGCAGTTCCAAGCAAAGCGTGGTACCTGATTCTACGTGCGAAGCGGAATACATCGCAGCCTCGGAGGCGGCGAAGGAAGGTGTCTGGATGAAGCAGTTCATGACAGATCTCTGAGTAGTGCCCAGTGCACTGAATCCAATGAACCTGTTCTGTGACAACACTGGTGCCATTGCTCTAGCCAAGGAACCAAGGTTTCACAAGAGGACAAGACACATAAAGTGAAACTTCAACTCCATCCGCGATTACATCATGGAGAAAGACATAAATATTTGCAAAGTGCACACGGATCTGAATGTTGCAGACCCGTTGACTAAACCTCTTCCAAGGGCTAAACATGATCAACACCAGAACTGCATGGGTGTTCGATTCATTACAATGTAAATCACATAGTGATGTGAACTAGATTATTGACTCTAGTGCAAATGGGAGACTATTGGAAATATGCCCTAGAGGAAATAAATAAAGTGTTTATTATTGTATTTCCTTGTTCATCATAATCGTTTATTATCCATGCTATAATTGTATTAATTGGAAACATGGATACATGTGTTGATACATAGACAAACACAATGTCCCTAGTATGCCTCTAGTGAACTAGCTCGTTGATCGAAAGATGGTTAAGGTTTCCTAGCCATGGACATGAGATGTCATTTGATAACGGGATCACATCATTAGGAGAATGATGTGATGGACAAGACCCAAACTACAAACGTAGCTTATGATCGTGTCAGTTTATTGCTACTGTTTTCTGCATGTCAAGTATATGTTCCTATGACCATGAGATCACGTCGCAACGTAACTGGGTGACTATAAAGGTGCTCTATAGGTGTGTCCAAGGGTGTCTGTTGAGTTGGCATGGATCAAGACAGGGATTTGTTACTCCATGTGACGGAGAGGTATCTCAGGGCCCACTCGGTAATACAACATCACAATAAGCCTTGCAAGCAATGTGACTAAGTGTTAGTTACGGGATCTTGTATTACCGAACGAGTAAAGAGACTTGCCAGTAACGAGGTTGAACTAGGTATGGAGATACCGACGATCGGATCTCGGGCAAGTAACATACCTAAGAACAAAGGGAACATCATACGGGATTAACTGAATCCTTGACATAGAGGTTCGACCGATAAAGATCGTCATAGAACATGTAGGAACCAATGTGGACATCCAGGTCCCGCCATTGGTTATTGACCGTAGAGGTGTCTCGGTCATGTCTACATAGTTCTCGAACCCGCAGGGTTTGCACGGTTAAGGTTTGGTGACGTTTGGGTAGTATAGAGTTATGTATAGTGGTGACCGAAGTTTGTTCGGAGTCCCGGATGAGATCCCGGACGTCACGAGGAGCTCCGGAATGGTCCGGAGGTGAAGATTCATATATAGGAAGTCCCGTTCTGGTCACCGGAAAAGTTCCAGACTCATCGGTAGTGTACCGGGAGTGCCGGTAGTGTACCGGGAGGCCTCTGGGAGGGGTATTTCGACCCAAGAGGCTTCATGGGCTGTGGGAGAGTAAATATCAGCTCTTAGTGGGCTGGTGGAAACTCCCACACAAGGCCCATGTGGCTGGAGGAAAAAACCCAATAGGAAAAGGTGGGAAAAAAAAGGCAAAAAGGAGCAATCCTAGTTCTACTAGGATTGGAGGAGGAGAGTCCTCCTCCACCTCCCACTTCGGCCGAAGCCTCCAAGGCTTGGAGGCCAAGCTGCCTCTCCTCCTCCCTCCCTCCTATATATACTAGTGGATTTCTAGGGTTTTGCACTTGATTTTCAGCCACGTGCAAACCCTAATCTTTAGTGCATAGTTTCTCCTCTAGATCGGTTTTCTGCAGTGCTTAGACGAAGCCCTACCGGAATTGCTCCACCACCATCGACAGAGCACCGTCAGGCTGCCGGAGAACTCTTCTTCCTCTCCACTCCTTCTTGCTGGATCAAGACGGTGGAGATCGTCATCAAGATGTACGTGTGCTGAACGCGGAGGTGCCGTCCGTTCGGTGCTAGATCGGAAGGATCGTGATCAAGTTTGTGGGACGGATCGTGATCGGATCGTGGGACGGATCGTGATTGGATTGCGGGACGGATCGTAATTGGATCGCGGGACGCACGGTGATTTGGATCGCGAAGACGTTCGACTACACCAACCACGTTTCTTAACGCTTCCCGCTTAGCGATCTACAAGGGTATGTAGATCCACTCTTCCTCTCGTAGATGCTCATCACCATGAATAGATCTACATGTGCGTAGGAATTTTTTTTCCCATGCAACGTTCCCCAACACTAAGGTCTCCTCAGAACCCAATGTTTGTTGAAACGTGATGTTTCAATTCCCATTGTAGGCGGATGATGCAATCAAAAGCATCAGGCATGAGCAGATGTAACACCCCTGGACTCATGCTACAACGTTTTTTGTAATTAAGCTACAATGATGGTCAAGTTTAAGTTAATCCTTTTGTTAAACCCGATGTGATCGCTTTTGGGATCAAATGCAATTTCATTTTCGATTGCAATTCAATTTCATTTCAAAGTGGGATTTAAAGTTTTGCAATTCAGGAAATAAAAGCATGAATAGCTTTCAAATATTCTTTTGGTATTTCTAAAAATGCAAACCACATTTTTGCAAATGTTTTGGTGGACCAAAAACAATTTAACAAATGCCCTAAACTTTTATTAAATGCATTTTGGATGATAATATTTTCTGTTGTTTTCAAAGGGCCTCCAAATTTATTGTGTCTATGCCAAATATTGCATTTCAATTATTGGGCATGTCCACTTATTTTTGTAAGGATAATTTTTATTGCTAAATCTTTTAAAAACAAAATGGTTTTAAATAAAAAAAAGAAATTAAGCAAAAAAACCTCCCCTTGGGGCCAGCCCAACTGGGCCTTCCCCCATTCGGCCCCAGCAGCCCAGCCCACTCCCCTGGCCTTAACCCCCCCCCCCCCCCCCCCCCCCCCCCCCCCAAACGATCCCCAGTTCCCCACACTCACCCCCAGCCCCCCGATCTGGATCGGGGGGCAATCGACGCCCCTCCTCCCGCTGCTGCCGCACCCCGCGCAGCTCCCCGCCGCCACGCCGGACCTCCCCATCTTCCTAGCCGCCGGCTACCTGAAGCCTCGACGCTCGCCTTCCCTCCTCGCCGGTGATCCCCCCGGGGCTCCTCCCCTTCCTCTCTCCCCCTTCGACCGCCGCAGCCACCGCGTCCCTCACCGTCGCGCCCCGAGCCCGTCCCGGCCGCGCTCGCCTCCCCCTGTTGCTCCCCCACGCGCGCGTCGCCGTACGCCACCGCGTCGCCCCTCGACCGCAGCCGCCCTGCTGTTGCCGCATGCCATGCCCTGCTGCAGCTGTCGCGTGCTGCTGCACGCGCCCGCGCCGGCTACCGCCGCGCCCTCCCCGCTAGCGCCGTCGTGCGCCACTCGCCGCGGCTGGCCCGCGTCCCCGCACCACCGCCGCCTGCTTGCCCCTACGCCCCCTCGCCGCTCGCCCGTCTCCCAACCACTCGCCGCACCGCCACCCTGCGCCACCGCACCGTGGTCCGCCACCGCCGGCCGGCCATGGCCACGGTCGTGCTCGCGGTGTGGTGTGTGTGGTGGCCCTTGGCCACTGCCAAGTGGGGCCACCACCACCCTACATACTGTATGGCAGAGGGGGCCCAAACCCCCTTCCGGGATGTTTTTATAAAAGCAAATAAATAAATAAAATGTATATTTATAAAATAATTAATTATTGTACTATTTAATTACTTAATTAGGTGACTAATGTTAACTGTTAATTAATACTGTTTAATTAAAACCTGTTAATTAAAATATTTAAATTTGTCACTTACATATGGGGCCCACTTGTCAGTTTGACCAGTTGATTGCTGATGTCATGATGACATCATGCTGATGTCAAAATGATTGCTGAATTAAAATAATCTGTTTTAATTTTGAATTTAATAAAACTTTAAAAAATAATATTAAATAATCCGTAAATCGGATGAAAATATTTTATACATGAAAGTTGTTGAGAAAAATCCCACGAATCCGAATACGGAGTTCGTTCGTTTGTCACGCGCTCCTATCATAACAAACCTGGAACTTTTCCAATCGTTTCGTCTGTTCGGTAGTAGCCCGAGACCCGAAAAATATCGTCAGATATTCTTCCGATCCATCCGCGACGTGTAATACTGCGTTAATGCATGCCTAGCTCTACATATTGCCATGTCATATATCGTGTTGCATCCGTATGCTTTATATTTATTGTTTCTCCCCCCCTCTTCTTACCGGTAGACCTCGAGACTGATGCTGTTGTCGAGTACGACTACACCGCGGACGATCAGGCCTTTGCAGCAAAGCAACAAGGCAAGCAACACCCCTTTCTGATATCGCCCATCTCTCTCCCTCTTATGCTTGCATTAGTTTGTGCTACTGTTGTAGATAGCTCCTATTCTGATGCATAGCCTGTTTTTGATAAACCACTACAATACCTACTGCTTTATTAAACTTTTTAGCATAGGTCGATTAGTGATCCCGTGAGACCCTGTAGTCCCAGTTGCCCCCTACTTCTTCATCGACGACTCGAAGACTCAGTCAACCGACCAACAAGCCTTACCCGTCACATTCACCGCACACCCCTTAGTTGTACAACTCTGCAGAGCTACTATCGAGTACCGAGGGTGACACATCGTGAAGTCTCATGATGCTATCTTTGTAGTGTAGCTAGTCAGTCGTGGTTATCGAGGGTGATTCCTCCTTCACCACTCCCGACGACGACTCTGTCGTACAACCCCTTCGAGCATAGACCATTGAGGGTGAATCCTTTCTGGTCACCTTGACGCTTGCATCAGGCGGGACCCTCCGAGAGTGACTCCTCGGGTTTCCCCCTTGGTGTTATATACACACTGTTAATTTTACTTACTATTGATACATGATGAGGTCTGGATGACCGAAGGGTGTTGGTGTAATACGACGGGGCGTGGCCGACCATTCTTTGGCCTTGCCACGAGACCTTGAGACGGGGCGACGGAATCGCATATCGTGTATCGCACTCGTCACCGCAATTAACAAAATGCTAGTGGTTTGGGTATTTGATCTCAGTTGGTCATTTGACCTTTTCACACTAACCTTCACGTGGGAGTTATGGGTTCTCGGCGTCGCTGTATCAACCGAAGCTCTTTGGACGTCAGCAATGGAGCGACGCGTGCCCGAGTGGTCCGCGACGACATTGTCTTGTATAAGAGGTGCTAGGACCGACCTTGGCCGCCCACGCATCATGTAGGAGTGCAAAGGGTGAGTGGGCCCATGACCCCTGCGCGCTTAGGAATAAAATTTTGGCTTCGAGATCGCTTTCTCGCAGGGAGTCGAGGAAGAATCCCTGGGCGTGGTTACTTAATTAAAATTTCTACAATATTATTGTTACATATGAGCGACCAGTCTACTCTCTTCTAATGCTGCAAGATGTTGAAGATGCTAGTCTTCGATAGGAATAGGCTTTTCCCCTATTCTCACTTTTCTACAGTCAGTTCGGATATAACCCCATTCCTTTGATAAAGTATCATATGTAGTATAGTTTTGATGTAAGTCTTGCAAGTACTTTGGATGAGTACTCACCGTTGCTTTGCTTCCTCTTTCCCCTTCAATACGATTGCTGCATTCAGATGATGGAGCCCAGGAGACCGTGTACCCCGTCGACGACTACTACTACCCCGATGGAGCCTACTACTACGTGGAGGCCGCTGACGACCAACAGTAGGTTAGGAGGTTCCCAGGCAGGAGGCCTCGCCTCGTTCGATCCATGTTATGTTTGTTCTATCCTTCTTAAGGCAAAACTTCTTTAACTTATGTTTGTACTCAGATATTATTTGCTTATGCTGACTCGTGTTTATGTCGAGCTTATGTATTCGAGCCCTTGAGGCCCCTGGCTTGTAATATGAAGTTGTATGACTTTAATTTGTGTCTAATGTTGTGTTGTGATATTGATTAGTGAGTCCCTAATCTTGGTCGTACGCATTTACGTGTATGATTAGCGTACGATCAAAATGGGGGTGTCACAAGTTGGTATCAGAGCCGACTGTCTGTAGGTATCCCCCTTTCCAACTCCTTGGACAAAGTTGATTCTAGTACTTGAAAAACTTTTACTAACATTGTTGTGTGGCTTATGGGCCCACGTCTCAATCGGGTGGTATTAGGATCTTTTATTCCTCGTCTATACTGTGGGTTCTGATCTCTCTTCTCTTTCGAGTTAAAGATTTTGCTAACTCTAACATTAGGTTCTCGTGATCACATCCACCGGAGAGTTGCTTTATCGACAATTGTTTCCTTTGAAGTTATGATGCACACACTGTCATTTGACATCTTGAATCTTCTTGTTATAGATGCACCCCTCAAGGCATCTCGTTTGCTTGTCTATGGCTATCGGTACCCTGGGTTCCCGGCCATTCTCGTCGAGATTTTGACCAGGCTGGGATATCGCTAGTACCCCGAGTACACTGTTTACGAGGACTACCGTGAGTACAACCAGGAGCGGTACCAAGCTCAGGTGTTATCTGAGATCGGCAAAACCTCTCCATTAGGGAGCTGCACACCTACTGTGGTGTTGGTTTGAATGTTGAGATAGCAGTACATGATGCTGCCTACACTGGTATCACTCGCCTCCGTAGAGAGCACCCCCGCTTGGAGGAGACTAGATTCAGATACTTTCCGTATGTCCTCGCTAGGGATGAGACTGGATCCGACACCGTTGCCTTCACCCGTTTTGTGCGGCAGCGCAATTACCGGTCCTACACTATGGTTTGTACTCCCTATGTTAGCCAACGTTACGACCCATAGTTTCTGGTTCAGTACACCGAGGCACTGGATTGTACTGTTTGAGTTCTGACTTTTGAGCTGTACACCACTCGTACTCGTCTTCACGATGGTATGAAGCTGTTGATGCCGACAGTTAGAGCGGGGACGTATCTGGAGTACATCCTTTACCCGCGCAGGACAGAGCTACCACCAGGTCTTGAGTGGCATGCTATTGGAGGTCGTACTTCTGCACGTGGACCTGCGCTCCCCATAGGGCACCAGTTGCCGCGTGAGAGTCTTCATGGGATGCAGAATCCCATCCCCATGTTCAACGTAAGTGATCACCAGCAGTTACCTAGCTTCAGTTGTTGTCCCCGACGTTGATGTAGCGTATCACTATGCCTCGTTGTTGTATCTCTCTATCGCGTGCCTGCGTGCCGCCTAGTTGTCTAAGTTAATTTCATGCTGGACCTATCGTCTATTTTTAACGGAGTTATGGTTTGTCATAGTCCTATGTATGGATCTGTATGTTGAATTTGAACTACTATGTCGTATCTATTGCACTTCCTTCTTTGTGCAATTTACTTCATGAATGATCCATTGTACTTGCAATTATCCAATGGTAAACTACCACTGTTAATTTTTGACATAATTGTTAGGCCAGGTAGACATGGTTATGGTGCGCCTAATCACCCACCACCACCTGAATACATGGCTGGTATGATGCAGCAATTTGAACTGAATCGCCAGTTCATGCAAGGGCTTATGGGCCAGTTCCCGAGGCCGAACATGAATCAGCAACCAGCCCTAATGAATCTGCAGGACTTTATGCACCTCAACCCTGCTATCTACCGCAGCTCAACTTAGCCGCTTGACACAAATGACTGGTTCCATGACATCACCTATGAACTGGAGTTTGCAGGCGCCCTAATGGAAAGCTATGTTACCTTTGCCTCATACTTTCTGAAGGGTCCCGCTGCTCAATGGTGGGACAGTCATAG
This sequence comes from Hordeum marinum, assembly GCA_022496015.1. Classification (NCBI taxonomy): domain Eukaryota; kingdom Viridiplantae; phylum Streptophyta; class Magnoliopsida; order Poales; family Poaceae; genus Hordeum; species Hordeum marinum. The sequence continues at coordinate 89,693,012 of CM039674.1, forward strand.
GCGCTCACAGCCTGTTAGAACAATCATCACCTGGCCGGAGTTCTAAGCTGCATTCCATGCTCGCCACATTCTCGTGGGAATTATGGACAGGAAGAAGCGTGAGTTCCGCAACATTGTCTAGGGCAAATAGACTGTGGATGCTTATCAGCGGGAGTTTCTGGACTTGTCCCGCTATGCTGAACAAGACGTTGTGACTAATGCTCGTAGGCAGGAAAAGTTCCGCGAAGGCCTCCACACTGATATCAAGCTGGCACTCCTTGTTCAGGACTTTGAAAACTTTTCCACCCTGGTGAACAAGTCCATTCAAGTGGAAACATGTCTGTAGGACTACAAGGACAACAACAAGAGCAACCGTCACATGGGCTCATCTTCGGGCTCATCAACTCAGAAGCGCAAGATCTAGATTCCCCACAACATGTACCATGCACCTGCTCCTGCTCCAAGGCCGTCCTATGGTGCACCTCGTCTGCCTCCTCCACCACCTAGGCAGCCAAGGCTTCCAGCTCCACCACCATGAGCTCATGTTCCCCCTTCCCATCCTGAGAATGGGCTATGCTTCAAGTGTGGTCGTCTATGACATCATGCGAGAGACTATAGGCAGAATCCGAATCAACTTGCATTGCCTTCCAACCAGCCCCGCAACAAAAATGTGAGGCCTAACAATGGTCGTGTTCATGCTAATAACATCGAGATGAATGAAGCTCAAGACCAGCCTGCTACTGTGTTGGGTACACTTTTTGTTAACTCAGTACCAACTTCAGTATTGTTTGATACAGGAGCATCACATTCTTTCATGTTAGAAAACTTTGCATACATGCATGACATTAAGAGTGATGAGATTGATGTCCCAATAGTGGTGAAAAAAACCACAGGCCAATGTCGGACCTTAGTGATTAGCCACAATGTTCCCATTGAAATTGAAGGGTTGGAATTCTTTGCCTCCCCCATAATGCTGAAGTCTTCCTATGTTGATCTCATTCTTGGAATGGATTGGTTGAAGGGTCATACCGCTTCCATCATTTGTGTCACCAAAACCGTCCACCTCCTGCATCCTTTGAATAAAATAGTAAGCTATCATGCTCATCTTGTTCTGAATGCTGAAGCTCGGCTATATGCCATGAATGCGTTGAATGAGTCACCTCTTGAGAGGATTGAAAACATTCCAGTTGTCCAGGACTTCCAAGGTGTCTTTCAAGAAGAACTTCCCGGGATTCCCCCTGTTAGAGTTGTCGAGTTTGTCATCGACTTGGTACCCGTTACCATTCCTATAGTTAAGCGGCCTTATAAGATGCCTCCTCATGAGCTCCTTGAGCTTAAGCAAGAAATCGACAATTCGCTTTGCATGGGTTTCATACGCCCAAGTTCCTCTGCTTAGGGAGCACCTTCTCTCTTTGTCAAGAAGAAGGATGGTACGAATCTTTTGGACCAAGACTATCATCCCATCAACCAGGCTACAATCCAGAATAAATATCCGCTTCCTTGGATCAATGATTTATATGGTCAACTTGCTGGTTCCTCAATAAACTTGACTTGAGGTTGGGTTACCCACAGATCCATGTTCATGAACAGGATATCTCTAAGACTGCATTTGTTACCCACTATGGTTCATACGAGTACACGGTTATGTCTTTCAGTTTAACAAATGCTCCAACAACCTTCTCTCGGTTGATGAATTATATCTTCATGGACTACCTCGATAAATTCGTCATGGTTTATCTGGATGATTGATACGTCTCCATCATATCCACTTTTCCAAACTCTTTTGCCCTTGTTTTGGACTCTAATTTGCATGATTTGAATGAAACTAACCCGGACTGATGATTTTTTAGCAGAATTGCCTTGGTGTTATTTTTGTGTACAAATAAAAGTTCTCGGATTGACCTAAAAATTTACGGAGATTATTTTTGGAATTAATAAAAAATACTGGCGAAAGAATCAACCGGAGGGGGGCCACCCACATGTGACAAGCCCACCAGGCGTGACCATCCCCCTGGCCGCGCCTGGCAAGCTTGTGGCCCCCCTATGACTCCACCGACCTCAATTTCAATCATATATATTCCTATTCGTGGAGAAAAAAAATAAAGGAGAAGAGTTCATTGCATTTCACGATATTGAGCCGCCGCCACCTCCTCTTCTTCCTCGGGAGGCCAGATCTGGAGTCCGTTTTGGGCTCCGGGGAGGGCAAATCAAAGCCATCGTCATCACCAACCATCCTTCATCACCAATTCCATGATGCTCTCTGCCGTTCGTGAGTAATTCCATCATAGGCTTGCTGGACGGTGATGGGTTGGATGAGATTTATCATGTAATTGAGTTAGTTTTGTTAGGGTTTGATCCCTAGTATCCACTATGTTCTAAGATGTTTCTATGACTTTGCTATGCTTAATTCTTGTCACCAGGGCATGAGTGCCATGATTTCATATCTGAACCTATTGTGTTTTCATGAATATATATGTGTTCTTGATCCTATCTTGCAAGTTGTAGACACCTATTATGAGTTATGATCAGCATCCCCGAGGGTGACAATAACTGGGATTCTTTTCCGTGATTACCTAATTTGAGGAGTTCATGTATTCACTAAGTGCTAATGCTTTGGTCTGGTTCTCTATTAAAAGGAGGACTTAAGATCCCTTAGTTTCCATTAGGACCCCGCTGCCACGGGAGGGTAGGACAAAAGATGTCATGCAAGTTATTTTCCATAAGCATGTATGACTATATACGGAATACATGCCTACATTACATTGATGAATTGGAGCTAGTTCTGTGTCACCTTATGTTATAACTGTTGCATGATGAATGCCATCCGACATAATTATCCATCACTAATCCATTGCCTACGAGCTTTTCACATATTGATCTCTGCTAAGTTACTTCTCTGTTGCTACTGTTACAATCACTACAAAACTGCTACCGTCACTTTTGCCATAGTTACTGTTACTTCCATACTACTTTGCTACTGAATACTTTGTTGTAGATATTAAGTATTTAGGTGTGGTTGAATTGAGAACTTAGCTGCGAATACTCAAGAATATTCTTTGGCTCCCCTTGTGTCGAATCAATAAACTAGGGTTGAATACTCTACCCTCGAAAACTGTTGTGATCCCTTATACTTGTGGGTTATCAAGACCTTTTTCTGGCGCCGTAGCCGGGGAGCATAGCTCTATTCTGTGAGTCACTCGGGATTTATGTCTGTTGATCACTATGAAGAATCTGAAAGATCCAAAAACCAAGATCTATCCCTCCTCTATGAGGGCAGGTAAGGAACTTCCATCTAGCTCTGCACTTGATTCACCTTCTGTTATGAGTAAATTTGCGACACCACCACCTACTAGTAATTCTGATATGTCACACGTAATTGATGATGCCACTTCTGCTATGCATGATGCTTATGATGATACTTTGCTTGATAATACTGTGCCACTAGGTGAATTTCTTGATGAACAAATTGCTAGAGTCAATGTTGAAAATGATGATATTTCTGAAACTGATGAAATTATTGAAAATGAACAGTATGATACACCTGCTAGACCTAGCTCTCCTAGATATGAATTTCCTGATATACCCGAGGGTTATGTTATGGAAGGAGAGGTAGCTAGGGACTTTCTTGCTTGTAAAGATAGAGATGATCTTAAGAAATTGCTATGCAAGTGGAAAGAAAAATCTTTGAATGCTAGAATGAAATATGATCCTAAGTTTGCTACTTCACCTATCTTTGTTACTGATAAGGATTATGAATTCTCTGTCGATCCTGAGTTAATTACTTTGGTTGAATCTGATCCTTTCCATGGTTATGAATTTGAAACTGTTGTGGCACATTTTACTAAATTAAATGATATAGCCACCCTATTTACTCATGAGGAAAAAATCATTATTACTATATTCTTAAGTTGTTTCCTTTCTCATTAAAGGGTGATGCTAAGATATGGTTTAATTCTCTTGCTCCTGGTTGTGTGCGTAGTCCCCAGGATATGATATATTACGTCTCTAGAAAATATTTTCCTGCCCATAAGAAACAAGCTGCCTTGCAGGAAATATTTAACTTTGTGCAAATTGAAGAAGAGAGTCTCCCACAAGCTTGGGAGAGGCTTCTCCAATTACTGAATGCTTTGCCTGATCATCCTCTGAAGAAAAATGAAATACTTGATATCTTTTATAATGGACTAACCGATGCTTCTAGGGACCACCTAGATAGTTGTGTTGGTTGTGTTTTCAGGGAATGAACTGTTGAATAAGGTGAACTACTATTGAATAATATATTGAGCAATGATGATGATTGGACTATTCCCGAACCACCTCCAAAGCCAACTCCAAAGAAAAGAGGTATTCTATTTGTCAGTCCTGAAGATATGCAAGAGGCAAGGAAATCTATGAAAGAAAAAGGTATTAAATTTGAAGATGTTAAGAGTCTACCACGTATTGAAGAAATACATGGTCTTGATAACCCGACACAGGTAGTAGAGGTAAATTCTCTTTGTAGATTTGATGAAGGTGATATTCCTTATGATAAGTCCACTAGCCAATGCTTGGAGGAGTTTGACAATTTTGTTGTTAAGCAAGAAAATTTTAATGCTTATGTTAGAAGACAATTGAAACATAATGCTTACATGCTTGATCGCTTAGGCGATTATATGAGTAGAACTATCAATGACCTTAAACTTATTAGTAAACATGCTTCCATGGAAACTACTCAACTAGAACAAGTACTTAAGCCACAAAATGATTTTCTTAGTCAGATGAATAGTAAGAACAATGATCATTCTAATAGAGTTGTGACTAGAGGTGGTAAAATGACTCAGGAACCTTTTATCCTGGGGGCCATCCTAAGAGAATTGAGCAAGATTCTCAGGGAATTAATAATGATGCAGCTAGTCGTTCCAGTAATAAGAGGAAAAAGGATGATGGTAGAACTTTGTAGGCTGCTAGTGAACCTGTTTTAGATACACCCGAAAACCCAAATGATATTTCTGTCTCTAATGCTGAGACACAATATGGTGATGAACATGATCCTAGGGATAATATTAATGATGATATTCATGTTGATGCTCAACCTAGTAATGATAGTGATGTGGAGATTGAACCTGCTGTTGATCTTGATAACCCACAATGTAAGAATCAAAGATATGACAAAAGAGATTTTGTTGCTAGGAAGCATGGTAAAGAAAGAGAACCATGGGTTCAGAAACCCATGCCCTTTTGTCAGTGTACTAAAGTTTGGGTCGTTAGTACCCCCTACTTGTGCACGGGGGGTCGTAGCCATACCAGCAGCAAGGCCTGCCAAGGGACTGCTGAATGCAAGTACAGAGATGTCAAGAAAACGTTCAAGTCAATAATCAGAAGACAAAAGACTAGAAGCTGGGATCCCGACAAGATCTTGCCGGGATGGCTCACGGAGCCCCGGCAAGACCTCGCCAGCCCGTCATCGCTCCAGCGCAACGACCAGCCTATTAGACAGGTCTTGTCCTCCTGAGTACATGTCAAGGCACTGGCAATGAGGGGGTTAAGCGACGCTGATGGGACAGCCCCTTTTTCCATCCCCAAGAAGATTAGAGATAGCTAGATGGTGCATTTAATGTGTCTATCCTATACCGTCAGTGCTAGGTATGATAACACTGTAGCAACTATACACCCCGTGTATGTATAGTACGCCACTGCGGAGACCCGTTGGACATATAAAAGGAGGCCCGAGGCGTAGCTATAGAGGTGATCCTGGCAGCTTAGACACACGCGTAGCAGCTGTATATTGTTCATCACATAGCTCTCCTAGAACCAAAGCTCAAACACTCATAATACACTAAAGCAAGAGTAGGGTTTTACGCTTCTCAGCGGCCCGAACCTGGGTAAAAATCCCTCGCATTGCTCATTAGATCTGCTCTTTGTGCACTCCCTCTCCCTGTCGAACCGTAAAGGGATCCACGCAATTCCATAGGTGTCGTTCACTGACATCTTTGGTGCGTCAGGTAGGGCGAACCGTTGCATGAACCCGATCTAGCGATCGGTGCACCAGTTCCTTCATCATCTTCATTGCCATGCCCCCCAAGAATAAGGGTTTTACGTTGGTTAATCCATCAACGTCCGGTGTGCCTATGGCTACTCGGACGGGCGGCGGTGTGGATGCTGGCGAAGGAGGCGGAGATCTTAAGCTTCCGCGACACTCTGGTGATCAAGGGCAAGCGAGCGGCATCGTTCACAATGGCGACGGCAACCCATGCGCCACTGGATCTCAGGATGGAGCTGTGTTGCCTACGGGCGGCGTAGTGAACTCCAGGGATGGAAGGGCGCCTTCCAAGACACCCACATCGGCGCATGCGCCGCGGCCTTCTCAGGTCGCGCATGATGAATAACGTCTTGACGTTGGTGGTTCCAAGTGTCCCCATGGAAAAACTCCTGAGCTTCACTCCCGAGATGTGCGGGACCACCAAACACGCCAAGATGCTGGTGGAAGGGGCCCGCGGTCGCGGGATCGTGATGGAGGTCCTTCTAACACGGTTAGGAGTCAGAGCACCTCACGTTCTTTGCACCTTTCGCCGCCGACTACATTAGCAGAAGTGTTGGCACAAGCATAGCTAGTCCTAAATTTTCCTCCTGCCGCGGAGAAGCTTGATGAGTGGAGAACTACTATCCAGAGCCTCCTCAGCTTCGTTGATAGAGATGGGCCACAATGGGCAGAGCCTTCACGGCGGCAATCAATCGAGCTAGCATGCATCGATTGCAAAAAGGCTGGAGGTGGTGCGACCACTATGCACTCTCCTCCGCGGCGGCAACAATGGTTGCCGACTCGACAGATCAGCATCTGTGGTGATGATTCAACGACGTCGTCTGATCCGCGAACCTTCCGCGATCAACATCAAGTTCTTCGGGAGCAAGGCAAAGAAGACGCTCGGGCTACCGTTGAGTGGCGACGGGAAGCACACTATCAATCTGATAGGCGCGCAGGGCCCACTGTAGACAAGCCTGCGCCAGGGTATCCTATCGACCTACCTTATGAGGTGGGTTGTCCAGCTTTTACCCGTGAGCTGTGGCAAGTCCAGCGGCCCAATTCCCGAATGTTCAAACCTGAGGTCCCAGAGAAATATGACGGCAAGACTCACCCGTCAGAGTTCTTGAGCATCTACACCATTGCGGTGCAGGCTATCGGGCCTCACGACGACAAGATACTCGCCAACTACTTCCCGTTGGCACTCAAGCCCAACGTCAGGTCGTGGTTGATGCATCTTCGGGAGAATTCCATTTCTTCCTGGACAGATATGTGTCATGAGTTTGTTGGCGCCTTTACCTGAGGGCACCAAACTCGTGGCCAGGAAAGTGATTTGCATTTCATTCCCTAGAAAGAAGGCGAAACCTTGCGCAAGTACATTCAGAGATTTAGCCGTATACATCACAACATCTCAGACGTTCATCCTGCTGCTATTATTAGTGTGTTTGATCAGAACGTGCGCAACTGCAGGATGTGCGAAGAGCTGGCGATGAAAAAGGTCAGGGATGTTGCCAAGATCTATGCTCTGGCTAATAAGTGTGCTCGAGCTGAGGAAGGGAGGAGACTCCCTGGCGAGAATGTTGGCACTGGAGTCGACTCTGAAGACGAAGACGCCGCCGCCCAGGCAAAGAAAGGCCGACGGCGGAACAAGAAACGCAAGGGTAAGGCCATGCTTGCCGTCGAGGAATCCGACAACCTCAACACTGCCAAGAATAGTAAGGTTGACGTCCCCGGCAAGGAGGTTGCCGGGTGCATCTCTTGTCGGGCCTTGGCGGTTGTCGACAAGCTGAGGGGATTCGACAAGCAGTGCTGCAAGATCCATCGCACCAAAGGACACGATCTCCAAAACTGTCGGCAAGTTGAGCAATTTGTCGAGAGGCAGAAAGCTGAGTATGTGAGGCGAGATAAGGAGACGTCCCAAGATGGTGCAAAGGGGTTCGACAAGAAATGCGGTGGCCGAGGAGGTTACCGCGACAAGGCCAAGCAATATAAGGAGAGGCCCGCTCAAGGCTGCGACAAGGAAGAGGGGATGATGATGGCAATGAGGAGGACGACAAGTCTAGCGAACACGAATTTCAAAAAGCTACAGAGATCATGTGCATTGACGGAGGCGCCTCATTGCATTCTTCTCACCGCTAACTTAAACAGTGGGCGCACATGATTAATATGACAGAGCCATCTGTCGATATCTGGAAACCATTGAAATGGTCCAACACACCTATCATTTTTGACGCCGAGGATTACCCTGATCGCACAACTGTGGTCGGGTGTCTGCCATTGTTGGTCTCACCAACAATTCGCAACCCCAAGGTGACAAAAATGTTAGTTAACGGTGGGGCCGGTTTGAACTTGATCTCACCTGATGTCATCAAAAGGCTGCAAATTCTTGATGAAGATCTCGAGGAGACGGGCACGTTTCAGGGGATCAATCCAGGGAGGAGCCATCCGAAGGGCAAGATCACACTATCGGTAACATTTGGTAGTGGCCTAAACTTCAGGACAGAAAAGATTGTTTTTGATGTCGCCAAGATTCCATTTCCATATAATGGGATACTTGGTCGTCCAGCGCTGGCCAAGTTCATGGCGGCATCATGCTACGCTTACAATGTATTGAAGATGCCCGGGCCAATGAGCGTCATCACAATCAACTCTGACCAAGGCACTTGCTCCTGCCATTGAAGCTCCCAGGGGGAGAAGACCGGCAAGACCTCTGGTACATGCTTTAGCAAGTGCACCTCTTTGGAGTGCTGCGCTCCAGTTGAGGATGTGCCAGAGAGCTCCACCGGCAAAAGCAAGAAATCCAAGGCAACTCCACCGGAAACTAAGAAGGTGCCCGCCAAGGAGAATGGTACGCGAGGAACTTTCACCATAAGTTCCACCCTCGATGACAAATAGGAAAACACGCTCATTGCCTTCCTGCGGATGAATGTCGATGTGTTTGCATGGCAACGATCTGATATCCCCGGTGTTCCCAGGAAGGTAATTGAGCACCATCTTGATGTCTGTCCTCACGCGCGGCCCGTCGAGCAGAAAGTTAGGAAGGAAGCCTTGGAGCGACAATAATTTATTGTCGAGGAAATCAGGAAGTTGTAAGTGCTAGGGTTGGTCAGGGGAGTACTCCATCTAACATGGTTGGCCAATCCAGTTGTAGTGCGCAAGGCAAATGGAAAATGGAGGCCATGCATTGATTATACAGATATCAATAAAGCCTGTCTAAAAGATCCTTTCCCCTTGCCGCGGATCGACCAGATTGTGGACTCCATTGTCGGCTGCGATTTGCTGTCATTTCTTGACGCTTATTCAGCATATCATCAGATCTTCATGTCTAAGGAAGATGAAGAGAAGAGTGCATTTATCACCCCATGTGGCATGTATTGCTTCGTACGTATGCCTTTCGGGTTGAAAAGTGTTGGTTCAATGTTTGCAAGAGCAGTCCAGATCGGTTTTGGGCCCCAACTACGTAGAAATATGGAAGCTTATATAGATGACATGGTGGTCAAAACCAAGGACAAAGCAATTACTAAAATCTGTATTACTAAATTTTGAATCTAATGAAATTTGTCTAAATTACTAAAATCTGTATAACTAGAGTTTAAAAATATATTTTTGAGTGAATCTTTTTGCCACTGTTTGGTATTAGTAAAACCTATCATTCTACATAATTTGAGAATTTTTAGAATGAATTTGGTTACTGTTTTTAACAAAAACAGAATCTGTCTAGTTCTTAATAGGTTTTAACTAAATTGATTTTTATTCAATTTGAACCTGAATTAGTTTAACTTTTGTTTTAGATTTCATTAGGTTCTGTTGATTCAACTTTAGGTGTATTTTTTTCTATTAATAAAATATGTTTCAAATTGTTTTGTACTCTAGTTGGAATAGGTTCATCTTGTTTTCACCATGTATATTGTTTAGATGAAGTTTTGTAATATTTCTTTTAGCACAATATTTTCATAATGAAATACTTTCTGTTTTCAAATATTATATTGACTTTTCTGTTATCTAAAATGTCTAGTTGTTCAAAATCAAATTTTTGACTTGTATGTCTTAGTAGGGATTTTGACACCAAAATTTTTATAGTCTTATACTTTAAGTGAATATTCTCTTGATTGTGCTTTTGTTTGTTGAAGCATTTGTTTACCTTGCTGTTGTATGAATTGTTTTGTGTTTATGCTTATGGTGTGCTCTTGTTTGATTCGTTAGATCATCCGAAATGCGAAGCTTGTTATCTAGAGTCACTTGATTACGAGGATCGTTAGCAAGGCAAGTCACTTTGACCATGTATACCTATGTTTTATTGCATTAGTACTTCCATCACTCCAATTGCATGCAGAGTAGGTAAATTGGAAACTTGGTTACTTGTTGTAGTATCATGTGGTAGGTACCCCTCTCCCCTTTGACACATTGGCCCCGGGAAACGTTGTTTTACATTTTGCTATGCTATTAGTAGACGGGGTTGGTTGTGTGATTCATGAGAGTTGTGAGTTAATAATTTCAAGACCTACATGATGATCAAGTCTTCAAGACTCCAAGTTCTTCAACTTACCTTTGGGTGGATGATGGTTGAACGGCGCCCTGGAGAAACCAGTGGTTAGCCTGGATGATGCTGGAGAAGTGCCAGTATTCATGCGGAAAGGTCCACCCAGGCACAAAGAGATGGATGGATGCTTCAAGACCCAAGGCTTACCTGCACAGCCACAAGCCATTATGGGCTCTGGCTTGGTTGGATATCGTGGTGACCCTGGACAGGCGGTGCTACGAGATGTAGAAGAACGGTAGGAAAGGATGGGCACCGACAGAGTCTCGGGGAAACCCTTTAAAAGACCATGTTTTGGTCATCCGTTTTCTCAAACACCATGAAGTGCGAGAAGTTCAACGGAGGCAATCAAATCTTGTGGGGAACGTGTGCAGAACTCTGCAGAGTACCCAAACCTAATCGATTAGCCGTGTCCATGATCATGGACAGTTTGAGCCAAAGGAACTGAAACTATCTGGAACTCTCAACACAATTAGTTATATTGATGTGGGATATTAATGTCAACTTGGGTATGAGAATTGGTTGGTGGAACCATCTCATTAATCAACCAACATTGTAGTAATTATGCCTTTGCCCTCTCTTGTTGTAGGAAAAATCTGGCTTTATGCAAAACTTACTACCCCACCTGCCATATATGCATATAGACTAGATGATTACTTTACCCATCTCTTGTGACTTTGCCGGCATATTCAATATGCTGACCTATACGGCTGCAACGTATCATGTTGCAGAGTACTTTTCTGACCAGGAGTGAGGATACGCTCTACGCTCGGTGAGATGCCCTTGGAGTCAGATGGACTCAACTACCTTTGAAGCTTCCGAAAGATTAGTTATTATCATGAGTTGGCCTTCGGCCACTTTATTGTAATTCTTATTGTAATAAAGGACTCGATATGAGATTTTGATTTATTAATGCTGTGTGATTTCCCTTTGATATATATATTGATGTACCGTGTGTGTACCAGCATGATCTTGGGATGGTACAGAAACACCGGAGATTCGACCTTTCAGGTCGGGTCGCTATAGAGGGCTGCCTTGGCCCCTCCTCCAAGGAGGAGAGCTTCGGTCGAAGCTAGGGAGGAGTCCAGCTCCCACAAGGGATGTGGATCTCTTCCTTTTGAATCTTCTTTAGCCTTATCTCCTAATCCCTAGCCGCATGGGCCTTTCCGGAAGGACTTAGCCAGCCTAATAAGGGCTGGTACACCTACTCTAACAGCCCACAAAGTCCTTTGGTCATCACACCCCTCCCGGAGGTCCTCCGGCACCCTCCCGGCACTCCCGGTACACTACCGATGACCCCGAAAACTTTTCGGTGACCAAAACTGGACTTCCTATATATAAATCTTTACCTCCTGACCATTCCGAAGCTCCTCGTGACATCCGGGATCTTATCCAAGACTCCGAACAACCTTCGGTAATCATGTATACCATATCCCTATAACCCTAGCGTCATCGAACCTTAAGTGTGTAGACCCTACGGGTTCGGGAGACACGTAGACATGACCGAGACACCTCTCCGGTCAATAACCAACAGCGGGATCTGGATACCCATGTTGGCTCCCACATGCTCCACTATGAACTCATCGGATTAACCACGATGTCGGGGATTCAGTCAATCCCGTATATAATTCCCTTTTGTCTATTGGTATGATGCTTGCCCGAGATTCGATCGTCGGTATCTCTATACCTTGTTCAATCTCGTTACCGGCAAGTCTCTTTACTCGTTCCGTAATACATCATCCCGTGGATAACTCCTTAGTCACATTGAGATCATTATGATGATGTCTTACCGAGTAGGCCCAGAGATACCTCTCCGTCACACGGAGTGACAAATCCCAGTCTCGATTCGTGCCAACCCAACAGACACTTTCGGAGATACCCATAGTGCACCTTTATAGCCACCCAGTTACGTTGTGATGTTTGGCACACCCAAAGCATTCCTACAGTATCCGGGAGTTGCACAATCTCATGGTCTAAGGAAACGATACTTGACATTGAAAAGCTTTAGCAGACGAACTACACGATCTTGTGCTATGCTTAGGATTGGGCCTTGTCCATCACATCATTCTCCTAATGATGTGATCCCATTATCAATGACATCCAATGTCCATGGTCATGAAATCGTGACCATCTATTGATCAAGGAGGTAGCCAACTAGAGGCTCACTAGGGACATGTTGTGGTCTATGTATTCACACATGTATTATGGTTTCCGTTTAACACAATTATAGCATGAACAATAGACAATTATCATGAACAAGGAAATACAATAATAACATTTTATTATTGCCTCTAGGGCATATTTCCAATAGTCTCCCACTTGCACTAGAGTCAATAATCTAGTTACATTGTGATGAATCGACCACCCATAGCATTCTGGTGTTGATCATGTTTTGCTCGTGAGAGAGGTTTACTCAACGGATCTGCGACATTCAGATCCGTATGCACTTTACAAATATCTATATCTCCCTCCTGAATGTAATCAGGAATGGAGTTGAAGCGACGCTTGATGTGTCTTGTCTTCTTGTGAAACCTGGGCTCCTTTGCAAGGGCAATAGCTCCAGTGTTGTCACAGAATAGAGTCATCGTCCCGACGCACTTGGAATTACTCCTAGGTCAGTGATGAACTCCTTCATCCAGACTCCTTCCTTTGCTGCTTCTAAAGCAGATATGAACTCCGCTTCACATGTAGATGCCGCCACGACGCTTTGCTTGCTGCTGCACCAGCTGACTGCCCCTCCGTTCAAAATATACACGTATCCGGTTTGCGACTTGGAGTCGTCCGGATCTGTGTCGAAGCTAGCATCGACGTAACCCTTTACGACGAGCTCTTCGGCACCTCCATATATGAGAAACATGTCCTTTATCCTTTTTAGGTACTTCAGGATATTCTTAACCGCTGTCCAGTGTTCCGCTCCGGGATCACTTTGGTACCTCCCTACCAAACTTATGGCAAGGTTCACATCTGGTCTGGTACACAGCATGGCATACATAATAGAGCCTATGGCTGAAGCATAGGGGATGACACTCATCTCTTCTCTATCCTTTGCCTTAGTTGGGCATTGAGTCGTACTCAATATCACACCTTGTAACACAGGCAAGAACCCCTTCTTGGACTGATCCATATTGAACTTCTTCAATATCTTTTCAAGGTATGTGCTTTGTGAAAGACCTATGAGGCGTCTCGATCTATCTCTATAGATCTTAATACCTAATATGTAAGCAGCTTCTCCAAGGTCCTTCATTGAAAAACATTTATTCAAGTAGGCCTTTACACTTTCAAAAAGTTCTATATCATTTCCCATTATCAGTATTTCATCCACATATAATATGAGAAATGCTACAGAGCTCCCACTCACTTTCTTGTAAATACAGGGTTCTCCATAAACTTGTACAAACCCAAATGCTTTAATCACCTCATTAAAGCGAATGTTCCAACTCCGAGATGCTTGCACCAGCCCATAGATGGAGCGCTGGAGCTTGCATACTTTGTTAGCATCTTTAGGATCGACAAAACCTTCCGGCTACATCATATATAGTTCTTCCTTAAGTAAGCCATTAAGGAATGCCGTTTTGACGTCCATTTGCCAGATCTCATAATCATAAAATGCGGCAATTTCTAACATGATTTGGACAGACTTTAGCATCGCTACGGGTGAGAAAGTCTCATCGTAGTCAACTCCTTGAACTTGTCGATAACCCTTAGCGACAAGCCGAGCCTTATAGACGGTCACATTACCATCCGCGTCAGTCTTCTTCTTAAAGATCCATTTATTTTCAATGGCTCTCTTATCATCAAGCAAGTCCACCAAAGTCCACACTTTGTTCTTATACATGGATCCTATCTCGGATCTCATGGCTTCAAGCCATTTGTTGGAATCCGGGCCCGCCATCGCTTCTTCATAGTTCGAAGGTTCACCGTTGTCTAAGAACATGATCTCCAGGACAGGGTTGCCGTACCACTCTGGTGCGGAACGTTTCCTAGTGAACCTTCGACATTCAATAGTAACTTGATCTGAAGTTTCATGATCATCATCATTAACTTCCTCTCTAGCCGGTGTAGGCTCCACAGAAACAACTTCCTGTGCTGCGCTACTCTCCGGTTCGAGCGGAGGTACAATTACCTCATCAAGGTCTATTTTCCTCCCACTTACTTCTTTCGAGAGAAACTCTTTCTCGAGAAAGGATCCATTCTTAGCAACAAAAACTTTGCCTTCGGATCTGAGGTAGAAGGTATACCCAATAGTCTCTTTGGGATATCCTATGAAGACGCACTTTTCCGCTTTGGGTTCGAGCTTCTCAGGTTTAAGTTTCTTCACATAAGCATCGCATCCCCAAACTTTTAGAAACGACAGATTAGGTTTCTTTCCAAACCATAATTCATATGGTGTCGTCTCAATGGATTTTGATGGTGTCCTATTTAAAGTGAATGCGGCAGTCTCTAATGCATATCCCCAAAATGATAGCGGTAAGTCGGTAAGAGACATCATAGATCGCACCATATCTAATAGAGTGCGATTACGACATTCAGACACACCATTTCGCTGAGGTGTGCCAGGCGGCATGAGTTGTGAAAGAATTCCACATTTCCTTAGGTGCATGCCAAACTCGTGACTTAAATATTCTCTGCCACGATCAGATCATAGGCACTTTATTTTCCTGTCACGTTGATTCTCTACCTCACTCTAAAATTCCTTGAACCTTTCAAAGGTTTTAGACTTGTGTTTCATTAAGTAGACATACCCATATCTTCTCAAGTCAACAGTGAGGGTGAGAACATAACGGTAGCCACCACGAGCTTCGACGCTCGTTGGACCGCACACATCGGTATGTATTATTTCCAACAAGTCAGTTGCTCGCTCCGTTGTTCCGGAGAACGGAGTCTTGGTCATCTTGCCCATGAGGCATGGTTCGCACGTGTCAAATGATTCAAAATCAAGAGACTCCAAAAGTCCATCAGCATGGATCTTCTTCATGCGTTTGACACCAATATTACCAAGGCGGCAGTGCCACATGTATGTGGGACTATCGTTATCGACCTTACACTTTTTGGTACTCACACTATGGACATGTGTAACATCACGTTCGAGATTCATCAAAAATAAACCATTGACCAGCGGGGCATGACCATAAAACATTTCTCTCATATAAATAGAACAACCATTATTCTCATATTTAAATGAGTAGCCATCTCGTATCAAGCGAGATCCAGATACAATGTTCATGCTCAAAGCTGGTACTAAATAACAATTATTAAGGTTTAAAACTAATCCTGAAGGTAGATGCAGAGGTAGCATGCCGACGGCAATCACATCGACCTTGGAACCATTCCCGACGTGCATCGTCACCTCGTCCTTCGCGAGTCTCCGCTTATTCCACAACTCCTGCTTGGAGTTACAAATGTGAGCAACTGCACCGGTATCAAATACCCAGGAGCTACTACGAGCGCTGGTTAGGTACACATCAATAACAAGTATATCAAATATACCTTTAACGTTGCTGGCCTTCTTATCCGCTAAGTACTTGGGGCAGTTCCGCTTCCAGTGACCGATACCCTTGCAATAAAAGCACTCAGTCTCAGGCTTGGGTCCATTCTTGTTCTTCTTCCCGGCAACTTGCTTACTGGGCGCGGCAAAAACTTTGCCATCCTTCTTGAAGTTCTTCTTACCCTTGCCTTTCTTGAAACTAGTGGTCTTATTTACCATCAACACTTGATGCTCCTTTTTGATCTCGACCTCTGCTGATTTCAGCATCGAGTACAACTCAGGAATGGACTTCTCCATCCCTTGCATGTTGTAGTTCATCACAAAGCTCTTGTAGCTAGGTGGAAGCGACTGTAGGATTCTATCAATGACCAAGTCATCCGGGAGATTAACTCCCAGCTGAGTCAAATGGTTGTGTAGCCCAGACATCTTGAGGATGTGCTCACTGACAGAACTGTTCTCCTCCATCTTACAGCTGAAGAACTTGTCAGAGACGTCATATCTCTCGACCCGGGCATGAGCTTGGAAAACCAATTTTAGCTCTTGGAACATCTCATATGCTCCATGTTGCTCAAAATGCTTTTGGATCCCCGGTTCTAAACTGTAAAGCATGCCGCACTAAACAAGGGAGTAATCATCGCAGCGTGAATGCCAAGCGTTCGCAGCGTCTTGCTCTGCTGGGAGAATGGTTGCGTCACCTAGCGGTGCATCAAGGACATACAATCTTTTGGAAGCTATGAGGATGATGCTCAAGCTATGGACCCAGTCCGCATAGTTGCTTCCATCATCTTTCAGCTTGGTTTTCTCTAGGAACGCGTTGAAGTTGAGGTTGGCATTAGCGTTGGCCATTGGATCTACAATATAGATTGTAAAGACAATTTTAGACTAAGTTCATGATAATTAAGTTCACATAATAAAATTATTTAATGAACTCCAACTTAGATAGACATCTCTCTAGTCATCCAAGTGACACATGATCCATGTCAACTAGCCTGTGTATGATCATCACGTGAGACGGACTGGTCATCCATGGTGAACATCTCCATGTTGATCGTATCTTCTATACGACTCATGTTCGACCTTTCGGTCTTCCGTGTTCCGAGGCCATGTGTGTACATGCTAGGCTCGTCAAGTCAACCTAAGTGTTTCGCGTGTGTAAATCTGGCTTACACCCGTTGTATGCGAACGTTAGAACCTATCACACCCGTTCATCACGTGGTGCTTCGGAATAACGATCCTTAGCAATGGTGCACAGTTAGGGTGAACACCTTTCTTGAAATTTTATTGAGTGATCATCTTATTTACTACCATCGTTCTAAGCAAATAAGATGTAAACATGACAAAACATCACATGCAATCAATATAGTGACATGATATGGCCAATATCATCTTGCTCCTTTGATCTCCATCTTCGGGGCACCATGATCATCACTGTCATCGGGACGACACCATGATCTCCATCATCATGATCTCCATCATTATGTCTTCATGAAGTTGTCTCGCCAACTATTATTTCTACTACTATGGCTAACGTTTAGCAATAAAGTAAAGTAATTACATGGCGTTTATGATTGACACGCAGGTCATACAATAAAATAAGACAACTCCTATGGCTCCTGCCGGTTGTCATACTCATCGACATGCAAGTCGTGAATCCTATTACAAGAACATGATCAATATCATACATCACAATGCATCACATCACATCCTTTTGTCCATATCACATCACAAGGCACATGCTGCAAAAACAAGTTAGACGTCCTCTAATTTGTAGTTGCAAGTTTTACATGGCTGCTATAGGTTTGTAGCAAGAACGTTTCTTATCTATGCCAAAACCACAACGTGATATGCCAATTGCTATTTACCCTTCATAAGGACCCTTTTCATCGAATCCAATCCGACTAAGGTGGAAGAGACAGACACCCGCTACCACCTTATGCAACAAGTGCATGTCAGGCGGTGGAACCGGTCTCACGTAAGCGTACGTGTAAAGTTGGTCCGGGCCACTTCATCCCACAATATCGCCGAATCAAGATAAGACTAGTAGTGGTAAGAAAATTAACAAGATCGACGCCCACAACTACTTTGTGTTCTACTCGTGCATAGATTCTATGCATAGACCTAGCTCATGATGCCACTGTTGGGAGACGTAGTAGTAAATCAAAAAAATTCCTACGTGTCACCAAGATCTATCTATGGAGAAACCAGCAACGATTGAGGAGAGATTGCATGTTCATACCTTTGAAGATCACTAAGCGGAAGCGTTACAAGAACGCGGTTGGTGGAGTCGTAGTCGTAGCGATCCAGATCGCGGTGGACTCCGATCTTAGCGCCAAACAACGGTGGCTCCGCGTTCAACACACGTGCAGACCGGTGAAGTCTCCTACGCCTTGATCCAGCAAGGAGGAAGGAGAGGTTAGGGAAGAGCTCCAACAGCAGCACGACGGCGTGGTGGTGGAGCAGCAAGGTATTCCGGCAGGGCTTCGCCTAAGCACTGCGGAGGAGGAAGAAGAGAGGTAGGGCTGCACCGTGGGAGAGAGATCAAATCTTGTCTCAAAACAGCCAAAACCTCAAGTATATATAGGAGGAGGGATAGGTAGGGCTGCCTTGGCCCCTCCTCCAAAGAGGAGAGCTTCGGCCGAAGCTAGGGAGGAGTCCACCTCCCACAAGGGAGGTGGATCTCTTCCTTTTGAACCTTCTTTAGCCTTATCTCCTTATCCCTAGCCGCATGGGCCTTTCCAGAAGGACTTGGCCAGCCCAATAAGGGCTGGTAAACCTCCTCTAACATCCCAAAAAGTCCTTTGGTCGTCACAGCCCTCCCGGGGGTCCTCCGGCACCCTCCCGACACTCCCGGTACACTACCGATGAGCCCGAAAACTTTCCGGTGACCAAAACTGGACTTCCTATATATCAATCTTTACCTCCGAACCATTCCGGAGCTCCTCGTGACGTTCGAGATCTCATCCGAGACTTCGAACAACCTTCGGTAATCACGTATACCATTTCCCTATAACCCTAGCGTCATCGAACCTTAAGTGTGTAGACCCTACGGGTTCGGGAGACACGTAGACATGACCGAGACACCTCTCCGGTCAATAACCAACAGCGGGATATGGATACCCATGTTGGCTCCCACATGCTCCATGATGAACTCATCGGATGAACCACGATGTCGGGGATTCAGTCAATCCCGTATACAATTCCCTTTGTCTATCGGTATGATGCTTGCCCGAGATTCAATCGTCGGTATCTCTATACCTTGTTCAATCTCGTTATCGGCAAGTATCTTTACTCGTTCCGTAATACATCATCCCGTGGATAACTCCTTAGTCACTTTGAGCTCATTATGATGATATCTTACCGAGTGAGCCCAGAGATACCTCTCCGTCACACGGAGTGACAAATCCCAGTCTTGATTCGTGCCAACCCAACAGACACTTTCGGAGATACCCGGAGTGCACCTTTATAGCCACCCAGTTATGTTGTGACGTTTGGCACACCCAAAGCATTCCTACGGTATTCGGGAGTTGCACAATCTCATGGTCTAAGGAAACAATACTTGACATTGAAAAGCTTAGACGAACTACACGATCTTGTGCTATGCTTAGGATTGGGTCTTGTCCATCACATCATTCTCCTAATGATGTGATCCCGTTATCAATGACATCCAATGTCCATGGTCATGAAACCGTGACCGTCTATTGATCAACGAGGTAGCCAACTAGAGGCTCACTAGGGACATGTTGTGGTCTATGTATTCACACATGTATTATGGTTTCCGGTTAACACAATTATAGCATGAACAATAGACAATTATCATGAACAAGGAAATACAATAATAACCATTTTAGTATTGCCTCTAGGGAATATTTCCAATAGTTGCACCCACCGGAGAGCACCTCAAAGATTTAATCCAGATGCACTTTCCCCGGGAGAGGTCGACAAACAACACTGCAAAATATGAAGGGCTACTTGCCGGCCTCAGGATCGTGGCAGACTGATGACCCACAAGTATAGGGGATCTATCGTAGTCCTTTCGATAAGTAAGAGTGTCGAACCCAACGAGGAGCAGAAGGAAATGAGAAGCGGTTCTCAGTAAGGTATTCTCTGCAGGCACTGAAATTATCAGTAACAGATAGTTTTGTGATAAGATAATTCGTAACGGGTAGCAAGTAACAATTGTAACAAAGGTGCACCAAGGTCTCCCAATCCTTTTTATATCAAAGTAAAAGCCTGGACAAACTCTTATACAAAGCAAAGCGCTCCCGAGGACACATGGGAATTTATGCCAAGCTATTTTTCATCATGCTCATTTGATTCGCGTTCGCTACTTCGATAATTTGATATGTGGGTGGACTGGTGCTTGGGTGCTGTCCTTTCTTGGACAAGCCTCGCACTTATGATTAACCCCTCCTGCAAGCATCCGCAACTACGAAAGAGGAATTAAGATAAATCTAACCATAGCATGAAACATGTGGATCCAAATCAGCCCCTTACGAAGCAACGCATAAACTAGGGCTTAAGCTTCTGTCACTCTAGAAACCCATCATCTACTTATTACTTACCAATGACTTCCTCTAGGCCCAAACAATAGTGAAGTGTTATGTAGTTGATGTTCACATAACACCACTAGAGGAGAGACAACATAGATCTCATCAAAATATCAAACGAATACCAAATTCTCATGATTACTTATAACAAGACTTATCCCATGTCCTCAGGAACAAACGTAACTACTCACAAAGCATATTCATGTTCATAATCAGAGGGGTATAAGTGATGATCAAGGATCTGAACATATAATCTTCCACCAAGTAAACCAACTAGCATGAACTACAAGGAGTAATCAACACTACTAGCAACCCATAGGTACAAATCTGAGGTTTTGAGACAAAGATCGGATACAAGAGATGAACTAGGGTTTAGAGAGGAGATGGTGATGATGAAGATGTTGCTGGAGATTGACCCCCTCTCGATGAGAGGATCGTTGGTGATGACGATGGCTTTGATTTCCCCCTCCCGGAGGGAAGTTTCACCGACAGGATCGCCCTGCCGGAGCTCTAGATTGGTTCTGTCGAAGTTCCGCCTCGAGACGGCGGCGCTTCATCCCGAAAGCTCTGATATGATTTTTTTCCAGGAGAAAACCCTCAATATAGGAGAAGATGGGCACCAAAGGGCCACAAGCCCTAGCGGCGCGGCCAGGGGGTGGCCGCGCCCAACATGCTTGTGGCTCCCTGGTGGGCCCCCTGATGTATTTCTTTCGCCTAGTATTTTTTATATATTCCAAAATAATTCTCAGTAGATTTTCAGTACTTTGGCGTTGTGCAGAATAGGTATCTCAGATTTGCTCCTTTTCTAGTATAGAACTCCAGCTGTCGGCATTCTCCCTCTTCATGTAGACCTTGTTAAATAAGAGAGAAAAGGCATAAGTATTGTACCAAAATGTGTAATAACATCCCATAATGCAATAAATATCAATATAAAATCATGATGCAAAATGGACGTATCAACTCCCCCAAGCTTAGACCTTGCTTGTCCTCAAGCGGAAGCCGAAATCAATAAATATGCCCACATGTTTAGAGATAGTGGTGTCGATAAAATAAAATACATACATGAAGGCATCATGATCATATTTAGAAAAGCAACATATATTGACATATAATTTCTTATGATAAAGTAATAATTCATTCACAATTGCAAAGTATGAATCAAGAACTCTATTGAGAACTGACAAACTATGATCTCAGTCATTGAAGCAATTCCAATTTATCATAACGTAGGAAAGAGTCAATATAAGATCTTGTAAAGCAAACCCACATACTCAATCATCTTTTAGTCTTTCACAATTGCTAACACTCACGAGTTACCTATGAGTTCAAAGTTTCAATCGAACACAGAGAAAGATAGGGGCTTATAGTGTTGCTTCACAACTATTTACCTAAAGGGTGATGTCAATAGTAATAACTCATGCTCATCCACTTCCGAGTGGATATATGTGCCTAGATCATTCCCCAACACGTGACACTTGCCAGAAGATAAAGGCGAATATTGCGAAGGTGATGGAGATCACCACGACTCTTGCATAAAGGTAAGTACTAGATAATAAAAGTATCAGATAGGCCCTTCGTAGAGGGAAGCAGAGGTTGTCATGCGCTTTTATAATTGGATGCACAATCTCTTAATGCAAAAGAATGTCACTTTATATTGCCCCTTGTGATAGAGAACTTTATTATGCAGTTCGTCGCTTTTATTTCTTCCCTATCACAAGTTCGTTTAAAGTTTATTTTCCTCGCACTAATAGATCACACATATTTAGAGAGCAATTTTTATTGCTTGCATCGATGACAACTTACTTGAAGGATCTTATTCTATCCTTAGGTAGGTATGGTGGAATCTCATGGCAAAACTGGGTTAAAGGTGTTTGGATGCACAAGTAGTATCTCTACTTGGTGCAAAAGTTTTGGCTAATATAAGGTGGAAGCAAGCGACACATGTTGAGGGATCTATAACAATATAACTTCTATTCGGAAATAAGCAAACGTAACCCATTATGTTGTCTTCCTTGTCCAACATCAACTTCTTAACATATAATATTTTAATGAGTGCTCTCAATCATAAAAGATGTCCAAGATAATATATTTATATGTGAACCTCTCTTTCTTTATTGCTCTCTTTTAATTGCCCCAATGACCAATAGCTATGTTTGTCAACCCACAACAGGTTTCAATCGACATACTTTTTATATGTGAATTCATCACTCCCCATAAGATTTTTATATGTGAAGTCATCAAGGTTAAGATCATACCAAACAAGCAAAGCCCTCAACTCAAAAGCACTTTTTTTATTATATAACTCACGGGCTTGCTTACATAAGAGGAATCATAAAGCAAAGACTCAAAGCTAGATCACACGAAAACTTTATTCTACTAGATCAAGATATAACCAAAAGGATTGAACTAAGAAAATATGATGAAAATGAAAATGAAAATGAAAATGAAAATAAAAAGAAAAAGAAAAGCAAAAGATGTGATGGTGATACGATACCGGGGCACCTCCCCCAAGCTTGGCACAAGCCAAGGGGAGTGCCCATACCCATGTGTTTAGTTGTCTTGCTTCTAAGGTGATGATGCTATATACTTGGCAATGAGGCCCTTCATAATATGATTCTCCTCCTCAAGCTTGTTATTTTGCCGTCTGAGATCCATTATTTCCTTGTAAAGTTTTTCAGCAAGGGCTAGAGCACCTTTAATCCATGGATGTTTCATTACCGTGGGAAAAAAAGCAACACTCCTCTTCATATTTTCAAAAGTAAGAAATTTAGCATTGGAAGGGATAACCGAATTTGGAATTGCTGAGCTCTGAAGTTCTTCCAGCATGGCTCCAGGTTGTGAATGAGAGGTAACTTCTTGGTCTTCCTCCATGGCATCTATCCTTTTCAAGTCGGCCTCCATCTCTTCTTCCATAGCTAGCCCGAAGCAGTTCTCCCCGACTGACTCTTGCGAAGACATCTTGCTCCAAATCTACTGCAGAAACAACTCAAAAAGAAAACAGGACGTATTGTCGTGATATGAGAATCAAAACCTTTGGGAGATTATATAATGAATTTTTACCGACCCGAAGGAGTATGCCACAAGAAAACGGAGTTCGGGTGGTGCACGAGGTGGCCACAAGCCCCAGGGGCGCGGCCAGGGGGGTGGCCGCGCCTAGTAGGCTTGTCGCCTCCTCGTGCACTATTCGGACTACTTTAAATTTTCCTAATTTTTTAAATATTCCGAAACATATAAATTTGCCATTGAAAACGTTTTGGAGTCTTTTTGCTTACTTGTACCACATACATATTCCTTTACGGAGTGTGAAACATTCTGGTAAGTCTCTCTAAAGTACTCCTCTGGAGTTATGGTATTGATGATATTGGTTTCAACATTTATGGGAGTACCTGAGATATAATGTTTGATTCTTTGACCGTTCACCACCTTCGGGTTTGTGCCTTCGACGTTGATAATCTTGACGGCACCGGAATGGTATACATATTCGATGATGTAAGGACCTTCCCATTTAGAGAGAAGTTTTCCTGCAAAAAATACTAAACGAGAATTGTATAGCAAGACATGATCACCTACATTAAATTCACGCTTTTGTATCCTTCTATCATGCCATCTCTTAACCTTTTCTTTAAACAACTTAGCATTCTCATTGGCTTGGGTTCTCCATTCATCAAGTGAGCTAATGTCAAATAACCTCTTCTCACCAGCAAGTTTGAAATCATAATTGAGCTCTTTGATTGCCCAATAAGCCTTATGTTCTAGCTCTACAGGTAAGTGACATGCTTTACCATAAACTATCTTATACGGAGACATACCCATAGGGTTTTTGTAAGCCGTTCTATAAGCCCATAATGCATCATCGAGTTTCTTAGACCAATTCTTCCTAAATCTATTAACAGTCTTCTGCAAAATCAATTTAATCTCTCTATTGCTCAACTCTACTTGACCACTAGACTGAGGATGATAAGGATATGCAACTCTATGATTAACATCATATTTAGCGAGCAATTTACGGAAAGCACCATGAATAAAATGTGAACCACCATCAGTCATCAAATATCTAGGGATTCCAAATATAGGGAAAATAACTTGTTTAAGCATTTTAATAGAAGTGTTATGATCAGCGCTACTAGTTGGAATAGCTTCTACCCACTTAGTGACATAATCAACAACAACTAGAATATGAGTATACCCGTTAGATTGTGGAAAAGGCCCCATATAATCAAAGCCCCAAACATCAAATGGTTCGATAACAAGAGAGTAATTCATAGGCATTTCCTGACGTCTACTAATATAACCAATTCTTTTACATTCATCACAGGATAAGACAAACTTACGAGCATCCTTGAAGAGAGTAGGCCAATAAAACCTAGATTGTAGTACCTTGTGCATCGTTCTATCTCCAGCGTGATGTCCTCCGTAGGCTTCGGAGTGACACTTGTGTAAGATCTGTTCCTATTCATGCTTAGGTACACAACATCTAATAATACCATCTACTCCTTCTTTATAAATATGTTGGCCATCCCAAAAGTAATGCCTTAAATCATAGAAGAACTTTTTCTTTTGTTGGTATGTGAAACTTGGAGGTATAAATTTAGCAACAATGTAATTGGCATAATCAGCATACCAAGGAGCATTTTTTGAAGTATTCAGGACAACAAATTGTTCATCAGGAAAGCTATCATCAATAGGTAGTGGGTCATCAAGAACATTTCCTAACCTAGACAAGTTATCCACCACAGGGTTATCAGCACCCTTTCTATCAATGATATGCAAATCAAATTCTTGTAGCATAAGGACCCACCTAATAGTCTAGGTTTAGCATCTTTCTTCTCCATAAGGTACTTAATAGCAGCATGATCGGTGTGAACAGTTACTTTGGAATCAACAATATAAGGTCTAAACTTATCACAGGCAAACACGACTGCTAAAAATTCCTTTTCAGTAGTAGCATAGTTTCTTTGAGCACTGTCTTGAGTTTTACTAGCATAATGGATAACATTTAATTTCTTATCGACTCTTTGTCCCAGAACAGCACCAACAGCATAATCACTAGCATCACACATAATTTCAAAAGGTAGGTTCCAGTCGGGAGGTTGAACAACAAGTGCGGTAATCAAGGCATTCTTAAAAATTTCAAATGCTTCTACACAATCATCATCAAAAACAATTGGAACATCTTTTTGCATAAGGTTTGTGAGAGGCCTATAAATCTTAGAGAAATCTTTGATAAACCTCCTATAGAAACTAGCATGACCAAGGAAACTTCTTATACCTTTGATATCCATAGGGCTCGACATTTTTTCAATAGCATCAACTTTAGCTTTATCAACTGCAATACCTCTTTCAGACATCTTGTGCCCCAAGACAATACCTTCATTAACCATAAAGTTGCACTTTTCCCAATTCAAGACAAGATTAGTTTCTTCACATCTCTACAAAACTCGATCAAGGTTGCTCAAACAATCATCAAATGAAGTTCCGTAAATGGAAAAATCATCCATGAAAATCTCAAGAATCTTTTCACAAAAGTCATAGAAAATAGCCATCATACATCTTTGAAAGGTAGCAGGTGCATTTCATAAACCAAAAGGCATACGTCTATAAGCAAAGGTATCGAAAGGGCAAGTAAAAGTGGTTTTTTCTTGATCCTGGCTTGATACAGGTATTTGAGAGAAACCTGAGTAACCATCTAGCAAGCAAAAATGAGTATGTTTGGATAATGTTTCTAGCATTTGATCAATAAAAGGTAAAGGGTAATGATATTTCTTAGTAGCTTTATTTAATTTCCTAAAATCAATTACCATTCTATAACCTGTAACAATTCTTTGCGGGATCAATTCATTTTTATCATTAGGAACAACGGTAATACCTCCCTTCTTAGGTACACAATGGACAGGACTAACCCATCTACTATCAGCAACAGGATAAATTATACCTGCCTCCAGAAGCTTTAGTACTTCTTTTCTTACCACTTCTTTCATCTTAGGGTTCAATCGCCGTTGGTGATCAATAACTGGTTTGGCATCAGGCTCCATATTAATTTTATGTTGGCATAGAGTGGGACTAATGCCCTTAAGATCATCAAGAGTATAACCAATAGTAGCATGGTGCTTCCTCAGAGTTTTCAATAATCTCTTTTCTTCATGCTCTGAAAGGTTAGCACTAATAATAACAGGATATATCTCCTTTTCATCAAGATAAGCATATTTCAATGTATCGGGTAATTGCTTGAGCTCGAACACGGGATCACCCTTGGGTGGAGGAGGATCCCCAAGTATTTCAACAGGTAAGTTGTGTTTCAAAATAGGCTGCTGCTAAAACAAAACTTCATCTATTTCATTCCTCTCATTCATATGCGTAACATTTTCATGGTCTAGCAAATATTGTTCTAAGGGATCAGTAGGATGCACAACAATAGAAGTGAGACCAATAATTTCATCTTTACTAGGAAATTCCTTGTCATGGGGTTGTCTACAAAATTTAGAGAAACTAAACTCATGAGACACATCCCCAAAGCTCACAGTAACTATTTCTTTCTCACAATCAATCTTAGCATTAACAATATTCAAGAAGGGTCTGCCAAATATAATGGGACAAAAATTATCTTGTGGGGAACCAAGAACAAGAAAATCAGTAGGATACTTTATTTTCCCTTACAAGACTTCAACATCTCTAACAATCCCTATCGGTGCAATAGTGTCTCTATTAGCGAGCTTAATAGTAACATCAATATCCTCTAGTTCAACTGGTGCAATATCATGCATGATTTCTTTGTATAAGGAATGGGGAATTGCACTTATGCTAGCACCCATATCACATAAGCCATGATAACAATGATCTCCTATTTTAACAGAAACAACAGGCATGCCAACAACTGGTCTATGTTTATGCTTAGTATCAGGTGTAGCAATTCTAGCAATTTCATCACAGAAATGAATACATGCCCATCAATATTATCAACCAAGAGATCTTTACCCATAGCAATACTAGGTTCAACTTTGATTTGTTCAGGGGGTGGGGGTGTTCTAATACAACTCTTACAAACCACAGTTGAAGCTTTAGCATGTTCCTTTATCCTAACAGGGAAAGGTGGTTTCTCAATGTAAGCAGTAGGGATAACAGGATCAACATTGTAAGTAATAATTTTCTCTTCAACTTTAATAGGTTCCATTACTTTCACTTCAATGGGAGGATGATATTTAAACCACTTCTACTTAGGGAGATCAACATGAGTAGCAAAAGATTCACAGAAAGAAGCTACAATCTCAGAGTCAAGTCCATATTTAGTGCTAAATTCACGAAAAGCATCGGTGTCTATGAACGATTTAACACAATCAAACTTAAGATTTATACCTGACTCCTTACCTTCGTCGAGTTCCCAATCTTCAGAGTTGTGTTTAATTCTTTCCAATAAATCCCATTTGAATTCAATATCTTTCTTCATAAAAGAACCAGCACAAGAAGTATCGAGCATGGATTGATCATTATGAGAAAGCCGAGCAAAATTCTGAATAATAATTTCTCTCGAGAGCTCATGATTGGGGCATGAATATAACATTTACTTAAGCCTCCCCCAAGCATGAGAGATTCTTTCTCCTTCACTAGGCCAAAAATTATAAATATAATTCCGATCACGATGAACTAGATGCATAGGATAGAACTTCTGATGAAGTTCCATTTTCAGTCGGTTGTAGCTCCATGATCCAATATCATCACATAGCCTATACCATGTTAATGCCTTCTCCTTCAAAGATAGAGGAAAGACCTTCTTCTTGACGTGATCCTCGGGTAGACCTGCAAGCTTAAATAATTCACAGACTTCGTCTACATAAATTAGATGCAAATCAGGATGTAGTGTTCCATCTCCTGCATAAGGATTAGCTAGTAGTTTCTCTATCATACCCGAAGGAATTTCATAATAAATATTTTCAGTAGGTTCAGTAGGTTGAGGGACAACTCTTTGTGTTTCCGATCGAGGTGAAGATACCCCAAACAAGCCCCTCAAAGGATTACTTTCCATACTAACAAGTGACAGTATATTTCAGCACACTATATAAATTTTTCCTTACCAATTTCCAATCACCAAAGGCGCTTCACTCCCCGGCAATAGCGCCAAAAAAGAGTCTTGATGACCCACAAGTATAGGGGATCTATCATAGTCCTTTCGATAAGAGTGTCAAACCCAACAAGGAGCAGAAGGAAATGACAAGCGGTTCTCAGTAAGGTATTCTTTGCAAGCAATGAAATTATCGGTAATAGATAGTTTTGTGATAAGATAATTCATAACGGGTAGAAAGTAACAATTGTAACAAAGGTGCAGCAAGGTGGCCCAATCCTTTTTATAGCAAAGGACAAGCCTGGAGAAACTCTTATACAAAGCAAAGCGCTCTCGAGGACACATGGGAATTTATGTCAAGCTAGTTTTCATCATGCTCATTTGATTTGCGTTCGCTACTTTGATAATTTGATATGTGGGTGGACTGGTGCTTGGGTGCTGTCCTTACTTGGAAAAGCCTCCCACTTATGATTAACCCCTCTCGCAAGCATTCACAACTATGAAAGAAGAATTAAGATAAATCTAACCATAGCATGAAACATGTGGATCCAAACCAGTCCCTTACGAAGCAAAGCATAAACTAGGGCTTAAGCTTCTGTCACTCTAGCAACCCATCATCTACTTATTACTTCCCAATGCCTTCCTCTAGGCCCAAAAAATTGTGAAGTGTTATGTAGTCGATGTTCATATAACACCACTAGAGGAGAGACAACATACAGCTCATCAAAATATCGAAGGAATACCAAATTCACATGATTACTTATAACAAGACTTATCCCATGTCCTCAGGAACAAACGTAACTACTCACAAAGCATATTCATGTTCATAATCAGAGGGGTATAAGTGATGATCAAGGATCTGAACATATAATCTTCCACCAAGCAAACCAACTAGCATCAACTACAAGGAGTAATCAACACTACTAGCAACCCACAGGTACCAATCTGAGGTTCTGAGACAAAGATCGGATACAAGAGATGAACTAGGGTTTGGAGAGGAGATGGTGCTGATGAAGATGTTGCTGGAGATTGACCCCCTATCGATGAGAGGATCGTTGGTGATGACGATGGCTTTGATTTCCCCCTCTCGGAGGGAAGTTTCACCGGCAGGATCGCCCTGCCGGAGCTCTAGATTGGTTCTGCCCAAGTTCCGCCTTGGGACGGCGGCGCTTCGTCCCGAAAGCTCTGATATGATTTTTTCCAGGACGAAACCTTCAATATAGGAGAATATGGGCACTGGAGGGCTGCCAGGTGGGCCACAAGCCCTAGGGGCGCGGCTAGGGGGTGGCCGCGCCCAGCAGGCTTGTGGCTCCTTGGTGGGCCCCCTAATGTTTTTCTTTCGCCTAGTATTTTTAATTCTCCGTAGATTTCCAGTACTTTTGGAGTTGTGTAGAATAGGTATCTCAGATTTGCTCCTTTTCCTGTACAAAACTCCAGCTGCCGGCATTCTCACTCTTCATGTAGACCTTGTAAAATAAGAGACAAAAGGCATAAGTATTGTACCAAAATGTGTAATAACAGCGCATAATGCAATAAATATCAATATAAAATCATGATGCAAAATGGACATGTCACAGACGTTGGAATTAAGAAGCTCATCGTCAGAGGAGATTCACAGCTTGTCGTCAAGCAAGTCAACAAAGATTATCAGAGCCCATTGATGGAAGCCTATGTAGATGAAGTGAGGAAGTTGGAGGACACTTTGACGGTCTGCAAACAGAGCATGCTCCTCGTGGAGAGAACAGCATTGCTGACGAGTTGTCAAAGCATGCTGCCCTCAAGTTATCTGTGGAACCAGGGACATTTGTGCTCCAATTGACTCAACGTAGCACCATCAACAAGGCAAGACAAGAGAAGGAAGTTGAATTCCGGCCAGTACTTTCCCACAGAGATCCCAGAAGCCATCGGAAGGAAGTTGCCGAGAACAACGCCAAGCCTGTCGGGGGGCAACAGGCTCCGGCAGGACCTCGAGTCCTTGTCATAGAGAAAAATGCTCCCACGGCAGAAGACATGCCTTTAGTCCTTGCTATCGAGCCCCAGGCTGCAGCATGGGCACAACACATTGTCCAGTTCCGTCAAATAGGAGAACTCCCAGAGGAACAGGAAGAAGCGGAGAAAGTAGCCCATCAGTCTAAAATGCACCAGTTTGTGGACAATATCCTGTACAGAAAGAGACCGAACGGTGTGAAATTGAAGTACATTCCTTGGCAGGATGGACTGGAGTTGTTGGCAGAAATACATGGAGGCATATGTGGTTCCCACATAGGATCAAGAGATCTTGTTGGTAAAGCATTCCGGCAAGGTTTATTTTGGCCCACTGCTCTCCAGGATGCAACTGCACTAGTAACCAAGTGTGAAGCGTTCCAGTTCCATTCAAAGAAACTACATCAACCAGCTCAAGCTCTTCAGACAATCCCTCTCTCCTGGCCATTTTCGGTCTGGGGGCTCGACATCTTGGGCCCTTTTCCCCATGCTACCGGGGGCTTTGAGTACTTGTACGTCGCGATCGACAAGTTCACAAAATGGCCAAAAGTGGAAGCAATGAGGAAGGTGACAACACAGTCAGCCGTCAAGTTCTTCAAAGGACTAGTTTGCCGTTTTGGTGTACCAAACAGGATCATCATCGACAACGGCACACAGTTCACAAGCCGCACCTTCATGCAATATGTCCAAGACCTTGGCAGCAAGATCTGTTTTGCTTCTATTGCTCATCCGAGGAGCAACGGCCAAGCGGAAAGGGAAAATGCTGAAGTGTTGCAAGGACTTAAGACAATAACTTTCAAAAAGCTGCGCAAGTGCGGAAGACGCTGTATTGACGAGCTGCCGACGGTTCTTTGGTCAATCAGAACGTCACCAAATCAAGCCACCGACCATAGACCCTTCTCCCTGGTATACGGGGCGGAAGTAGTTCTCCCCACGGAACTTATATACGGGTCACCTTGAGTGCTCGCTTATGACGATCTTGACCAAGAGAAGTTGCGGCAAAATGACGTGACACTCCTTTAGGAAGATCGTCTTTGGGCTACTGTGCGAGATGCACGCTACCAGCAAACTTTGTGCCGCTACCATAGCCGCAAAGTTCATGCCCGAAGCCTTGATGAAGGCGACCTTGTTCTTCAGCGCGTCCAGTCGGCCAAGAATTCTAACAAGTTGACGCTAAAGTGGGAAGGCCCTTATCGGCTAGTGCGATTCACCAGGCCTAGCGCGGTCCGCCTGGACACCGAAGATGGTGTTCCAGTGAGCAATTCTTGGAATATCGAACATCTTCGTAAGTTCTACCCATAAGGCGCGGTTGTCGGGTCCCCCGGCAACCATATTTTGTAAGATCAAGCGTTCTACAATTCCTGTCGATTTTCATGTTACTTACATACATGTTTATCTAAGATGTTGTATTATGCTTATTTCCAGCAAGTACTAACAAACCGCCAAGGTTACATATCCCTATTTTCTATTTTTTTAAGGATAGAAGGTTCCCTCGCGTGCAAGTTTGCCCGGGGGGTGAGATGGTATGGACACCAACAGGCGATGTTCAGAATTGACATCTTGGAGAAAGGAGTATTGCAAAAAGAAGCTAGATTGCGAAACTCTAAGTAATTTTTTACTGTGAAGTTATTTTCCTTGGACGATTTTGACTTCTGTATGGGAAACCTACCCGCGAAGGAACCTTGTCGTGATTGGTTGCACCCTTACTCTATTTTGATTCTGCTCAACAGCTTAAGTGGCTGCACTCGGTTGCGCCCTTACTCCATTTCGAGTCCGCTCAACAGGTTAAGTGGCTGCACTAAAAATGCCAGGGTATCTTGTCGGCAACGGCACCTCCAGCAGGCTGCTAAGGATCCGTTCCTCAAAGCGCTCGCGGCAGGGCTGCGTGCACTAGCAAGTTTCCGATAAAGCGTAGGGCGTGTAACATAGAGAGAGAGATCAGACAAGAAGAATAACATGCATTCATTCAAGGGGAATGAAATTAACACGATGTGGCGTCTCTTCCTAAATAAATATTTATTTGACTTTCTCCCCTAGGGGCAGTTTACAAGAAGAAAAATAGGAAGAGACCCCCGACAGAAGACCAACCTGACACCTCCAGGACGAGCACTGTGTGGAGGGTGGAACTTCCAGAAGGGAAGACAAAGCCGAAGACCACGGGCCTATCGGAAGATCCAGCTGGAAGATGAGGCAGCGCCCGGGACAAGGACCCCCGGAAAGATCACCCCGCCGGGAGGGGGAGGGGCATGAGCTGACGGTGATGGTGTAGCCGGCGATCAGTCGGAGCCCGGGTCGTCGTATTCCGACTTGACGGCCTGGAGCTCGGATTCGTCATCATTGTCTTCACCGAAACTATCCTCCTCGTCACTATTGCTCGAGGAGGAACTTTCAGCACCGCTCGAGCTTTCCTCGCAGCAGCTAAGGCGAACGCCTGAACACCCATAAATCTTGACGAAGAGCAGGTCGGCCTCCACCATCTTGAAGCAGAGAACATGCCCATCCAGGAGGTTGTGGGCACGGGTGAAGGTTTTCCAACCGTGCCTGAGGAGCATGACGCGACGCTCTGGGTACTCAACATCCACCCGCGCGGCGCCATTGCAACAGCCATGTGCCCGCAGCCACAGAGCGGGCGGCTTGTCAACCTCCATCACCCTGGCAAAAGGGTGAGGGAGGCGCAGATGGCCCCGAAGGGGACCGCGCAACTTGATGACAAACTCCAGCACCGTCCCCTCAACATGGGTCTCTTCAAGAAGAAGGTCTGGCATCGGAGGAAGGGGTGGAGCAGCGCTCCACCTCCCCCGACCATGGGCTCCACGTCGAACACGACCCCTCGTGTCTCTTCCCCCACGCACGCTCGAGCCACCCTCCGCCTCCATGGCTAAAGCGGTGTCATGATCCCGACGGGAACCCCATGCCGTTGGGGCAGAGAATGGTGGCCGCCCTTGCCCCCTAGCCATGGCTAAGGTCGAGCACAACTCAAGATCGGGAGGGTGTAGAAGGGCAAGCTCTGGAGGTTCATGATAACCCAATAGTGTAGGGGATCAATTGTATCCTTTACCGATAAGTAAGAGTGTCGAATCCAACAAGGATCTAAAGGTAGAACAAATATTCCCTCAAGTTCTATCGACCGCCGATACAACTCTACACACGCTTAACGTTCGCTTTACCCAGAACAAGTATGAAAGTAGAAGTACATTGTAGATGTGATAGGATAGGTTTGCAAGAATATAAAGAGCACATAAATAAAAACTAGGGGCTGCTTAGATAAAGAAACAACTAAGTTAGTTTAACGAGTGTGGAAAAGTGGTGGTAGGAGTTGTGGAAGTGTCCCTAGGCAATCGATAACTAGACCAGTCATCATTATTGCAATTTTATATGAGGGAGAGGCATAAGCTAACAAACTTTCTCTACTTGGATCATATGCACTTATGATTGGAACTCTATCAAGCATCCGCAACTACTAAAGATCATTAAGGTAAAACCCAACCATAGCATTATAAGGTATTAAGTCCTCTTTACTCCCATATGCAACAACCCACCTACTCGGGTTTATGCTTCTGTCACTCAAACAACCCACCATAGGAAAATCATGAACACATTGCAACACCCTACAACGAGGATCCCTCACGCTTGCGCGACACGGAGAGCACCATAGGATAGCACCAATAATAAAACATGCAACTCAATCCAATCATGATCATCAATCAACCCATAGGACAACAAAAATCTACTCGACATCATAGGATGGCAACACATCATTTGACAATAATATGAAGCATAAAGCACCATGTTCAAGTAGAGGGTACCGCGGTTTACGGGAGAGTGGACCGCTGTAGATAGATGGGTTAAGGTGATGGAGGTGTTGGTGAAGATGACAGAGTTGTTGGAGTAGATCGTCGTCACGATGATGGCCCCGGTGGCATTCCGGCACCACCGGGAGAGAGGGGGAGAGAGCACCTCTCCTTATTCTTCTTCCTTGGCCTCCCCCTAGATGGGAGTAGGGTTTCCCCTCTGGTCCTTGGCCTCCATGGCGTAGAGGGGCGAGAGCCCCTCCGGGATTGGATCTCTCTCTCTCTGTTTCCTTCTGTTTCTGTGCTCCCAGATTCTATCCTTTCACCGTTTCTTAAATATCCGGAGATTCGTAACTACGATTGGGCTGAAATTTCGAGGGGATCTTTATCTGAAAATTAGCTTTCTTGCGGCGATAGGATGGCTACAACCGACCTAAGGGATAGTCATAAGGGCCCAGGGCGCGGCTAGGGGGTAGGCCACGCCTGGCAGGCTTATGACCTCCTCGGGTATCGTCTCATGTTGGTTATCCCCCAAATCACATATATTCCAAAAAAATCTTCATAAGTTTTTATTGCGTTTGGACTTCGTTTGGTATGGATATTCTATGAAACAAAAAACATGCAACAAACACGAACTAGCACTGGGCACTGGATCAATATGTTAGTCCCAAAAATAGTATAAAAAGTTGCCAAAAATATATGAAAGTTGTAGAATATTGGCATGAAACAATAAAAAATTATAGATACAACGGAGACATATCAGCATCCCAAGGTTAATTCATGCTCATCCTCGAGTATGTAAATGATAAAAAAGATAATATTTGATGTGGAATACTACCTAGCATAATCTTGTTCATATAATATAATCATGGCATGAATATTAAGACACGAGTGATTCAAAGCAATAGTCTATCATTTGACATTAAGACAATAATACTTCAAGCATACTAATAAAGCAATTGTATCTCTTCAAAATATAATGGCAAAAGAAAATTATCCCTACAACATCATACAGTCTGACTATGCTCCATCTTCCCCACACAAAGTATTTATATCATGCACAACCCCAATGACAAGTCAAGCAATTGTTTCACACCTCTTATGTTCTCAAACTTTTCCAACTCTCACGCAATACATGAGCGTGAGCCATGGATATAGCACCATAGGTGGAATAGAATGTGGTGGAGGTTGTGAGCCATGCAACGGATGCACTAGAGCTATAAGTGTATGAAACCTCAAAAAGAAACTAAGTGGGTGTGCATCCGACTTGCTTGCTCATGAAGACCTAGGGCAATTTGAGGAAGCCCATCATTGGAATATACATGCCAAGTTATATAATGAAAAGTTCCCACTAGTATATGAAAGTGACAAAATAGGACACTCTCTATCATGAAGATCATGGTGCTACTTTGAAGCACGGGTGTGGAAAAAGGATAGTAGCATTTTCCCTTCTCTCTTTTCTCTCTCTTTTTATTTTTTTATTTTTGGTGGGCATCTAAGGCCTCTTTTTTATTTGGGCTTCGCTGGCCTCTTTTATTTTTCATAAAGTCCGGAGTCTCATCCCAACTAGTGAGGGAATCATAGCTTCCATCATCCTTTCCTCACATGGGACAATGCTCTAATAATGATGGTCATTACACTTTTATTTACTTACAACTCAAGAATTACAACTCGATATCTAGAAAAAAATAGGACTCTATATGAATGCCTCCAGCGATGTATGGGGATATTCAATGATCTAGCATAGAAAATGACATCAAAAATGGACAAGCCATGAAAACATCATGCAAAGCAATATAAAAATGATGGTGCGTGTCATAATAAACGGAATGGTGGAAGTTGCATGGCAATATATCTTGGAACAACTATGGAGATGCCATAATATGTAGGTATGTGGCTGTTTTGAGGGAGGATATATGGTGGGTTTAATGCATCGGTGAAAGTTGCGCGGTACTAGACAGGCTAGCAAAGGTGGAAGGGTGAGAGCGCGTATAATCCATGGACTCACATTAGTCATAAAGACCTCACATACTTATTGCAAAATTCTATTAGTCATCAAAGCAAAGTATTAGACGCATGCTGCTAGGGGAGAGGTTGGTAGGAGTTAACCATCACGTTCTCCCTTCCCTCACACAAAGGTTGAAAATCAATAAACAAATCATGCTCCGACTTCCTTACATAACGGTTCACCATACGTCCATGCTACGGGAATCACAAACCTTTACACAAGTATTTCTACCAATCCATAATTACTCACTAGCGTGACTCTAATATCACCATCTTTAGATCGCAATACTATTGAAAGGAATCAAACACATCATAATCAGTGATATACAAGTTTTATGTAGGATTTTATGACTAATCATGTGAATGACCAACTCCTGTTAACTCTCTAAATAGATATAAGTGAAGAATGAGAGTTTAATTATTTCTAAAAAAGATGTGCCCACGCTCTAACAAATATAAGTGAAGCAAAAGATCATTCGAAAAATGGCGATTTTCTATGTGTAGAGAAACAGACAATCCAAACTTCAAATGATATAAGTGAAGCACATGAAGCATTCTATAAACCATACTCAAAAGATATAAGTGAGGTGCAAAGAGCCTTCTATGAATGAACCAAGGACTTTCTCATACCAGGATTGTGCATTATTAAAATAAAACTAAAAAGCACACGACGCTCCAAGATTTACGCATATCATGTGACGAAAATATAGCTCCAAGTAAAATTACCGATGGTTGTTAGAAGAAAGAGGGGATGCCTTCCGGTTCATCCCCAAGCTTAGTTTCTTGGGAGTCCTTGAATATTACCTTGGGGTGCCTCGGGCATCCCCAAGCTTAGTCTCTTTCCACTCCTTATTCCTTCATCCATTGTGATCTCACCCAAAACTTGAAAACTTCAATCACACAAAACTTAACAAAACCCTCGTGAGATACGTTAGTATAATAAAACAAATCACCACAATAAGTACTATTGCGAAACAATTCATATTTTGTTTTTGCATTGTAGCTACTGTAATATAACTTTTCAATGGCTTATACCACCATTACAATCGATAGTTTCATCAAAACGAGCAAAAAAATAAATCAAAAACACAATCTGTCAAAAACAGAACAGTCTGTAGTAATATGAACATTCACCATACTTCTATAACTCTAAAAATTCTGAAAAAAATAGGACGTGGTCCAGAATTTGTA
The DNA here is from genome assembly GCA_022496015.1 of Hordeum marinum. NCBI lineage: Eukaryota > Viridiplantae > Streptophyta > Magnoliopsida > Poales > Poaceae > Hordeum > Hordeum marinum. The sequence continues at coordinate 89,730,580 of CM039674.1, forward strand.
TAAAAGTATTGTGTAGAAATTTCAGAATTTTTGTACCCTCCAGTAAAATATAGAAATTCAAACATTGCAGCAAAAGTTTCTGTTTTTACACAACACACACCAAATAAGCAATCTAATCATCCTAAAGGCAAATCTTGGCACATTATTTTTATAATACAATGGATTTATACAAGGGATTAATTAATTTTGTTGAAAAGTTTCTGTAATCAAGATTCACAAAGTTGCCATGGGCATGAACAAAGTTCAAGGCTAGCACCCACTTCAACGTTGCTCGTCTTTCTCACTTTCACTTTCCTTTTTGAAAAAGTTTTAAGTTCCCCACTTTATTTTTTTGTTTTTAAACTATATAAAAGCACACAACGGAATAAAATGACTCTCTAAAACTTCCGGGTTGTCTCCCTGGCAGTGCTTTCTTTAAAGCCATTAAGCTAGGCATAAAGTGCTCAAGTAATGGATCCACCCGGATCACAAGGTATATCAAAGCCAATTTTAATTAACAACGATTTGTAATTCAGTAGTGAGCAGAAAGTCACATATATCATGCAAAAACAAAGTCTAACTCTCTTCCTATGCATCAGCATGTCATAAAAGAACAATTAATGCACACAAAGAAAAGGCCAATGCATAGTATAAATAGTTTCTTGCAATTTTATCCTATTGGAAACATAGAGAGGTGGAGATGTAGTTCCTCTCTCATAATAATTGCAAGTAGGAGCAGCAAGCACTTGCATATTATATCTATCAAAATCATCATGTGCAATAGAAAAACGCAACCCATCAATATAACCTTAATAAGTGAAAACTTCTCCGATATAGTGTGGTTTGGAGAATTCAAAAAGATAATAGGACTATCATGTGTGTGTGCAATAGCAACAATTTCATGCTTAACATAAGGAACTATAGAAAGTTCATATTCATAAGCATAATTCATATTGGCATCATGGCCACAAGAATAGCAAGCATCAAGGTCATCAAAAAGGGATATTTCAAAAGAATCCAAGGGATCAAAGAAATCAACATAGCATTCATCCTTCGGTAAGCATGAAGGGTAAATAAGCAATGTATGAGTCGAAGAGTTACTCCCATTAGAAGGTGGGCATGAGTACCTAATACGCACTTCCTCCTTTTGTTCTTCGTTCTCCTCCTCATATTTTTCATGTAGTGAGCTTACAATTTCAGCAACTTCCTCTTCCATAGATTCCTGCAAAATATTAGTCTCTTCCAGGGCAGCGGTCATTCTTTCAATAAAATCTTTAACATAAGAATTAGAAGCATAGTTTTCATAGAAATATTTAAGTATGGCAAAATATTCAGAATTGCAAAGAGTAGCATCATACTTTTCAATGAAAGAAGCAATTTCATAGGCACCCTTAGAAGCAACAAATTCTTCAATTTGTTGAACATCATTATAGCAATAGGACTCCTTGGCATAAGAGGATAATATTTCATTATCATTAAACACACATTGGTAGGGAAGGTGTTTTTTAGCTTCTTTAGAACAAGTAAAATCATAAATTTCACGTAGATTCCAAACATAGCAACACAAAGTATTAATTTGATGCCACAAGAGTTTCCCTTTTTGAGATATGTGGTGTCGCACATAATGATCATGCTCATTAAATGATTTCCCTCGACTAAGCTAGTTGGGTTTTCAGCACGAGCACAAGTGGATCGAAGATGACCCAAGTAATATTCTTCGGTGGTACGGAACACTAGTGGTTCCTCAACTATTGGAGCAGCAAGTACATCTATTTTTTTTGGTATTTTGCGTTTCCTACCCATATCTAAAGATAGAAAACAAGTTAATAACATAAAAATAAAAATTACTTAGTGATAAAGCAAACAAGCACACATGAGAATATTCACCCCACGTTATTGCTCCCCGGCAACGGCGCCAAAAAGGGTCTTGATAACCCAGAAGTGTAGGGGATCAATTGTAGCCTTTCCCGATAAGTAAGAGTGTCGAACCCAACGAGGAGCTAAAGGTAGAACAAATATTCCCTCAAGTTCTATCGACCATCAATACAACTCTATGCACGCCTAACGGTCGCTTTACCTAGAACAAGTATGAAACTAGAAGTACTTTGTAGGTGTGGTAGGATAGGTTTGCAAGAATATGAAGAGCACGTAATAAAAACTAGGGGCTGCTTAGATAAAGAAACAACTAAGTTAGTTTAACGAGTGTGGAAAAGTGGTGGTAGGAGTTGCGGAATTGTCCCTAGGCAATTGATAACTAGACTGGTCATCATTATTGCAATTTTATATGAGGGACAGGCAGAAGATAACATACTTTCTCTACTTGGATCATGTGCACTTATGATTGGAACTGTAGCAAGCATTCGCAACTACTAAAGATCATTAAGGTAAAACCCAACCATATCATTATAAGGTATCAAGTCCTCTTTACTCCCATATGCAACAACCCACCTACTCGGGTTTATGCTTCTATCACTCAAGCAACCCACCATAGGCAAATGATGAACACATTGCAACACCCTACAGCGAGGATACCTCATGCTTGCACGACACGGAGATCACCATAGGATAGCACCAATAATAAAACATGCAACTCAAACCAATCATGATCATCAATCAACCCATAGGACAACAAAAATCAACTCAAACATCATAGGATGGCAACATATCATTGGATAATAATATGAAGCATAAAGCACCATGTTCAAGGAGAGGGTACAGCGGGTTGCGGGAGAGTGGACCTCTATAGATAGATGGGGGAAGGTGATGGAGGTGTTGGTGAATATGACGGAGTTGCTGGAGTAGATTGTCATCACGATGATGGACCCGACGGCGTTTCGGCGCCACCGGGAGAGAGGGGGAGAGAGCCCCCCCTCTTTCTTCTTCTTCCTTGGACCCCCCTAGATGGGAGGAGGATTTCCCCTCTGGTCCTTGGCTCTGTGGAGGCGGAGGGGCGAGAGCCCCTTCGAGATTGGATCTCTCTCTTTGTTTCCTTCTGCTTTTGCACTCCCAGATTCTGGCCTTTCACCGTTTCTTAAATATCCGAAGATCTGTAACTCTGATTGGGCTGAAATTTTGAGGGTATATTTATCTAAAAATTAGCTTTCTTGCAGCAAAAGGATGGCTCCAACTAACATAAGAGCTGGTCACAAGGGCCTAGGGCGCGTTTAGGGGGTAGGCCGCGCTTGGCAGGCTTGTGACCTCCTCTAGCATCGTCTCGCGTTGATTCTTTTTCCCAAAAATCACATATATTCCAGAAAAAATCTTTGTAAGTTTTTATCGCATTTGGGCTTTGTTTGGTATGGATATTCTGCGAAACAAAAAATATGCAACAAACAGGAACTGGCACTGGGCACTGGATCAACATGTTAGTCCCAAAAATAGAATAAAAGTTGGCAAAAGTATATGAAAGTTGTAGAATATTGGCATGAAACAATCAAAAATTATAGATACGATGGAGACGTATCAGTTCACACTCAAGGAGGAAGGAAGAATGGATAAGCATCACCCCTCACTACCCCCCAATTTATAAGGAGAGGCACGGGGGCTAGCTCTCCCCCGCTCTAAGAGTCGCCGCCATCTCCACCAATTCCATCGCCCACAATCACGAGCGAACATGTAACCACCCTGTTACCCCAATCCATGGCGTTGTGGTTTCTGCCACGATCAGGACTTTAAGTCACGGGCACCCGTTGCAAATTCCCCGCTATGCATGCGGCGCACGTGGCGGAAACACCCTGGCGTGGTAAATGAAGTAATTACAATCGCAGACTCCTGCCATGCGTGCCCGTGCACTGTTTGGGCCTAGCCCAAAAATTCCTCGCAGCCGTGTGTGGCCTAGGCCCGGGGGCTCCTATCGGTGTATTAAAGTTTGGGTCTTTAGTACCCCTTAATTGTGCATGGGCGGTCATAGCCATACCAGCGGCAAGGCCTGCCAGGGGACTACTGAATGCAAGTATAGAGATGTCAAGAAAACATTCAAGTCAATAATCAGAAGACAGAAGACCAGAAGCTGGGATCCCGACAAGATATTGCCGGGATGGCTCACGGAGCCCTGGCAAGACCCGCACCTAGCAAGACCTCGCCAGCCCGTCACCGCTCTTGCGCAATGGCCAACCTGTCATACAGGTCTTTTCCTCCTGAGTACGTGTCAAGGCGCTGGTAATGAAGGGGTTAGGCGATGCTGATGGGACGGCCCCTTTTTCCGTCCCCAGGAAGATTAGAGACAACTAGACGGTGCATTTAATGCGTCTTTCCTATACCGTCAGTGTTAGTTATGATAACACTGTAGCAACTGTACACCCCGTGTATGTACAGTGCGCCACTGTGGAGACCCCTTGGACATATAAAAGGAGGCCTGAGGTGTAGCTACAGGGGGATCCTAGGAGCTCAGACACACGCATAGCGGCTGTGTACTGTCCATCACATAGCGCACCTGGAACCAAAGCTCAAACACTCACAATACACTAAAGCAGGAGTACGGTTTTATGCTTCTAAACGTCCTGAACCTGGGTAAAAATCCCTCGTGTTGCTCGTTAGATCTTCTCTTTGTGCACTCCCTCTCCCTGCCGAACCGTAAAGGGATCCACGCGATCCCAGAGGTGTTGTTCCCCGACACCTTTCATCCTAAACCATCCAAGAAAAAGGATGATGAGGATTTTGAGCGCTTTGTTGAAATGCTTAGACCTGTCTTTTTGCGTATGCGTTTGACTGATGTTCTGAAAATGTCTCCTTATGCTAAGTATATGAAAGATATTGCGACCAATAAAAGAAAGATACCGGAAGCTGAGATTTCTACCATGCTTGCTAATTATACTTTTAAGGGTGGAATACCAAAGAAATTGGGAGATCCAAGAATACCAAATATACCATGCTCTATTAAAGGGAATTATGTTAAAACTGCTTTATGTGATTTGGGAGATGGTGTTAGTGTTATGCCTTTCTCTTTATATTGTAGACTTGATTTGAATAAGCTGACACCTAATGAAATCTCCTTGCAAATGGCTGATAAATCAACATCTTTACCCATCGCTATTTGTGAGGATGTGCCTGTCATAGTTGCAAATTCTACCATCTTAACAGACTTTGTCATTCTTGATATTCCCGAGGACGACAGTATGTCGATCATCCTTGGTAGACCCTTTCTGAATACTGCGAGGACTGTTATTGATTGCAACAAGGGCAATGTCACTTTTCATATTAATGGTAATGACCATATGGTACACTTTCCGAAGAAGCAACCCCAAGTTCATAGTATCAACTCAATTGAAAAAATTCCAACAATTATTAGTGGAGACTTTGAATTCCCTCTACCTACTGTCAAGAAGAAATATGATATATTTATTGTTGGGGATATGCATATCCCATTGAGGTAACCTAGTGTTATTCGAAGGTTCTCCAGATGCTACTCGAAAGAAGTTTGTTAATAAGACTTGATCAACCTTATTGATGGATTCCTTTTGATGAGCATGAGATGGTTGAATTTAGAAAGCACAACTTTCTGTACCCAATTTTTATTTTCTGTTAGTTAGAGTAAATCAAGTAAAAATGCTTTTATTTTTCCATTTTTTGAGTTTTCCGTGCAATAGAAAAATGAATCTAAACTAAAGGTTATTCAAAGGCCCACAAAATGTAGTATGTTTTTTTCTGGAATATTTAAAAATATCTGGCACTGAGCACACATCAAGGGGCAGCACCAGTGGGTCACAAGCCCACAGGGCGCGGCTACCCCCCTAACCGCGCCTAGGTGGCATGTGGGTCCCATGTAGGCCCCCTTCACTTATTCCAGAGCCCATCCACGTCGTCTTCCTCTAGAAAAAATCCCACCATTGCTCAAACCCGTGTTCTAGCTCATTTTGCTGTCATTTTTGATCTCCTTGTGCAAAGATCCATCCGCAAAACTGTTTTAGGAGATTGTTCTTCGGTATGTAACTCCTCCAATGGTCCAATTAGTTTTTGTTCTAGTGCTTTGTATATTACAAATTTTTGTTGTTTTTGTGACCTTGTTCTTGAGCTTGCATGTCAAATTTATATGGTCCCAAGTAGTTTTGATGCATGATATACCCTTTAGGCACTTGTGGGAGTAGTTGCTATAAGTTTTGTTGAGTTTTATTCACCTTTATTTTGAGTCACTAAAATTTTTAGAAATTTTTCAAAAAAAGAGGAATGTTGAGGAGATTATTAAGGGGCTCGTCAAGTCGGGGCTCTAAAGAAGATGAAAATGAGATGAAGAGAAAGTCCAAGTACATTCTTCCTCGCGTTGTAGAAGTTCAACCATGTGAATGGCCAAGTAATGCATTCTTGAGGGGAGACGAAGTTTATGAAGATTTCTATTATTTAGCTGAGAATGCAGGCATCACCGACTTCCTCAACGGTAAGTGTGATCAGTACCCCTTGCTCACTAATACCTTTGTGCAAAACTTTCACTTTCATTATAGGGAAGACCCTCCTACGGTAGAATTTCATTTATATGATGCGCCTAAGAAGATGAACCTTTATGATTTTTGCAATGTTTTCAAAATACCTTATGAGGGCAGCATCAGTGAACCACGTCCTAGAGACATGGAAAATTTTATTGCCACATTCACGGTAGGAGAAGAGAGAGGGGTGTCGAAGGCAAGAGTAGCTAGTTTACATTTTCCTGTTCTACGTTATTATTCATTATTTGCGGGGAGATGTTTAGTTGGTCGTGGGGAGAGTGGAGGCATTAGTTCTCCCGACCTCGCCATACTGCGCCATGATTTACTTGCTGATAGAACTTTTAGTCCGGCGCTATGGTGGCCCAATGGTTGAATTTAAACCATTCGAGGGGGGCCATATTTGGAGGTATCTATGCAACTCGTCTAGCCAAACACTTTAAGATACCCATTAGGCTTGATGAGGAAGAGGAAATACTGCTACCCGAGAAATTTTTAGACTATGATAGTATGGTAACACATGATCTTATTAGGATGAATGATGACAGGAGGCTACTTTACAACTTAGTTTTTAGTCAAGGTACTTTTGAGATTATTCTCCTGCCTGCTTCTTCCTTGTTCGATATTCATTCCGGCAGGTACACTATTATGCCCAAGGACATTTACAGATACTAGGGTCTGTCGCAGCCTCCAGCACCCGAACCGGCACCAGCCCTTGATCCGTATCCGGAGCTAGTTTTCAGTGGGAGCCACAGGACCTCGCTAACCAATGGAACCCTCAGGACCCTCTTGAGTATCCACGAGAGAGTTATTTCTAGCCATGGCCCTACACCAACTTAGGTCAAAAGCCTAAGCTTGTGGGAGTACGTATTCCTCACCGACTTTACATTCATGTTCACACACTCATCTTAGTAGTCAGTGTTCATACTTTTTGATTGCACCATCCATGGTAGTTTATTTGTTCTTTCCACTTTCTTCTTGTGTGTTTAATTAACTTTGAGAAAAATCCAAAAAAAATTGTTATAGCTTTACCTTCTAGTCTGCTTAGTTCTAGCACTAAAAGAAAACCCAAAAAGATTTATCATTCCTCTTTTGCTTGTTGGGAGCTTTCCCGTGTAAATAGTTTTTCTTGTTCTTGTTTTGAATTTTCTTTCTTTGGGTCGTAAGGAGAAGACCACAATGAAAATGTCGAGTGGCTCTCATATTCATTGTTGTTTATCTATCAGAGAGCCCATATTACCTTGCCTTCTCCTTTGAGTTATTGTTTGCATATTCCAGCTTAGTCCAATGCACATGCATTCTTATTATTCACACCGTTTGGTCATGCAAATTAAAGGAAATAATGACAATATATGTTGAAAAGATTGAGGTGGAGAAAATCTGGTATGAACTCGACCTATTTTACTTTCGTAAATATGATTAGCTCATCGTTCTGAATTCAACTCATTACGGGTGAAACATTTTTGCAGTGAAAATTAGAGATTATAGTTATTCATGCCATGCTTAATTAGCTAATAGTGGATAATGGTTTGTATTGAGTGCCAACACGCATATTATAATGGTTGTGATGTAGTATGATAAGATGGTATCCTCCTCTGAATGATTCAAGTGGCTTGACTTGGCACATGTTCATGCATGTAGTTGAAACAAATCAACATAGCCTCTACGATATTTATGTTCATGGTGATTTATATCCTACTCATGCTTGCATTCAATGTTGGTTAATCTCAAAGTATGTTGATGACTATTGTCGCTCTCTAATTGGTCGATCACCAATCTTTTGCTAGCCTTCACTTGTACTAAGCGGGAATACTGCTTGTGCATCCAATTCCTCAAACCCAAGATTGTTCCGTCTGAATCTACCATACCTACCTAGGTATTCACCTGCCATTCCAAGTAAATTTGCATGTGCCTAACTCTAAACCTTAAAATGATTATTCTATTTTGTATGTCTGAATCGCTCATGCAGCGACTGGGGGTTGTCAGTATCTTCCATGCTAGGTGGGTTATTCTCACGATATGTGTTGATTCACTATCATTCACGAGAAAGTGGCTGGTAATCGAGATGCCCAGTTCCATGCTCAAAATAAAATCAAAATATAATTAAACAAAACTCCCCCAGGACTGTGTTTGTATGGACGGTACCCGTGGATTCGGCTCGCCATGGAGTGTGATTGATTGGTGGAGGGGGAGTAAAAACTTTATCATTCTGTTTGGGAACCTCCTATAATGTATCTAGCATGGAAGATGGTGAAATCTCTTGGTTGTTATTATTAAAATGAAAGCATACCACTCAAAATTTCTATGCATCTATGTTTAAAAAAACTCGAGCTCTGGCACCTCTGCAAATCAATGCTTCCCTCTGCGAAGGGCCTATCTATTTACTTTATTGTTGAGTCATCATACTATTATAAAAAGCACCAGTTAGAGAGCATCACCTGCATTTGTATGCTTTGCTATTAATTGATATTGAGTATGAGTGTGACTATATCTCTTTTACCATGAATTACAATGTCTAGTCAGTCCTTGTTCCTTAGAGGTGCTATGCGTTTATGTTTTGCGGTCTCAGAAGGGCTAGCAAGATACCATTGTATCATATTGTATCATGATTGTTTTGATAAAAGTGTTGTCATCCGAGAGTTATTATTATTGATCGTTAGTTGATTATGCCATTGATATGAATAAATGTGAGACCTAAATGTTATTGTGAATGTGGTTAGTCTATAATATTTGCAGAAAATCTGAACATCAGTTGGACATATTTTCAACAACAAGATCAAACAAAGTTTGTAAAACTTTTTCTTTATCACTTTCATTTTATCAACTGAATTTCTTGAGGACAAGCAATGGGTTAAGAACGGGGGAGTTGATACGTCTACATCGTATCCACTTTTCCAAACTCTTTTGTCCTTGTTTTGGACTCTAATTTGCATGATTTGAATAAAACTAACCCAGACTGGCGCTATTTTTAGTAGAATTGCCTTGGTGTTATTTTTGTCCAGAAATAAAATTTCCTGGATTGACCTGAAAATTTACAGAGATTATTTTTGGAATTAATAAAAAATATTGGCGAAAGAATCAACCGGAGGGGGGCCACCCACAGGTGACAAGCCCGCCAGGCGCGGCCACCCCCCTGGCCGCGCCTGGCAAGCTTGTGGGCCCCTTGTGGCTCCACCGACCTCAATTTCAATCCTATATATTCCTATTCGTGGAGAAAAAAATCAAGGAGAAGAGTTCATCGCGTTTCACGATACGGAGCCGCCGCCACCTCTTGTTCTTCCTCGGGAGGCCAGATCTCGAGTCCGTTTTGGGCTCCAAAGACAGGAAATCGGTGTCATCGTCATCACCAACCATCGTTCATCAACAATTCCATGATGCTCTCCACCATTCATGAGTAATTCCATCGTAGGCTTGCTGGACAGTGATGGGTTCGATCAGATTTATCATGTAATCGAGTTAGTTTTGTTAGGGTTTGATCCCTAGTATCCACTATGTTCTGAGATTGATATTGCTATGACTTTTCTATGCTTAATGCTTATCACTAGGGCCCGAGTGCCATGATTTCAGATCTGAACCTATTATGTTTCATTAATATATATGTGTTCGTGATCCTATCTTGCAAGTTGTAGACACCTATTACAAGTTATGATCCGCATCCCCCAGGGTGACAATAACTGGGATTCTTTCGGGTGATTACCGTAGTTTGAGGAGTTCATGTATTCACTAAGTGCTAATGCTTTGGTCCGGTTCTCTATTAAAAGGAGGCCTTAATATCCCTTAGTTTCCATTAGGACCCCGCTACTACGGGAGGGTAGGACAAAAGATGTCATGCAAGTTCTTTTCCATAAGCATGTATGACTATATATGGAATACATGCCTACATTACATTGATGAATTGGAGCTAGCTCCGTGTCACCCTATGTTATAACTGTTGCATGATGAATGCCATCTGACATAATTATCCATCACTGAACCATTTCCTACGAGCTTTTCACATATTGATCTTTGCTAAGTTACTTGTCCGTTGCTATTGTTACAATCGCTCCAAAACTGCTACTGTCACTGTTGCCATCGTTACCGCTACTTCCATACTACTTTGCTACTAAATACTTTGTTGCGGATATTAAGTATTTCAGGTGTGGTTGAATTGACAACTCAGCTACTAATACTCGAGAATATTCTTTGGCTCCCCTTGTGTCGAATCAATAAATTTGGGTTGAATACTCTACCCTCGAAAACTGTTATGGTCCCCTATACTTGTGGGTTATCAATGATATTCTGGTATTCTCCAAGAACAAAGAAGAGCATGCTGAACATCTTTGTCTGGTGCTAGAAAAGCTTCGAGAGCATCAGCTATATGCCAAATAAAGTGTGAGTTCTGGTTGGACGAAGTGACCTACCTTGGTCATGTAATCTCCAAGGATGGTATTGCCGTCAACCCAGAACGAGTTCAGGCTATTCTTGACTGGGCTCCCCAAAGAATGTCAAGCAAGTCAGAACTTTCCTCGGACTCGCCAGATATTGTCGTCGTTTTGTCGATAACTTCTCCAAGATTGACAAGCCATTGACCAATCTGCTTCACAAAGGCGTTAAGTTTGAGTGGATAGACAAATGCCAGGAAAGTTTCCAAGCACTCAAGAAGAAGCTGACATCTCCTCTAGTGCTTGCTCCTTTGGATTCTCAGAAGGACTTTGTCATTTATTGTGATGCATCCCATCAAGGATTAGGCTGTGTCCTAATGCAAGAACGCAGAGTGATTGCGTATGCTTCGCGACAGTTGCGTCCTCATGAAGAGAAATATCCGGTGCATGACCTTGAAATTGATGCGGTGATCCATGCCTTTTTGTTATGGCGACATTACCTTATTGGTAATCGTTGTCAGATATACACCGACCATCAAAGCCTGAAGTACTTGTCTACTCAGCGAGACCTAAATCTCTGTCAGAGGCGGTGGATGGAAGTAGTTTCGGACTATGACTTCGGTATATCTTATACCCTTGGCAAGGCTAATGTTATGGTAGATACCTTGAGTCAAAATGCTTATTACAATAATCATATGGTTCAAAAGGCTAACCCCCGTCTCCATGAAGAGCTCCGCAAGTTGAATCTTCACATTGTTCCACAGGGTTCTCTTAATAACCTTGTCATGGAACCGACTCTTTTGAGAGCTATTAAGTATGCCCAAGACAAGGATGTTAACATTATGAGAATGAAGGAGGATATTAATGTAGAGAAATTAAAGGAATTCTCGCTTGGTGAAGATGGAGCTTTGTACTTCAAGAATCGCATTGTGGTTCCCTGATTTGAACTTATGACAGAGAAGGTGATGAAATAAGCACATGACACCCGTCTCTCTATTCATCCAGGCAGTACCAAGATGTATCTGGACATCTGTCAAAGGTACTGGTGGTCTAGAATGAAGCAAGACTTTGCTCGCTATATTGAAGAATGTGACGTTTGTCACTGAGTCAAAGGCGAACATCAGAAACCTGCTGGACTTCTACAACCACTCCGTTTCCTGAATGGAAATGGGACAAGATTCAGATGGACTTTGTCATGGGTTTTCCAAAATCACATGAGGGTAATGATGCTATTTTTGTCGTCATCGACATATTCTCAAAGGCCGCACACTTTCTGCCAGTAAAGGAGACAATTACTGCTAGTCAATTAGCAGCCTTGTATACCTCAAGAATTTTTTCACTCCATGGCATTACAAAGGAAATCAGTATAGACCATGGCAGTATTTTCACCTCCAAGTTCTGGGATAGTTTCCAAGAGGCAATGGGAACTCATATTAACCGGAGCAGTGCTTATCACCCTCAGTCGTAAAGTTGAACGAGTTAATCAAATCCTTGAAGACATGCTACGGGCATGTGTTATCTCTTTTGACAAGAAGTGGGAAGAATCTCTTCCTTATGCTGAATTATCTTATAACAAGATCTATCAAGCCACCTTGAAGATGGCCCCCTTTGATGTGTTATATGGACGTAAATGTCGAACCCCTTTGAACTGGTCAGAAACTGGGGAACATGCACTCATTTGTTCAGACATTATCCAACAAGCTGAAGAGCAAGTACGCATGGTTCATGATAATCTCAAGGCGGCCCAATCCCATCAGAAGAGCAATTATGACAAGAAACACTGGGGTTCAACCTATCAGACCGGTGATAAGGCTTATCTGCATGTTGATCCTTTGAGAGGCACTCATCGGTTCGGAGTCAAGGGCAAGCTAGCTCCTCGCTACGTTGGTCCCTTCCGCGTTATTGAAAGACGTGGGCATGTGGCTTCTAAATTGGAGCTGCCACCAAAGTTCTCACATATCCATGATATCTTCCATGTGTCGCAACTTTGTTGTTGCTTCAAGGACCCGCATCGTGAGGTGGATCTCGAATATATTAAAGTATAGGATGATCTCACTTACAAAGAGCATTCGATCCGCGTTCTTGATGAAACCGAATGTTGGACTCGTCAGAAGGTTACCAAGTTCTTCAAAGTGCAGTGGTCAAATCATTCTAAAGATGAAGCCACTTGGGAAAGCGAGGATAACGTTCGGGCAGAATATCCCAATCTTCTTCCTTCTACCTCTTAATTCTCGGGACGAGAATTTCTTTTAGTAGGGGAGAGTTGTAACACCCATGGACTCATTCTACCATGATGTTTGTAATTAATCTACAGTGATGGCCAATTTTAAGCTAATCCTTTTGTTAAACCCGATGTCACTTTTGGGATCAAATGCAATTTCCTTTTCGGTTGCAATTCAATTTCATTTCAAAGTGGGATTTAAAGTTTTGCAATTCAGAAAATAAAAATCATGAATAGATTTCAAATATTCTTTTGGTATTTCTAATAATGCAAACCACATTTTTGTAAATGTTTTGGTGTACCTAAGACAATTTAACAAATGCCCAAAACTTTTATTAAATACCTTTTGGATGATAATATTTTCCATTGTTTTCAAAGGACCTCCAAATTTATTGTGGCTATGCCAAATATTGCTTTTCAATTATTGGGCATGTCCACTTACTTTTGTAAGGATAATTTTTATTTCTAAATCTTTTAAAAACAGAAAAAAAAACTAAATAAAAAAAGAAATTAAGTAAAAACCCCTCCCCTCGTGCCAGCCCAACTGAGCCTTGGCCCACTCGGCCCCAGCCAGGCCAGCCAACTCCCTTGGCCTTAAACTGTTGGAAATATGCCCTAGAGGCAATAATAAAGTGGTTATTATTTATATTTCCTTGTTCATGATAATCGTTTATTATCCATCCTACAATTGTATTGATTGTAAACACAAATACATGTGTGGATAACATAGACAACACTGTGTCCCTATTATGCCTCTAGTAGACTAGCTCGTTGATCAAAGATGTTCAAGGTTTCCTAGCCATAGCCATAATGTGTCATTTGATAACGGGATCACATCATTAGGAGAATGATGCGATGGACAATACCCAAACTATGAACGTAGCATATGATCGTGTCAGTTTATTGTTATAGTTTTCTGCATGTCAAGTATCTGTTCCTATGACCATGAGATCATGAAACTCACTGACACCGGAGGAATACCATATGTGTATAAAGCATCGCAACATAACTGGGTGACTATAAAGATGCTCAAAAGCTATCTCTGAGGTTGTCTGTTGAGTGGGCATGGATCAAGACTGTGATTTGTTACTCCGTGTGACACAGAGGTATCTCAGGGCCCACTCGGTAATACAACATCACTATGAGCCTTGCCAGCAATATGACTAAAGTGTTACCTATAGGACCTTGTATTATAGAACGAGTAAAGAGACTTGCCGGTAACGAGATTGAACTAGGTATAGAGATACCGATGATCGAATCTCGGGCAAGTAACATAGCAAAGAACAAAGGGAACATCATACATGATTAACTGAATCCTTGACATAGAGATTCAACCGATAAAGATCTTCATAGAATATGTAGGAACCAATATGGGCATCCAGGTCCCGCTATTGGTTATTGACCGTAGAGGTGTCTCGGTCATGTCTACATAGTTCTCGAACCCGCAGGGTCTGCACACTTAACGTTCGCTGACATTTCGGTAGTATTGAGTTATGTTCGGTGGTGACCGAAGGTTTTTTTGAGTCCTGGATGAGATCTCGGACATCACAAGGAGCTCCGGAATGGTCCGGAGGTAAAGATTGATATATAGGAAGTCCTGTTTTGGTCATCGGAAAAGTTTCGGTTACTGTGGTAGTGTATCAAGAGTGCCGGAAGGGTTTTGGGGGACCACCGGGAGGGGCCACCCATGCTAGGAGGCCACGTGGGCCTTAGGAGTGTCTCACCAGCCCTTAGTGGGCTGGGCAAGCCAGCCCCTAAGGGCCCGTGCGGCTAGAAGGTGGGAGGAGGAAAAAATCTCAAGAGTGGAGGATTCCAAGTGGAATCCTACTAGGGGTAGGATTGGAGGTGGACTCTCCTCATACGTCTCCAACATATCTATAATTTTTGATTGTTCCATGCTATTATATTATCTATTTTGGATGTTTTATACGCATTAATATGATATTTTATATTATTTTTGGGACTAACCTATTAACCTAGAGCCTAGTGCCAGTTTCTGTTTTTGAGTATTGTAGATAAGGAATATTAAACGGTCCAAACGGAATAAAATATTCACGATGATTTTTCTTGGACCAGAAGACATCTACCATACTTGGAGAGGCAGGCAAGAGACCATTCAGGAGGTCATAAGCCACCCTGGCGCGGCTAGGGGGCGCCCCCTGGCTTATGGCCCCCAACAGGTCCTCCAACCCTAATCTTTGGCCTATAAATTTCCAAATATTCCCCCAATACCAAAAAGAGCCACGATAATACTTTTCCTCCATCAGGAGCCTCCGTTCCCGAGATATCCAATCTTGGAGCCTTTTCCTGTAATCTGCCGGAGGGGGATTCGATCACGGAGGGCATCTACGTCAACTCCATTACACCTCCGATGATGCGTGAGTAGTCCACCATAGACCTATGGGTCCATAGATAGTAGCTAGATGGCTTCTTCTCTCTCTTTTTGCTTCAATACCATGTTCTCCATGATCTTCATGGGGATCTATCCGATGTAATACTCTTTTGCGGTGTGTTTATCGAGATCCGATGAATTGTGGGTTTATGATCAGCTTATCTATGAATATTATTTGGTTCTTCTCTAAATTCTTATATGCATGATTTCATCTTTGCAAGTCGCTTTGAGTTATTGGTTTGGTTTGGCCAACTAGATTGGTAATTCTTGCAATGGGAGAAGTGCTTAGTTTTGAGTTCAATCTTGTAGTGTCCTCACCCAGTGACAAAGTAGGGGTAGTGAGGCGCGTATTGTATTGTTTCCATCAAGGGTAAAAAGATGGGGTTTTCATCATATTGCTTAAGTTTATCCCTCTACATCATGTCATCTTAATTAATTCGTTACTCTGTTATTCATGAACTTAATACTCTAGATGTAGGCAGGAGTCGGTCGATGTGTGGAGTAATAGTAGAAGATGCAGAATCATTTCGGTCTACATGACACGGACGTGATGCCTATATGCATAATCATTGCCTTGGATGTCGTCATAATTGTGCGCTTTTCTATCAATTGCTTGACAGTAATTTGTTCACCCACCTGATGTCTACTACGCAACCTTCTTCTTGTAGGCTCGTGTTGGGCCTCCAAGCACAGAGTTTTGTAGGACAGTGGCAATTTTCCCTCAATTGGATGACCTAAGGTTTATCAATCCGTGGGAGGCATAGGATGAATATGGTGTCTCTCAAACAACCCTGCAATCAAATACAAGAAATCTCTTGTGTCCCCAACACACCCAATACAATGGCAAATTGTATAGGTGCACTAGTTCGGTGAAGAGATGGTGATACAAGTGAAATATGGATGGTAGATATAGGTTTTTGTAATCTGAAAATATAAAAACCGCAAGGTAACTAATGATAAAAGTGATCACAAACGGTATTGCAATGCTTAGAAACAAGGCCTAGGTTCACACTTCCACTAGTGCAAGTTCTCTCAACAATACTAACATAGTTGAATCATATGTAAATACCTCTCCTGCGACAAAGAGTTCACTCCAAAGTCACAAATAGCAGAGAACTAACAAAGAAATTATTGTAGGGTATGAAACCACCTCAAAGTTATCTTTTCCGATCAATCTTATGAGCTATCCCTATAAGTGTCACGAACAGCCCTAGAGTTCGTACTAAAATAACACCTTAAGACACACGTCAACCAAAACCGTAATGTCACCTAGATACTCCAATGTCACCACAAGTACCCATGGGCTTGATTATACGATATGCATCACATAATTTCATATTCATCATGTTCAATCCAACACAAAGAACTTCAAAGAGTGCCCCAAAGTTTCTACCGGAGATTCAAGACGAAAACATGTGCCAACCCCTATGCATAGATTCCCAAGGTCACGGAACCCGCAAGTTGATCACCAAAAAATACATCAAGTGGATCAATAGAACGTCCCATTGTCACCATGTATATCCCATCGCAAGACATATATCAAGTGTTCTCAAATCCTTAAAGACTCAATCCGATAAGAAAACTTCAAAGGGAAAACTCAATTCATCACAAGAAGATAGAGAGGGGGAAACTCCATATGATTCATCTATATCAATAAAGCTCGCGATACATCAAGATCGTGTCATCTCAAGAACACGAGAGAGAGAGAGATCAAACACATATCTACTGGTACATACCCTCAGCCCCGAGGGTGAACTACCCCCTCCTCGTCATGGAGACTGCCGGGATGATGAAGATGGCCTCTGATGATGGTTTCCCCCCTCCGGCAGGGTGCTGGAACGAGCTCCTGATTGGTTTTTCATGGATCTTGAGGCTTGCGGTAGTGGAACTCCCGATCTAGGTTTCTTTTCGGAGGTTTGGGTATTTATAGGAGTATTTGGCGTTGGTCTCACGTCCAGAAGGTTCCCGAGGAGGCCACAAGCCACCTAGGGCGGCCAGGGGGTGGCCGCACCCTGATGGCTTGTGACTCCCTCGGGGCTCTTCTCCGGTATATTTTTGCTCCAGTATTTTTTATATTTTCCAAAAATATTCTTCGTAAATTTTCAGCCCATTCTGAGAAACTTTTATTTCTGCACAAAAACGACACTATGGTAGTTGTGCTGAAAACAGCGCCAGTCCGGGTTAGTTCTAATAAAATCATACCAAAATCATATAGAATTATTGTAAACATGGCATGAATACCTCATAAATTATAGATACGTTGGAGACGTATTAGCATCCCCAAGCTTAATTCGTGCTCGTCCTCAAGTAGGTAAATGATAAAAGAAAAAAATTATGAAGTGTCAATGCTAGCATGGTGCATAAATTTGATCAATGATAGTTCCAAACACTTTTTCTAGCACCATTATATATCATAAATAGTAGCTCATCTCATAAAACTTCTCATGATCAAGTAACAAGATATTCACATGTTAAAGTATAGACCATAAAGTTTCTTGAATACTAACAAACTATGCATTCAGTCACCAAACAATTGTAGTTCATCTTATTTCCAGGAAGGGTCTATGTAAGAGCTTTGATTTAGAAAATTCCACATACTCAACTATCATATAGTCTTCCATGATTGCTAACACTCAAAGCATATTTTTAGAGCAAATGGCATTCATCGAACACTGAGAAAGATAGGGGCTTAAAGTTTCGCCTCCCAACTTATTTATCATATAGATAATTGTCAACTGTAATAATTCATGATCAAATATATTTGAATGGCCATATATGCTTGGATCTTTCCCCACCACATGATGCTTGCCAACTAAAGAATAATTGAGGTTGAACTAAGAAGGAATACTATTGACTCTTGCATAAAAGTAAATACATGAAAGTAAAAGATTGGCCCTTCGCAGAGGGAAGCAGGGATTTGCATATGTACCATAGCTCAAGCTTTTAAAATAGAGATGAATAATAATTTTGAGCGGTATGCTTTCATTGTCAACATAACAACCGAGAGATCTAGGTATCTTCCATGCTAGATACATTATAGGCGGTTCCCAAACAAAATGGTAAAGTTTTTACTCCCCCTCCACCAATCAACCACACTCCACGGTGAGTTGAATCCACGGGTACCGTCCATACAAACAACAATCCTGGGGGAGTTTTGTTTCATTATATCTTGATTTGATTTTTGAGCATGGGACTGGGCATCCCGAATACCAGCCACTTTCTCGTGAATGATAGTGAATCAACACATATCATGAGAATAACCCACCTAGCATGGAAGATAATGACAGCCCCTAGTCACTATGTGAGCGATTTGGGCATACAAAACAAAATATTATTTGAAGGTTTAGAGTTTGGCACATGCAAATTTACTTGGAACGGCTGGTAAATACCGCATATAGGTAGGTATGGTGGACTATCATGGAAGAAACTTGGCTCAAGGATTTGGATGCACAAGTAGTATCTCTACTTAGTACGGATTTTTGGCTAGCAAAAGGTTCTAAACAAGCACCACATGTTGGAGGATCCATAACAATATAACTTCTATGCACATATACACAACCATAACTCGTTACGTTGTCTTCCTTGTCCATCTTTAACTAATTTCCTCAAGTTTGAAAATAACTAATGGGCTCACAATCATACAATATGTCCAAGATAGTATATTTATATGTGAAATCTCTCTTCCTTCAATATTCTTTCATGAATTATTCAAGTGACCAATGCGGTGTTTGCCAACTTTCAATAATTTTTACCACCTATACTTCTTATACGTGAAGTCATTACTCCCCATGGGATAAGCATATAAATCATATATAATTTCAGATTTATGATATTCAATTCATTCAACCATTTACTCATAGGATATAAGTGAAGCACGAGAGCGAATGACAAAACTACTCCAAAACATATAAGTGGAGATCAATGAGTAGTCAAACAATTAAGTAGCTATGTGAGGACTTTCTCTCTCTCTCTCTATCAATAAAGATTTTCATATCTGAGTATTTTATTCAATAGCAAGCAAAAAAAATAGCACTCCAAGAATAGCATGCATCATGTGAACGAATTAAAATTTAGGCTCAACATAGGCTAACCGATAATTGTTGATGAAGAGAGGTGGGATGCGTAGCATCACCAAGATTATATCCCTGAGACTTCTTGAAATATTTACTTGGGGTGCCTTGGGCATCCCCAAGCTTGAGCTTCTGTATCTCGTTCAATCCTCTCATATCCCGATTTCACCTATTCTCAAAAACTTCATCCACACAAAACTTCAAAAAGAACTCGTGAGATAGGTTAGTACACATAAGAACAAATCAACACCTCATGTACTGTCAAGAAAAGTTGCACAATAATTTTAAAACATTAGGTATTGTATACTATCATTTCCACAATTTATATCTACCAATGTAGGCTATGGAAACTATAGGATAAGTAGATAACAAAACTATGATAGTAATCTGTCCAAACAAAATAGTCTATAGAAATGTATGAAAACAGTGTCAAAAAATTATGAAAATTTAGGAAACGCTAAGTAATTTATATGAAAACAGTGTGTAAAAATTTCAGAAACTTTCCACGTCCTAGTAAAATATGAAAATTCAAACACCACAACAAAAGCTTCTGTTTTTACCCAGCACATATCAAAACATGCAATGCAAGCATCCTAAGGAAATTCTTGGAAATTTTGATTGAAAAACAATATTATAAATAACACATAATAGAGAACAACAAAATAAAATGACTCTCCAAGCAAAACTCATATTATGTGACGAATAAAAGTATAGCTCCAAGTAAGATATACCGGTAGTGTTGAAGAAGAAAGAGGGGATGCCTTCCGGGGCATACCCAAGCTTAGACGCTTGATTCTTCCTTTAATATTACCTTGGTGTGCCTTGGTAATACCCAATCTTAGGTTCTTATCACTCCTTATTCTCCTCATATCGGTGTCTCACCCAAAACTTGAAAACTTCAATCACACAAAACTTAACGAAACTTTGTGAGAAGTGTTAGTGTAATAAAGATAGATCATTCACTTAGGTACTATCAAGACAAGATTAATAATTACTCACACATGATACCTACTGTATTCCATCATTCCCACAATTTATATTACTCAATATAAACTACAGGAACACTTGAAACAAGCAAACTATGCATGCAAAACAGAATCTGTCAAAAACAAAACAGTCTGTAAAGATCTGAATGATGAGCATACTTCCCTGACTCTTAAAAGTCTGAACCATTAGGAAAACTCAATTAATTTGCATATAAATTTTGTGTAAACAATTGAGATTTTTTTTGAAGCTCCAGTAAAATCAGATAATTCATATACTGGACACAAAACTTTCTGTTTTTGCACAGAATCAAACAAGCAAGTATCTACACTATCCCAAAGGCTTTACTTGGCACTTTATTGAAATAAAAGAGACAAAACATTATTACTACAGTATATTAATCATGTGAACACATAAAAACATAAGGTTAAAGTGTTGGATTGTCTCCCAACAAGCGTTTTTCTTTAATGCCTTTTAGCTAGGCATGGTGATTTCAATGATGCTCGTATAGGAATAATAATTGAAACATGCAAGGGAGCATCATGAATCTCATGAAAAGAATATTTAAGTCTAGCCCACTTCCTATGCATAGGAATTTTGTGAGCAAACAATTTATGGGAGCAAGAATCAACTAGCATAGGAAGGCAAAACTAGCATAACATCAAAACTTTGAACACATAGAGAGGAAACATGATATTATTGCAATTCCTACAAGCATATGTTCCTCCCTCATAATAATTTTCAGTAGAATCATGAAGGAATTACACAATATAACCAGCACATAAAACATTCTTTTTATGATCTACAAGCATAGAAATTTTACTACTGTCCACACAAGAAAATTTCTTCTCATGACTAATAGTGGGAGTACTATCATGTGAAGCATAATCCAATTGAAAATTAAATTCATGATGACAAGTCTCATGGTTATCATTATTATTTATAGCATAAATGTCATCACAATAATCATCATAAATAGAAGGCATGCTTCATCATAATAAATTTGCTCATCAAAACTTGGGGGACTAAACATATCATCTTCATCAAACATAGCATCCCCAAGCTTCTGGCTTTGCATATCATTAGCATCATGGAAATTAAGATAATTCACATTAATAATATCACTATCATGCTCATCACTCAAATATTTAGTTCCAAACATTTTAATAACTTCTTCTTCTAATACTTGAGCACAATTTTCCATTCCATCATTTTCACGAAAGACATTAAAAAGATGAAGCATATGAGGCCACCTCAATTCCATTTTTTGTAGTTTTCTTTTATAAAACCAAACTAGTGAAAAATAAGAAACTAAAAGATTTAATTGCAAGATCAAAATATATACCTTCAAGCACTCACCTCCCCGTCAACGGCACGAGAAAAGAGCTTGGTATCTACTATACAACCTTCTTCTTGTAGACTCGTGTTGGGCCTCCAAGTGCAGAGTTTTGTAGGACAGTGACAATTTTCCTCAAGTGGATGACCTAAGGTTTATCAATCCGTGGGAGGTGTATTATGAAGATGGTTTCTCTCAAACAACCCAGCAATCAAATACAAGAAATCTCTTGTGTCCCCAACACACCCAATACAATGGCAAATTGTATAGGTGGACTAGTTCGGCGAAGAGATGGTGATACAAGTGCAATATGGATGGTAGATAGAGGTTTTTGTAATCTGAAAATATAAAAACAGCAAGGTAACTAATAATAAAAGTGAGCACAAACGGTATTGCAATGCTTAGAAACAAGGCCTAGGGTTCATACTTTCACTAGTGCAAGTTCTCTCAACAATACTAACATAGTTGAATCATATGTAAATACCTCTCGTGCGACAAAGAGTTCACTCCAAAGTCACAAATAGCAGAGAACTAATGAAGAAATTATTGTAGGGTATGAAACCACCTCAAAGTTATCTTTTCCGATCAATCTTATGAGCTATCCCTATAAGTGTCACGAACAGCCCTAGAGTTCGTACTAAAATAACACCTTAAGACACACATCAACCAAAACCGTAATGTCACCTAGATACTCCAATGTCACCACAAGTACCCATGGGCTTGATTATACGATATGCATCACATAATTTCAGATTCATCATGTTCAATCCAACACAAAGAACTTCAAAGAGTGCCCCAAAGTTTCTACCGGAGATTCAAGACGAAAACATGTGCCAACCCCTATGCATAGATTCCCAAGGTCACGGAACCCGCAAGTTGATCACCAAAAAATACATCAAGTGGATCAATAGAACGTCCCATTGTCACCATGTATATCCCATCGCAAGACATATATCAAGTGTTCTCAAATCCTTAAAGACTCAATCCGATAAAAAAACTTCAAAGGGAAAACTCAATTCATCACAAGAAGATAGAGAGGGGGAAACTCCATATGATTCATCTATATCAATAAAGCTCGCGGTACATCAAGATCATGCCATCTCAAGAACACGAGAGAGAGAGAGAGATCAAACATATATCTACTGGTACATACCCTCAGCCCCGAGGGTGAACTACCCCCTCCTCGTCATGGAGACCGCCGGGATGATGAAGATGGCCTCCGGTGATGGTTTCCCCCCTCCAGGAGGGTGCCAGAATGGGCTCCCGATTGTTTTTCGTGGCTCTGGAGGCTTGCGGCGACGGAACTCCCGATCTAGGTTTCTTTTCGGAGGTTTGGGTATTTATAGGAGTATTTGGCATTGGTCCCACGTCCAGAAGGTTCCCGAGGTGGTCTCAAGCCAGCTAGGCGCGGCCAGGGGGTGGCCGCGCCCTGGTGGCTTGTGACTCCCTTGGGACTCTTCTCCGGTATATTTTCGCTCCAGTATTTTTTATATTTTCCAAAAATATTCTCCATAAATTTTCAGCCCATTCCGAGAACTTTTTTCTGCACAAAAACGACACCATGGTAGTTCTGCTGAAAACAGCGTCAGTCCGGGTTAGTTCTAATAAAATCATACCAAAATCATATAGAATTATTGTAAACATGGCATGAATACTTCATAAATTATAGATACGTTGGAGACGTATCACCACCATGTTATTTTCCTTCAAGAGAGAAGCCTCTAGTGAAACCTATGGCCCCCGGGTCTATTTTCCATATTATATTTTCAGATATATATACCAAAAATACCTTGATGCAATTTATTTACCTTTTACTTCTCACAATCTTTCCCATATATCTGTATCAGATCTAATCATTGCAATTAATCGTGAAGGGATCGACAACCCCTTTATAGCGTTGGGTGCAAGTGTTTGATTGTTTGTGTAGGTGCATCTATTGGTGACTTGCTTGTTCCTCTTACTGGATTGATACCTTGGTTCTCAACAACTGAGGTAAATACTTATCTACTTTGCTGCATCACCCTTTCCTCTTCAAGGGAAATTGTGTTCTCCCCGAGTGTGCACATTGCGAAAGTTCGTCGTGTGGAGACACCACGTGATGATCGGGTGTGATAGACTCTACGTTCACATACAACGGGCGCAAGCCAGTGTTGCACATGCAGAACACTCGGGTTAAACTTGAAGAGCCTAGCATGTACAAACATGGCCTCGGAACACAAGAGACCGAAAGGTTGAACATGAATCATATAGTAGATATGGTCAACATGATGATGTTCACCATTGAAACCACCTCAACTCACGTGATGATCGGACTTGAGTTGGTGAATTTGGATCATGTATCACTCGGATGACCGGAGGGATGTAAATTTGAGTGGGAGTTTTTAAGTAATTTGATTAGCTAAACTCATTATCTTGAACAATAGTCTTAATAATCTTTGCATATTTATGTTGTACATCAATGGCTCGCGTAGTAGTTCCCCTGAATTTTAATGCATTCCTAGAGAAAGCCAAGTTGAAATATGATGGAAGTAACTTTGTAGACTAGGCTCATAATCTGCAGATTATCCTCATGTCTTCCCAGAAAGGCTTATGTCCTTGATGCACTGCTTGGTGATCCACCCGCTCCCGTGTCATCCGAAGACGTTAAGAACGTTTGGGAGGCACATTCTGGATCTTACTCAATAGTTCAATGTGCAATGTTCTATGGCTTAGAACCGGGACTTCAAAGACGTTTTGAATGTCACGGAGCATATGAGATCTTCCAGGAGTTGAAGTTTATCTCTGAGAAGAATGCCCGGATCGAGAGGTATGAGACCTCTGATAAGTTCTATGCTTGCAAGGTGGAGGAGGACGGGTCTATCAGTGAACATATACTCAAAATGTTTGGGTATTCGAATCGTCTGGCTGAGTTAGGGATGCCCCTTCCGCCGGAGGCGATCACTGATAGAGTTCTTCAATCATTGCCACCTAGCTACAAGAGCTTCGTGATGAACTATAACATGCAAGGGATGAACAAGTCAATCGGCGAGCTGTTTGCGATGTTGAAAGTCGCTGAGTCTGAAATCCAGAAAGAGCATCAAGTGTTAATGGCCAATAAAACCACTAGTTTCAAGAAGAATGGCAAGGGCAAGAAGGGTTACTCCAAGAAGGGTGGCAAAGCAGTTGCCCCTCCCATGAAGAAATCCAAGGCTGGACTCAAGCCAGAAACTGAGTGCTTTCATTGCAAGGGAACTGGTCACTAGAAGCAGAACTTCCCCAAGTACCTGGCCAACAAGAAGGCGGCCAACACGAAACAAGGTATATATGATATACATGTTATTGATGTGTACCTTACCAACTCTCGTTGTAGTACTTGGGAATTTGATACCGGTTCGGTTGCTCACATTTGCAACTCAAAATAGGAACTACAGAATAGATGGAGAATGGCAAAGGATGAAGTGACGATGCACGTGGGAAATGGTTCCAAGGTTGATGTGATCACTGTCGGCATGCTCACTCTTCAACTACCATCGGGATTAGTGATGAACCTGAATAATTGTTATTTAGTGCCTGCGTTAAGCATGAACATTATATCTGGATCTTGTTTATTGAGAGAGAGTTACTCATTTAAATATGAGAATAATGGTTGTTTTATTTATATGAGTAATATCTCTTATGGTCATGCACCCAATGTGAGGGGTTTATTCCTATTGAATCTCGATAGTGATGATACACATGTTCATAACATTGATGCCAAAAAATGTAGAGTTGATAATGATAGTACCACTTTCTTATGGCACTACCGCTTAGGTCATATTGGTGTAAAACACATGAAGAAGCTCCATGCTGATGGAATTTTGGAGTCACTTGATTTCGAATCACTTGACACATGTGAACCATGCCTCATGGGCAAGATGACTAAGACCCCGTTCTCTGGAACAATGGAACGGGCAAGTGACTTGTTGGAAATCATACATACTGATGTGTGCGGTCCAATGAGAATTGAGGCACAATGGATATCATTACTTTCTCACCTTCACTGATGACTTAAGTCAATATGGGTATATTACTTAATGAAACACAAGTCTAAAATGTTTGAAAAGTTCAAGCAATTTCAGAATGAAGTTGAGAAACATCGTAACAAGAAGATTAAATTCCTACGATCTGATCGAGGAAGAGAATATCTAAGTTATGAGTTTGGTAGTCACTTAACACAGTGTGGAATTGTTTCACTATTAACACCGCCTGGAACACCACAGCATAATGGTGTGTCCGAATGTCGTAATCGAACCTTATTGGATATGGTGCATTCTATGATGTCTCTTGCCAATTTGCCACTATCGTTTTGGGGTTATGCATTAGAGACAACTGCATTCACTTTAAATAGGTCACCATCGAAATCCGTTGAGACGACGCCATATGAACTGTGGTTTGGCAAGAAGCCAAAGTTGTCGTTTCTTAAAGTTTGGGGATGTGATGCTTATGTCAAAAAGCTTCAGCCTGAAAAGCTGGAACCCAAAGCGGAGAAATGTGTCTTCATAGGATACCCAAAAGCGACACTTGGGTATACCTTCTATCTCAGATCCGAAGGCAAAGTGTTTGTCACTAAAAAGGGAACATTTCTTGAGAAAGAGTTTCTCTCAAAAGAATTGAGTGGGAGGAAGATAGAACTTGATGAGGTTGTTGAACGTTTCTTCCAACCAGAGAGTAGCGCAGTGCGGAAAGATGTTTCTGCGGAGTTTATGTCAGTTGAAGAGGAAGTTAATAATGATGATCATGAAGCTTCAGATCAAGTTACTATCGAACCTCGTAGGTCAACAAGGGCACATAATGCTCCTGCGTGGTACGACAACCGTGTCTTAGAGGACATGTTGTTGGACAATGATGGACCTACGAGCTATGGAGAAGTGATGATGGGCCCGGATTTCGAGAAATGGTTAGAGGCCATGAAATCCGAGATGGGATCCATGTACGAAAACAAAGTATGGATTTTGGAAGCATTACCTGAAGGACTTAAGGCCATTCAGAACAAATGGATCTTTAAGAAGAAGACGAATGCGGATGGTAATGTCACCGTCTATAAAGCATGCCTTGTGGCAAAGGTTTTTTCACAAGTTCATGGATTTTACTAGGATGAGACTTTCTCACCCGTAGCTATGCTTAAGTTTGTCAGAATCATGTTAGCAATAGCTACACTTTTCGACTATGAAATTTGGTAGATGGATGTAAAGACAACATTCCTTAACGGTTTCCTTATGGAAGAGTTGTATATGATGCAACCGGAAGGTTTTGTTGATCCAAAGAATGCTAACAAAGTTTGCAAACTCCAGTGATCCATTTATGGACTGGTGCAAGCATCTCGGAGTTAGAATCTTCGCTTTGATGAGGTGATCAAGGCGTTTGGGTTCATGCAAGTTTACAGAGAAGCTTGTATTTACAAGAAAGTAAGTGGGAGCTCTATAGCATTTCTAGTGTTATATGTGGATGACATATTGATGATTGGAAGCAATTTAGAAATGTTGGAAAGCGTGAAGGAATATCTGAACAAGAGTTTTTCAATGAAGGACCTAGGAGAAGCTGCTTTCATATTAGGCATCAAAATCTATAGAGATAGATCGAGACGCTTAATAGGACTTTCATAGAGCACATACCTTGAGAAACTTTTGAAGAAGTTCAAAATGGATCAGTCCAAGAGGGGGTTCTTGCTTGTATTGCAAGGTGTGAAGTTGAGTAAGACTCAATGCCCAGTGACTGCAGAAGATAGAGAGAAGATGAGGGGCATCCCCTATGCTTCAGCCATAGGATCTATCATGTATGCAATGTTGTGCACAAGACCAGATGTCATCCTTGACATAAGTTTGGCCGGAAGGTTTCAAAGTGATCCAGGAGTGGAGAACTAGGCAGCAGTCAAGAATATCCTTAAGTACCTGAAAAGGACTAAGGAAATGTTTCTCGTTTATGGAGGTGATCAAGAGGTCGTTGTAAAGGGTTACGTCGATGCAAGCTTTGAAACTGATCCGGATGACTCTAAGTCTCAAACCGGATACATATTTATTCTTAATGGGGGAAAAGCTGGTGCAGTTCCAAGCAGAGTGTGGTAGCTGATTCTACATGTGAAGCGGAGTATATCGCTGCCTCGAAGGCGGCGAAGGAAGATGTCTGGATGAAGGAGTTCATGACAGATCTTGGAGTAGTGCACAATGCACTGAACCCAATGACTATGTTCTGTGACAACACTAGTGCCATTACTCTAGCCAAGGAACCAAGGTTTCACAAGAGGACTAGACACATAAAGAAACGCTTCAATTCCATCCTCGATTACATCAAGGAGGAGGACATAAACATTTACAAAGTGCACACAGATCTGAATGTCGTAGACCCGTTGACTAAACCTCTTCCAAGGGCTAAACATGATCAACACCAGAACTATATGGGTGTTAGATTCATTCCAATGTAAATCACATAGTGATGTGAACTAGATTATTGACTCTAGTGCAAGTGGGAGACTGTTGGAAATATGCCCTAGAGGCAATAATAAAGTGGTTATTATTATATTTCCTTGTTCATGATAATCGTTTAATATCCATGCTATAATTGTATTGATTGGAAACACAAATACATGTGTGCATACATAGACAACACCGTGTCCCTAGTATGCCACTAGTAGACTAGCTCACTGATCAAATATGGTCAAGGTTTCCTAGCCATAGACATGAGATGTCATTTGATAATGGGATCACATCATTAGGAGAATGATGTGATGGACAAGACCCAAACTATGAACGTAGCATATGGTCGTGTCAGTTTATTGCTATAGTTTTTTGCATGTCAAGTATCCGTTCCTATGACCATTAGATCATGCAACTCAGTGACACCAGAGGAATACCTTGTGTGTATCAAACATCACAACATAACTAGGCGACTATAAAGATGCTCTACAGGTATCTCCGAGGGTGTATGTTGAGTGGGCATGGATCAAGACTGGGATTTGTTACTCCGTGTGACAGAGAGGTATCTCAGGGCCCACTCGGTAATACAACATCACTATGAGTCTTGCAAGCAATGTAACTGAAGTGTTAGCCACAGGATCTTGTATTATGGAAGGAGTAAAGAAACTTGCCGGTAACGAGATTGAACTTTCTATAGAGATACCGACGATCGAATCTCAGGCAAGTAACATACCGAAGAACAAAGGGAACAACATACGATATTAACTGAATCCTTGACATAGAGGTTCAACCGATAAAGATCTTCGTAGAATATGTAGGAACCAATATGGGCATCTAGGTCTCGCTATTGGTTATTGACCATAGAGGTGTCTCGGTTATGTGTACATAGTTCTCGAACCCGCAGGGTCTGCACACTTAAACGTTCGGTGATGTTTCTGTAGTATTGAGTTATGTATGGTGGTGACCGAAGGTTATTCAGAACCCCAGACGTCACGAGGAGCTCCAGAATAGTCTGGAGGTAAATATTGATATATAGGAAGTCCCGTTTTGGTCACTAGAAAAGTTTCGGATACTTCGGTAGTGTATCGGGAGTGTCGGGAGGGTTCTAAGGGACCACTGGGAGGACACATGGGCCTTAGGAGTGGCTCACCAGCCCTTAGTGGGCTGGGAAAGCCAGCCCCTAAGGGCCCATGCGGCTAGAAGGTGGGAGGATGAAAAAATCCAAAGAGGGGGAGGATTCCAAGTGGAATCCTACTAGGAGTAGGATTGGGGGTGGACTCTCCCACCTCCACTACTTCGCCCGACTCCTAGGGGGAACCCTAGGGGCGCCGGCCCCCTCCCCCCTCCTATATATACCGTAGGGGAGAGAGGGAAGCCGCACCAGAAAACCCTAAGCCACGGTGGAGCCCTCTCTCCCCGATAGATCATAGCCTCTAGTTTTCGGTTGTGCTTAGGCAAAGCCCTGCCGGAATAGTTCCACCACCGCCGCCGCCACGCCGTCACGCTGCTGGAGAACTCATCTACCTCTCTGCTCCCTCTTGCTGGATCAAGAAGGCGGAGATTGTCATCGAGCTGTACGTGTGCTGAACGTGGAGGTGTCGTCCGTTCGACGATTGATCGTGATTGGATCACGGGATGGCTAGCGATTTGGATCGCGAAGACGTTCGACTACATCAACCGCGTTTCTTAACGCTTCCCGCTTAGCGATCTACAAGGGTATGTAGATCCACTCTCCCTCTCATAGATGCTCATCACCATGAATAGATCTTGTGTGTGCGTAGGAATTTTTTTGTTTCCCATGCATCGTTCCCCAACATACCCCCCCCCCCCGACAGCCCCCACCGACAGCCAGTCCCCCCGTCACGATCCCCTCGCTCACCCCCAGCCCCCCCGATCTGGATCTGGGGCAACCAACGCCCTCCTCCCATTGTTGCCACACCCCATCGGCGCCACTGCAACTCCCTGCCGCCACGTCAGACCTCCCCATATTCCTCCATGTCGGCTACCTCAAGCCACGACACCCCCCCTTCCCTCCTTGTCGGTGAGCCCCCAGGGGCTCCTCCCCTTCTGCTCTCCCCCTCCGACTGCCATGGCCATCGTGTTCCCCATTGCAGCGCCCTGAGCCCGTCCCGGCCGTGCCCGCCTCCCCCTGTTGCTCCCCCTATGTCACGCCCAAGATATGATCCTATCCTTATTTTGGCACGAGGGCCTCAATAGGGATAGAAGCGCATCTCATCGTGTTGCAAGAATGGATATCATTACAAGTACATTTACAGAAGAGATGAGTATATGGAATTGGCTTACACTCGCCACAAGCTACATCAGAGTCACATCAATACAAAAACATATTCAAGCATCATACAGAAGAGCAAGGTCCGACTACGGATGAAAACAAATGAAAAAATGACATCCATCCTTGCTATCCCAGGCTACCGCCTGGAACCCATCCTAGATTGATGATGAAGAAGAAGAAGAACTCCAAATCAAACAAGCATCATGCTCACGTCAAATCATCGCATTACCTGTACCTGCAATTATTGTTGTAGTAATCTGTGAGCCACAGGGACTCAACAATCTCATTTCCAAGGGTATCAAGACTATTAAAGCTTAATGGGTGAGGTATGGTTAAGTGGTGAGGCTGCAGTAAGCGACTAAGCATTTATTTGAGTGGCTAACTTACGAATACAAAAAGTAAAGTATGGTGGTCTACGCATAACGGACGTGAACTAGCAATGATCACTAAGTGATCCTGAACACCTACTTACGTCAAACATAACCCCGCCATGTTCTCTCTCGAATAAGGACTCATGAGAAGAGACAGTCACGGTTATGCACACAGTTGGTGTATTTTATTTGGGTTTACTTCAAGTTTGCTATGACCGGGTGTTAAACAAAGTTTCCAAGTTTGCCACATAACCGCGGGCACGGATTTTCGAAATATTTAACTCTGCAGGGGCACTCCAACTCATCCATCACAAATTAACCACATGCAGCGGGAATAACCTCGACCACGGATCTCGTGATCTTCCTAGGCAATTCCATAGGAAATCCACCACCTCGAGATAGCCCAAAGAATAATCGGAATTGCTCACTCAAGATGTTTGAGAAAGGTAAAACAAATCCAGCAAGGCCGCCCGACGTGTCGACGAACCCGATAAGAGCCGCGCATCTCGTTCTCAGGACACGACCGGATGGGACTAGCTACAAGGAAAACCAATCCCCGAGTTTCCTCAAGGCAGCCCCACAGGCAGCCCGTTTTGGACTGACACTCATGAGGAGCACTGGCCAGGGTTGTTGATTAAGATCATCGGGTTAATTACTCCCTATGCAGGTTTATTAGTTATTAGGCAAATGTAGTACCAAAGTTGGGCCTTGCCAGACAAGCTTTATCCTAAAACGAAAATCAAGGGGGTCCCCATAACAACCCCGAGCATGTTAGGAGCGCTCAATATGGAACATAACACCGGTTCACAAGTAACTAGGGCGGCAAGAGTGGAACAAAACACTGAGCAAAGGCCAAGCCTTCCACCCTTTACCAAGTGTATAAGTGCATTAAATTAAATAGCAATAATATTGTGATAATAAAAGAATGTACATGTTGTCACATGGAAGCAATTGCCCCTGCAGCTAGAAACGCTATAAGAAGGTTGAGCAAGCAGTAACATAGCCAAACAAAGGTTTGCTGGGATGTGGAGGGGTTAGAGGCTTTTCATGGCAATCTTGGGAGGCTTGTGAAACAAGTGGTAGGTAGCGTGACATAGCGATAGAAAAACGAGACATCTAACATGGCAATGATAGTAATGGTATCCAGGGAAATGTGTCATCTTGCCTGAGATCCCGCTTGGAAGAAGAACGAGTCCATGAAGAAGACGTGCCAACGTAGTCGAACGAATCCTCACACTCCGAACGCTTTCGGAACTCTATCGACAAGGAACAATCCGAAACAAACAATCAACACATGATACAACACAACATATACATGACAGGATGCGCAAACAAATATGATGCATGTCTGATTTAATTATGCAAGGCATGACATGGCAAATCATATCAATCAAATACTACACATTAAGTGAAGCTCAATATGCAACGAGTTGCATATTGACAAAACTCCACGAACACATATTTAGTTGAGTCTCATTTATTTACTCGGCAACATTAAATGTTGTAACATGGCAAGAGGTGAAGCAATAACAAACTACATCATCTAGTCATTTTAAATGAGGCCGGAAGCAACATATAGCATTTTCGAAATGACCCCACATGCATATTATGAATTTGGTCCAGATCTGTACTAAACATGTTTTATATTTATTAAACATGGAAATGAAGTGTGGCATGAGATTCTACACGTTTTTTCTAGTCAAGGTACATATGTAAAACATTTTAATCGGAGCTATGGTTCAATAGTTACGAAATAATCATTTTAGCATGGCATTAATGCAAAAACAATGAAAACAGCAAGTTAATCATTTTTATCATGGTTGAAAGTTGGTTATTATGAATCTACACGAAATTCTTGTCATTTTGCATATATAAAGTATTTACATATGATACACGGTTGGTGAGTTATGATATGCATGAACTTAGGGGGTTTTCTGTAGTTATCTAAATCTTTGGAAATTAGACAAATTTGTTAACAAGAAAAAAGGGTAATGGGTCGAAAGCAGCGGGCGCAGCTTAACTAAATGGTACGCGGGGCGGGCATTACGGGGCTGGCGCTCACCTTGGCTTCGAGATTGCTTTCTCGCAGGGAGTCAAGAAAGAATCTCTGAGCGTGGTTACTTGATTAAAATTGCTACAATATTATCGTTACTTATGAGCTACTAGTCTACTCTCTTCTAATGCTGTAAGATGTTGAAGATGCTAGTCTTCGATAGGACTAGGCTTTCCCCCATATTCTCGCTTTTCTGCAGTCAGTATGGATATAACCCCATTCCTTTGATAATGTAGCATACGTAGCATAGTTCTGATGTCAGTCTTGCGAGTACTTTGGATGAGTACTCACCGCTGCTTTGCTTCTTATTTCCCCTTTGATACGATTGTCGCGTTCATATGATGGAGCCTAGGAGATCATGTACCTCGCTGACGACTACTACTACCCCGACGGAGCCTACTACTATGTGAAGGTCGCTGACAACCAACAATAGTTTAGGAGGTTCCCAAGCAGGAGGCCTCGCCTCGTTCGATCTGTGTTATGTTTGTGCTAGCCTTCTTAAGGCAAAACTTGTTTAACTTATGGCTTCATGTGCCTAGACACCATATGGTATTTCTGGCATCCATTTGTTGCCTGCCAAAACAAGCATGACGGTTCCTTATCAGAGAAGCTTGATGTCCTACAAAAGCATAATGTGTTATACCATTTTTTGTGTTAAATGAAGTGTTGAACCCACAGGGAGCGAAAAGGAAGGCACTACTAACCCCGCAAATACGTTGTCACCTACTAGTTTTGTACACATCTAAACCGAATTTTGGAAATAATCTACTTTGTCTGTTTCTGGATGAGTTTTATCTAAACTACAAACAGAAAGGTAAAATTGTAACAAAAAGAACTAAACTAAATGGAGGCCGAGTTTGAGTAGTAAAGATTTCTCTAGGATTCCGGAGTCATTACTAGTAGTATGATCTTCACAACATATACATGTCATAGTTCTAGGTCTGCATACCTCTATCAATCTTTATATGTCAAAGGTGTGCAAATCTGGATACAGATACACGCTACATGGAGTAGCTATGCACGCATACACCACCACCGTAGTTTTCCCACGCCGGTTTTCACTACGTTTTTTCCACGGACATAGCCTTCTAGGGTTTGTTGCTACTCCCCTAGCAACTGCAAAGGCTAGGAGGAGAGAATATGAATATCACCTCTTTCCCTCAGCATCCCAATCTCTCTCGATAGTAATATGCTCCATCAGTAATCAAGGTGATGATGTTGTGTGGGCGCCCTTGACACTCATGACCAAGATTGTTAGAACCACGATTCTGTTGTACAATTTTACAACTTTACGATCCATACAAATCCCTCTAATTCTACGACTTTAGTTCATAGAATCTACGTTTCTACAATCCCGATAGTGAAGATTCTATGATTTAAGATCCTACAATCGAAGTTCCGATCCGATTCAAAATCACGATTCTGACAACCTTGCTCATGACAACTATTAACTTGAATATAAGCAGATAATAATGGATCTCCTGTAGGAATTCAATTTTAATCATAGAGTTCATCCATATCCTAAAGAACTAATAGTCTAATACATATAATGAAACATGAAGATGGTAAATATAAAAGAGAGAATGAAGGTACAACAAGCCTACACCAAGTCGTGGAACAAGAAAGGCATGACTGGCGTCGCCCCGAAGGCCAATGCAACACGGTGGTAGAGCGTCCTCTTCCTTCTTCTTGTCTTGGCCCTTCTTCTATGGTGGATGTGGTCTTGGAGCAGCAATGGAGATGGAGACCGTGTATGCCGACGACTAGGATTGAAGGTATGTATATAGGGCGCAACCTCGGGTCTTCTCCCTCCCCCACTTTGATCCAAGGGCTCTAGATGAGCCAAATCCAATTCCAATACCTCACTTAGTGTCCCAAATGTAATGCCCCTAATTCATTAGATCTTACAACAATTGTTTTATATGTACAATACTAAGAAGGAAAAAAAGATGATTATGACACTTATACATAAGTCATCCCATAATATTTAGAGTATTATGTACTCTTATTTGTAGTTTCATATGCATAATTTAGATTTACCATTCTCCCCGTTCTAAAATTAAAACTAATTTGTCCATGGATGGAATTATCTACTATATATAAATAGCTAGCCCCCAATACTAGATTTCTCTCAACATGCGTGCTTCCAGATCACCTTAATTATTTATAGCCATCTGATCAAACTCTTATGACATTAGATGGCATGCATGTACGCATAAGTCGGGTCCGTTTGGTTGGCGACTAATTTTGCCAAGGCAAAGTATGGCAAGCCATCAAAGTGTGGCAAGTCACAAAGTGTGGTTGAAAAAACGAACGCCAAACTTTGGCAAAAGTTGGCAAGAGAATGAGTCTATGAAAAATGGGCCACAAGGGCAATAAAGTGTGGCAAAACAAACTATGACAAAAATCAAACACATGCCAACAAAACCGTGGTTGCTAAATTTTGACTTGGCAAAGTGTGGCTGGGAACCAAACACCCCCTTACACTCCTTGCATTAACCAATCTATACAAACCATACCACCTTGTTACATCATGCACATCCTTTCCTTTCCTCAGGAGAAATAAATCATGCAAACCAACATGTGGTTGGATGGTTAGAGGGACAGTGGTATCCTCAACCCACCAGGGTTCAAGTCCTGATGCTTGCATTATTTCTGAATTTATCTAAAGATTTCCAGCGATACGCTTTCAGTGGGAGGAGACGTTTTCGTCGATGACGAGGCGCCTACGCTGACTTCGTAAATCTCAAGATGATATGCCGGCTCAGTCTATCGGAGGTGCTCACAGAGGTAGGGTTGTGCGTGTGTGCGTTCATAGGGGTGAGTGTATGCACGTGTATATCAGCGCTTGCGTCTGTACTGTGTTAAAAAATCCATTTTTTTAGACATGTGCGCTATATGTGTTGGACGCTTAGAGCAAAAATATATAGTTCGTGTTCCATAATTTTGTAAAAAATGGTGTCACATTATGGTTAATTCAATTTTTATATATTTTATACACCGTTTTATCACATCCTTTGCATGTTTTATTGTTTAAAAAAATGTAAACTAAGAGCAATTTTACATTTGTATTTTAATTAGTTTTAGTTGTTTTTAAGCACTTATTAACATACTTGTTTTAACATGGTTTCGACAGCAATGCACGGGGCATCATCTATCAACAGGGCCCCAACCTAACTAAGTCATGGTTCTACCCTTAAAATGAGCAAACTTCACTATACTATCACTAACCTTATTTTGACTACGATTTACATGAGTGATACAAAATTTACGAAAAGATGTAAGATATTTGATCTCCTTTATGAGCGATGCGTAGACCGATCTATCCATCTCCTTAGCTTGGATCAACTTCACTGCAACAATTGAATCCATCTCAATCTGGATGTGTAAATCACTTCTCTGGATGACAAACCTTCCATGCAAGCACATAATTCAGCTTCCAATGCTTCTCGGCAGGAGAAAAATTGCCTACATGAAGAGAAAATGATAGCCCCCATCTCTTAGTACCGCTAGCACCTGCTGAGACATCATCGACATATGAATTCATCGGTACACAACTTCACCCACCCAGACTTAGGAGTTGTCCACATAGGACCAGCAACACTTTGTTGTCACATGTAATTGACCAATGGTTTTATCATAGGTAAGAACTGACTTACCCTTATTTGGGTTCGGTGAAAGTTTAGTCCTAATGCCGACTAGAGAATCACGGTAGCTCATTAGAAACCGTCGCGATGATTTCATGAGTGGCGGGGGTTTATGACGAATCATTGCGAATGTGTCATGTCCGTCAAAAAGTGTCATCAAAAGCATAGACCTTTCAATCTCCGACAATGGGTCTAGGGCATGTAGCAACCA
Source organism: Hordeum marinum (assembly GCA_022496015.1). Taxonomy (NCBI): domain Eukaryota; kingdom Viridiplantae; phylum Streptophyta; class Magnoliopsida; order Poales; family Poaceae; genus Hordeum; species Hordeum marinum. The sequence goes on from CM039674.1 coordinate 89,767,339, forward strand.
CTCTATGACTCAACATCAGTATTCTACACAATCATAATATATGATAGTGTTCATATTTCAGTCATAGTCCAAAATCACACCATTTATTTCCGAACGAAAGGAGTACATGGTAAAGGGAAAAATGGACTTATTACACACAAAAAATTCAGTCGACTTATAAATATTCGCTCCAAAAATAAAATGCATAAACAGAAAAAAAGTTGTTGCCACAAAGTTACCCGCAAAATAAAAAAAGTTGTTGCCACAAAGTAATAAAATCGGACAGAAACCGAAAAGCACACACCAGCATGAAACCCCCTCTTTCTCCTCCTACAGCTCAACTCTGAACTGAAGCCCCTACCTGAAGACAAGACAAGGGAAGAGCGGAGCGGAGAGCGCCGCGACCGCGAGCGTCCAATCCCCTCACCCCACCCACCTACACCTACTCCCTCCAGCAGAGGGTCGCCGTCGCCGCCGCCGTCCTGATCCCGCGATGTCCTCGTGGCTGCGCAGCGCGGTGAGCAAGGCCGTCGAGGCGGGCGGCCGCAGCGGCGTCACTCGCGCCGTGCTGGGCTACGCCGATGCCGTCGCCCACCACGCCGGCCAGGCCGTCGCCGAGGGCACCAAAATCCTCAACGATCGCATGGTGAGCGCCCCTCCGCTTCCTCCCCTCCATTCCATCCCCACTCCCGAAACCCCTTCGGTTTCCTCGAAATTGCTGCTATTGGGGATGTGCGAACCGATAAATTAGTCAAACCGAGATTTTGTGCAGACTAAGCCAATTTGAACAGCATTCAAGCTATGCTGATTCTAATTTAATCTGTGCGAATTGAGGAGATCTCTCGGCAATTGGACGATTTCATGCCCCCCACATGTCATGGCAAGTTCATACTACTATGTTCCAAGACCGGGAAGGGTTGCCACAGAGTGGGGAGAGAATCTAACACGTTTCGCGCATTTGGGATTTTGGGCTGACTGTTTGACCCTGGGTGCAGTATGTCTGTACTGTACTCAAAGATATCAAATATCAAATGCCCTATCCCTGAGTCCTGATAATGATCTGCGACAAGTTATCCAAGTGTTTAATGTGATTTGCAGATCACCCAGAACTACAAAAGTGTCAAGAAGACGGTGAAGCGCTTGGAAGAGGCGGCAGTCTCATCACGCGGGGATGTGAGAATTCAGGTGCTAACGCGCTGGCTCAGATCACTTCAAGAGATCGAGGCTGCGTTTGGAGGTTTGGATGGGAGTGTCTCACAGAATGTCTCTTCAATTGACCCAAACACCTTCAAAACACCATTAGCAAGAGTATGCATCTACGCATCACATTGCCTTTGTGTGTCCGTTTGTGGCCATGCTCTATATTTGCTTGGCTTACTTGGTTTCACGTGTTTTGATGTCGACTCTTGTGCACAGGTTTTGTTTTATGACGCTGACATCGGAGGAGCTCCTATGAACTTCCGAGATGTATTCCTCTATAGCCAAGCACTTGAGGGTATTACATTGTCCATGGTGAGTTGGTTCAGCCATGATACCCTGAATTTCAAGACTCTAGATAATATCTACTTCGCCTAACCAGATTGAATTTCCTGTCACACAATGCTATTGTTTGTTCGTACCACTGATAGAAGCTATCAAACTAAACACATTTAAGTACTTTATACACGCAGGTTCTTGAAGCTCCCAAGGAAGAAGAGGTTTCCCTGCTTTTGGAAATTTTTGGGTGAGCTTATTGTGTAAATAGTAGTAATACAGTTCGGTGTTGCTAATTTTGGATAGGTTGATCTGATGGGCTTTAACAATCTGTAGAACCTCATTTTCTTTTCTCCTTTAGTTGGCATAGTAGGAATATATTGGTACTTATTACTTAAATATGGTTGTACACGAAAAATCATCAATGTTCTGTAGATTATGCTAGTTGTTTCTTGACCTGAATGAACATGATCTTCTGAAACACCTGAATAAATTACTACTTTAAATTTTTAAGGTTGTTCTTATCCATTAGTGTTACAGTTGATTTGGTTATTTACAAGATAGTATTTTCAATGTGTGGATAAGATTCTTATATGTTTATTTTCGAGACCATATTCTTATGCTGTTGTGTGGTTTCGATGATATATTTCTTCTAAGCATACAGTTAAGATAACCCACGTATTGCTCAACAACCTCATCAGTTGTAGGCCTTGCAAGATTATATTTACTGTTTCTCGTATTACTGAATGTTCTTTTCAATCTCAACAACCTTTCCATTTAACTATTTGTCATTTCCTTTAGCCTATGTCTTACAGGAGGGAAAGAAATCAATAATGCAATTATGAGCAGCATACAAGACTTGGCAAAATCATTCTCAATTTACCACGATGAAGTCCTGGTACTTTTGTTGGATGTCCTATACTCTTATGGCATGCTTACTAAATTGGCAAAAGGCTAAAATTGCAATATAATACTAAGTTTTACAGATGATTCATAAATATTATTACTAAGTGTGTGTTATATATCTGCCTAACTCATAGTCTAAAACAATTTTATTCACATATATGTCTGAATTTCTTCGTTCCCACTCGAGTTTCTTTCTCTATTTTATTCTCAATATTTTTGCGTACTGATGACATAGTGGAATTATTTATCATACTCCCTCCGTCTCGGTGTATAAGTCATCTTAGGTTGTGCACCGTGACCAAGATGGAGAGGAAAACGAGAGAAATTAATGTTAATTTGCTAATTAATACCATTGCATGCAATGAATTGACCAATGCATGTTGTGCTAGTTAGTCTCAAGTCATTAACCCCACTTCTTTCATTGGTTGATTCCAAAAACGAGGTGAAAGTTAATGCACCGTGCCTTAGTGTTTTGGGATTATTTGGTTTTCGTAAGATGGCTTATACACCGAGACGGAGGGAGTAGCTTGCTTCCTTTTCTTGCAAGCACTACTTTATCTATTTTTTATTTACCTTATCCGAAACTTGGATGATTTGTGTTTACACCGTACATGATTTCTTATTGCCCTTTTTTGTTTCATATAAGGGGAAAAAACGATGTTATTTGAGGAGATTTTTTACGTTTCTAACAAAGTAACCATGAGAAGAAACCAATAATCATAGAGCGATGAATACGTTTGATCGTGAGGGTGTGAACATAGCTGTACTCTGGTACTGTAATGGTCTGCAGATTTATTGCTTGAAGAACTAGAATGATGAATGTGATGATGCTTTTCTGCTCCACTGTCGCTGGACTATGGCTATTGTCTTTTATGGAGAGAGAACATAAGATTGTTCAGTATTACCCGTTTTTAATGTCTTTCCATTAGTAAAACCTAAGTGTGATGCACAAGTGGTGAACTTTTTGAGAAATTGACTTCATGTCTATCATATTAAATTCCTAACATTTAGGTGAAACGTGAAGAGCTGCTTCAGTTTACCCAAAGTGCTATTTCTGGACTAAAGAGGAGTGTTGATATTGTGAGGTGAGCATTTATGTAACTAGCTGTCAAAGTCTGATTTTCTTACTGGTTGTCTACACAATCTGGTATATGATGTGCTGTAATGAGATTGCATGTTATACTTATCTCATGCATCTTTGTAGTAATTGGTCCATACATGTCAACTAAACTCTCAATATTTGAATCATATACCTGGACCCTCCTTTGCCAAAGTTTTTTGCCTGCAACATCTGGGGAGCCCAAAAGAGATACCATGGTGCTTTTGCCTCTAAATTCAGAAATTGTTTTAACTTCATTTGTTGTTACTATAATATGTTAATTTTACTTCAGGATAGATGCTGAAGCCTTAGAATTGTGGAAGAAACTAGATGAGAAGGAGGCATTGCGAGTTCAATCAGTTGAAGATCCTGAAAAAGCTTCAGAAGATACGGCTGCTGCAGTCGTTGAGGTGTTCCCTCTGTCAATTGTATTATAATTCAGTACTAACGTATTCACAATTTCACAGAAGTTTTCTTGATTTAGCTTAGTCTCCACTTGTCAGACTACAGTATGATGTGCATAGTGCACATATGCGTTTAGCTTGAGATCTTCAACTATATCCTTAGAATTTCTTATTTCATCCCACCTTATGAGCAAATGCTTGTCAGGGAAGTTGACCTGGCAGATAGATTGTCCCTGAAAACATATGCAACTGACTAATTGACTATAGAGAACAGAAGCACCAACCATGATCTCATTGATTATGTTAAATTTGTTCACTGCACGAATATGCAATAGTTCTTATCTAAACAATAGTTGAGTATCACATATTTGATATGTTTTGATAATGCTACATCTTCTATTACTTCTATTTTTCTGTTTCACATTTCTTTTAAGGCGCTAACTAAATTCACTGCTTTGACCAGTCTTTTAAAGAAGCACTCACTGAAGTGAGGTTCTGCTCTAGAATGGAAGACCTTCTACTGAAGAAAAGATCAATTAACGCTGGGGATTCCCCAGAGGTTCATTTCCAGAAGGCATGTATTCATGTGATCTTTATGCATATCATTTTTAAGCTTGAACTTTCATATTTTTAAACTTCTTGCAAAATTACTGAATGTTACCTTCCACATAATACTTTAGATCACTAATAGCAATATCTTTCAGTACTATGCGCTGCAAATTTTATGCATACATACTTCTACTTCTTTTTTGCTCCTGGAACTTCATTTGTAGACTTCTTCACTGAAAGAATTGAACTGATGAGTAATGAAATATGTTTTCATGTGTTCCTTAAATATCCCATTGTATAGTTGTATCCTATGCACTACTACTTTTGTTGGACACTTTGACGCGATGGCCTTAGAAGTTGATTTTTTGGGCTAAGGTTTCATGCATATTTTGTGTGTACAAGTGACCAGTCACCATTGTGCTTGAGACCATGGTGGAATCAGCTTCCATGTACCTTTTTGTTCAGTTTAGACTTCTGATATTGACTTGATAGACACTCAGCATGAACGCTTCTTATATATGTTCACTTGGTGAAAAAGGCATGGATTGCAATAAAAAATACATTGTGGTAAAATTTGCAGGTTGACAAATTAAAGGTCTTAGCATCCTCCCTTGCCAATTCATCCTCCAAGGCAGAGAAGCGTATTTTGGACCACAGGTGGAGGTTCCATACAATTCGTCTAATGAATCTTTTGATGCCATTTGACTTACTTTATATCATCTACCTTTACAAATTCATTTTTCTTCATCAATGACCCCTTTGAGTTTATGTTTTTTTTGGGTGAATTCAAAAACTTGGTAGACCATGAAGTATCTGTCATGTTGCTCCCTACTGTGGTTGCATTATTTTTCTGGATTTTGTTGGTGTACTATTTTTTTTTAACAAATCCATTGGTTGTACAAGAACTTCGAGGTGACCTTTCAAATTTTATTGTGCATACTGCAGACGCCAGAAAGAGGAGGCTCTTAACTTTCGTGCCAAAAAGGAGAATGAAGTGAGTGCAGTTGAAAAAGTAAGATTCCTAGCACATACTGTGGCAGTAGAAATGTTTGTACTCCTTGTACTATAAGAAATCATATTTTGGACCATAGGACTCTCATCATGATTTTCGTTTAGCAGCTGGTTTTGGCCGTGTACCTTTGGACACGTGTTTTGTTTCATGAAAACTGCATCGAACACCTGCTTTAAGGAAACCATTATGCATGCGCAGTATTCAGGGGATGTAGGGTTGCCAGCGAGTCAAGCTCGAGCCAGCCACGATGTGGTTCGAGACTAGAGTTAGGCTCGAGCTCAGCTCGAGCAAACTGATATAAGTTTTAGCTGAGCTCGAAAAAGATCAGTAAGGTCATGCATATAAAAAGTGAAGACAATTTTGTGAGGTCAGCTCGAGCTAACTGAGATGAGGTTGAGCTCAGATCACTTTGAGCTTGGACCAAACTTAACTTGAGGCTAGTTCTAGCTCAGCTCGAGCAGCTTGTGGAGCCCAAGCTTTGTTTACAAGGCTATTAGGATGTCTACCTATATTTCTGGATCATAAGTACTTTGCATGCAAATACACATATGTCACACAATTAAAATAAATGCTTGGATGAATATTGCGTTGTTGTATATTGTACCGATGTTTCTTACCATTTAGTGTCACTTATATAGGAGTTGACTGCTGAGATTTCTGAATTGGAGAAGCAAAGGGATGAACTCGAGGCTCAGCTGAAGAAGGTACCTACGTTTTGCTTAATAAGACCTTCCTATATTATTATTTTCGTTTTGACTACTTCTAGGCATAGGTTTGACCGGCAGCCTTAACCCAAGGCCTCTCTGATGCAGGATTATCGGAGGTGTTGAGTTACCAGTTACATTTATTGTTGTGCTAAAACTAATCATATATATGAGTTTCCAAAGCTATCATAGTTTGAGGTCCTTCCTACTTTTGTCCAACAGATCAACGTTTCACTGAATGCTGCTGTTGGGCGGCTCAAGCTAACAAGGGAAGAGAGGGATCAGTTTGATGAAGCAAACAATCAGATGATCTTCAGTTTAAAAGCAAAAGTGCCTCCCCTTTTTTGATTGACCCAGCTTTAGTGTTCTTCCAGTAATATTCACGAGATTGACATTCGCTTTTTGAGTTAAAGTATTTGATCAGCTTCATATTTTGTTTGAATTAGGAGAATGAACTTTCAAAAACTATTGCCTCATGTAATGTGGAGGCTGGTGTAGTCAAGACTTGGATCAATTTCCTTGAGGATACTTGGCAGCTCCAGTCGTCATACGATGAACAGATTGAACAGAAAACCAAGTATGTAGTGATTATGGCTATGCCGACCTTTGATTGCAACCATTTTATCCTATTTCCCCCCTGTAAAGCTATAATTAAAAATGGTGCTACATTTTTTGTTTTTAATCAATTCAGCTTTATTTTTTTTGTTTTATGGCCACAGTGATGAGCTAGAGAGATGCACAAGCAATTTTATGAAGTTGACGAAATATCACCTTTCTACATTCAAGGTACTTGGTTGGGTATAAACTGTTTAAAGCCGCTGTTCCATTCCTAGAGAACACACTGTACCATCAGGGTATATTTTTGTATCACTGTTTTTTATGCATCTTTTGCCTTGAGCAGGAAGTTCTGAGCCCATCGATTGAGCGGATCCACACATACGTGGATAATTTGGCATTCTTAAATTCAAGGTTATTCAATTGTTTTTCCTGAAAGTCTTTCACATATTCATGGACCCTCCTGTTTGACACAACAAAGGTCCTAATGAGTTTGCCATAATATGATTTGGGCTAAATGTTGTAGGAATGAGTCAACGGAACTTGAAGATGAGGAGGTATCAGAAAAGACAAGCCCACAGAAATCCCTCGAGGAGGAATATTTGGAAACTGAAAAGAAGGTTTGTACCAAGTACCCAATTGTGATGCTTACCTGTTTTTTTAATCAAACTGCTAGTTAATTATTTTTAGCCCCATCAACCTCTCTAAATAAACATTCCTATGTTTGTACCCTGTTTTCCCACCAAAATTATAGTTGTTTGTGCAGAGGAAACCACATGAACAGATATATGGTTACAAAATAAGTACTTTGGGTGTCTGTTAATGTTGCAATGTTTTCAGATCGTAATTGCCTTCAGCATCACTGATCACATGAAGAAGCTGTTTTATTCCGAACAAGGGTACAGTTCTAGGTACTGCCAGACCTCCCATTTTATTCTCGTCCTCGTAATTTCTTTGACGAGAAATAGTCGTTGACCCCTGCAACTGGGCATGTCCCATTTTTCTTCTCTTTTCAGGAGAGATGATCCAGAGGTCAGGAGCCTATTTTCGGAGATAGAGAAACTGAGAGAGGTATTCGAGACTATAGAAAGGCCGACACTAGACATCGAAATCCGCAGAGCGAAGGTGCCAACGAAGGAGCGAATCGAGTCGAGCTCGAGCTCTTCACCTGTTCAGGCACCCTCTACGCCTAAAGCTGCGGCCGCGGGCTCTCCAAAATTCCCAGTGAAATCTGAGCAGACCCTGGACCCTGGTTCGGAGCTCGCAGAATTGGAGTTGGAATTTGGTAAATCCAACAGGTACTCCCCCGAAGATATAAGCGGGTGGGAGTTCGACGAGCTTGAGGAGGAGCTGCGAGCCGACATATCGAAATCAGGCGATACTAAATAACCACATGCATCTACACCGGTGAGATGCATACCATGGTGCGCCCCTCTGGGAACTGCACAAATCGCCGAACACCCGAATGTACATAGTGTTGTTTTATTGTGTCCATTGCTCTGTTCTTACTGTGAGAAATGCAAATATGTAAGACTACCGTTGAGGCCTGGACAAGTAATTTGCTATTTGTTTGTTCTTGTCATGTACATGTATGCATACAGAAACAGTGAAACATGCTTGACATTTGGAAGAAAAATATCATGGATATGCTTTCATATTTCTCAGCATGGGATTAACATTTGGAAACCAACTTCCAGATTATACTGCCTACGCATTTCCACTTTACAAGAACACAAAATGGCAACACATGCTAAACTTTTTCATACTAAAAAAAGAGGAATATATCATTATCATTGTTATTTTTCCATTAAAGCAGGCAGACGGGGTTGTCATCATCCCCTAATCCTCCGTAGCTGTACGTCTTATGCTTGATGAGGCACAGGGCTTGGCTGTCGACGCAGCGCGCGACCTCCACGCCGGTGAGCATGGCCACGCCGCGACCGGTCGCGTCGTGTGAGAATTTGGCGACGCAGAACCGGCCGTCGCCGGTGCCCAGGTGCAGGAGGAACGACCGTACCGCCGCCTGGCACGGCACGGCAAACCCCTCCCACTCGTGGCTCACCACCGGCGGTTGTCCGGCCGCCGCGCCTTGCCGCAGGTCCGCCGCGCAGAGGACGCTCTGGTCTCTCTCCGAGAAGCCGAACCAGAGCCTGCGCTCCGGGGCGAAGAAGGCGCGCCCGCGGAACGGCATCGCCCAGTCGCCGACCTTGCTCCACTCGCCATGGCGGACCTCGTCGCCCTTGATGCCGTGGGAGATCTTCTTCGTGTCCAGGGAGTAGGTGCCGTGGCCCCTCGCGGAGACCCAGAGCTGCGTCTCGCCGACCACCGTGTGGGCGTCGACGGCGCCGTCGTACGCGCCGGTCTTGCGGCCCTCGTCCGGCTGCTGCGTCGCGTAGGGCGGCGGCGGGACGTACCGCCAGCGCATCTCCGACCTGCGCGACTAGTAGGTGTCGTCGGCGAGCGCCTCCACGACGGACCGCTCGTGCGCGTCGTCCGGCGGGCTGCTGAAGAAGTACGCGTCGTTGCCGACGGCGACCGACACGGGGGCGGGCTTGGGGTCCTCCGCGCTCGGCAGCGCGGAGACGGCGCGCAGCGCGTCGTCGTAGAGGAGCGCGCGGCCGAGGTGGTCCGTGGCGGCGATCTTGTCCTTGCCGCGGCCGAAGAGCACGAAGTTCACGGGAAGGTCGCCGGCCGACGGGTACAATGTCACGATCGGGGGAGGCAGACGACCCTCCCTGATGTCCTCCGTGGCCTCCTTGGCCTGCGCTCGTCGCCGGCCATCCTTGTCGGAGAAGAAGAGCAACCACGGGGGTATGCGGTGCACCGTGTACAGAGACTGCAACGGGTGCCGGCATCTCTCGACCACCAGATACAGAAATGCTCGGGTCCGACTCATCGCCGCCGTCATCTTAATTCGGATCGAGCGTAGCCGTAGTGTCGCCGGACTGGGAGGCGGCGGCGAAGGAAGCGTTGGTCGGTTGGAGCAGGTAGGGGTGGCCACGATCTTTTTCTCATCAAGAAAATGCAGAAGCCCAGTGCAAAGCCCAGGAGAGCTTGAGGCCGGCCTTACACTTTGGAGGGAAGGAAAGTCTTCGTGTCTTTATTTTTTAGGGAAAAAGTATTTCGTGTCTTGTCATGCATGTTTTTTTTAGCACAATAGATACATAGACGCCCAGAAGCACATATACTCATCTCTATGAACACACACATACCCTATTTCTATAAGCATTTTCGAGAAAACGCGTTGATACATTATCTTGAGATTAACGAAGTCGTCATAGGAAAAAATGCGACCACCAATATCAAGTTTAGGACTTGGAATCTGACGGGTTGGTTTCGCCAGAAAGAATCTAACCATTTTGAGCAAAGCTCAGTTTGCTATCATGTATGTTTCAACTAAGGACAAGCCAATCCATTTAACGTGCAGATTGTGAGTAGTTGGTCAGAGTAAGGCAATCAATCTAATTTTAGAAGCAGTATTGCGTTTGAGGGTTGCCCTTCACATAGGTTGGCCAAATAATAAGCTTGTGAGAGCTCTCGCCGAGCAGCTATTCGATATGTGAGAGCTCATCACGGCCGTGCAGCGCAAGGCCACCGTCGAGGACAATGAGGCCATCGTAACCAAGGCCACACACGCAGTGACGATGCACACCCTCATGGTGCTAGGCTTGTGCCGACATGTGACGGCTATTCTCTCCGCCGCTGCCATGGTTGCGGCAAGCATAGGCTTGTCAGCTATTCGTCCTCCGTAGTACCAGTCGTCGAGCTCCTTCGAGACGATCGGGTTTCATCTGCCGCATTAGCATGCTCTGACCCGGTTGTCCACGTAGCTGGACGACAGTGTGATCGCGGAGGACACCCCCGGCCCCACGGCCGTCATCAACCTCAATGTCACGCCGGGGTCGTGTGGCGCTGACTTGTCATCCATCGGGATGCAAAGGAAGCAGCTACGGTCGATTCCTACAGTCGACTTTCCCAGCGCCCACAACCTGTTCGACAAAACACCAAACCCGACGTCGGTGGCCGATGACCCCAAGTACCACGCGTTCATGGAGAACGTTATCTAAAAGGGCAATGGCCTGGACTTCCATCTTGAGGGCCAACGCTAACGCTATGATCCCGAGGAGACCCAAAGCCAAGACGGTCGCGGCTAGGCCTTCCACCTGGAGGACCAATGCCAAGATGGTGCCGGCCACTATGGTGTTGATGAAGAAGAAGAGGCCGACGGACATGGTGACTCATGGCATGAAGACATCTATTGCGAAGATGAGGAAGAAGAGGGCATTGAAATTGGGGAGGATCCATTGTTCATCGGTGAGCTCACCCAAAGAGCCGATGCACAAAGGAGGGGCAAAATCATTCACATGGGTTCGTGCACAAATGACGAGGACAAGTTGATTTGCGAGGGTTGAAAGGAGATTGGCCAAGATTCCAAGACTGGTGCCGAGCTAAAAGGATCCATTTTTTGGATGAGAGTTCATACAAACTTTCATGAGCGGAGGAAGTTTCCGCCCTACAAGTTTGCGAGCACCTGTGGCATCAACTCAATCCAAAAGAGATGGGGGTTTATTCAGCAAGAATGCAACAAGTTTTGTGTTGTGCTTGAGAGAATTGAAGCCCATCCTTTGAGTGACCTAGGTGTGTGCAACTTGGTATGAGACCCCTTTCTCTTTCACTGCCATGCCATGTTCATGTTTGTTGCATCTTGTGTCCTTCGTTATTATATTTGTGGCCTTCTGTTTGATTGTGTAGGCATTCCAAACTTTGGAAGCCTTCAAGGCCCAACATAAGAACAATGCATTCACCATCACCCATTGTTGGACCCTCATCAAGGACTTCCCCAAGTTCAAAGATCAATATGCCGATACGAATAAGAAAGGAGGGTTGGCGGCCGTTGCTAAGAATGGAGATCGGGTGAAGAGGCCAAGGGGCAAGACCAACTCAAAGACTGGCAAGAAGCGTGATGCGACATCTTTCGCCTTGCAAGAAGCTTTGCATGGCATGATTGAAAGGATCGAGATGGACCTGGAGGAGGGTGAATAGGTACACTTACAAATTTTAATTGTTACTTAGCAATTTTTAGGCGATAATGCGGAATATGAAAGTAAGCCTAAACAATTGCAAGTAAGATGCTAAGAGTTACACCAAGCAAACAAGTACCACAAGTATATGAGTAAGCAAGCACAATAAGATATAAGTAAAGACTAAGAGACAAATAACCACAAGTAGGGAGTTAGGGTTAGGAATAACCGCAACTCCGAGAGACGAGGATGTATGCCGATGTTCACTTCCTTGGAGGGAAGCTACGTCACCGTTTAGAGAGGTGGATGTTACCACGAAGGCACACCAACGCCATGAAGGCTCACCCTATTCTCTCCTTGAGATATCACCACGAAGGCACACCAACGCCATGAAGGCTCACCCTATTCTCTCCTTGAGATATCACCACGAAGGTGATTCCCAACCACTAGTGGTAGACCTTGGGGTGGTCTCCAAACCCTCACAAACTTTCTGGGGGTAATCACAATGAACGATTACTCACCGGAGAACTCCTACCGCCTAGGAGTCTCCAACCTCCAAGAGCAACAAGATGCACCACGAAAAACAAAGGGGAATCAACTTTTGCTTTGGTCAATGTGTAGATCAAGCACCCCTCCTTCACTCCTGAAGGGATCAAGAGCTTTAGTTGTCTAAGGAGGAAGAACTCCAAGAAATCGAGGTTTGGAAATGGTGGAGATTGAAATGGAGTCGTCAACCTCTTCGTGGGGAAGAAGAAGACTATTTATAGGTGGGGACGAAATCCAGCCGTTGGGGCCAGAATCCTGTGTGGACCGGAAGTTCCGTCCAAGCCCGGAGGTTCCGGAGCCCGGAAGTTACGGCCTAGCTCCGGGCAGGTTCCGGGCTACACAAAGAGTTTGCATCTTCTCTGGAATACCCCAGACACTACCGGAATAGGGACGAAAGTTCCGACGCCCAGAAGTTCCGTCCAGCACGGAAGTTCTCGGGGGACAGAAGTTCCGGCCAGGGTCTAGCAATGTTCCGGGCTACACAGAGAGATTGCATATAGTGCAGTTTCTTTGGGTGGCCCGAAAGCTTCTCGGACCTTCTGGTCCCCGGAAGTTCCGTCCTTGACAGAGTCATTCGTCGTGTAAGAATGGACGAAAAATAAAGTTGGTTGTGCCAGATCATATGTGTGTGTGTGTGTGTGAAGTTGATTCCCAGATGTTTTTCATGACGCACCCCCTCTTAATAGTGCGGCTGCCCTAGGGACTCAAGAAAGAAAAGATAACAACATGGCAATCCACTTTTTCCTTTTTCCATGTAGAGGGAGAATAACCATCCATGCTTCTCTTGAATTTTGATGGTGCTGTTTTATACTAGAGCATGTGGTTAGAAACACAAATGAAATCATCATAGATGTCAAAAACGGTTAAGGGCAATAGTGCACTTTCAATCTCCTCCTTTTTGACATAGATGACAATAATGCTTGAGAGGGAAACTACACAATGCATGTAGACTATAAAGCAGTTTTAATGAAAGGAAACAACTCCCCCAGAACCTATGCCTTACTTTAGATTTGTATTTGAGTTCCAAAGACATTTTTGAAAGAGGCTCCCCTCACACTGTGCGACCCTCACAAGGATGATAAAGCGACATAGAATGATTTACTAACTTTGATTCTCATATGGATATGTCAATTATGATAGATGTCGCTTCTCAGAAAAATAAGAAATATGACACCATGCAACACAGTGTAACAGATAAAGTGCTCACATAAGAATAGATAGTTAAAGAACACACAATGACAAGGTTCAAATAGGAGCAAACAAGAGAAAAGGTTTAACGAAGGTTCAGATAAAACAATGAAACAAAGAGACAACACCCCTATCAAGCAATACAATATCTCCCCCTTTGTCATCAAGATGGCAAAAAGGAAAAATGAGGAATGCACTACTCACACCCCTAAGCAAATGAGTCGTCGGACGACTCTCTAGAAGACACTGAGCCGTGAGGGCGATGAGAAGAGGCTTCATCTCCATCTTCGACATCAAACCGAGCAAACTAGGACTGGTATTGATCAAACGAAGTCACATGAGACTCAGAACCATGAGCAATGGTCATGCCAGATGTACGCAAGCCATCCTTAAGGGCCTTCATGCCCTCCTTCCTAGACTTGTGCTCCTCCCACTGCTTCCTATGCATATCTTGCTGCAGACAGAACATGTTCTTCAGAAGACGGCAAACTTTGTTGCTCTTCCGAGATCCGGAGTCACTAGGTTCCCCACAACGAAAAGCATGAGAGCGAGAGCGGAGTTTAAAGTGATGTGTGTCCCCAGCATGAAGATCCTCTTCCTCATCACCATCACCCTCAGGAATGGTAGCCTTGCCTTTCTTAACCAACAAGTTAACACCGGTGTGAATAGTCAGACGCCGGCCAGCAAGTGCATCAGAAGCAATCTCAGCAATCAAGGCAGTGATATAGGGAGCATAGATCGGAACCTTGCAATTCATCACCACACTGTACATCTCATGCCATATGAAATCCATCACATCAATAGGACCTGTTTCAGAGGAGTGAGAGGTGTAGTGAAGGAGGTTGATGAGATGACCATGAATCTTGTTTTTGTCATCCACCTTGACTGCTAGCACTTCGCGAAAAATCCAGTGCATGATATCATAGAAGGGCAGAAGAGCACCAACAGAGCCAACATGTCCTCCAGGAGGGTACAAGTCAGCCAAGTGATGAACCTGAAAGAATCCTATGTCATGGATCTTGTAGCCACGATCAATAGTAGTGTTAGTGTATGTGTAGCCCAAAAGACGAGCCAACTCAGAGAATGGAGTTGATAACTTCTCATCACGAGACATTCAGGTAAGAGTCCGGTGAATATCAGTTCCAAAATGCACTGTGACATAAAACTGAGCCACAAGAGGTGGGGATACGTCATGCTGAAAATTCATGAGAGGTAGAAGATTGAGCTTGACACACATATTCTGGACCCCAGCAAAGTATGCAGTGTTTGTGGGAGTCTTTTCAAAGTGAGCAATGTTGATACTCTTCTGAATGACACACTTGTTGAAAAACTAGGTGAAGATCTCCAAATAGGTGTGTTGCTGAAAGAGAGTCCGAAATTTGGAGTCAGCCACATGTTTACGCTCTTCATGATACAGATTGACCCTGCGCTGAGCAACCCACTCCAGTGCAGGCAGCTCTTTCATAGTGATGGGCACAGGAGGAGGAGGATGGACATGAACTGGCTTGCCCTTCTTGGAAACCGTCTTGCGTTTCTTTGACTGATTGGGAGCAGGAGGAGGGGAGCCATGGTCTTCAGACTCAGGATCAGGCTCAGGATGGCAGTCAAACATATTCTCAGGCCCCAAGTACAACAACTTTGGTCTTCTTGACCCTCTCTTTGGATTTCCGTTCATACACCTTAGACAGTCGAGCATGCAAACCAGAACCACCTATTGAAAGAGATGAGAGAAATAGAAGGAGATATGATAAGTTCACTAGCTTCAAAAGGAAAGAGATAATCAAGGAATCCCATTGCGCAAAAAAATGTCAGGACCCTGCTTAGGCCGGAGGTTCCGGGGGATGGAAGTTCCGGGCAGCCAGAAGTTCTGGCCAGAGGAAGTACCGGCCCATGCCCGGACGTAGAAACCCTAGCGAGGCCAGAAGTTCCGGCCTGCCCGGAAGTTTCGGGCACAGGTAAAGTCACAGGGTTCCACCCCGATCCAAGAATAGAATAGTCATAGATTGTGCAATGGATTTGAACGGAAGGCGGACTGCAGATCTATGGTGGATGCAGTACATGAGATTTGTAGTGTGTGATGTTATCCTAATACCATAAGCATCTACAATCCCTAGGAGTGAATCCAGAGAGAGAATAGAGAGAGTGCTTAGGTTACCTTGCTCCATGGAGATGGGGAGGAGCACACGAGATGCCCTCCGAACACGATGGAAGGGAGGAAGGCCGGAGGTCCCGGGGGGTAGCAGCTCGCCCGGAAGTCGTTGATGGGAGAGGGGCGTCGTAGGAAGAGGAGACGAGGGAAGGAGCAGGGAAACAAATGAGGGAAAGCCCCTTTGCCGACCCCTGTCCCTCGGCTAAGTTTCTCAAATTCGCGACGCCCAGAAGTTCCGGTCAGGCCCGGAAGTTTCGGCGGCCGGAAGTTCCGGGCTCCACCCCGGAAGTTCCGGGTTATCCAGAGAGAACACAGTCTCTATGAAATCTTGAGAACTTGAGGGAGAGAGTCCGAAGGCTGCTAGGACCACCACTAGCCCAATCAACATTTATGTGCATGGAAGAAGCTTTGTGAACTAAGAGAAAAATCAGAGGGTTTTAAGATGAGAGAGGCTTAGGTAGAACCTGTACTATGGTCATATAGAACTACTACACACACATGGCAAAAGGAAATGAATCAAGGAAAGAAAGCCCAAAATATGAGTGTAGAGATCAGAAAAATATAGATCAAATCAAAAACCATGAGGAATGAAGATATGGCGATGGACGGATCCACCGTGTTTGAGTATATGTGACTTGGCACTGCGAAGATATTAACCGTGAGTTCAACATCACAACTCCATCATTTAAAGTACTAAGTCACAAAAGTGAGACCTAGTAACTTTGAGAGTGTTTGGTTTGTTTATGCATCATATAGGGTGAGAGAACTCATGAATTGAATGTATCCCCCTAAATACATGCCTACACCTAGACAAGACATGAAGTAAGTGTATGTAGATGTACAAGATTTCACATAATGTTATCAAGCTCCAAGATACCAAGTTCACGCCTAAGTTGACAAAATCTTGCTTCATCCAATGGTTTGGTGAAAATGTTTGCAAGTTGCATATCTGTGCCAACATGATCAAGATAAATGTCCCCCTTTTGCACATGATCTCTCAAGAAGTGATACCTAATATCAATGTGTTTTGTGCGAGGGTGATCAATAGGGTTCTCATCAATCTTGATGGCACTTTCATTATTGCATAGAAGAGGCACATGTCTATAGGTGATACCATAACCCTTCAAAGTTTGTCTCATCCATAGCAGTTGTGTTGCACAACTTGTGGTTGCAATATATTCGGCTTCAGCGGTTGAGGGGAGACATAATTTTGCTTCTTCGAGGACCAACTTACCAAGGAGCATCCAAGAAATTGACATGCCCCAGAAGTAGACTTCCTTCCCACTTTGTCTCTGGCTCAATCCGCATCCGTTTACCCAATGATATCAAACTTGGCATCCTTGTGGTACCATAGACCCAACTTTGGGGTGTGAACAAGGTATCTAAGAATATGCTTAATCGCCTTATGATGACTTTCCCTAGGGGAAGCTTGAAATCTTGCACATATGCCTACACTTAACATGATGTCTGGTCTAGATGCACAAAGATAAAGCAATGAACCAATCATAGAGCGGTATATAGATGGTTCAAAAGGAATATCGTTGGTGTCTTCAGTGAGAACAAGTTTTGTGGGCATGGGTGTCTTACAAGGGTTAGCATTTGTCATATCAAACTTCTCTAGAATTTCCTTGAGGTATTTTGTTTGAGACAAGAAAATTCCTCCTTGAAATTGTTGTATTTGAAATCTAAGAAAGAACTTCAAGTCCGCATTGAGTGACATCTCAAAGGTCTTGGTCATGGAAGCCGCAAACTTCTTGCACAAATAAACGTTAGGAGAACCAAAGATGATGTCATATACATAGATTTGGCATAAGATCAAATCAAAATTTTCCCTCTTAGTAAAAAGAGTGGGATCGATCACCCCTTTCACAAAGCCATCATCAAGTAGAAACTTCTTAAGATGATCATACCAAGCACGAGGTGCTTGTTTGAAGCCATACAAAGCCTTGTGAAGTTTATACACATAGTCTTTGTGATCGGTATCAAAAAATCTAGGTGGTTGTGATACATATACTTCTTCTTGTATATGACCGTTAAGGAAAGCACTCTTAACATCCATTTGATGTAATGTAAAACCATTGAAAGCATCATATGCAAGTAAGATACGAATATATTCAAGACGGGCAACGGGAGCAAAGGTCTCATCAATGTCCAAACCTTCAACTTGTGAGTACCCTTGTGCCACTAACCTTGCCTTGTTGCGGATGATTACGTCATTCTCATCTTTCTTGTTCTTGAAAATCCATTTTTTTCCAATGACATTGTGTTCCTTAGTTGGTCTCTTGACTAATGACCATACTTTGTTGCGTTCAAAACTGTTCAACTCTTCTTGCATAGCAACGAGCCAATCATTGTCCATCAATGCATCTTGTACCTTGAGTGGCTCAACACTAGAGACAAACAAAAAGTGAGAACAAAAGTTTTTCAATTGTTTACGAGTGACTCTACCTTTCGATATGCCGTTTAGAATTTGATCAACATCAACACGACCGGCCACTCGTGGCATGATGGAGGTTAGGGTTTCACGAGGTTCAACTTCATTTACATCATCCACATCCTCAACATATGGATCATTAACGTGTGGTGGAAGATCTTCTTCTTCATCTTGCATTTGTTGAGATTCATCATCAAAGATTGCACTTTCTTGTTCTTGCTCTTGGTGATGATCTTGTTCTTGTGTGATCATGGTGAGGGACTTATTCTCCTTCTTGATTTTGAACAATGGGCATAGTTTGAGAAATAGGAGCTTGTGGAGGTATGGGTGTTGGAGTGGCTTGAGGATGAGAGAAACTTTCATCTTCTTCATCATCATCATGAGATTCTTGTTCCATTGGAAGAAGAGCACCAACACCCATGGACAAAATATCTTGAGAGGGATCTTCTCCACCTACATCACTTAGATCAACTTCCTCCCCATGGGAGCCATTAAATTCATCAAACACCATGTCACAAGTTTCTACAACACATCCATTGGATTTGTTATAGACTCTATAGGCGTGAGAGTTTGATCCATAACCAACAAATATCCCCTCAGTTGTTTTGGATTGAAATTTTCCTAACCGTTCTCTCTTGTTGAGGATGAAACACTTGCACCCAAATACATGAAAGCACTTGACATTTGACTTGTTCCTGGACAGGAGCTCATATGGAGTCTTCTCTAATACCATGCGGAGGAAGAGCCGGTTTGATGCATGGCATGCGGTGTTGACAGCCTCAGCCCAAAAACTATGTGGTGACTTGTATTCATCCAACATGGACCTGGCCATTTCCACAAGTGTACGGTTCTTTCTCTCAGCTACACCATTTTGTTGAGGAGTGTAGGGTGCAGAATATCGATGCTCAATCCCTTCATCACTAAGAATTCTTCCAAGGTGTAGTTCTTGAACTCAGAGCCATTATCACTTCTTATTGCCAAGATTTCTTTGTCAAACTTGCGTTGGGCTTGCTTGGCAAAATCAATGAAGGTGATCTTCATCTCGTCCTTGGACTTGAGTAAACATGCCCATGTATATCTTGAGTAATCATAAACAATGAAAAGTCCATAATTTTTCCCACCAAGACTGTCCCATGACGGAGGCCCAAAAAGATCCACATGAAGTAGCTCTAAAGGCCTTGAAGTAGATACAATATTCTTGGGTGGGTGCTTGGATTGATGTTGCTTCCCGGCTATGCATGCACTACACACACGATCTTTCTCAAAAGAGACATTGGTTAGTCCAAGGATGTGATTACCCTTTAAGAGATTTTGAAGATTTCTCATGCCGACATGGGCTAGCCGGCGATGCCATAGCCACCCCTTGTCGGCCTTGGCCATTAGACAAGTTGCATGGAATGTTCTCTCATTCGAGAAATCAACCGTGTAAAGGTTGCCATCCAACTTTCCAACAAATTCCACTTCAAGAGTATCTCTCTTAAAGACTTTCACATCCATTAGTCCAAATAGTGTATCATAACCAACTGAAGCCAATTGGCAAACGGAAAGAAAATGGTATTTAAGGGATTGGACAAGCATGCCATTTTCAAGAGACATGTTATTTGTGATAGCCACCTTGCCCAACCCGAGTACCTGTCCTTTTGATCCTCCACCAAACACAATGCTCATAAATGGTTGAATAGCTTCCATGAAGTCAAAAAGCAGTCTGCAATCTCCGGTCATATGGTTGGTACATCCACTATCGATCACCCATTTGACTCCACCAGAGAAAGCAACCTACACACAATTTTATGACTTGGTTAGAGGCACCCATTTTGCAATGGGACCTCTCAAGTTAGTTACAAGGGTCTTAGGGACCCAAATAGCATAAAACCAGAATGCATTACGCACTACATGAATCAGGCACTTTGCCATCAGCCATCCCGGAAGGCAAAGGCATATGCATCCCGGACGGCAAAGGCTTTGCTGTCCGCCAGCAGACGGCCAAGCGTCCGGCTGAATAAGCCACGGTAAAGGGCGCTTTGCCGTCTGCTTGCGTACGGCAAAGACCTTTGCATCTTTGCCGCCTGCCAGCGGACGGCAAAGGGCATGGACGGCACACGTGGAAACTTAGCTCCGTTAAGGGCTTAACGGTGTGCTTTGTCGTCCGCTGGCAGTTCTTTGTCGTCTGCCAGCGGATGACAAAGCACCTGTTTCTTTGCCGGCCTAGGTGGGTTCTTTTTCGTCCGCTGGCAGACGGCAAAGAACCTTAGGTCTTTGCCATCTGCCAGCGGACGACAAAGAACCCACCTAGGCTAGACTAGTGCTACCCCAGGTTGCATAGGTAGCTGCCACATGGCAGCTTTGCCGTCTGTGAGCTGACGGCAAAGACCTTTGCCGTCTGCCAGCAGACGGCAAAGTTGCTATATAGCCCCTGTTTTTTCTCTTTTTTCTTAAAATCATTCAATTTGACAGAATATCACATATATATCCAACATATCAACAATACAAGTTTCCAACAAGCATACCAACAATAAGTTTCAACAAGCATACTAACAATAAGTTCCAACAACATATCGAACATACAAGTTTCCAACAACATACAATGGTTTCCAACAACATATCCATACATATATGTCCAAAAGAAGTTTCCAACAAGTTTCCATAAACAAAAAGGAAGCACAAGTAGAAGAGTACACTCCATCAATGCAAGCTTCCTCATCTATAGCAAATCTGCAAATTAGGAAGATGAAAGTTAGAAGAAGAAGAAGACTAGCTAGAAGAAAAAGAAGAAAAAGAAGAAGAAAAAGAAGAAGAAGAATTTATCTTCTCTTTCCTTTTCTCCTCTCCTCTCCTCTTCTCCAAGGTAGTAATGCCATTTTCTAGCTAACTAAGCATATCAAGTCATTTTGGAGGAAAAACGCTAAGTATAGGTCATTTTATAGCTATCCTAGGTTGAAGATATCATTTTGGAGGTAAGTAAGGTTATTATGTCATTTTTGAGGAAAATAAGCTAAGTATAGGTCATTTTGGAGCTAAACCAAGGTTATTATGCCATTTAGCTAATTATGTCATAAATGAACTAGCTAAGCTAATTATAGATCATTATTGAGCTATCCTTGGTAGTTATGACATTTTGTACCTAAGTGAGCTAATTATGTCATAAATGAACTAGCTAAGCTAGCTATAGATCATTATTGAGCTATCCTAGGTAGTAATGCCATTTTCTAGCCAAATAAGCATATCAAGTCATTTTGGAGAAAAAAATGCTATGTATAGGTCATTTTATAGCTATCCTAGGTAGAATATATCATTTTGGAGGTAAGTAAGGTTATTATGTCATTCTTGAGGAAAATAAGCTAAGTATAGGTCATTTTGGAGCTAAACCAAGGTTATTATGCCATTTGTTTTTTACCTAAGTGAGCTAATTATGTCATAAATGAACTAGCTAAGCTAATTATAGATCATTATTGAGCTATCCTAGGTAGTTATGCCATTTTGCACCTAAGTGAGCTAATTATTTCATAAATGAACTAGCTAAGCTAGCTATAGATCATTATTGAGCTATCCTAGGTAGTTATGCCATTTTCTAGCTAACTAAGCATATCAAGTCATTTTGGAGGAAAAAAATGCTAAGTATAGGTCATTTTATAGCTATCCTAGGTAGAATATATCATTTTGGAGGTAAGTAAGATTATTATGTCATTTTTGAGGAAAATAAGCTAAGTATAGGTCATTTGGGAGCTAAGTATAGGTCATTTTGGAGCTAAGTAGGTCATTTCTTAAGCTAAGTATGCATTTGTTAATTAAAACACTTGGGAAAACTTACCATCATCACGGAGGTGAATGGCCGGTCGGGTTTGCGCCAGGGTGAGACGTAGAAGGACCGGTCGGGGTTGCGGCAGACGCAAAAGGATCGGTCGATGCTTGTCGGGAGGCACGCTGCACGAAAGATCATTTGCAATGTCTCCTTAGCATGATGCAACTCAAATGTGAATACTAGTAACTAATGACCATTCAAATGAAACTCACCGTGGGTGCTATAGCAATATGGGGCATCGACAAAGGGGTCTGACCATTGTTCTGGCACACGGTCTGCACATTTTGTTTTCATGAGTCATTCATATTAGTTAGTGATGAAACAAACATTACGTGCATGATTTGGCTAATATGCAGGAGAAACTTACCACGAGGAGCTCGTATAGGGCCCGGTGAGACGCGTCATTCCAGTTCCTCTCCTCCTCCAACAGCCTAGCCGTCCTCTCCTCCATGTCCCTCTCCCTCTGTGCCGCTTGCCTATTTGCCTCCGCTAGAAGCTCCTGGGACCTAGCCTCAATGGCGAGATCCATTGGCCGTGGACGAGGCCTTATCTCAGGATTAGAGCTCGTCTGACACTTCTTGATCTCCGGGAGAGTTCTAGGACAACGTATCAGTCCATCCCCAATGGCTATCGAGCCATGGGGCCTCCCACCACCAGATATCATCACGAGCTCTAGATCAAAAGGACTCTGGCTCAGGTTGAAGTCCTCCCCTTTCCTCGCCTTCCCCTCATCTCTGTACCTCACGAGCTTGTTGTGGGAGGAGATGTTGCTGAAGCTCTCTGGATGATCGAGGTCATCCTTAGACAATGCCTTGGCCTTCTTATACGAGGCAGTATGGGCCATGGCATAGAGGTCGAACAGAGGTGGCACCTCCTTCTTGTTTTATCACGCCTAAAAGAGAGGAACAAAATATTAGTTAAGGGCTCAAGCTAGCATGAAGAATGAAATTGCATTAATCATGAAGCAAACAACATACCCAGTTATCCCCGAACTCAAATAGGTTGGAGATCCCTTGATGGTGTGGCACACCTCTCATTTGGGCACACTTATCCTTGGCCTTGTTGTGTTTGGCTAGCCATTCGGGAGAGCACCACTCATCCACCAATGCCTCCCAACAATCCATCCTATCCGCACACCATCTCGGGGGCACCTAAGTTAGACAAGAGAAATTTCAGCGCTACGCCTACGAATCAAATCAAAGAAACTAAGTACAAGGCCTTAAGAATAGATAATTACCTTCATTAACTTCTCCTTACTTAGATAATTTTTGCGGCACTTCTTCTTGGCCCTCTTAATGTTAGTCGAGGCGTAGTAGTCTCGAATAGTCTGCACTCGAGCCTTGTGCTGTAAGTTCTGAAGTAGGCGCTTGCACTCGGCTTCAAGAACAACAGCCGCTTTCGCCTCGTCTTCCTCAAGACACCCGTAGAAGGTCTGCAATCAAACAAGACAACACTGATTAGTACAATCACTAGGTGTTGTTGATTTTTAATTCTGTAAAGGAGAAATTACCCAAAAGCGACGGATCAAATGTCAGCCACCGTCTCGCACAAGACACAGTCGACCATCTCCTCCGGCAGGGCCGGGGCAGCCATGTATAGCTCCCAGGTCAAATCTACCTGTGGAGCCTCACCCTCACCAGGCAACTGGACCTTCCCCGAGAAGTGGTGCCGGAGAAGCACACCAAGGACCTGGTTGGACCTGCGGACACCACACTCGTATTTCCAACCACTGCAGTATGACAAGGCCAACACATTAGATATTAATTTGAAGAAACATGAAGGCAAAAGTTTAAAAAAGAGTAAATGCACTTACTTCTCCGCATTAGGCGCAATCAACCACCTCTGCTCGCGGGTCGTCGGCACGGGCGGGAGCTTTGTACAACCACGCTGGTAGACCTTCTTGCCCTCCTCAACCAGCTCGCCCTTGCTATAGGTGTCCTCAGACAAGTTGTCCTCGCCACCATCAGCATGGCCACTAGCCTCCGGAGTCACGTGGGACGAAGACTCTGGGACCCGAGTCTCCTGGGACGAAGACTCTAGGACCGGAGTCTCCTGGGACGAAGGCTTGGTGACCCGAGGCTTGTCGACCCGAGGCTCGTGAACCGGAGTCCGAGACGGGTCCAAGTCAGATGGGTCCACCTAAGACGGAGCACTCCTGTGGTCGGGAGAATCAGCTGGGGGTGGCGGCGAGGAAGGCGCAACAGCCTTCCTACCTCTAGCACCTCTCTTCGTCTTCACACGACCTCTCCCTGTCGAATAAGAAGCACCCGCCGATGTCTGCATGCAGTGTACCAGGGCTCTCCGGAGTTGCTAGGGTGGAATAATAGCACCCCTCCCAGCACGCGCCGAGGAAGGAGGCTCAGAGCGCTCTCGACCCCCGCCCACCATCTGTCAACACCTGCAATGACAAAGAGTGAACGAAATTAGTTCAACATAAAAAAATTGAATACCTAATAACATGAACTAATTAATAATATATATGTACATAATAATAATTGAATACCTCACATTACTAATATTAATCTTCATCGTCTATATATGCTCCGGGATCAATAAATGCATAATCATCATCACTATCAGAAATGACATGCTCATCAGCATCATCAATAAATGCATCAACATGTGGAAGGCCCCTATGTAATCGGTCAAGCATTGTCAGGTCATCCGTAGCAGTAACCTCTTCTTCTTCCGTCTCTTCTTGTTACGGCTCAGGGGTGAAGTCGGGTTCACTGTCGCTGTCGACCTCAATATTCTCGTGTGAAGTAGAGCAGTTCTTGAAACATTTTTTGGAAACACGTGTTTCTTGGAAGAATTCTCCTTCATATCTGTCTGGGTTAATGTGAGGTTCATAATCATCTTCATTGAGGGGAGGTGGTCTAAAATGTGGTGGCACATCATAAACGACATCCCAACCTTTCAAATTTGGATCCGTTTGGCAGGCCCACGGTAGATAGAAAACTTGGGTCGCCTGTTGAGCCGTAATATAGACATCGGGAACATCTAAATGGGTGCTTCGTTTGATTTCGACTAGCCCTATATGTTCATGAGTCCTTCTAGTCTCCTTCGGCTGGAACCAATAACATTTGAAGACTACGACGTTTGGTGGGTTTTCACCAAAGAATGTAAGTGTTGGAAATATGCCCTAGAGGCAATAAATAAAGTGTTTATTATTATATTTCCTTTTTCATGATAATTGTTTATTGTCCATGCTATAATTGTATTAATTGGAAACACATTACATGTGTGGGTAAATAGACAACACTTTGTCCTAGTATGCCTCTAGTGAACTAGCTCGTTAATCAAAGATGGTCAAGGTTTCCTAGCCATTGACATGTGATGTCATTTGATAACAGGATCACAACATTAGGAGAATGATGTGGTGGACAAGACCCAAACTACAAACGTAGCATATGATCGTGTCAGTTTATTGCTACTGTTTTCTGCATGTCAAGTATATGTTCCTATGACCATGAGATCATGCAACTCACGAACATCGGAGGAGTGCCTTGTGTGTATCAAACGTCGCAACGTAACTGGGTGAATATAAAGGTGCTCTACAGGTATCTCCGAGGGTGTCTGTTGAGTTGGCATGGATCAAGACTGGGATTTGTTACTCCGTGTGACCGAGAGGTATCTCAGGGCCCACTCGGTAATACAACATCACAATAAGCCTTGCAAGAAATGTGACTAAATGTTAGTCACGGGCTCTTGTATTATGGAGCGAGTAAATAGACTTGCCAGTAACGAGGTTGAACTAGGTATGGAGATACCGACGATCGAATCTCGGGCAAGTAACATACCGAAGAACAAAGGGAACATCATACGGGATTAACTGAATCCTTGACATAGAGGTTCGACCGATGAAGATCTTCGTAGAATATGTAGGAACCAATATGGGCATCCAGTTCCCGCTATTGGTTATTGACCGTAGAGGTGTCTCGGTCATGTCTACATAGTTCTCGAACCCGTAGAGTCTGCACACTTAAGGTTTGGTGACGTTTCGATAGTATAGAGTTATGTATGGTGGTGATTGAAGGTTGTTCGGAGTCCTGGATGAGATCCCGGATGCCACGAGGAGCTCCGGAGTAGCCTGGAGGTAAAGATTGATATATAGGAAGTCCCATTTTGGTCGCCGGAAAAGTTTCGAGCTAATCGGTAATGTACCGGGAGTGCCGGTAGTGTACCGGGAGACCACCGGGAGGGGTATTTCGACCTAAGAGGCTTCATAGGCTGTGGGAGAGTAAATACCATCCTTTTGTGGGCTTGTGGAAGTCCCACACAAGGCCCATGCAGCTGGGAGAAAAAGCCCACAGGGAAAAAGATGGAAAAAGGCCAAAAAAGGGAGGAATCCTAGTCCTACTAGGATTGGAGGACGAGTCCTCCTCTCCTCCCCACTTCGGACGAACCAAAGGAGGCTTGGCCCTTGCGCCAAGCCTCTCCTCCCTCCCTCCTATATATACTAGAGGATTTTAGTGTTTTGACACAGAATTTTCAGCCACGTGCTACCCGTTCCTCCAGTGCATAGTTTCTCCTCTAGATCAGATTCTGAAGTGCTTAGGCGAAGCCCTGCCGGAATAGCTCCACCACCATCACCAGAGCGCCGTCATGCTGCCAGAGAACTCTTCTTCCTCTCCGCTCCCTCTTGCTGGATCAAGACGGTGGAGATCTTCATCAAGCTGCACGTGTGCTGAACGCGGAGGTGCCGTCCGTTCGGCGCTAGATCGGAAGGACCGTGATCAAGTTCGCGGGACGGATCGTGATTGGATCGCGGGACGCTCGGCGATTTGGATCGCGAAGACGTTCGACTACACCAACCGCGTTTCTTAACGCTTCCCGCTTATCAATCTACAAGGGTATGTAGATCCACTCTCCCTCTCGTAGATGCTCATCACCATGGATAGGTCTTGCGTGAACGTAGGAATTTTGTTTGTTTCCCATGCAACGTTCCCCAACAGTGGCATCATGAGCTAGGTCTATGTGTAGATGAGATCTCGAGTAGAACACAAAGAGTTTGTGGGTGTTGATGCTTAGATTGCTTCCTCCCTTGGTTGTGTTTTGATTCAGCGGTATTGTGACATGAAGCTGCCCGGACCAACATTACTCGTACGCTTACGAGAGACCGGTTCCCTCAAACGCAACTTGTTGCATAGATGGCTTGCGGCTGTCAGTTTCTCTCACTTTAGTTGGATCGGATTCGACAAAGGCGGTCCTTGAGAAGGTTGAAAAGCAACTAGTGTATCACCGTTGTGGTTTTTGCGTAGTTGAGAATTGTTCTTGCTAGATACCCATAGCGGCCACGTAAAACATGCAACAACAATTAGAGGACGTCTAACTTGTTTTTGCAGGCTATGTTGTGATGTGATATGGCCAATTACATGATGTGATATATGTGATGTATGAGATGATCATGTGATGCATAGATTATCACAACTTGCATGTCGATGAGTACGGCAACCGGCAGGAGCCATAGGGTTGTCTTTAATTATTGTATGACCTGTGTGTCAATCATTAAGCGCTATGTAATGCTTTACTTTATCGCTAAACGGTAGCAATAGTAGTAGAAGCCTGTTGGGCACGACAACCCCGATGGCGACACATTGATGGAGATCAAGATGATGGAGATCATGGTGTCGTGCCGGTGACGATGGAGATCATGCCGGTGCTTTCAAGATGGAGATCAAAAGCACAAGTTCATGGCCATATCATGTCACTTATGAAATGCATGTGATGTTAATCCTTTTATGCACCTTGTTTTGCTTAGGACGACGGTAGCATTATAAGGTGATCCCTCACTTAAATTTTAAGATGAATTGTGTTCTCCTCGAGTGTGCACCGTTGCGAAAGTTCGTCGTGTTGAGACACCACGTGATGATCGGGTGTGATAGACTCTACTTCACATACAACGGGTGCAAGACAGTGTTGCACATGCAGAACACTCGGGTTAAACTTGACGAGCCTAGGATGTACAGACATGGCCTCGGAACACAAGAGACCGAAAGGTTGAACATGAGTCATATAGTAGATATGATCAACATGATGATGTTCACCATTGAAACCACCTCAAATCACGTGATGATCGGACTTGAGTTGGTGAATTTGGATCATGTGACACTCACATGACCCGAGGGATGTCAATTTGAGTGGGAGCTTTAGTAATTTGATTAACTAAACTCATTATCTTGAACAATGGTGCCATTGCTCTGGCCAAGGAATTAAGGTTTCACAAGAGTATCGGACACATAAAGCGACACTTCAACTCCATCCGCGATTACATCGAGGAGAAGGACATAAATATTTGCAAAGTGCACGCTGTTCTGAATGTTGCAGACCCGTTAACTAAACCTCTTCCAAGGGCTAAACATGACCAACACCAGAACTGCATGGGTGTTCGATTCATTACAATGTAAATCACATAGTGATGTGAACTAGATTATTAACTCTAGTGCAAGTGGGAGACTGTTGGAAATATGCCCTAGAGGCAATAAATAAAGTGTTTATTATTATATTTCCTTGTTCATGATAATCGTTTATTGTCCATGCTATAATTGTATTGATTGGAAACACATTACATGTGTGGGTAAATAGACAACACTTTGTCCCTAGTATGCCTCTAGTGAACTAGCTCGTTAATCAAAGATGGTCAAGGTTTCCTAGCCATTGACATGTGATGTCATTTGATAACGGGATCACATAATTAGGAGAATGATGTGATGGACAAGACCCAAACTAGAAACGTAGCATATGATCGTGTCAGTTTATTGCTACTGTTTTCTGCATGTCAAGTATATGTTCCTATGACCATGAGATCATGTAACTCACGGACACCGGAGGAGTGCCTTGTGTGTATCAAACGTCGCAACGTAATTGGGTGACTATAAAGGTGCTCTACAGGTATCTCCAAGGGTGTCTGTTGAGTTGGCATGGATCAAGACTGGGATTTGTTACTCCGTGTGACGGAGAGGTATCTCAGGGCCCACTCGGTAATACAACATCACAATAAGCCTTGCAAGAAATGTGACTAAATATTAGTCACGGGATCTTGTATTACGGAACGAGTAAAGAGACTTGCCAGTAATGAGGTTGAACTAGGTATGGAGATACCGACGATCAAATCTCGGGCAAGTAACATACCGAAGAACAAAGGTTTGGTGATGTTTCGGTAGTATACAGTTATGTATGGTGGTGACCTGTAACATCCCAAACTTTGGAATGTTATAATAATTATTAGAATGATTGTTTGTTTGCTTGAGTGATTGAAAGTGAGTGAAATTTGAAACTTTTTAAAAGTTGATGAGAGGGAATGAAATGACCTTCCCAAAACTTTCACTCTGCATTTTGATCACCAGGAATTCAAATTCATTTGATCACAAAACCCCCAGAGTGAAGATGACATGACTTCTTCCATTTAAAGAAATGAAAAGGGATTTGAAAATGGTTTGAATTCCCATTTGAAAATATTTCAAATTCAAAAACTTTATGCAACTCAATGATTTTCATGAGAGAGGATAATATGACTTCTTCAAATGTGTGAAATATGAGTTGGAAGTTTAATTATTTGAAGTTCAAAACAATTTGATAAAAGTCTCATATGGAGTTTCAAATTCATTTCAGTTTCCTATTTGAAATTTCATGCATCCAAACCCCTTGCAAAGATTTTGAGAGGAGTAAAAGGACACTCCAAAAGCTAGGGGGTTAATTGTGAAGTTTTTGAATCATAAAACCCAAGGGGTTATATGAAAAATAATTTGCAATAATAAATAAAGCCATTTAGGCATTTTCTGAAAAATAAATTTTTAAAAAGTATTTATTTTGGCTGTGGAAAAATGTCCATTAAATGGAATTTGTTTCCCTAGTCATTTTGATGTATACACTTTAATTTTTTGGACAAGTTTTGAATGCCTTAATGCTTTTTTTATTGCCCTGTAAATTAATATAGGAAAATCATTAAAGCCTTTTAAGACGGGCCGGCCCATAGTCTTTAAACCCGAATTTATTTCGTAACGGTCACCGCTAATAACGCCCCCCTCTCTCTCTCACTGACAAGCCAGTCCCGCCGCCCGACCGCAAACATCACCGATCATCCTCCTCCTCCCACGCGCCCGACGACCACCGGCGAGCACTCGCCGTGGATCTCGCCTCCTTCCATTCCCCGACCCTCTGAGCCCCCTATAAGAAGCCGCATACCCCTGCGCCTCCATTCCCCCTGTTTTCCCCTTCTCCCATGCACCACCCTCACCGGAATCTCTCGCCGGAGATACCCACAGCCGCCACGCCATTGTTGCTCCCCTACTCCACCCTGCCTTCCCCGAGCGCCACTGAGCCCTCTACCCAACTCCTCTCGCCCGTGCGCACCACCCCACCTCTCTGCGTCTTCGTACACCCACCAGAGCCGCCGTAACCACAACCTTGCCGGAGCTCCACCACTTCCCGAATCGCTCTGAGCTTGTGGTCATCAACACCGTCGCCTCCTCACCCCTCCGACGCCACCATCGCCATCGCCGTGCTCCCCCGCATCGAACGGAGCCGCCGCCATTGCCGGAGGACCACTGGAGGCGCTTCCCCGACGACCTCGACGCCCCTGCCATCGCCGGAGCCTTCGCCGGAGCCGGCAACCACCACGGTGAGCCTCTCTCCCTCTCCTCCGTCCGATTTGTAGTGAACGGTTTAGATTAGATTCTTTAAATTTGTGAACCGGTACGCGTTACAGTTCGGTCGTCCGCCCGTATCACACTAGCCCGCACACACTTGGACCAACCAGAGCGTGCCACGTAGCCCCCCTGACCGTTAGTTTAGATTTTTTCTTTTTCTGTTTTAATTTCTGTTTCCAGAATAGTTCTAATTTTGTTTTATCATATCTTTTAGGTTTTTAAGTGTTTTTAATTGATTCCTTCTGCATTATGTCATAAATGTATTTTAGTTTTTGTAGATATAAAGTTTGGCTATGTTTGAAAATTTAAATTTGAATTTAAACAGATTGGATTTAAATTTTGTTTTCTGAATATCTTGAGTTTTAAAATGTATTTTTGATTGATTCTTTTTGCTAGTTGTCACTAGTGATATTAGTTATCATTAGGAAGAGTTTGAGAATTTTTTTAGAATATTTTAAATAGTGTTTTCAACTAAAACAGATTCTGTTTAGTTCCTATGTTGTTTAGTTAGTTTAATTTTTCTTTAGTTTTTTTGAAAATCTGAATATGATTTATATTAAGTACTAGATTTCATTTAGTTCTGTTGTTCTAAATTTAGGATTTATACTTGCTGTTAACAAAAGTTAATTTGTTTAGTTTATAAATTTTGTTGTAGGGACATATACCCTCTTTCAAATAGGTATAATTGATTACAAACAAATTAGTTAGTAACAATTCTTTTAACTAAAGTTTTACGTAATTAGATTCTGTTTTCTAATAAAAATTTGTAGTAATTTCTTTCTGTTAAGAAATACTTAGTTAATAAAAATAATTTAGATTAGTTCTATTATGATAGGAAAACTATATTATTTTCATTAGGTAATATGTTATAAAAACAATTTAGTTTCATAGAAACTCTTTTCACAAAGTTATAGATGACTTAATTATGTTTTATAATAAATGATTTTACTATTTATTTTCTGTTAACTTAGTGGTTTTATAAAAGTGTTTTCTCTTATGTTAGTGTTTCACTCATTGTTAAGTTTATTAGGCAAACATTTATGTTGTTTAGGATGTTGTTTTCATAGTTTTAGTTGTTCTTCAAAAGTAATTATTTTTGCTAGTAAAATATTACTAAAACCCTTTTATTATATTTTACTTTGTTTTGGGTTTTGTGTTACTTTTGAATTTGTTGGAGTTTTGTGTTTCAACTTTTGTCTTAAGTATTTCCTTCATCAACCTTGTTGCTTTGTTTTGTGTTACTTTTTGTTAGAATTGATTGCTAGTATGATTGCTTATATGTATGTAATGTTTGTTATATAGATTTTTCATCGGAGAGTGACATATAGTCTATCAAGTTATTCTGAGAGCAATCTATTTCTTCATCAACAGTACAGGCAAGTTCACCTTGACCATCTATTTCATACCTATGTTTTTATTGCATGTAGTGACATCATTTAGCACATCCCTCCCGTAGTGTTATTGAAATTCTTGTAGTTGAGTAGAATGCATGAAGTAGGAACCCACCACTGGTTACTAAAGCCCCGGGAACGTTAGTTACTTTTATGCTATGCTAAAGTATACGGGGTTTGGTATGAGTGTTCGTGAGTGGTGTGAAGAAGGACTCTACGTCAAGACGACAACTTCATGAAGACATTTTCAGTCCTGCATCTTCAAGTCCTCAAGACTTCAAGACTCGAGAAGACAAGTTTTCAATACACACTACTGGGTGAAGGATGGTTGATTGGGCATCCCTGGAGAAACCAGTGGATGGCCGGGATGCATGGAGAAGCGCCATGACATCTTGCGGAAAGCTTCACCCAGACTCAAAGAGAAAGAAGAATACTTCATGCCCGGAAGCTTACCTGTGTAGCCACAAGTCATTATGGGCTCTGGCTTGGTTGATCTTTGTTGTGACTCTGCTGGGCAGTGCTATGAGATGTAGTCGACGTTAGGATTGGATGGGCACTGCCGGACAGTCAGGGAAGCACTCTGAAAGACCATGTTTCTTTCATCCTGTTCTCAAACACCAGGCAGTGCGAGGAGTTACCAGGAGGGAAAGAATCTTGTGGGTAAAGTACACAACACTCTGCAGAGTTAAACCTAATCGATTAGCCGTGTCCCCGGTTACGGACAATTTGAGCTTCTAGACTTGGATCTATCTCTGAACTCTCAACACTGGACTGATAACTTAATGGTGGGCAACTTAAGATACTTGTGGGTATTGAGACATTGGTTGGTGGAACCATGTCATGATAGGTAACTCCATAGTAAAATTCCTGATATTCCTTTGTTGTAGGGAAAATAAATTCAGCTTTCACGCAAAGACTTAGACATAGAGCCACAAAGCCTTTGCATATAGAATAGTCTTTACTCTTCTGTTCTACTATGGTGATCTTGCCAGTACATTCAATGTATTGACCTACGCGGCTGCAACGTCTTATGTTGCAGATACTCTTCTACGACGGGTAAGAGTACGATTCAGGGTTACGGTCCGCACTCAACTTGCCATTGGTGTTATTGGGACTCCACTCCCGTTGACTGTATCCGCTGCTATTTTAAGGTATATATCAGTTTTACGTTAATTACATGTGATTGCACTTTGATATATACATTGATGTACTGTGTGTGCCAGCATACTGATCCAGGGATGGCACAGAAAACACAGAGGCTTGACTCGTTTTGAGTCGGGTCGCTACATGACCGAAGGTTGTTCGGAGTCCCGGATGAGATCCCGGATGTCACGACGAGCTCCGGAATAGTCCGGAGGTAAATATTGATACATAGGAAGTCCCATTTTGGTCGCCGGAAAAGTTTCGGGCTAATCGGTAATGTACTGGGAGTGTCGGTAGTGTACCGGGAGACCACCGGGAGGGGTATTTCGACCTAAGAGGCTTTATAGGCTGTGGGAGATTAAATACCAGCCTTTTGTGGGCTGGTGGAAGTCCCACACAAGGCCCATGTGGCTGGGAGAAAAAGCCCAAAGGGAAAAAGGTGGGAAAAGGCCAAAAAAGGGAGGAATCCTAGTCCTACTAGGATTGGAGGAGGAGTCCTCCTCTCCTCCCCACTTCGGCCGAACCAAAGGATGCTTGGCCCTTGATCCAAGCCTCTCCTCCATCCCTCCTATATATACTAGAGGATTTTAGGGTTTTGACATAGAATTTTCAGCCACGTGCTACCCGTTCCTCCAGTGCATAGTTTCTCCTTTAGATCGGATTTCTGCAGTGCTTAGGCAAAGCCCTACTGGAATAGCTCCACCACCATCGCGGGAGCACCGTCACGCTGCCGGAGAACTCTTCTTCCTCTCCGCTCCCTCTTGCTGGATCAAGACGGCGGGGATTGTCATCAAGCTGCATGTGTGCTGAACGCGGAGGTGCCGTCTGTTCGGCGCTAGATCGAAAGGACCGTGATCAAGTTCGCGGGAAGGATCGTGATCAAGTTTGCGGGACGATCGTGATCAAGTTAGCGGGATGGATCGTGATTGGATCGCGGGGTGGATCGTGATTGGATCGCGGGACGCTCGGCGATTTGGATCGCGAAGACATTCGACTACACCAACCTCGTTTCTTAACGCTTCCCGCTTAGCGATCTACAAGGGTATGTAGATCCACTCTCCCTCTCATAGATTCTCATCACCATGGATAGGTCTTGCGTGAACGTAGGAATTTTTTTGTTTCCCATGCAACGTTCCCCAATAGTAAGTTCATAAATTGCTTCAACTCTTCCATAATACTCGACCCCTCCTTCGCCGACAGCGGAGACACAACAATTTGTAGACTTTCGGTCGGCCATAGCTAGCTCTTTGCCAAAAGTACGAAAGCGATACCCGTTGATTTCGTATTTGTCAAATGAACGGACCTTATAGTCAAAACCATTAGCGACTTGTCTCAGTTCGGAGTCCATAGACTCTGCATTAGGCTACAAGTTTAATAAGAAAGGATTGTTGCATTAGCCGCAAACTAGGCGAAGAAATGAAATCGTCTAATTAATGGAAATTACCATTTGCTTGAACCAAGAGATGAAACCGGGATAGCCACCACCATGCTTTGCCAGAAACTCATACTCTTCGATGGAATCCTTTTGGATCACCGCTCCATCCGAGAATTTGGCGACGTATCGACTATATCACATATCCGGAAATAAGAGCATTTCAAAGGAACTTGAAGTTGTGAAACAATGTACCGAGAACTTACTCAATGTACGGCCACACTTCTGTTGGGTTGTTGAAGATATACAATGAAATGGTCCGCCATTCTTTGACATGCAACGCTCTTGATTTCGAAGCACCGGCTGGTGCGAGCTTCCCTTTGAATAGGCTAAGGTTGGATCGACCTTTTTCACGGTCGTCATCATTGTACCGAGGCTTCGGATTATGCAAATGACGGTTCTTGGCTTTGTAGTGTGCTGTCATGAAGTTTGCTGCCTCCTCAGTAATGAATGCCTCGGCCATCGATGCTTCAACTCTACGTTTATTTTTATATTTTGCTCAAGGCATCTTCTGCATCCTCTCAGTTGCGAAGCACCAACAATTTTGCATGGGCCCCCCAATCTTGCCTCGGTCAGGAGATGCAAAATCAAATGCTACATTGGATTAAAGAAGCCCGATGGAAAGATCTTTTCTAACTTGTAGATCAACTCCAGCACCAACTCTTCCAGTTCGTCTAGCACGTCAGGCGATAGTTATTTCGCACAAAGAGCACGGAATAAATAGCTCAGCTCTGCCAGTACTAGCCATTCATCCTCAGGGATAAAGCCACGCAACATCACCGGCATTACTCGCTCAAGCCATATGTGCCAATCATGACTCTTGAGACCAAATATTTTCAATTTTTCAAGACTCGCTCCCCTCTTTAGATTCACTGCATACCCCTCTTTAGATTTGTCAAGAAAACTTGCGACCCGCCTCTAGCCAATGGAACTGAAGAGCTGCCTTGCATGTGGGGCGCAGAAACCTTCCATGCACACACCAGCCAACGAACGCAGCAGGGGAGCTCCTCAAATGCACGTGGAGGTCGTCGAACAACTGCACATTGAAATTCACCTGATCAACACAAAATATGATGTTTTTTATAATAAAATAGGAAAATATGTGACCTAGCTCATAATTTACAAAACTATGACCTCCTCGACCTCACGAAGGCCGAAGAGCACCTTTTTGGTCAACAAGAGGCAGAATAGGTGTCGGGGGGTCGGGGGTCAATGGCATCGGGAGATAGTGGTCTCACGGGTCAGTGGAGTCGGGGGTCGGTGGCGTTGGTGGTCAGGGGTCGATCGTGTCGATGGTCGGGGGTCGGTGGACGGGGGGCGATGGCGTCAGTGGTTGGGGGTCAGGGGTCTGGGGGGTCGATGGTCCGGGGCATCGAGGGTCGGTGTCGTCAAGGGTCGAGGGTCGGTTATCAGGGGTTAGTGGAGTCGGGGGTCGGTGGCATTGGTGGTCGAGGGTCGATGGTGTTGGTGGTCGGGGGTCGGTTCATGTCGGTGGTCGGGGGGCGATGACATCCTAGTCCGGGGGGTCGTGGCGTTGGTGGTCGGGGGTCGATGGCGTTGGTGGTTGGGGGTCGGTGGTGGTGCGGTGGTCGAGGGGCGATGGCGTCGATGGTTGGGGGGTCGGGGGGGTCGGGGGGGTCTTCTTTTCTTCTTCTTCTCCTTCTTCTGCTTCTGGCGCTTCTGGCGTTTCCCTTTGCTCTTACTGGGTCCGGCTGCTTCTTCTTAGCCGCCTCCTCCTCCGCCGCCGCGCGGAGGCGCGGCGGGGCGGGGGCGGGCGGGGGGGCGGTGCCCGCCTCTCGGCTTCTTCCTTACCTAAACCTACAACCTAAACCAAACTAAACCTAAAACCTAAACTACCTAAACTAAACTAAACTAACTAAACCTAAACTAAACCTAAACTAAACCTAAACTAAACCTAATTAAACACATCTAAATTAAACCTAAATTGAACAAAATCTAAATTAAATAAAATCTAAACAAAATCTAAATTAAACCTTAAAAAAAGAGGGCAGACTCACCTTGGGCGGCGACGGTAGGGGCGGCGGCGGCCGGTGGCATGGGGGGGCGACTCGGGCACGAGGGAGTACGG
Source organism: Hordeum marinum (assembly GCA_022496015.1). NCBI lineage: Eukaryota > Viridiplantae > Streptophyta > Magnoliopsida > Poales > Poaceae > Hordeum > Hordeum marinum. The sequence goes on from CM039674.1 coordinate 89,803,860, forward strand.
GGTGTGGGGGCTGCCGTCGGCCGGCTATAGGGGCGGGTGCGGGGGCGGCCAGTGGCACGGGGGGCGGCGGCGGCGACCGGTGGCACAGGGGGGGCTCGGGCACGAGGAGTGGGGGCGCGGGGAGGGGAGAGAGAGAGGGGAGAGAGAGGGGTGGGGCGGTTCTGACAAGTATACTATGGCTCTTTGCCGTCTGCTAGCAGACGGCAAAGAGCCTTAGTTAGTGGGGTAGGGCCGGGGGAAACGGCCGTTAGATGGCCACTCTCTTTGCCGTCTGCTAGCGGACGGCAAAGCTTCTTTGCCGTCTGCTAGCAGACGGCAAAGAGAGTGGCCGTTAGCTGGTTCTCGTTGTGGGCCACCCTTCCTCTTTGCCGTCCGCTAGCGGACGACAAAGAATAGGCTGTCGGCAATGATATCTTTGCCATCAGTTCTTTCTTTGCCGTCAGTTTTATTTAAGCTGACGGCAAATATCCTGATTCCAGTAGTGACGAGGACTAACAAATTTTGCATAAACTTCTCCATCCTTTGTTTTACAAAGTACATAGGATGGAGGCATGAACTCTTTTGGCTTGTTGAAAGTGGGCATGCCCCTAGTGGCCTTCCCACTCACAACCTTACCTTTCTCCTTGTGCCCTTCACGTACAAATGTCTCTTTGAGAGGGGTGGATCACTTATGAGGATGTTTCTTCTTCTTGCTTATGCTTGGGTCAAACCCGAGCCCTTCCTTGGCAAACACCTCATTGTGTTGGGTCAACACCTCATTAAGGTTCTTTTGTCCTTGAGCACATGTCAGGAGTCCCTTTTCGAGTTGTGGCTTTAGAAAGCGATTTTCCTCAAGAATAGATGCTAGGTCACCACTAGAGTTAGTAGTACAAGCATCAACATTGCTAATAGGTGAAGAGTAAACCTTGGCTAGAGTTTGAAGATATGTAAGTTTGAGCTTCTCAAAGCTCTTTGTAAGAAGAGTGAGATCCTCTTCCTTAGTCTTGAGTGACACGGATAGAATCTCACAATCCTTAAAGAGAGAAACATGAGATTCCACAAGCTTACTTTTATCATTCATCAACTCCTTGCAAGAGTTCTTGGACTTTTTCAAGGAGGCAAGTTTTTTAGCATGATCATCAATGTTTGCACCAATTTTTAAGCATAGTTCATCATTTCGTGCTTCCTCATATTGGACTTTCGACTCAAGATTTCATACTTTTCCTTTTCCTCGGTGACGAGGGTTTCGAGTTCCTTAATGGTAGCGGTGTGCTTACTCACCATGTCCATAAGCACACGAAACATAGTGAGCTTCTTTCCTTTAAGGGAGCACATGGCCTTATTTAGTTTAGCAAGCATAGGATCATCTATATCATTATCATCACTATCCTCCACATCAAGATCCTCATCACAAGAAGTAGACGGAGTGAAAAGAGTAGGATTTGAGCGTGGGGTTACCTTGACCTTGTCAGGAGAGTTTTGGTCCTCTCCATCTTCTATCACGGCCTTTGCCATTAAGCACTTGTGAGCATTGCCCTTGTAGTCTTTCATATTTTTGTAGGTGACAACCTCACCACTCTTGTTGACTAGCCTCAAGGTGTTTTGAGAATCTTGAGCTACTCCGGCTACACCACCAACATCACCTGGATCGGATTCTTCACGAGCAACCATTGCTTTCCCATCTCTTTTGTTGAGCTTGGAGTTCATAGGATTTGGCAACTTCTTCTTAGGAAAGGTTTATATTCTCTCTTCTCATAAGGGCAATCGTTGGAGAAGTGGTTGGTTTCTTGACAGTTGTAGCATTTTCTCACTTTCTTCTTCTAGAATCTTCCCTTGAATTTTCCCTCGCTAAACCTCTTGACAAAGAGGGCAATGTCTTCATATGAAGGGCTCTCATCGGAGTCAATCTCATCACCATGTTCATCATCATCATCATCATCTTCTTCTTCTTCACTTTGCTCTTCCTCACATACATGCTTGGCCTTCAAAGCAAGATTGATCTTTGATGCTGAGGTACCATGCATGGCAAGATGTTTTGTAGCATTTGCCTTTGACTCTTCAAATAATTGGAAATTGGATATGATGTCATACGGAGTCATTTCCTTGAATCCATGATGTTTCCTTATGTCCCACACCATTTGGTGATGATATGGGGCAAGAGCATGTAGTAGTTTGTCCATGAGAAACCGCTTAGTCAAGTTGAAACCATCTTGTGTCTTGTCACAATCACATGACTCAATGCCAGTGGAGAGAGTCATGAGACGCTCAAGGAGCTGCTTGGGGGATTCACCTTTCTCCATACAATTTTTTTGCAATTGACCCTTGGCAATTTCATACTGAGCAAGCCAAAGAGTGGAGGTACCGGTCTTGGTCCTTACAATGATGTCCCATAATTCCTTGGCACTTGTGATATGTATGTAGGGTCTCCTTTGCTTATAATTCATTCCTTTTCTTATGCACATGATTGCAGTGTCGTTGAGATGCTTGTCATATGTCTCTCTTGGAGAGAGATTCTTTGGGTCGACATGGTTGTAGCCATGTTCCAAGATTTCCAACATTTCATCATTGGCGTACCTAAGATGGTCCTGCATACCAACTCTCCACAAAGCAAAATTGGAACTGTCATCAAGCAAAGGAGGTTTTCCTCCAGGATTATATTTAGGTTTCTCAACTTGAGGTCTTGCTTAAAGCCATGGAACACTAGAGTGATCATTGCTAGGACGTTGTTGGCCAAGTGAATGTTGGGGAACGCAGCAGAAAACAAAAAAAATTCCGGTATAGCGAGCACGCCTAAGACCACTATGGAGACTGCATACAAGGTTTGATCTGATCCGTACTGACTCGAAGCACAATGGAAGGAGAGTCGATGGATATCGTTGGTGCAGATCCCCGCAGCTAGGATTTACAACCTCCCAACCGCGAGGATGTACTTCCCTCGTCGGACAGCCCTCCGGGAGGCGGTCGGACAGTCCCTCGGACGATGTCATGGACAGCCCTTCGAGAGGACCTTCAAAACTTGGACGGTCACTCGGACAGCCCTTCGGAAGGCACTATCGAACTAAGACCGAAACTATGATCTCTCTACAGAGTTGCACACATAGGTGTCATCTATCCGGCAGGGCTTCGCCGTCCAGAACTAGTTCTCACCGGAACCCAGACAGTCTTTCGGCTCTACGAAATTATTTCGCTAGGAGGGAGAGAGAATGCCAGATCATGCATGGCTTGTGTGAGAGAGTTGGAGTGAAGTTGGAGAGCACCTCCCCTCCTCCTTATATAGTGGTGGAAGGGGTGGAGGGGGCTGAAATTTCAGCCCACTAAACATGGGGAAAACATGTTCCCACAAAACAAGGAGAACATGTTCCCACCAAACAAGGGAAAAACATGTTCCCTTGTCCATGGTTCTACAACATGGGGCCGCACCACCTCCCAACACTTTCCACCATTTGTGGAGGCTGCCCCCCACCATGGCCCCCCCAACACCTTTTGTCCAGCCACAAGGGGCTGCCCCCCAAGGGGAGGCACCCCAAAACAGCCCCCACGAGTCGTGGGATCTTGTCCCCTCACGCTGGGACCTGATGTTTTCTGCGACTATTACTTCTGAAAAATTCCGAAAGGTCCCAAAACATTTATGGCACCCTCTAAAATTATCAAGACGCGCTCCGGAACATTTACGGTATGGTGGTTTAATTTAAAACCATCTTGTTTACCCGGTAAACAATTCCGGCAGCTCCGAAATTATTTTTTGGTTTTTTCTCCGGAGAAATTCTAGAAATTACCAGACCAATCTAGAAACCTCCAAAACATTCCCGGTGCTTGCTGAAACCTTTTAGGATCAATGGTTTTATCCGAAACAACTTTTCGGTTTTACCGAAACTTTTTCGATGTTCTCTTCGGAACTTTTCCATTGTTTCCAAAACTTTTCCAGTGACTTTCTCTTGGACTCCTTGTCTAGTATTTCGCAGATAGATGACCCTTAAGTGTGTTACCATATAGGTTCGGTGAAGTATAGACATGACCCAGAACCCCTTCCGATCAATGATCAACATCGGAGCCGTGGACACCCATATTGATCCTTATACCCACACGAATGAATATTCGAGTGAACCTCTAGTTGTCGTGTGCTATTCATGTTGCTTTGCGATATTTTACAAATACCCAAGGTGAGACATGTTGGCATCCCCGTGGATCAACAACTTGTCCACTATGCCAGTTACCTCGTTACCGGTATTGATCACTTTTCTCGTCCCGTGTTCCGACATCCCCGTGATCAAATCACAAAGTGTCTGGCTAGACGATGATGGATACCGTAGCACCGAGAGGGCCTAGAGATATCTCTCCAACATCGGAGGAGCAAATCCCTATCTTGAGCTATCAAGTTACTTAACATACTTTTCCATGAACCCGTAAGCCGCCGTAATAGCCACCCATTTACGGATGACGTTTAACAAACCCCAAAGTTCATGAAGCAAGCATGAAGAAACTTGATACTCTCATGGTCTAAGGAATCATGCAAACATTAACCATCTCTGTGTTATTAACCATTAACTTGTGACGAATGTATCTCATAGCATGACATCAATTAGTGTCGATTCAACACAAATGTTCTACCAACATCATGCCCTCAAAATTGCCGACATAGCCATGCCCATGATCAGGAAAACAAGATCATCATGCAATACTTGAGCCAGTCTTAGAGGAAAGACTAGGAATACAATTTACCGTTTATTATACCACACGTGCACATGAGTTTCCCTCCAAGCCTTGTGGTTATTGTAGACTCGAGAATCATTGCAGTTATAACATGGATCATAAACATTCATTACAAACTCGGAGATGCAAAATACCTGTTATTAATGCCTCTAGGGCATATCTCCAACAGACTCCCACTTGCACTAGAGTCATAATCTAGTTACATGGCTTCCCTAACACCAATGGCTTTCCGGTGTTGCTCATGCTTTGCTCGTGGTAGAGGCTTTGTCATTGGGTCTGACACATTCAGATCCGTGTGAACTTTGAGTACTTTCACTAAACCTTCTTCGACATGATGTCGAATGAGTTTATATTTGCGTTGAATATGCATTGTCTCATGGTGTGAACTTGGCTCCCTTGCCTGAGCCACGACGCCACTATTATCACAATAGATCTCCACCGGGTCGAGCGCACTTGGGACCACACCAAGGTCTTCAAGAAATTGCTTGATTCTGACAGCCTGCTGGGAGGCTTCTGAAGCAGCAACATATTCCACCTCTGTTGTAGAATCCGCCACAGTCTTTTGATTGGAACTTTTCCAATCAACTGCGCCACCGTTCAATATGAAAACATAGCCAGATTGAGATTTGAAGTCATCTGAGTCAGTCATGAAGCCTGCATCAGTGTAACAATGTCACGGCAAGATGCGCCTCTATCCCTTGCGAGGCCCTCGTGTCTTAAAATGGATTGTTTAACACCCGATTATAGTAAACTCGAAGTAAAACTCTAATTAAAATACACCAACTGTGTGAGTAACCGTGATCGTCTCTGCTCGTGAACATGATCCGAGAGAGAACACGGTGGGGTTATGATTGATGTAAGTAAGTGTTCAGGATCTCATAGAGATTATACTAGATTCGATTGTTCTTCATAGGCCACTCATATTTAATTCATGTTGCGTAATCTAGCCACCATATATTCTTAGTGCTGCTTCAAACTAAACACTGTCCCATCCCAACCTTTAAGCTTGAATAGTCTCGGTACCCGGGCACATGATAGCTGAGTCCTCTGTGGCTCACAGTTTAGTACAACACTCCAGGTACAGGATTAGATGAGTATGTGCAGGATGACCTTACCCAGCTCTAGTGGGAGTATGATGAGGAAAGAGGCAGGATGTACGTGACGTATCCGGACGAGTAGAGGACCTGGTCGTGATCTTTGGGGCAGCGAGATAGTTTCATTTGCATCTGTTTTATCGTTTGATTTCGTCCGTAGCCGGACCCTATTTTCATCTGATGACTAAACTCTGAGTGGAATTGTAATTTAGCATGTGGCGAGTGTAAGCCAACTTGTATACTCATCTCTTCTGTAATGTAAGATGCAATGTTACTATACTTGCTAACGGCAAGATGCGCCTCTATCCCTTGCTTGTTCCGCTATTACCGCCATTAGTTCCTTGTTACTGGTGTTATGTTTTCCATACTTTGCGCTCCTAACATGCTCGGAAATGGTATTCAGAGCCATACGACCATAGGAGCCTTTGCTTGTTCGAACTTGGCCAAGTCGTGTCTAGTAAAAACTATTTTGAGTCTAGTTATATCGGAGAGTAGGATTATTTTTACTCCTCTTCTATGCTCTGGTGAGGTATTTGACTTAGGAATTTTGTTTCTACTCCTCTTCTCGCTCAAATTTTTTTAGGATCACGCGGGTATTTTGGAGTCTATATGATGCCAATGTGACAGGGTTCTGTCTTCGGGCCTCCTGTCTGACTTGATTTCTTCCGGGGAGTCGAGCTCCACGGAATGTTGGCACATCGTTATCATTCAGCTTCCTTGATACCTCAGGACGAAGAATGTTCGGAATTACTTCAATACTTATCGTGGTGAGATAAGGTTGGAGTCACCCAATACTGGGGAGGCGTCCGGGGTACCACCATAGTTTAGTATCGTTGTGAGTTCGAGGATTCGAGATTAGATGAGTTTGCGAAAGCCTCTGGTTATGTGTTGAAGGATGGATACAGTTGGGGTGTAGGATTGTTAGTTGTGTGAGATATTTCCTCCTTGTATCCCCCACACCGGATTGCATAACCAGAAAGTTTTCAGAAGTTCATAGGTGGGAAATCTTGTAGCCATCTAGGATCATCTTCTTCAGATGTATATGGGCATGTACATTTGTTCCGAGCGCTTAGCTCAATACTTTTGTGTTATTGCAAGTGGCTTCTAATTTCTCATGATGTTTTCATAAACCGAAGAAGCATTCTTACTAATTTTTCAGTAGGAAGGCTATGTTGTTAATTGTTCAATTTATTTCAAGCATTTGATTGAGCTTATGATTCATCTTATCAATGAGGTGCTGATGCGTTTTGTCCATCTTCAGGATGGATCCACCAACTCGCAACAATCCGGGTCGTGGTGAGGAGCAGACTAATGTTCCACCGCCACCCTCGCCATCGCCTCCTCCGCCTCCTCCTCCAGAAGCTTGGCAAGCTGTGATGGCCGCAACCAATGCGAACACACAGATGTTGCTCAGACTGTTGCAAGAAAGGGAGCAGACTCAGCAAGGTTTTCAAGGCAATTTTTAGAATCAACTTCAATTTGTGACACTCAATCAGTTCCTTGCCAACCAGCCTAAGACTTTCACCTGTTGTGAGCAGCCTCTAGATGCTGATGATTGGCTTCGTGATATGAGTAAGCATTTTGAGTGCAGCAATGTTAGACCAGAGGACTTTGTCAGATTTGCATCGTTCCAGCTAAAGGGTCAAGCAGATGATTGGTGGCAGCAGTACAAGGATTCCAGGGGCGATCGTGTTGTTACTTGGGACGATTTCCGTCGTGACTTCAAGGCTCATACATTCCGACAAGCTTTGTCGAGGAAATGCGTGAGAAGTTTAGGCACCTGAAGCAGGGAAGCAAGTCTGTCTATCAGTACAACGTCGAGTTCCAGAATCTAGCCCGTTATGCCAAGCAAGATGTTCCAGATGACAAAGCTATGATCTATCAGTTCAGAGGTGGTCTCAAGGATGAGCTTCTGCCAGGCTTAGTTCTTCAGGAGCCTCGTGAGTTTGATCAGTTCTATAACATGGCTTTGAAGATTGAAGCAGCTCAGCTCAAGTTGGAGAACTCTAAGAAGCGTTCAAGGGATACATATTCTTCTTCTTCTCGCTCTCAGATGGTTCCAAAGCAGCAGAAGTATTGGGTGCCTAATCCTCCTCCGTTTCGTCCCCCTCAGTAGTAGAAGCAGTTTGGTGGTCGTGGTTCTTCCCACCCACCCAATCCAGGATTCCAGCAGAGATCCCAGGCATCCAAGGGTGTTCTTGTTCCTCCTCCAAGCAATTTTCGTTCGCTTTCTGAGGTGACTTGTCACAAGTGTGGTCAGAAGGGCCACTATGCAAACAAGTGCAACCAAAGGCGCCTTCTGCCTCCTCCTCCTGTCAAGCCTCCAGGCAATGCAATGGTGAAGCATAATCCAAAATCAGCCAAAGTGAATATGGTGAATGCAGCTGAAGCAGAGCAGTCTCATGATGTGATTATGGGTAATCTCTCAGTTAATGATTTTCCTGCAAAAGTTTTGTTTGATTCTGGTGCATCGCATTCATTCATATCCAAGCCTTTTATTGCTATGCATGAGTTTTTTGTGGAGCATTTAGCTAGCCCATTTCGTGTGGTTTCTCCGGGGATGCGCATGAGTTCGCATATGATCGTTCCAGATGCTTCTATCAAGATGGGGAATTATTCTTTTCTGGCTTCTCCAGTTGTTCTCGGGAATTCTGATATTGATCTCATTCTGGGCATGGACTTCTTGGCTATGAATAAGGATCATATTGATTGCAAAGCAAAAGAAGTCAAGCTAACTCATCCTTCAGAAGACGTGATTATTTTCGTGGCTCGCGATGACACAATCCGTCTCTTTGCTCTTAATGAGAGGGGTGAAATCTCGGCGATTTCTCAAATTCCGGTGGTTTGTGAGTATGAAGATGTCTTTCCAGAAGAATTGCCAGGAATGCCTCTGCACCGGCCAGTTGAGTTCGTGATTGATCTCGAGCCTAGAACTGAACCGGTCTGCAAGCGCCCGTATAAACTTGGCCCCGAAGAGCTGAAAGAGTTGAAGAAGCAGCTAGATTAGCAAAAACGTCTGGGTCTGATCAGACCAAGTTCTCCATGGGGTTGTGGTGTTTTGTTTGTCAAGAAGAAAGATGGCACAGATCGTCTTTGTGTTGATTACCGGTCATTGAACAAGAAGACAATCAGAAACAAGTACCCACTTCCCAACATCAATGAGTTGTTTGAACAATTTAAAGGTGCCAAGGTTTTCTCAAAGCTTGATCTTCGCATGGGTTATCATTAGATTCGCATTCGTGAAGAAGACATTCCTAAGACCGCTTTCAGGACGAATTTTAGCTCTTATGAGTACACAGTCATGTCGTTTGGTCTTGCTAATGCTCCTCCAACCTTCTCAAGAATGATGAATTTCATTTTCTCTCCTTTCAAGAATGAGTTCATCTTGGTCTATCTGGATGATATCCTTGTGTTCTTAGATACAGAAGAAGATCATGCAGAGCATCTCAGCCTTGTGCTTGACAAGCTAAGAGAGCATCGGTTCTATGCCAAGTTTTCCAAGTGTGAGTTTTGGCTCAATGAAGTGGTGTACCTCGGGCATGTCATCTCTGCCGAGGGAATTAAAGTGCACCCTGAGAAAGTTGAGGAAATCTTGAAGTGGGAACCTCCTCAAAATGTGAAGCAGCTTCGGAGCTTCCTCGGGCTTGCTAGTTATTGTAGAAGATTCGTGGAGAACTTCTCTCAAATCGCTAAGCCTCTGTCCAATCTCCTCCAGAAGTGCGTCAAGTATGTTTGGTCTCCTGAGTGTGATGTGGCGTTCAATACACTCAAGCAGAGGCTGATTTCAGCTCCAGTTCTTGTTCCTCCTAAGCAGTCCAAGCCTTTCCAAGTTTTCTGTGATGCTTCTCTCCAAGGTCTTGGTGGTGTTCTCATGCAAGACAAGAATATTGTTGCTTATACCTCGCGTTAGTTGAAGCCGGCCGCGAAGAACTACCCCACTCATGATCTTGAGTTGGCGGCAGTTGTGCATGCTCTAATGACTTGGTGGCATTTGTTGTTGGGTAGACAACTTGAGGTGTACACCGATCACAAGAGTTTGAAGTACATTTTCACTCAACCCAATCTCAATCTTCGTCAATCTCGTTGGGTGGAAATGCTTGAAGACTTCAACCCAAGCATTGAGTATACTCCGGGGAAAGCAAATGTCATTGCAGACGCGCTCAGCCATAAGGCGTACTCCAATAGTCTCATTCTGAAGCCTGTTTAGCCCGAGCTTTGTGAAGCATTCCGCAAGCTCAACCTTCAGATGATTCCGAAGGATTTCTTGCAAATCTCCAAGTCTCTCCAACTCTGGAAGATCAAGTTCGCCAAGCGCAGCTTCTTGACGCTATGGTGAAGAAAGTGAAGAAAGGTGTGGCCAAGAGCATTCCGAAGTATAAGTGCTTTTGTGTTCATGACAAAGATACCTTGTTCTTTGAGGACCGTCTTGTGGTTCCAAAAGGTGATCTCAGAAAGGTTATCATGGACGAAGCGTATAATTCTCTGCTATCCATTCATCCAAGCAGTTCAAAGATGTATCAGGATCTCAAGCAAAGCTTCTGGTGGACTCGCATGAAACATGAAATTGCTCAGTTCGTGAACGAGTGTGATGTTTGCCACAGAGTGACGATGGAACATCAACGTCCAGCAGGTCTTCTTCAGCCTTTGCCTATCCTAGAGTGGAAATTCGATCATGTGGAGATGGATTTCGCTACTGGGTTTCCTAAGTCCAAGAGAGGCAACGCTGCCATCTTCGTGGTTATCGACAAGCTGTCAAAAGTTGCTCATTTCCTGCCAGTCAAAGAATCTATCTCGATAGCTCAGCTTGCAGAGTTGTATACGTCAAGGATAGTGTCTTTGCATGGTATTCCTTAGCTCATCTCTTCTGACCGTGGAAGTCTCTTTACTTCCAAGTTTTGGGAGCCCTTCTAGACTGCTATGGGTACCAAGATCCATTTCAACACGGCGTTCCATCCGCAGACAAGTGGTCAAGTTGAGAGAGTCAATCTGATCCTTGAAGATATGCTTAGAGCATGTGTGATTTCGTTCGGCATGAAGTGGGAAGACTGCCTTCCATATGCTGAATTCTCATACAACAATAGCTTTCAAGCTAGCTCAGGCAAGGCCCCTTTCGAGATTCTCTACGGCAGAAAGTGTCGTACCCCGCTTAACTGGTCTGAAACCGGTGAGCGTCAGTTATTGGGCAATGACATGATCACTGAAGCACAAGAAATGTGCCATGTCATTCCTGAGAACCTCAAAGCAGCTCAGTCCCGAAAGCAGAGTTATTACGATAACAAACATCGGGACATTTCTTTCCAAGTGGGTGATCTAGTCTATCTCAGAGTCTCTCCCATGAAAGGCACTCAGCGGTTTGGAATTAAAGGGAAGCTAGCTCCTCGTTTTGTTGGTCCTTTCAAAGTTGTTGGCAAGAGAGGTGGTCTTGCATATCAACTAGAGCTTCCTCCAAATTTCGCAAATGTGCACGATGTCTTTCATGTTTCTTAGCTCCGGAAATGTTTCAAGACTCCTGAGCGGACCATTGACCTCCAAGACATCGATCTCCAAGAAGATCTCTCTTATCGTGAGCATCCAGTTGCTATTCTTGAAGAAACTGAGCGTAAGACTCGCAACAAGGCTATCAAGTTCCTTAAGGTGAAGTGGTCTCATCATTCCGACAAAGAAGCTACTTGGGAACGCGAGGACCTTCTCCGTTCCGAATTTCCAGACTTCTTTCGTTCCTAGATCTCGGGTTGAGATCCTCTTGTAGTGTGGGAGAGTTGTGACAGCCCAAGTGTTGTCCCTACCTTATTTGGCATGTAACCCATGTATGAACCTTGTGTCATGAGCTTATGAGATGTATTGCACCTTGTCATTCATGTGTGGTTGCATTCATGCATCATTTCATCATGCATAATTCTCATTTCATTCTTCTTGCCATGTTGGTTTTCTTGTGCTTGCTATGATGTGATGGTGGTGAGTGTGTTGTTATGTGATGTGAGAGGTGTTGTGTGTGGTTTGATCCATGTGTGCATCTCCTCTTTCTTCCCCTCTCTTTTCCTTTGCAACATCCCATTCCAAAACCCCTTTCTTCCTATTATTGTTATCATCAGGTTTAAGTGTTTTAAAAAATTGTGTAAAAATGTTCAAGAGGTAGCCCTGGTCATGTTATTAATTTAGAGTGATGCTCTTTTATTATTTGGGGTTATTGGTATTTGTGATTTTAATTAAACAGGAGTTGTCATTTTATTTATTAAATAAATTACTTGCTCTATAAATCAACTTAATATTTTTATTAAATAGGGCCCTTTATTTCATCCACAAAAATATTCTACTTTTCTCTAAAACCTTTTTATTTTCTTAGGGTTTTAATTTGTTTGTGGCTGGAATTATAAATGGGAAAACCCTTTTGCTTTTCTCTGTTTTATTTGAGAGTGAGTGAGAGAGAGAGAGAGTGGGCCGCGACCCAGCCCACGTGAGCAGGGACGGCTACCTGCTCACGTCCTCTCTCCATCAGTGCGGTGTGAGACAGCAGAGCTCCGCCTCGCCTTTTCCGTCGTTGTCACTGTCTGCCCAGTCGCCTTTATATTCCCCTCGGCGTGTGCGTCGTTCCCCCTAGGGTTCCTCTCCCTCCTAGCGCCGCCGCCCCCCTTCTCTCCTCCTCTCCTGTTCCTGGCAAGCTAGGTTTCAGAGGGTCCAGAGTGCGTGTAAGGTGAGGTTTAGAGTAGTTGCTCGCCGCCTCGGGAGCTTCTCCGGCAAGCCATTCGAGCAGGAGGTCGTCTGGGTCGTGCCATCATCGCTTCTTCCTCCTCGACGTCCTCTGCACCCTCGAGGGATGCCAAGGCCGCGCCTTCTTCTTCTTCCTCGTCGTCGCCGGAAACCCTGTGCCGCCGTCTTCTTCCCCTGCTTCGTCTCCGGCCCTCTTCTTCCCCGTCGTCGACTACATCGCGTCCGACCCGTCATCGCCTTCCCAAAGGTGAGCCGCCGGTCCCTGTAGGTCTTCTCCTCCGCGTGTATCGCCGTAATTCCTCGCCGCCGTTGTCTGTCGCCGTCGAGAGCAAGTCGAGCACCTGCCGCTCGCCTCCTTCCTCCTCACCGCAAGGTGAGCAGGGGAATGGGTTCCCTGGCTGTCCCAGCGTGTGCGTGAGTAGTTAGGGTCACCGGATCCGCGTGTGTCGCCGGAATTTGGCTGTCGCCGTCTCCTGTCGCCGTTGCTCTGTTTCGGGTTCAGTTTTGTCAGATTTAGCAGTGAGCGCGTGTATTAGACAGATCGATCCCCCCTTCTGTTAAGTTTCGAATCGATAGCGCAGTGGTAGCCGGCTCGCACTGTGACCAGGAGGTCAGGGGTTCGACCTCCGAACCCTCCCCTTTATTTTTGTTTTTGTGTGTTTTCTTTTCTTCTTTTGTTTTTCTTTCTCTCTTGTTTATGTGTGTGTGTGTGCATTTCCAGCATGTGTGTGTGTGTTGTTTTTCTTTGTCATGTGAGTGCATATGCACATGTGTATGGTTGTGTGTGTATGCACAAGTGGCATATATACACATGTATGCATATATAAGTGTGTGAGTGTAGTGTGCTATGTTTGTGAGTGTGGTTGTGTGTGTATTCTATGCATACATACATAAGTATGTGAGTGTGTGTTGTGTGTAGGAGAGTGTATTTGTATGTTGGTGTGTGTATGTGCCACCTAGGTGGAGCATACACATGCATGTGTGCTAGTGTTGTTATGTGTTTGTAGATGGGGGTGTTGTATGCATGTGTGTTGCAAGTGTGTGTAGTGAGTAGGAGTGTGTATGTGTATGTGGGCATCCATGTATGAAAGTGCATGTGTGCCTATATACACACATGCTTGAGTGTGGTGTGCTTATGTGAGTAGATGGCCATGAGTAGATATGCATGTGTAGGTGTGTGGGGTTATTTTTCTTGCATGTTGCTTCCATGTTTAGTGTAGATGAGTTAGTGAGTGGATGCTAGACCTTGTGCATGTGTAGGTCTATGTGTATGTGAGAGCTCTCATGTGTATATGTGCATGTATATCTCTCCTAGCTTGTTATCTTTTCTTGTTCTTGATGCTATGCTATGCCTAAGGACCTTATTAATGCCTCTTTACCTTTTCCAACAAGTGTCCAATAGAGGGCATGCCATTTTGGCCTCTTACATAAGTGTGTGCAAGTGACATAAGTCATTCATGTCATTTTGGTGATTATTTCGACCCCCCTTATCTCCCTCTTGCTCCAAGAAAGTATAGGGGTATGAGTAATGCATTTGGGGTAGAATCAACCCAGGAATGCATTTGTGAAGTCGGATTTGAGTTTGGGGCAACTTCACAAAACTACATTTTTATGCTGTGATGCCCTTTTGTCTATTTAACATGATTTAATCTATGAATGGTTTTAAGTTCTTGTCAACATGGAAGCGGTAGTTAAAGTTGCTGGGAATGTACCGGTATTTTTGTTATTTATGCTAAGTCACCAGGTCAGTGGCTACCTTGCTGTTAAGTTGCTATCATGTTGTTGTTTCTATCAACCTGAAATATGGCCAAGTCTGGGAGATCTGCTGTTATTGTTTTGCCATGTAGAGTAGGTTGTATCTAGTGATTTGTTTGGAATTTGCTCATGCTCAGTGTTAGTTATTTGTAGTAGTTATATTCATCTACCATCCTGTTAATTTTCATGCCAATAGGAGCTCCCTAGCATATTTAACCAGTGCTGTCAACTTGCTACTTTATTAACTCAGATTCCAGATAACTGGAATTTTCACTAAGTCCCAGAAAACTGTTTCATCATGTCAACTTGATTGCTTCTTGCTTATTGATGTGTGGCTCCTTTGCTGGTTATGTAATTGGATGAATTGATGTGTATTTTTATTAGATGCTGTCCATATCTTGTTTGTGGCTGTAGGGTTCCTGTAGCTCTAGTTGTGATCTGTAGAAGTTGATATGTCGCTATTTTGTGGCAGATTTGGTGTTTTATAGTTTTGTGACTTGTGGGAGCTATGCTGCATGGAATTGATTGATTCTTGGGTCTATTGTGATTGATTTTTCATCACCTATCCAGTGGCTGCCTTGGAATGCCAATAATCAGCCCATGGCTTGGTGGTCTTGTGTTTTTGCCTCCGTACCTTGTCGTGAGCGTATCATGAGAACCGTAACTCCGTTTCGTGCGATCTGTATATGCATTTCTATTGATTTTGCATGCTGCATGCATATTTGCCATGTTCATGCATTTCTAAACAACTTAACATGAGGTTCTGTCCAGATTCATTAATAAACAACTTTGCACGTGAAACATGACTAGTTTTGGATTGCCATGTTAGAATTCTTCATAAATGAATCATGCATCATTTTGATTGTGCATTGCACCTTGGTTGGATGTTTATTGTTGTTGTTTCTCTTGGATAGACGCGAGTGTTGATACTGAGTACGAGGAACCAGGAGAGTACGACTACGAGGATCCCGCTACTTGTTCCGCTGAAGAACCAACAGGCAAGATGATCGTACCCGGATCCCGATACTATTTTTGCTTGCTAGTTTCTCGCTCTTATCGTTACAATTGCGCTACCTACCATTTGATATCAGCCCCATGTTGCCATGACAGCCTCTAACCTCCACATCCTAGCAAACCTTTGTTTGGCTAAGTTACCGCTGCTCAGCCCCTCTTATAGCATTTTAGTTGCAGGTGCAGGTTGTTCCATGTGATGACATGGTTTGGATATCACAATAAATTCTGTTATTTAATTTAATGCACATATATATCTTGGTATTGGTGGAAGGCTTGGCCTTTTGCTAAGTGATTTGTTCCGCTGTTACCGCCATTAGTTCCTTGTTACGGGTGTTATGTTTTCCATACTTTGCGCTCCTAACATGCTCGGGGTTATTATGGGCACCCCCTTGTTTATTCGATTGAGATTAAAAATTATCTGGAAAGATCCAACATTGGTACTACATTTTCTTAACAACTTAATAAAACTGCATAGGGTCTTGCAAACCCGTGGATAATTTAATCAACCCCTAGGCCAGTGCTCCGCATGAGTGTTGGTCCAACCCAGAGCAGCTTATTAACGCTGCCCGGGGTAACTCGGTGATTGGCGTGGTAACCATCGCTCATCCGTCGTGTCCTGAGAATGAGATACGCGGCTCTTATCGGGTTCGTCGACACGTCGGGAGGTCTTGCTGGATTTGTTTTACCTTTATCGAGTGTCTTGCGTGTGGAGTCTGACTTTCTTCGGGTTTACTCGAGGTGTTGGAATTCCTTTGGAATTACCTATGATGATCGCGAGATCCGCGGTCAAGGCATTCCCACGGAGTGTGGTTAATTTTGTAATGGATTAGTTGGAGCACCCCTGCAGGGTTAAATCTTTCGGAAAGCCGTGCCCGCGGTTATGTGGCAACTTAGATATTTGTTTAACACCCGGTTATAGTAAACTTGAAGTAAAACTCTAATTAAAACACACCAACTGTGTGAGTAACCGTGATCGTCTCTTCTCGTGAACATGATCTGAGAGAGAACACGGTGGGGTTATGATTGACGTAAGTAAGTGTTCAGGATCTCATAGAGATTATACTAGATTCGATCGTTCTTCGGAGGCCACTCATATTTAATTCATGTTGCATAAGCTAGCCACCATATATTCTTGGTGTCGCTGCAAACTAAACACTACCCCATCCCAACCTTTAAGCTTGAATAGTCTCGGTACCCGGGCACATGATAGTTGAGTCCTCTGTGGCTCACAGTTTACTACAACACTCCAGGTACAGGTTTGGATGAGTACGTGCAGGATGACCTTACCCAGCTCCAGTGGGAGTATGATGAGGAAAGAGGCAGGATGTACGTGACGTATCCGGATGAGTAGAGGACCTGGTCGTGATCTTTGGGGCAGCGAGATAGTTTCATTTGCATCTGTTTTATCATTTGATTTCGTCCGTAGCCGGACCCTGTTTTCATCTTGATGATTGAACTCTGAGTGGAATTGTAATTTAGCATGTGGCGAGTGTAAGCCAACCTGTATACTCATCTCTTCTGTAATGTATGATTCAATGTTACTATACTTGCTAACAGCAAGATGCGCCTCTATCCCTTGCGAGGCCCTCATGTCTTAAAATGGATAGGCGCGCATCTTGGGCGTGACAAACAACTTACAATGAGCTCTTCATCACCTCCGTACACAAGGAGTAAATCCTTGGTCCTTCTGAGGTACTTAAGAATACCCTTGACTTCTTGTAAACACAAGATTCTTCATCGTTCCTGAAGAAGCCAAACTCTTTGACCACTTCATCAAAACGAATGTTCCAGCTCCTTGACGTTTGCTTCAGACCATAAATGGCTTTCTGAAGTTTGCATACCTTTCCAGCATCCTTATGAATGACAAAACCTTCTGGCTGTATCATGTATACATCCTCTTTGAGGTTTCCATTTAGGAAAGCCATTTTGACATCCATCTGCCATATTTCATAATCGAAATAAGCAACAATTGCTAGTAATATCTGAGCATACCTAAGCATAGCTACGGGCAAGAAAGTATCATCGTAGTCTACCCCTAGAACTTGCGTGAACCCTTTCGCGAGAAGTCTAGCTTTGTGGATAGTAATGTTACCATCCGCGTCTATCTTTCTTTTGAAAAGCCATTTACAACCAATGGGTTTTACTCCATCTGGAAGTTCTTCCAAGTTCCAAACTTGGTTTTTGTACATGGATTCCATTTCGGATTTCATGGCCTTGTGCCATTCCCTTGAGCTAGGCCCCGCCAGCGCTTTCTTGTAGTGCGTAGGTTCATCGTCTTCAAGAATGAAGATTTCGTTATCAAACCACTTAGGTGGCTGGATAGCCCTACCTAATCTGCACGGTTTAGTTACAACATTGTTTGAAGTTTCCACATCACATGCGACAACTTCTGGCCCGGTTGTAGGGATAATTTGCGGAATTACTTCGGTTCCTTAGCCATATCAACGGTGGCCGAAGATTCACTAATCTCATCAAGTTGTACTATCCTCCCACTCAATTCTTTAGCAAGAAACTCTTTCTCAAGAAAGACTCCGTTTTTAGTGACAAACACTTTGCACTCAGAGGGTTGGTAGAAAGAATACCCAACTATTTCTTTTGGGTAACCTACAAAGTAGCATTTGTCTGATCTGGGATCGAGTTTGCTTGGTTGTAAATGTTTTACATAAGTTTCACAACCCCAGACTTTGAGATGTGACAAATTGGGTTTATTCCCATTCCATAACTCATATGGTGTCGTCTCAACTCACTTAGACGATGCTCTTTTAAGTGTGTGAGCGGTAATAAGTAGTGCATGACCCCAAAAAGATATTGGTAGATCTGCAAGACACATCATCGACCTTACCATGTCCAACAGGGTTCGGTTATGTCTTTCCGACACTCCGTTTCTTTGTGGAGTTCTGGGAGGCGTAAGCTGTGAAATGATTCCACGGTCACTCAGATGTTGGCCAAACTCATAACTAAGATATTCGCCTCCGCGATCAGACCGCAGAAACCTAATCTTTCTGTTACGATGATTTTCTACCTCATTCTGAAAATCTTTGAACTTTTCAAAGGTTTCTGACTTATGCTTCATTAAGTAGATATAGCCATACCTACTCAAATCATCAGTAAAAGTCACAAAGTAGAAATACCCACCCTGTGTGATTATGCTCATTGGACCACATACATCACTATGTATTATTTACAACAATTCACTCGCCCGTTCAGGATGACCCGTGAACGGCGTCTTGGTCATTTTCCCCATCAAGCAAGCTTCACATGTGTCAAATGATTCAAAATCAAAAGACGGTAAAACTCCATCTTTATGGAGTCTTTGCATGTGTTTCTTTCCGATGTGGCCAAGCCGACAGTGCCACATGAAAGTGGTGGTGGTATCATCCTTCTTAAGGCGTTTAGCATTTATGTTAAAGACATCATTTCCACATTCGAGATTTAGTATGAAAAGGCCCCCAACAATGGGTGTAAATCCATAAAACATATCTTTACAATAAAGTGAACAACCATTGTTCTCAGACTTGTAGGAGTACCCATCGTGCACTAAACATGATCCAGAGATAATGTTTCTACACAACAACGGAACAAAATAACAGTTACTTAGTTCCAAAATAAATCCTGAAGGGAGACGTAGAGGCATAATGCCGACGGCTTGAGCGGCGATCCCAGCACCGTTCCCGACACGCATCATGACTTCATTCTTTGCCAGCTTGCGCACCTTCTGAAGCCCGTGTATCGAGTTGCAAATGTGAGCTACCGATCCGGTATCAAATACCCAAGACTTAGAATTTTCGCTAGCAAGCAAAACGTTAATGACATTAACTTGTATAACAATTATACCTTTTCCGGTTTTCCCGGACTTCTTATCTTCCAGATACTTTTTGTAGTTTCTCTTCCAGTGTCCTGTGCCCTTGCAGTAGAAGCACTCAGTTTCATTCTTGGCTCCACCCTTAGATTTGCGTTGGAAGCCGGTCTTACCGGCGCCCTTGCCTTCTTTGGCTTGCCTTCTGAAACTAGCAGTTTTATTCACAAGCAACACTTGCTTGTGATTTTTCCGCAGTCCTCCTTCAGTAGTTTTCAGCATGGCAAGCACCTCATTTGTTGTTTTGTCCATCCCATTCATGATGTAGTTCATGATAAAACCATCGACGGGGGGAGTGAATCGAGCAACATGTCCATAACATGCTCTGGTGGAAGTGGAATTTCCAGGGTTTTAAGCCTTTCAGCATAGCCAAACATATTGACTACGTGCTCACCAACTAAACTGCCCTCAGCCATCTTAATCTCCATCATCATTTTCATGCTATCAAAACGTTCAGACCGTGCATTAAACTTGTACAGAGCATCCAGATCCTTGATCATATCAAAAGAGCTATGGAATTCAAAATGTTTTTGAAGCTCTGAACTCATGCAAGACATCATGAGGCACTGCACTAAGTTGAAGCCATCATCCTTAGTGGCCTAGACATTTTGTTCAGCTACCGGGGCGGTTGCCGCCGACTTAGGTGGAAGAGGTCCGTCAAGCACGTACACTTTCTTAGAACTACTGAGGACAATCCTCAGGGTATGGACCCAGTCCGCATAGTTGTTTCCATTCGCAGCTAACTTATCTTTCTCTAACATCGGGCCTAAGTTGAATGCGTTGTTGCGAGCCATTTGATCTACAACGGAAAACACAAGTTCACTTAGACTTTGTTCATAATGATTTATGCACTAGTGAATAAACAATTTTATTCTAAAGTGCGCCCCACTCAAATCAATATCTCTCAAATTTGATTATGAGTGATACAAGACCCACATTTAAATTCAACGCCATTGATGTGGACATCACTGATGACGAGAATTTCAATCGGTGGCAAACTTGCCGATCACATCTCCATGTGATTCTTGTTCATCTTTCGATGGGTGTGTTCCGAGCTCAGGATGATCCTGCCTGAACGTCAAAGACAACCAAGTGATCTTGCTGTGAGGTCTAACCTCACCCGCCTCATTCCTCTCGCTTTGTTCGTACCCATGTGGACATGGTGCACCTCGAAAAGATACGAATTTCAGACGGTGCTACAGTTGGGTGAACACTAACTACTTTGATATTTTTAAAGTGAGAGATCACCCTAATAAAAAGCGACTACCACGCAATCAAGAAGGGTGCAACATAAGGGATAAACATCTCAGGCAATTCATAATTAGTATTCTTCGTCTTCGGCATTCGCGTCAGTGTTCACCATCGTGAGGATTGCCACCACCCTGTCGATGCACCAGATAATATTGCTATCTCTATAGCTAATAAAATAAGTGCATTACATAAGGTTGACACGCAGGTCATTAAAGTGCAATCATATGGCTCTAGCCATCATGTCGAATCATGACACGAAGGTCATGTTAATTACATCATATAGCCATCTCATACATAATCAAATTAATATGAGACTTGCTATACCACATCACATGCAAACCATCCTGCAAAACCAATTTAGACGCCTCTAATCGGTTTATGCAAAATTTTATTTTACGTGGCTTCTAAGGTTTCGTAACAAACTGAAGCTACCAACGTCCATCATCAAGTATGATAATTCAAGTTGCTAGATTAACTTTGCGGGGTGTATGAAACACGAGATAATAAAATCCCGAGCCCCATACTAAACTTTGTCATACGCATGACCCCCGTGCAGATCATATCTGCATTGCCCCTTTGTCTGCGAAACATCCGTCTTTCTTTAACTATGGTGGAACCCAAAGAACTGTTAGCACCTCGTTGATCTGTCAATCAGCATACTCAGGAGCAGCATGAAAGGATTGCGGATTGCTAGAACTTTGTGAAATTCCACCATGCCGTCAAGATCAGGACTACGCAAAATTCAGGGGAAGCAATAGGAACATCGGGTAACAAATTTCATCTGCTACCTGCATAAATAATTTTTAGCAATAGATCTCATCTACTCCAAAATTATATTATGCAATACCCATACATCTGCATGTATTCTAGATCATAACTTGCATCTACGCATAGCATGGCTCTTCATGCCACTGTTGGGGAACGCAGCAGAAAACAAAAAAATTCCGGTATAGCGAGCACGCCCAGGACCACTATGGAGACTGCATACAAGGTTTGATCTGATCCGTACCGACTCGAAGCGCAGCGGAAGGAGAGTCGGTGGAGATCGTTGGTGCAGATCCCCGCAGCTAGGATTTACAACCTCCCAACCACGTGGATGTACCTTCCTCGTCGGACAGGCCTCTGGGAGGCGGTCGGACAGTCCCTCGAATGATGTCACGAATAGCCCTTCGGGAGGACCTTCGAAACTTGGACGGTCACTCGAACAGCCCTTCGGGAGGCACTCTCGAACTAAGACTGAAACTACGATCCCTCTACAGAGTTGCACACATATGGTGTCATCTATCCGGTAGGGCTTCACCATCCAGAACTAGTTCCAACCGGAACCCAGACAGCCTTTCGGCTCTACGAAATTATTTCGCTGGGAGGGAGAGAGAATGCCAGATCATGCATGGCTTGTGTGAGAGAGTTGGAGTGAAGTTGGAGAGAACCTCTCCTCCTCCTTATATAGTGGTGGAAGGGGTGGAGGGGGCTGAAATTTCAGCCCACTAAACATGGGGAAAACATGTTCCCACGAAACAAGGAGAACATGTTCCCACCAAACAAGGGAAAAACATGTTCCCTTGTCCATGGTGCTCCAACATGGGGCCCCACCACCTCCCAACACTTTCCACCATTTGTGGAGCCTGCCCCCCACCATGGGGGGCCCCCAACACCTTTTGTCCAGCCACAAGGGGCTGCCCCCCAAGGGGAGCCACCCAAAAACAGCCCTCACGACTCGTGGGATCTTGTCCCCTCAAGCTAGGACAAGACGTTTTCTACGACTATTACTTCTGAAAAATTCCGGAAGGTCACAGAACATTTCCGACACCCTCTAAAATTATCTGGACGCGCTCCGGAACATTTATGGTATGGTGGTTTAATTTAAAACCATCTTCGTTTACCCGATAAACAATTCCGGCAGCTCTGAAATTATTTTTCGGTTTTTTCTCTGGAGAAATTCTAGAAATTACCAGACCGATCTAGAAACCTCCAAGACATTCTAGGTGCTTGCCGAAACCTTTTAGGATCAATGGTTTTATCCGAAACAACTTTTCGGTTTTACGGAAACATTTTCAGTGTTCTCTCAGGAACTTTTCCGTTGTTTCCGAAACTTTTCCAGTGACTTTCTCTCGGACTCCTTGTCTAGTATTCAGCAGATAGATGACCCTTAAGCGTGTGACCCTATAGGTTCGGTGAAGTATAGACATGACCCGGAACCCCTTCCGATCAATGATCAACATCAGACCCGTGGACACCCATATTGATCCCTATACCCACACGAATGAATATTCGAGTGAACCTCCAGTTGTCGTGTGCTATTCATGTTGCTTCGTGATATGTTACAAATACCTGAGGTGAGACATGTTGGCATCCCCGTGGATCAACAACTTGTCCACTATGCCAGTTACCTCATTATCGGTATTGATCACTTTTATCATTCCGTGTTCCGGCATCCCCATGATCAAATCACAAAGTGTCTGGCGAGACAATGATGGATACCGTAACACCGAGAGGGCCCAGAGATATCTCTCCATCATCGGAGGAGCAAATCACAATCTTGAGCTATCAAGTTACTTGACATACTTTTCCATGAACCTGTAAGCCGCCGTAATAGCCACCCATTTACAGATGGCGTTTAACAAACCCCAAAGTTCATGAAGCAAGCATGAAGAAACTTGATACACTCATGGTCTAAGGAATCATGCAAACATTAACCATCTCTGTGTTATTAACCATTAACTTGTGACGAATGTATCTCATAGCATAACATCAATTCGGGTCGATTCAACACAAATGTTCTACCAACATCGTGCCCTCAAAATTGCCGGCATAGCCATGCTCATGATCAGGAAAACAAGATCATCATGCAATACTTGAGCCAGTCTTAGATGCAATACTAGGAATACAACTTACCGTTTATTATACCACACGTGCACATGAGTTTCCCTCCAAGCCTCATGGTTATTGTAGACTCGAGAATCATTGCAGTTATAGCATGGATCATAAACATTCATTACAAACTCGGAGATGCAAAATAACTGTTATTACTACCTCTAGGGCATATCTCCTACAGTGAAGGAGTAGACACAGTTGGCCTCGAGGCCACACCACCAGAAATTGGTGCAAGCATCGTGGTTAATGTGGCTAATCTCATTTGGACCAAGGCCTTAAGAGAAGCATCATGTTCCTCCTTTTGCTTAGCAAGGGCCCATTCCAGATCCCCCAAAGTAAAAGACTTGACTTCCATGGAAGCCATGCCCTTATCCTTTGAATCCGCAACAAGGGGAGTCACATCGGGGTTCATCTCGCTCTAGGGCAGTTAAGCCACATGAATAGAGCACGAGGATTTGATACCAATTGAAAGGATCAAGATGGACCTAGATGGGGGTGAATAGGTACAAGTACAAATTTTAATTGTTACTTAGCAATTTTTAGGTGATAATGCGGAATATGAAAGTAAGCCTAAACAATTGAAAGTAAGATGCTAAGAGTTACACCAAGCAAACAAGTACCACAAGTATATGAGTAAGCAAGCACAATAAGATATAAGTAAAGACTAAGTGACAAATAACCACAAGTAGGGAGTTAGGGTTAGGAATAACCACAACTCCGAGAGACAAGGATGTATGGCGATGTTCACTTCTTTGGAGGGAAGCTATGTCGCCATTTAGAGAGGTGGATGTTACCACGAAGGCACACCAACGGCACGAAGGCTCACCCTATTCTCGAGATATCACCACGAAGGCGATTCCCAACCACGAGTGGTAGACCTTAGGGTGGTCTCCAAACCCTCACAAACTTTGTGGGGGTAATCACAATGAATGATTCCTCACGGGAGAACTCCTACTGCCTAGGAGTCTCCAACCTCCAAGAGTAACAAGATGCACCACGAAAAACAAAGGGGAATCAACTTTTGCTTTGGTCAATGTGTAGATCAAGCACTCCTCCTTCACTCCTCAAAAGATCAAGAGCTTTAGTTGGCTAAGGAGGAAGAACTCCAAGAAATCGAGGTCTGGAAATGATGGAGAGAGAAATGGAGTCGTTAGCCTCTTCGTGGGGAAGAAAAAGACTATTTATAGGTGGGGACGAAATCCAGCCGTTGGGGCCAGATTCCTGCGTGGACCGGAAGTTCCGTCCAAGCCCGGAGGTTCTGGACCCCGGAAGTTCTGGCCTAGTTCCGGGCAAGTTCCGGGATACATAGAGAGTTTGCATCTTCTCTGGAATACCCCAGACGCTACCGGAACAGGGACGGAAGTTCCGACGCCCGGAAGTTCCGTCCAGCATGGAAGTTCCGGGGGACGGAAGTTCCGCCCAGAGTCCGGCAAGGTTCCGGGCTACACAAAGAGATTGCATACAGTGCGGTTTCTCTAGGTGGCCCGGAAGCTTCCCGGACCTTCTGGTCCCCGGAAGTTCCGGCCGTCCCGAAAGTTTCGGCCTCGATAGAGTCATTTGTCGTGTAAGAATGGACGAAAAATAAAGTTGGTTGTGCCAGATCATATGTGTGTGTGAAGTTGATTCCCAGATGTTTTTCATGATGCACCCCCTCTTAATAGTGCGACTGCCCTAGGAACTCAAGAAAGAAAACATAACAATATGGCAATCCGCTTTTTTCCTTTTTCCACGTAGAGGGAGAATAATGATCCATGCTTCTCTTCAATTTTGATGGTGTTGTTTTATACTAGAGCATGTGGTTAGAAACACAAATGAAATTGTCATAGATGTCAAAAACTATTAAGGGCAATAGTGCACTTTCAATGATGACTCAAAAGGAAGTGCGGGGCGAGAGGAAGCATCAAGAAAGGAGGAGCAAATAAGGATATACTTGGAGCTCCAAACTAAGAAGCCCAACATACAGGAGGCCATGAAGAAGAGGAAGCGCGACATGGAGGAGGCTGTCCAAATGAAGAAGCTCGCGATCGAGGCTACCAATGCCGACACCAAAGCAAAAGAGGTGGCGCTAGCAATCTTGACCGGACTTAACCAACATGTCACCGAAGAGAAGGAGTTGGTTAGAGAAGCGGCAAAAGGAGATATTCAATCAAGACGACATGAAGTAGGGAAGCCTCTGTCGTGGATTGTGGCCGCTTTTTTTTTTTTGAAGGCTGACAAGTGTGCCGGCCGCTGGCGCTCTGGCATGAACTATGGCCACTGACATAAACTATGGCTGCGATGCGAAAATTCAGTTCTCTATGCCTTTGCGAAAATTTCCAGACGGTCGGACGAAGTGCATCTATCTATTAGTTGCTCAGCCAGTGTAGATATAGAATGGGCCGCACCCACCCCTTTGCCCGTCCCAAACAGAAAAAATCCGAACAAAATGGACATCCATTTGGGATCATGCATTGAAGTTGGTCTAAAGCCCACCTTGCAAAGCGGCTAATGTCGTAATTTCCGCAGGTCCAAATATTTGTCCCAACTAGTAGTTCAAACTTCCATTATGACAGAGGAGGCACCGTAAGTGATGCTATATCCAGTTAATTGTTGCATATCTTTTGTATTGACTGATTTTTGAAATCTTTTAAAGGATATTTCCACATGCTTTGTAATTAGCTCCTCTTTGTTGGTCTTCTCTGTTATACTCCAGTCTGTTATAGTACGAAGGTAACCACCGGCCGACACTTGAGTTGATCAGAAGGCTCACACACGTACGGAGAGTATGGCGCAACGTGCACGAACGGCCGTTCGTCGCGCCAGATGGCGCCGCGGCACTGCACCCATGCATATGAACCGTCAAATAATACAGCAAAATAGAATCTTAATTGCCTTTAACTCCTGGCACGCAGACAGAGAGCATAAGAATCTGACCTTATCATCCACCACCACACTCGTCGACCTGACCTGCCGTGGCCGGAGAAGGCGCCGGAAGGAGAATACCATACCGGTGCAGGTGTGCAGATTCGGCGCCGGCCGGTCGACTTGCGTATATGCGATCGATCGACAGTTCGACACACGTCGAAAGTTGCCGCGGAACAAGCGAGTATAAAAGGGGACACTGGGCCCTCGACAGACTGAGCAGATCATCGAGCGAGACCAAACAAAGCATACCCCTACTTAACTTCGCCTACTCGATCGGCCAAAGCAAGCAAGTGAAGTGACTATGGGCGGCGGGCACGACATGCACGGCGGGCACAACGGCGGCGTGAAGGGCTTCGTGTCCAGCCTCGTCGGCGGCGGCAAAGGCCACGGGCAGCACGGGTACGGCGGCCAGGGGCACGGTTGCGACCAGGGCTACGGCGGACACGGGTACGGCGGCGGCCATGTGCAGCAGCACGGGTACGGTAGCCATGGGCAGCAGCACGGGTACGGCGTCCACGGGCAGCATGGGTACCCTCCACCCGCCGCCGGGGCTTGCCCCCCGTACGGCGGCTACCCGGTGCAAGGCTACGCGCCGGCGGCTTACCCCGCGCAGCCGGCACCGCACCACGGTACGTAACTACTGTAATTGACCAAGCACCCTGCATGCATGCATGCACGCGCGAACTATACCAAAGTTTGAGCTGTGAGCAGCACGTACGTGTGATACTGTTTCTTTCTGAGCGCATGTATACGTCTATTCGCAGGTGGCCACATGGGATCGTACCACACCGGGCACGGCGGCGGGCACGGCTACTCCGGCGGGAAGCACATGAGCGGCGGCAAGCACGGCGGCAGGAAGTGGAAGTGAAGTGGCCAGC
This sequence comes from Hordeum marinum, assembly GCA_022496015.1. Lineage (NCBI taxonomy): Eukaryota > Viridiplantae > Streptophyta > Magnoliopsida > Poales > Poaceae > Hordeum > Hordeum marinum. The sequence goes on from CM039674.1 coordinate 89,830,883, forward strand.
GGATGGCCGCCGCCGGTCGGTCGCCGCGCGCTCACGCACGCATCTGCTGCTGCGTGCCTTCTGGTTAAGTGACCATGCTCTGTATACGTATACGTACGTAAATAAAGGGCTACGTACCGTGCGCGCGTGTGTGCGTATACGTTAGCTTATAATAATAAGTAGCTTGAGCTGGTGATCAAATCTGTGTTGTGGTGCCGTGAGCGTGTGGTGTGTGTGACGACCTATTACAAAATAAGAAAGTCTACAGTTCGTATGTACCGAGCATCTATTCACCGTGTCATGTGTCGTATGTACGATCCAAGTGTACCACAGTCTATCGACGCTAAAATACCGTCTTACCTTTTTTTCTAGACAATCTCACGAAGCTTTTTATTTAATTAGTCATTATGTTTATAGGGACGAAAAGAAGATCATTCGGATTACCTCACCAAACATGATGACCAATTCCAAGTGAGAGAGCATGCATCGTTAATTTATGAGCTTCGGATCTGTGCTCCTAAATTCATGATTAAAAGAACAAGCGTTAAAAAAAAACTAGATCGATATAAAATCTTTCGAATGATAGCTTCGTACACAGCAGCACTCCGCTGCTTGATATCATCAATGACGATCTTGATATCAAAAGCTACGAAGATCCTTCGTTGATATAGGTCGCTCGCCAAAGGCAGTGATTCCCGAACTGCCAATGCTTTCTGTATTGTGGGATCATTAATTCCGGTTAGATTAATCGTTGATGCCCCCACGAAGAGTCCATTGTGGTCCCTGCATACAACAGCAACAACGCCAATAGTGTTGTTCCGCATTAGCGTGGCGTCTACGTTGATCTTGCACATATTGAGGAGCAATCCACCCGTTTGGGCGAAGCAAGACACTTCTTGACTCACCCAACAACTTACTTAACACCTGTACATTATTGATGAAAAAGTTCACAATTGCATTGGTGGCGAAAGGAGTCTGGTAGATGTCCTTGTGTACCACTTTCCTTCTCGAACTCCATATTGCCCAAAGTGTAACCCCTAGTCTGGTGAAATCAGCATGAGATAAAAGGGTCTGCATGTTAAACAACCACTACTTGGCGCTTGGGTTTTCATATGTGCTCATAAGTTCCACAAGAGACTCCGATGATAGTGCCCAAACACTTCTAGACATGGCGCACTCTAGCAATGTGTGCCCTCACAAGTTGGCCACGCCACACAACGAGCATGCCGGTGAACTAGTCAAGTTTGATCAACGAGGATTTTTTTTTAAAGTTCCAGCAACATCTGGCAGTTTCATTGATAGAAGGAAGCAATGGGGAAAACAAAGTGGGGTGATGATCCTAGGATCGGGGGGCGTCTGACCACATGTTGGTCAAACTTCCCAAAAAGAAAAGGTACATGGTTGATATCTCATGGTGGTTTCTCGAAGGGGCTCTCTAAGCATCTAGCTCATGCGAATCTCCATTGCTCCATGCAATTTGTGATCCTTGCGATGATGTCTTTGATGCTTGGGAATTTTTTGTTGAAGGTGCATTGGTTGCGCTCTTGCCATATTGCCTAAGAGGCGAGTAGTCTCAGTGTGTTGATTCCCTTTTTTCATTTGGTGTCCGTTTACTCATGTGATTTTAGGGCAATGGCCGTGGCAGTTTGATGTTCCCATTCTTCCTTTGGTTTGAGTGTGGCACATCCTTCCCACTGGCTGATTTTGTTCCAGACCTCCTGAGATTTTGGGCAAGTCCAGAAGAGGTGTTTACTAGATTCTAAATTCCGGACGCAAAGCTGTCATATTCAACCAAGATCACAATGTTGTCCTAATAGTTACATGGCCCCTCTTCCATTACACACTCCCAATCTCCTAGGCACGCGAACTGCAAACTATACAAGTTCTCCTCAAGAGGGCGAATCTGAACCTGCTAAGCTAGATCTCCTGCTGCACACATGGACTTGTAGAAACCGTATTGGCTGTACTTCTTCTCTGTATGTACGCACGCTAAGGCCATCCATCTCGTCACCGTCATCGCTGGTGGTTCCTCTTGCTCCACCACTACATCATACATGTCCTCCTCCTGGAGGTCCAACTCGCTCATCAAAACCTCCAAGTCCGTAGCGTCTCTGGAACTTGAGGCTTTGGTCGCCATGTTGTTTCCCTGACCCGAGAAGAGATTCAGTCGGGTGCTTGTGTGAAACCCTAGTGACCTCCAACCGATCCAGAACGCTAAGACCGGGCAGCGATAGTGGGATCGCCCCTTGGTCAGTCCGAACGTGGCTAGCCAACGAAGATGGAGGGAGGGTAGATGAAACCCTATGATGGCAATGTGAGTCTCCGTCGAGGGGGGATAAACCCTAATGTGAGGGTAGGCCTTTTCTTAGATGGGATCACTCGTAGTAGGAGAACTAAATACCGTGTTCTTACCTTTTTTTTGAGTCTAAACACACTTTATTAATCAACAATATTCATAGGGATACAATGAATGTCTGGGGGATCAAGGAGCCATAGATGATGTCCCAGATCCAGCCGTAAAGCATGCTTAGCAAGGCTATGAGCCTCTATATTTGTTGATCTTCCTTCGAAAATGAAGGAAGCTTTCTCAAATTGTGGCGTAGTTGCTTTGATCTCCAGCACAACACTTGAGTAGGAACCACCTATATCCCTCTTGATGTCATTTACTACCACTTGGCAATCCGATGCAATGATAACATGTGATAATGCAAGGTCGGTTGCCAAAGCAAGAGCTTCACGACATGCCAGTGCTTCCAAACATGTGGGATCTGTCGTGCCTGAGATTTTTATCGCTGATGCTTCTAGGAATTTGCATGTCTTGTCGCGGCACACAGCGTTGAGGACTCCTTCCCTTCGCTTCAGGTATACAGCGCCATCAACTCGGATCTTTGCAAAACCCGGCGTCGGTTGAATCCACTTGGCTGTGCTTCCACAGTTCCCACTCCTGCTTGGCGAATAGGCTTGCTTGCATTGAGCTCTCTGATATAATTCTGAACAAAATTGAAGGTGGCCAACGGGCTTTGGAATATTTTCTCGTGCAACGCCTTCCTCCTTGCGTGCCAAATGGCCCATAGGGTGATCATGGCCTGTACAAACTCATCGTTGGACAAGGAGTCAAGAAGGGAGAAGATCCATCTTTTGGCATCAGGTTCCCTCGTATCTTCCACAACAGCAGTAATGGCTGGATCCTGGAGTGCACATACACATCTGGCCATGGCGCATGTAATCAAACAGTGTTGCCATGAATCTTCCGTCTCATAGAGTCCACATGCCGACGAGGTCGCCATATGACGATGGTGCTTCAGGTCTGAAGTTGGGAGAGATTGCCGCACAAGTCTCCATAAAAATCTTGACCTTAGATGGAACATCAACGTTCCTCATCTTCGTCCAAGTCTTCTTTTCCTTTTCTGGATTGGAGGATTCAGAGCGTCCCTCCAGCCATGCTTCCCATCGATGCTTTGTTTCAACGAGCATACGATAAGCGGATCGGACTGAGAAGATCCCGTTTCTCTCATATGCCCATGACCAAAAGTCCTCCATATTCCTTGTGCATACGGGAATTGTAAGAATCGCTTCAGCATCTGTTGGGAGGAAAACCTCAGCTATGGTTGTCGCGTTCCATTCAGCTCCCGCCATTAGCAACTCGCTTACAAGCTATGGGGGATTCATAACTCTCGATACAATTGGCCGCATGTTTGAAGGGCATGGAAGCCAATTATGATCCCATATCTTCGTGCTCTCACCATTAACGATGCGCCGGATGATACCTTATGCAAGAGTGTCGCGTCCCTCGATCACAGCTCTCCATATTTGTGACGGGGACGTGACAAGATCGGCTTGCAGGAAGCAGTACGTTGGGAAATATTTTTCCTTTAGAATTCTTGCGCTCAAGAAATTTGGCTCCATCAAGATTCTCCAAGCCTGCCTAGCCAAAAGTGCTACGTTGAAGAGCTCTGTGTCCCTGAATCCTAATCCTCGGCAACAATTAGGACGTGTCATGGTACTCCAAGAGATCCAACTAGCTTTCCTTTCACCTTCTTTGCTGCCCCACCAGAACTTCCGAATAAGACCATTGATATGTTCCCTCAATCCTCGTGGCAACTTAAAACATGACATTGAGTAGCCTGGAACTGCCTGTGCAACCGATTTTATAAGCACTTCCTTACCCCCCCCCCCCCCGCTGAGAGCAACTTGGCCATCCATCCTTTTACCTTGTTCCAGACTCTGTCTTTTAGGAATTTGAAGGCCCGATTCTTGTTATTACCAACGTTGGAGGGCATACCTAAATACTTTTCAGAGAGGGACACATTCATAACATTCAAGGCTGCCTTGACATCTTGTTTTAGGCCGTGGGAACACCCTTTACTGGAAAAAAACTGAAGATTTGGATAAGTTGATTCTCTGGACCGAAGCATTGTAGTAATGCTCCAACAAAGAAGATAGTTCATTTTCTCCATCCACACTGGCCTTGACAAATAGCAGGCTATCATCTACAAAAAGGAGGTGGCTCACCGGCGGGGCCGATGGTGCTACCTTGATTCCGCTGAGGTGCGACGACTCGTTAGTTTTTAAGAGGCATGAAAGGCCCTCCACTACTAAAAAGAACATGTATGGATAAATGGGATCTCCCTGTCAAATTCCACTCGAGGGCTTGAATTCCTCAAGCTTACCGCCATTAAACATTATAGAGAATTTGACAGTGCTTACCATCCGCATGATCAATGACACCCATGATGGTGCAAAACCCATCTTGGTCATTATAGCTTCCAAATAAGTCCACTCAATCCGATCATATGCCTTCATCATGTCAAGTTTGAATGCGCAGAATCTGTTCTTCTTTGCCTTGTTCCTCTTCATGAAATGTAGACATTCATAAGTAGTGATTATATTGTCCGTTATTAGACGCCCAGGGACAAAAGTTGACTGCTCTTCAGAAATAATTTCAGGTAGAATCTTTTTCAGCCTGTTTGCAAGTACTTTGGAGGCGATTTTATATAGTACATTACAAAGACTAATAGGCCTGAAATGGTAGAGGTGAGTAGGGTCCTTTACCTTAGGGATCAAAACGAGGATGGTTTCGTTAATGATCTCCAGACTCTCTTCCCCCCGTAGGATTCGTAGCACAATATTGGTTACGTCGGTACCACAAATGTCCCAGTGCCTCTGGAAGAAGTGTGTTGGGTACCCATCTGGACAGGGGGCTTTTGTGGGAAACATCTGAAAGAGGGTTGTCTTTATTTCTTCCTCTGAAAACTGAGCAGTCAACATATTATTCATCTCTCATGTTACCTTAACAGGCACACTATCGAGCACCAAGTTCATCCCAGATGTTCCTTCAGAGGTAAACATGTTTTTATAATAATCGTTTGGAAGATTTTCCATCTCGGTTTGCTCCTGCGTGACATTCCATCTTCCCCAGTCAGGTTCTTAATCATGTTTTTCCGCCTGCGCATACTGGCGCGTCTTTGGAAAAACTTGGTATTCTTGTCACCATCTTTAAGCCAGTCTGCCCTCGACCACTGTCGATGTAGAGTTTCCTCCATATGGTAGAGCTCAACGAGACGATCTATCAGTTTTGACTCTGGATGTGAAGGAGATATCCTCAAGGGGTCATTCTGTAAGGTGGCTAGTTCTTGTTTCATTTTTCTAATCTGGCTTCTCACATTGCCTATTGTTGCATGGCTCCATTGCGTCAGGCAATATGACAGGACAACCAATTTTCTACTCATATCTGCTACAGATTGTGCATGTTGGGTTCCATCCCATTCCTGCTCCAGGTTGCTTCTAAATTCAGCATGCTGCTCCCAGTACAATTCATACCGGAACAACTTTTGCTTAACATAGGTTGTAGGTGGTTCCGTGAGCTGTAGCCGGATAGGACAGTGATCCGAGGAAGCACGTGTCTCATGGTGAAGTTTTGCCATCGGGAACAGCAGGTTCCAGTCGTTATTTGCAAGAGCTCAGTCCAGCCGCACCCTATAATACACTCCTCCTGCTGTTTTCTTTTCAAAAGTCCATGGTCGACCTTGGTAACCGAGATCCGCTAGTTCATAGACATTTGTGGCTTCTCTGAAGCTAGAAATCTGAGAGCTTCTTCTCGACCCTGACCCAACATGTTCATGTGCATGCAAAACCTCGTTAAAATCTCCAATACACATCCATGGTAATGAGCTAACAGACACTAGGGATTTTAGGAGATCCCATGTTCTGTATCGCTCACTAATCTGGGCCTCACCATACAAGCAGGTTAATCTCCAATCAGCTTGATCCAAAGATGTTACGGTTGCATCTATATGGTACTTGGAGTAACCCAAAATAGCAATATTTATTCCATTATTCCAAAACAAACCTAGTCCGCCGCTACGGCCGGAGCTACTAACTGCATAAGCATTATCAAAACCAAGGGTACCAGCTAAACTCTCGACACGCGCTTTTGAAATTTGTGTTTCAACAATACAAAGCACGGCCAGGGAAAATTGCTTTGCAAGATTGCGAAGCTATCAAATTGTCGCGGCTTTGCCCGCACCGCGACAATTCCAACACAGGATATTCATTGCGCCCGGCGATCCTCCCCTCGGGAGGTCGCCGATGAAGCATCATTGTTTTTATTAAGAGCCAGCCCCTTCTTTCCAGTGTTCCTCTCTATAGCTGTAGTTCTTGCCTTCTTAGGTGGGTATTCTTTTCCCAAATTGATGGGTCTTCCTCCTCTTGCAGATCGCCCCTGCCACCAGAGTACAATCCCCGTCCACTTGATCGGCCTCCCCGGCGTCCACCGCGCCGTCCACGGCCTCCAGGGCCACGACCAACTCGCATAAACCAAGAACCCCTAAGATCCTTGAACACTAGTGCCGACGAAGGGTGGACACCACTACCATGTTCTTTAAAAAGATGACCGAGCATCCCACAAACAACACACCAATCTGGTAATTTTTCATATTTCACTCTGTAGATCTGACACTTTCCATCACAGATCATGAACACGAGATTCTTAAGAGGTTTTGTTACATTGATACTAACACAGACATGGTAGAAGTTTCCGAGAAAATCTTGAGATGGCGTCTCGGCAAACAGCACCACGCCCACCTTAGAAGCAAGAGGTGTGACTAGATGGGCATAAAGATCAGGCACATCATGGATTTGAATCCATATATCAATCGTATCAAGCTTGATCGTGGAAGGCTTCATCACTCCGTCATATGGTTTGAGAATCACTGCATCACCTCGGAAGTGCCATGGACTGTCCTGGATGACTCTTTCCCAATCCCCAAGACACAAGAATTGAATCGTGTAGAGGTTGTCTTCAAGCGGTTTGAACTTCGCTTCCTGAGCTAGGCCCCAAGCCGATCTCATGTTCTTGTGGAACCAGGTCTGGCTGTATGTTTTCTCAATGTGAACCTGTAATGCCCCAGACACACCCGCCGGTTGTCGTTACTCCTGGCGGGATCTAGACTGGCCTCACAGATCAATACTAGTCTTTTCTATGCACTTTGTCCTCACTCATGCACACCCGGAACCAACTTCTCGGTCGGTCACCCATCCTAGAACTACTCCAAGCCAAGCACGCTTAACCTGGGAGTTTTGTTCGAATGGGCTCCCGGAAAAGAAGGAATTCCTTATTGATATGAGTAGTCTATGAACCCTAATAAGCCAGGCTATCACATTTTAGAGCTAGGTCTATGTGTAGATGAGATCTCGAGTAGAACACAAAGAGTTTCTGGACATTGATGCTTAGATTTCTTCCTCCCTTGGTCATGTTTTGGTTCAGGGGTATTGTGGGATGAAGCGGCCCGGACCAACCTTACTTGTATGCTTACGAGAGACCGGTTCCATCGACTGACGTGTAACTTCGTTGCACAAAGATGGCTAGCGGGTGTCTATTTCTCCTACTTTAGTTGGATCGGATTCGACAAAGGCGGTCCTTGACAAGGTTGAAAAGCAACTTATGTAACACCTTTGTGGTTTATGCGTAGGTGAGAATTGTTCTTGCTAGATACCCGTAGCAGCCACGTAAAACATCCAACAACAATTAGAGGACGTCTAACTTGTTTTTGCAGGGTATGTTGTGATGTGATATGGCCAATTACATGATGTGATATATTTGATGTATGAGATGATCATGTGTTGTATAGAATATCACGACTTGCATGTCGATGAGTACGGCAACCGGCAGAAGCCATAGGGTTGTCTTTAATTATTGTATGACCTGTTGGGGAACGTTGCATGGGAAACAAAAAATTTCCTACGCACACGCAAGATCTATCCATGGTGATGAGCATCTACGAGAGGGAGAGTGGATCTACATACCCTTGTAGATTGCTAAGCGGGAAGCATTAAGAAACGCGGTTGGTGTAGTCGAACATCTTCGCGATCCAAATCGCCGAGCGTCTCGCGATCTCATCAGATTCGTCCCGCGATCCAATCACGATCCGTCCCGTGAACTCATCACGATCCGTCCCGCGAACTCATCACGATCCGTCCCGCGAACTCATCACGATCCGTCCCAAGAACTCATCACGATCTGTCTCGCGATCTTGATCACGGTCCTTCTGATCTAGCGCCGAACGGACGGCACCTCCGAGTTCAGCACACGTACAGCTCGATGACGATCTCCACCTTCTTGATCCAGCAAGAGGAAGCGGAGAGGTAGAAGAGTTCTCCGGCAGCGTGACGGTGCTACGACGATGGTGGTGGAGCTATTCTGGCAGGGCTTCGCCTAACCACCGCAGAAAACCGATCTAGAGGAGGAACTATGCACTGGAGGAACGGGTAGCACGTGGCTGAAAATCTTGTGCCAAAACCCTAAAACCCTCCAGTATATATAGGAGGAGAGGAGGAGGAGGCTTGGCTCCCAAGGAGCCAGCCCTTGGGTCGGCCGAACCAAGAGGGAGGAGTCCTCCTCCTCCACTCCTAGTAGGATTAGGACTCCTTCCTTATTTGGCCATTTTTGCCTTTTTCCACCTTTTTCCTTTTGGGCTTTTCTTCCCAGTCGCATGGGCCTTGTGTGGGACTTCCAACAGCCCACTAAGGGCTGGTATTCACCCTCCCACAGTCCATGTAGCCTCTTGGGTCGAAATACCCCTCCCGATGGTCCCTCGGTACACTACTGGCACTCCCGGTACACTACCGATGAGCCCGAAACTTTTCCGGCGACCAAAACAGGACTTCCTATATATCAATCTTTACCTCCGGACCATTCTGGAGCTCCTCGTGACTTCCGGGATCTCATCCGGGACTCCGAAAAACCTTCGGTCACCACCATGCATAACTCTATACTACCTAAACGTCGGCGAACCTTAAGTGTGCAGACCCTGCGGGTTCGAGAACTATGTAGACATGACCGATACACCTCTACGGTCAATAACCAATAGCGGGACCTGGATGCCCATATTAGTTCCTACATATTCTATGAAGATCTTTATCGGTTGAACCTCTATGTCAAGGATTCAGTTAATCCCGTATGATGTTCCCTTTGTTCTTCGGTATGTTAGTTGCCCGAGATTCGATCGTCGGTATCTTCATACCTAGTTCAACCTCGTTACCGGAAAGTCTCTTTACTCGTTCCGTAATACAAGATCCCGTGACTAACACTTAGTCACATTGCTTGCAAGGGTTGTTGTGATGTTGTATTACCGAGTGGGCCCTAAGATACCTCTCCGTCACACGGAGTAACAAATCCCAGTCTTGATCCATGCCAACCCAACATACACCCTCGGAGATACCTGTAGAGTACCTTTATAGTCACCCAGTTACGTTGCGACGTTTGATACACACAAGGCACTCCTCCGGTGTTAGTGAGTTGCATGATCTCATGGTCATAGGAACAGATACTTGACATGCAGAAAATAGTAGCATTAAACTAACATGATCATATGCTATGTTTGTAGTTTGGGTCTTGTCCATCCCATCATTCTCCTAATATGTGATCCCGTTACCAAATGACATCTCATGTCCATGACTAGGAAACCACAGCCATCTTTGATAAACGAGCTAGTCTATTAGAGGCATACTAGGGACATGGTGTTGTCTATGTATCCACACATGTATCTGAGTTTCCGATCAACACGATTATAGCATGGATAATAAATGATTAACATGAACAAGGAAATATGATAATAACCAATTTATTATTGCCTCTAGGGCATATTTCCAATAGTCTCCCACTTGCACTAGAGTCAATAATCTAGTTCACATCACCATGTGATTCGCATTGTTATGAATCTAACACCCAATGAGTTCTGGGGCTCGATCATGCTTTGCATGTGAGAGAGGTCTTATAGTCAACGGGTCTATGACATTCAGATCCGTGTGTACTTTGCAAATTTCTATGTCAAACCGTAAACACTGTTACCACACTCCACTTGGTACTATTCCAAACGGCTGCTCCACTATACGTATGCACATTGCTACTACGAGTCATCCAGATTGGTGTTAAAGCTTGCATCGACGTAACTCTTTACGACGAACTCTTTATCACCTCCATAATCGAGAAACATCTCCTTAGTCTTTTAGTTACTAAGGATAATCTTGACCGTTGTCCAGTGCTCCATTCCAGGATCACTTTGAAACCTTCCGTCCATACTTATGGCAAGGCTGACATCGGGTCTTGTGCACAACATTGCATACATGATAGAGCATATGGCTAAGGCATAGGGGACGACGTTCATCCTTTCTCTTTCTTCTGCCGTTGTCGAGCTTTGAGTCTCACTCAACTTCACACCTTACAAATCAGGCTAGAACTCTTTCTCTGACTGATCCATTTTGAGCTTTTTCAAAATCTTGTCAAGGTATGTAGTCATTGAAAGTCTCATCAAGCATCTTGGTCTATCTCTATAGATCTTGATGCTCAACAATTAGGTAGCTTTATCCAGGTCTTCATTTGAAAAACACTTTTCAAACAACCGTTTATGCTTTCCAGAAATTCTACATCATTTTTGATCAACAATATGTCAACCACATATGCTTACGAGGAACTCTACAGTGCTCCCACTCACTTTATTGTAAAGATAAGTTTCTCATAAACTTTGTATAGACGCAAAAACTTTCATCACCTCATCAAAGTGTATATTCCAACTCCGAGATGCTTGCTTCAGTTCATAGAAGGATCACTGAAGCTTGCACACCTTTAAGCATCCTGAGGACTGACAAAACCTTCTGGTTGTATCTCATACAACCTTTCCTTAACAAAGGAAACGATGTTTTGGTATCCATCTGCCAGATTTCATAATTGAAAAATGCAGCAACTGCTAACATAATTCCAACAGACTTTACCATCGCTACGAGTGAGAAAGTCTCATCGCAGTCAACTCCTTGAACTTGGCAGGAACTTCTTTGCGACAAGTCGAGCTTTATAAATGGTGACATTCACCATTAGCGTCTGTCTTCATCTTAAAGGTCCATTTGTACTCAATGACCTGTCGTCAACGAGCAAGTGTACCAAAGTCTATACTTGGTTTTCATATATGGATCCTTTCTTGGATTTCATGCCTTCTAACCATTTGTCGGAATCCGGGCCCATCATCGCTTCTCCACAGCTCGTAGGTTCATTGTTGTCCAACAACATGACCTCCAAGACAGGGTTGTCGTACCACTCATGAGCAGTACACATCCTTGTCGACCTACGAGGTTTGATAGTAACTTGATCTGAAGCTTGATGATCATCATCATTTACTTCCTCTTCAACTGACGTAGGTTCCACAGAAACATTTGTCTGCGATGTGCTACTCTCTGGTTGAAACAGAGGTTCAACAACCTCATCAAGTTCTATCTTCCTCCCACCCAATTCTTTCGAGAGAAACTTTTACTCAAGAAAGGACCCAGTTTTAGCAACAAACATTTTATGCTTGGATCTAAGATAGAAGGTTCACCCAACTGTTCTTAGGGTATTCTATGAAGATGCATTTGTCCGCTTTGGGTTCAAGCTCATTAGGTGAAAACATTTTCCACGCAAGTGTCGCTGCCCCATACATTAATAAATGACAACTTAGGTTTCTATCAAACCATAATTCACACGGTGTCATCTCAACGGATTTAGATGGTGCCCTATTTAAAGTGAATGTTGTTGTCTCTAATGCATAACCCCAAAACTATAGTGGCAAATCGATAAGAGACATCATAGTTCGCACCATATCCAATAGAGTACGACTATGACATTCGAACACACCATCACACTATGGTGTTCTAGGTGGCGTGAGTTGTGAAACAACTTTCACATTGTCTAAAGTTGTATGCCAAACTCGTAACTCTGATATTCACCTCCACGGTCATATCACAGACATTTTTATCTTCTTGTCACGATGATCTTAAACTTCACTCTGAATTTTCTTGAACCTTTCAAACGATTCAGACTTGTGTTTCATTAAGTAAATATACACTATATCTACTCAAATCATCAGTGAAGGTAAGAAAATAACGATATCCACTGCACGCTACAAGACTCATTGGATTGCATACATCAACATGTATCATTTCCAATAAATCACTTGCCCGCTCCATCCATCCGGAAAACGGGGTCCTTAGTCATCTCGCCCAAGAGGCATGGTTCGCATGTCTCAACCGATTCGAAATCGAATGAGTCCAAAGATCCATTGGCATGGAGTTTCTTCATGCGCTTTATACCAATATGACATTTAGCGGCAGTGCCACAAGTATGTGGTACTATCATTATTAACTTTATATCTTTTGGCATCAATGTTATGAACATGTGTATTACTGCGATCAAGATTCAACAAACCATTCTCACTGGGTGCATGACCATTGAAGGTATTATTCATGTAAACAGAATAACCATTATTATCTAACTTAAATGAATAACCGTATTGCAATAAACACGATCTAATAATGTTCATGCTCAATGCAAAACACCAAATAGCATTTATTTAGGTTCGTCACTAACCCCGAAGATAGAGAGAGTGTGCGATGTTGATCACATCAACCTTGGAAACATTTCCAACACACATCGTCACCTCACCCTCAGCTAGTCTCTGTTTATTCCGTAGCTTTTACTTCGAGTTACTAACATTTAGCAACCGAACCGGTATCCAATACCCAGGTGCTATTAGGAGTACTAGCAAGGTACACATCAATAACACGTATATCAAATACACTTTTGTCGACGTTTCCAGCCTTCTTATCTACCAAGTATCTAGGGTTGTTCTGCTTCAACTACCGCTCACCTCATAATAGTAGCACTCAGTCTCGGGTTTGGGTTCAACTTTGGGTTGCTTCACTGGAGCAGCAACTGACTTGCCATCCATGAAGTTTTCTTCCTTGCCCTTTCCCTTCTTGAAACTAGTGGTTTTACTAACCATCAACACTTGACGCTCCTTCTTGATTTCTACCTTTGCAGTGTCACACATCGCGAACAGCTCAGGGATCATTATTTCTATCCCTGGCGTTTTATAGTTCATCACCAAGTTCTAGTAGCTTAGTGACAGTGATTTGGACAACTATATCAATCACTATCTTATCTGGAAGATCAACTCCCACTCGATTCAAGTGATTGTAGCACCCAGACAATTTGAGCACATGCTCAACGATTGAGCTATTCTCCTTCATCTTGCAGGCAAAGAATCTTGTTGGAGATCTCATATCTCGCAACACGGGCACGAGCCTGAGATCCTAATTTCAGCTCTTAGAACATCTCATATGTTCTGTGACGTTCAAAACATTTCGGAGCCTCAATTCTAAGCCGTAATGCATGGCACACTAAACTATCAAGTAGTCATCATAACGTGCTTGTCAGATGTTCATAACATCTATAGACGACGCTAGAGGGGTTGGCGCACCGAGCGGTACATTAAGGACATAAGCCTTCTGTGTAGCAATGAGGACAATCCTCAGATCACGAACCCAGTCCGCAATATAGCTACCATCATCTTTAAACTCTATTTATCTAGGAACATATAAAAAATTCAAGGGAGCTACAGCGCGACCAAGTAACCTACAACATAATTTGCAAAGACACTACTGACTATGTTCATGATAATGAGTTCAATTAATCTTATTACTTAAGAAATCCCACTCAAATTGACATCCCTCCGGTCATTCGAGTGATACATGATCTAAATTCACCAACTCAAGTCCGATCATCACGTGAGTTGAGGTGGTTTCAATGGTGAACAACATCATGTTGATCATATCTGCTATATGACTCATGTTCGACCCTTCGGTCTCTTGTGTTCCGAGGCCATGTCTGTACATGCTAGGCTCATCAAGTTTAACCCAAGTGTTCTGCATGTGCAACACTAGCTTGCACCAGTTGTATGCGAACGTAGAGTCTATCACACCCGATCATCACGTGGTGTCTCGACACGATGAACTTTCGCAATGGTGCACACTTGGGGAGAACACAATTTATCTTGAAATTAAGTGAGGGATCACCTTATAATGCTACCGTCGTCCTAAGAAAAACAAGGTGCATAAAAGGATTAACATCACATGCAAATCATAAGTGACATGATATGGCCATGAACTTGTGCTTTTGATCTCCATCTTGAAAGCACCGGCATGATCTCCATCGTCACCGGCATGACACCATGATCTCCATCATCTTGATCTCCATCAACGTGTCGCCATCGGGGTTGTCGCGCCCACCATGCTTCTACTACTATTGCTACCGTTTAGCGATAAAGTAAAGCATTACATAGCGCTTAATGATTGACACGCAGGTCATACAATAATTAAAGACAACCCTATGGCTCCTGCCAGTTGCCGTACTCATCGACATGCAAGTCGTGATATTCTATACTGTTGGGGAACGTCGCATGGGAAACAAAAATTTTCCTACGCACACGCAAACCTATCCATGGTGATGAGCATCTACGAGAGGGAGAGTGGATCTACGTACCCTTGTAGATCGCTAAGCGGGAAGCGTTAAGAAACGCGGTTGGTGTAGTCGAACTTCTTCGCGATCCAAATCACCGAGCGTCCCGCGATCCAATCACGAACCGTCCCGCGAACACATCATGATCTGTCCCGCGAACTCATCACGATCCGTCTCACGATCTTGATCACAATCTGTCCCGCGAACTCATCACGATCTGTTCCGTGATCACATCACGAACCGTCTCGCGATCTCGATCACGGTCCTTCCGATCTAGCGCCGAACGGACGGCACCTCCGCGTTCAGCACACGTGCAGCTTGATGACGATCTCCACCGTCTCGATCCAGCAAGAGGAGGTGGAGAGGAGAGAGAGTTCACCGGCAGCATGACGGCGCTCCAGTGATGGTGGTGGAGTGACTTCGGCAGGGCTTTGCCTAAGCGGTGCGGAAAACCGATCTAGAGGAGAAATTGTGCACCGGTGAAACGGGTAGCACGTGGCCGGAAATTCTATCCAAAAACCACCCAATCCACTAGTATATATAGGAGGAGACGAGAGGAGAGGCAGACAAGGCCTTTGGGTCGGCCGAAATAGGAGGTGGGAAGCAATCCTACTTCACCTCCAATCCTAGTTGGAGTAGGATTGCCTCCTATTGGCTGATTTTCCACTTTTTGCTTTAGGACTTTCTCTCCTGCGCCATGGGCCTTTGTGGCTGTTTTCCCAGCCCACTAAGGGCTGGTTATTATTCTCCCACAGCCCATGGACCTCTTGGGGTCGAAATACCCCTCCCGGAGGCCTCCCGGTACACTACCGGCACTCCCGGTACACTACCGGCATTCCCGGTACACTACCGATGAGCCCGAAACTTTTCCGGAAACCAAACTGGTACTTCCTATATATGAATCTTTACCTCTGGACCATTCCGGAGCTCCTCGTGACATCCGGGATCTCATCCGGGACTCCGAACAAACTTCGGTCACCACCATACATAACTCTACACTACCGAAACGTCACCGAACCTTAAGTGTGCAGACCCTGCGGGTTCGAGAACTATGTAGACATGACCGAGACACCTCTACGGTCAATAACCAATGGCAGGACCTGGACGTCCACATTGGTTCCTACATATTCTACGAAGATCTTTATCGGTCGAACCTCTATGTCAAGGATTCAGTTAATCCCGTATAACGTTCCCTTTGTTCTTCGGTATGCTACTTGCCCGAGATTCGATCGTCGGTATCGCCATACCTAGTTCAACCCCGTTACCGGCAAGTCTCTTTACTCGTTCCGTAATACAAGATCCCGTGACTAAAACTTATCCACATTGCTTGCAAGGCTTGTTGTGATGTTGTATTACCGAGTGGGCCCTGAGATACCTCTCCGTCACACGGAGTAACAAATCCCAGTCTCGATCCATGCCAACTCAACAGACACCATCGGAGATACCTGTAGAGCACCTTTATAGTCACCCAGTTACGTTCCAACGTTTGATACACACAAGGCACTCCTTCGATATCCGTGAGTTGCATGATCTCATGGTCATAGGAACATATACTTGACATGCAGAAAACAGTAGCAATAAACTGACACGATCATATGCTATGTTTGTAGTTTGGGTCTTATCCATCACATCATTCTCCTAATGATGTGATCCCGTTATCAAATGACATCTCATGTCCATGGCTAGGAAACCTTAACCATCCTTTGATCAACGAGCTAGTCCATTAGAGGCATACTAGGGACATGGTTTTGTCTATGTATCCACACATGCATTTAAGTCTCCGATCAATACAACTATAGCATGGATAATAAACGATTATCATGAACAAGGAAATATGATAATAACTAATTTATTATTGCCTCTAGGGCATATTTCCAACAGTCTCCCACTTGCACTAGAGTCAATAATCTAGTTCACATCACCATGTGACTCGCATTGTTATGAATCTAACACCCAATGAGTTCTGGGGCTCGATCATGCTTTGCATGTGAGAGAGGTCTTATAGTCAATGGGTCTGCGATATTCAGATCCGTGTGTACTTTGCAAATCTCTATGTCAAACCGTAAACACTGCTACCACACTCCACTTGGTACTATTTCCAAATGGCTGCTCCACTATACGTATCCAAATTGCTACTACTAGTCATCCAGATAGGTGTTAAAGCTTGCATCGACGTAACTCTTTACGACGAACTCTTAATCACCTCCATAATCAAGAAAGATTTCCTTAGTCCTCTGGTTACTAAGGATAATTCCGACCACTGTCCAGTGATCCACTCCTAGACCACACTTGTACCCCTTGACAGACTCATGGCAAGGCACACACAGGTGCGGTACACAGCATGGCATAATATAGAGCCTATGGCTAAGGCATAGGGGACGACGTTCGTCCTTTCTCTTTCTTCAGCCGTTGTCGAGCTTTGAGTCTAACTCAACTTTCACACCTTACAAATCAGGCGAGAACTCTTTCTCTGACTGATCCATTTTGAACTCTTTCAAAATCTTGTCAAGGTATGCACTCATTGAAAGTCTCATCGAGCATCTTGATCTATCTCCATAGATTTTGATGCTCAACAATTAGGTAGCTTCATCCAGGTCTTCCTTTGAAAATCACTTTCCAAATGACCGTTTTATGCTTTCCAGAAACTCTACATTATTTCTGATCAACAATATGTCATCCACATATACTTATCAGAAATTCTATAGTGCTCACACTCACTTTATTGCAAATACAAGTTTCTTGTAAACTTTGTATAAACATCAAAACTTTGATCAACTCATCAAAGCGTATATTCCTACTCCGAGATGCTTGCTTCAGTCCATGGAAGGATCACCGAAGCTTGCACAGCTTTTAGCATCCTTAGGACTGACAAAACCTTCTGGTTGTATCACATACAACCTTTCCTCAAGCAAACCGTTAAGGAAACGATGTTTTGACATCCATCTGCCAGATTTCATAATTGAAAACGCAGCAACTGCTAACATAATTCCAACAAACTTTAGCACCACTACGAGTGAGAAAGTCTCATCGTAGTCAACTCCTTGAACTTGTCACAAACTTCTTTGCAACAAGTCGAGCTTTACAAACAGTGACATTCACCATCAGTGTCTGTCTTCATTTTAAAGATCCATTTGTACTCAACGACCTGCCGTCCAACGAACAAGTCTACCAAAGTCTACACTTGGTTTTCATACATGGATCCTATCTCGGATTTCATGGCCTCTAACCGTTTGTCGGAATCCGGGCCCATCATCGCTTCTCCATAGCTCGTAGGTTCATCGTTGTCCAACAACATGATCTCCAAGACAGAGTTGTTGTACCACTTAGGAGCAGTACACATCCTTGTCGACCTACGAAGTTCGATAGTAACTTGATCCTGAAGCTTCATGATCATCATCATTAACTTCCTCTTCAACTAACGTAGGCTTCACAGAAACATATTTCTGCGCTACGCTACTCTCTGGTTGAACAAAGGTCTAACAACCTCATCAAGTTCTATCTTCCTCCCACTCAATTCTTTCGAGAGAAACATTTCCTCGAGAAAGGATCCGTTTAAGCAACAAACACTTTGCACTAGGATCTGAGATTGAAGGTTCACCCAACTGATCTTAGGGTATTCTATGAAGATGCAATTTGTCCGCCTTGGGTTCGACCTCATTAGGTGAAAACATTTTCCACACAAGTGTCACATCCCCAAATATTAAGAAATGATAGCTCAGGTTTCTATCAAACCATAATTCACATGGTGCCATCTCAACGGATTTAGATGGTGCCCTATTTAAAGTGAATGTAGTTGTCTCTAATGCATAACCCCAAAATTATAGTAGTAAAACGACAAGAGACATCATAGCACGCACCATGTCCAATAGAGCATAACTATGATGTTCGGACACACCATCACACTATGGTGTTCCAGGTGGCGTTTAGTTGTGAAACAACTTTCACATTGTCTTAAGTTGTATGCCAAACTCGTGACTCAGATATTCACCTCCACGATCATATCGCAGTCATTTTTATCTTCTTGTCACGATGATCTTTAAACTTCACTCTGAATTTGCTTGAACGTTTCAAACGATTCAGACTTGTGTTTCATTAAGTAAATATACACTATATCTACTCAAATCATCAGTGAAAGTAAGAAAATAACGATATCCACTGCACGCTACAAGACTCACTAGATTGCATACATCAACATGTATCATTTCCAATGAATCACTTGCCCGCTCCATCCAACGGGGTCCTTTAGTCATCTTGCCCAAGAGGCATGGTTCGCATGTCTCAACCGATTCGAAATCGAATGAGTCCAAATATCCATCAGCATGGAGTTTCTACATGCGCTTTATACCAATATGACATTTAGCGGCAGTGCCACAAGTATGTGGTACTATCATTATTAACTTTGTATCTTTTGACATCAATGTTATGAACATGTGTAATACTACGATCAAGATTTCAACAAACCATTCTCACTGGGAGCATGACCATTGAAGGTATTATTCATGTAAACAGAATAACCATTATTCTCTAACTTAAATGAATAACCGTATTGCAATAAACATGATCTAATCATGTTCATGCTCAACGCAAAACACCAAATAACATTTATTTAGGTTTGTCACTAATCCTGAAGGTAGAGAGAGCGTGCGATGTTGATCACATCAACCTTGGAAACACTTCCAACACATATCGACACCTCACCCTTAGCTAGTTCTCCGTTTATTCCGTAGCTTTTATTTCGAGTTACTAACATTTAGCAACCGAACCGGTATCCAATACCCAGGTGCTACTAAGAGTACTAGCAAGGTACACATTAGTAACTCGTATATCAAATATACTTCTATCAATGTTGCCAGCCTTCTTATCTACCAAGTATCTAGGGTTGTTCCGCTTCAGCGACCGCTCACCTCATAACAGAAGCACTTAGTCTCGGGTTTGAGATCAACTTTGGGTTGCTTCACTGGAGCAGCAACTGACTTGCTATCCATGAATTTTCCCTCCTTGCTCTTGCCCTTCTCGAAACTAGTGGTTTGATTAACCATCAACACTTGACGCTCCTTCTTGATTTCTACCTTCGCGGTGTCAAACATCGCGAACAGCTCAGGGATCAACATTTCTTTCCCTGGCATTTTATAGTTCATCACCAAGTTCTAGTAGCTCAGTGACAATGACTTGGAGAACTACATCAATCACTATCTTATCTGGAAGATCAACTCCCACTCGATTCAAGCGATTGTAGTACCCCGACAGTCTGAGCACATGCTCAATGATTGAGCTATTCTCTTTCATCTTGCAGGCAAAGAATCTCGTTGGAGATCCTATATCTCGTAACTCGGGCACGAGCCTGAGATCGCAATCTCAGCTCTTAGAACATCTCATATGTTCCGTGACGTTCAAAACATTTCGGAGCCTCAATTCTAAGCCGTAATGCATGACGCACTAAACTATCAAGTAGTCATCGAAACGTGCCTGTCAGATGTTCACAACATCTACAGACGACACTAGATGGGGTGGCGCACCGAGCGGTGCATTAAGGACATAAGCCTTCTGTGCAGCAATGAGGACAATCCTCAGATCACGGACCCAGTCCGCAATTTTGCTACCAACATCTTTCAATTCTATTTCTCTAGGAACATATAATAATACAAGGGAGCTACAACGCGAGCTAGTAATCTACAACATAATTTGCAAAGACACTTTGACTATGTTCATGATAATGAGTTCAATTAATCATATTACTTAAGAACTCCCACTCAAATTGACATCCCTCGGGTCATTCAAGTGATACATGATCCAAATTCACCAACTCAAGTCCGATCATCACGTGAGTTAAGGTGGCTTCAATGGTGAACATCATTATGTTGATCATATCCACTATATGACTCATGCTCGACCTTTCGGTCTCTTGTGTTCCGAGGCCATGTCTGTACATGCTAGGCTCGTCAAGTTTAACCCGAGTGTTCTGCGCGTGCAAATCTGGCTTGCACCCGTTGTATGTGAACGTAGAGTCTATCACTCCCGATCATCACGTGGTGTCTCAACACGACGAACTTTCGCAACGGTGCACACTCGGGGAGAACACAGTTCATGTTGAAATTCAAGTGAGGGATCACCTTATAATGCTACCGCCGTACTAAGCAAAACAAGGTGCATAAAAGGATTAACATCTCATGCAATTCATAAGTGGCATGATATGGCCATGAACTTGTGTTTAAGATCTCCATCTTCGAAACACCGGCATGATCTCCATCGTCACCGGCACAACACCATGATCTCCATCATCTTGATCTCCATCAATGTGTTGCCATTGGGGTTGTCGCACCAGCCCTGCTTCTACTTCTATTGCTACCGCTTAGCGATAAAGTAAAGCATTACATAGCGCTTAATGATTGACACGCAGGTCATACAATAATTAAAGACAACCCTATGGCTCCTGCCGGTTGCCGTACTCAACGACATGCAAGTCGTGAAATTCTATACATCACATGATCATCTCATACATCACATATATCTCATCATGTAATTGGGCATATCACATCACAACATACCCTGCAAAAACAAGTTAGACGTCCTCTAATTGTTGTTGCATGTTTTACGTGGCTGCTACGGGTATCTAGCAAGAACGATTCTCACCTACGCATAAACCACAACGGTGATACATAGATTGCTTTTCAACCTTCTCAAGGACCGCCTTTGTCGGATCCGATCCAACTAAAGTGAGAGAAACTGTCACCCGCAAGCCATCTAAGCAACAAGTTGCGTCGAGGGAACCGGTCTCTCGTAAGCGTACGAGTAATGTTGGTCCGGGTCGCTTCATCTCACAATCCCGCTGAACCAAAATCCGACCAAGGGAGGAAGCAATCTAAGCATCAACGCCCACAAACCTTTTGTGTTCTACTCGAGATCTCATCGAACCATCAACCTAGCTCTGATACCACTGTTGGGGAACGTCGCACGGGAAACAAAAAATTTCCTACGCACACGCAAACCTATCCATGGTGGTGAGCATCTACGAGAGGGACAGTGGATCTACGTACCCTTGTAGATCGCTAAGCGGGAAGCGTTAAGAAACGCGGTTGGTGTAGTCGAACTTCTTCGCGATCCAAATCGCCGAGCGTCCCGCGATCCAATCACGAACCGTCCCGCGAACACATCATGATCCGTCCCGCGAACTCATCACGATCCGTCTCACGATCTTGATCACGATCTGTCCCGCGAACTCATCACGATCCGTTCCATGATCACATCACGAACAGTCTCGCGATCTCGATCACGGTCCTTCCGATCTAGCACCGAACGGACGGCACCTCCGCGTTCAGCACACGTGCAGCTTGATGACGATATCCACCGTCTCGATCCAGCGAGAGGAGGTGGAGAGGAGAGAGACTTCACCGGCAGCGTGACGGTTCTCTGGTGATGGTGGTGGAGTGATTCCGGCAGGGCTTCGCCTAAGCGCTGCGGAAAACCGATCTAGAGGAGAAACTGTGCACCGGTGAAACGGGTAGCACATGGCCAGAAATTCTGTCCAAAAACCACCCAATCCACTAGTATATATAGGAGGAGAGGAGAGGAGAGGCAGCCAAGGCCTTTGGGTCGGCCGAAATAGGAGGTGGGACGCAATCCTACTTCACCTCCAATCCTAGTTGGAGTAGGATTGCCTCCTATTGGCTGATTTTCCACTTTTTGCTTTAGGACTTTCTCTCTTGCGCCATGTGCCTTTGTGGCTGTTTTCCCAGCCCACTAAGGGATGGTTATTATTCTCCCACAGCCCATGGACCTCTTGGGGTCGAAATACCCCTCCCGGAGGCCTCCCGGTACACTACCGGCACTCCCGGTACACTACCGGCATTCCCGGTACACTACCGATGAGCCCGAAACTTTTCCGGAAACCAAACTGGGACTTCCTATATATGAATCTTTACCTCCGGACCATTCCGGAGCTCTTCGTGATGTCCGGGATCTCATCCAGGACTCCGAACAAACTTCGGTCACCACCATACATAACTCTACACTACCGAAACGTCACCGAACCTTAAGTGTGCAGACCCTGCGGGTTCGAGAACTATGTAGACATGACCGAGACACCTCTACGGTCAATAACCAATGGTGGGACCTGGACGTCCACATTGGTTCCTACATATTCTACGAAGATGTTTATCGGTCGAACCTCTATATCAAGGATTCAGTTAATCCCGTATAACGTTCCCTTTGTTCTTCGGTATGTTACTTGCCCGAGATTCGATCGTCGGTATCGCCATACCTAGTTCAACCCCGTTACCGGCAAGTCTCTTTACTCGTTCCGTAATACAAGATCCCGTGACTAACACTTAGCCACATTTCTTGCAAGGCTTGTTGTGATGTTGTATTATCGAGTGGGCCCTGAGATACCTCTCCGTCACACGGAGTAACAAATCCCAGTCTCGATCCATGCCAACTCAACAGACACCATCGGAGATACCTGTAGAGCACCTTTATAGTCACCCAGTTACGTTGCGACGTTTGATACACACAAGGCACTCCTCCGATATCCGTGAGTTGCATGATCTCATGGTCATAGGAACATATACTTTACATGCAGAAAACAGTAGCAATAAACTGACACGATCATATGCTATGTTTGTAGTTTGGGTCTTATCCATCACATCATTCTCCTAATGATGTGATCCCGTTATCAAATGACATCTCATGTCCATGGCTAGGAAACCTTAACCATCCTTTGGTCAACGAGCTAGTCCATTAGAGGCATACTAGGGACATGGTTTTGTCTATGTATCCACACATGCATTTAAGTCTCCGATCAATACAATTATAGCATGGATAATAAACGATTATCATGAACAAGGAAATATGATAATAACTAATTTATTATTGCCTCTAGGGCATATTTCCAACATATACAACACATGATCATCTCATACATCACATATATCACATCATGTAATTGGCCATATCACATCACAACATACCCTGCAAAAACAAGTTAGACGTCCTCTAATTGTTGTTGCATGTTTTACGTGGCTGCTATGGGTATCTAGCAAGAACAATTCTCACCTACGCATAAACCACAATGGTGATACATAAGTTGCTTTTCAACCTTGTCAAGGACCGCCTTTGTCGAATCCGATCCAACTAAAGTAGGAGAAACATACACCCGCTAGCCATCTTTGTGGAACGAAGTTACACGTCAGTCGATGGAACCGGTCTCTCGTAAGCGTACGGGTAAGGTTGGTCCGGGCCGCTTCATCCCACAATACCGCTGAATCAAAACACGACCAAGGGAGGAAGCAATCTAAGCATCAACGCCCACAAACTCTTTGTGTTCTACTCGAGATCTCATCTACACATAGAACTAGCCCATGATGTCACGCCCAAGATGCGCGTCTATCGATTTTAAGACACGAGGGACTCACAAGGGATAGAGGCGCATCTTGCCGTTAGCAAGTATAGTATCATCACATCATACAATACTGAAAAGATGAGTATACAAGATTGGCTTACACTCTCCACTTGCTACATTACAATCCACTCAGAGTTCAAATCATCAAGATGAAGACAGGGTCCGACTACGGACGAAATCAAACGATAAAACAGATGCAAATGATACTATCTCACTATCCCAAAGATCACGACCATGGTCCTCTACTCATCCGGATAAGTCACGTACATCCTGCCTCTTTCCTCATCATATTCCCACAGGAGCTGGGTAAGATCATCCTGCACGTACTCATCTGTACCTGTACCTGGAGGGTTGTAATAAGCTGTGAGCCACAGGGACTCAGCAATCAAGCGCCCGGGTACCGAGACTATTCAAGCTTAAAGGTTGGTATGGGGTAAGTGTTTTAGTTTGTCGCAGCACTAAGCATATATGGTGGCTAACTTACGCAACATGAAAATAAATATGGGTGGTCTACGATGAACGGACGAATCTAGTATGATCTCTATGAGATCCTGAACACCTACTTACGTCAATCATAACCCCATCGTGTTCTCTCTTGGATCATGTTCACGAGCAGAGACGATCACGGTTACTCACACAGTTGGTGTATTTTATTTAGAGTTTACTTCAAGTTTACTATAACTGGGTGTTAAACAAATATCCAAATCGCCACATAACCGCGGGCACGGCTTCTCGAAAAGATTTAACCCTGCAGGGGTGCTCCAACTAGTCCATCACAAATTACCACACTCCACGGGAATAGCCTTGACCACGGATCTCGTGGCCATCATAGGTAATTCCAAAGGAATTCCGACACCTTGAGAAAATTCGAAGAAAGTCAGACTCCACACGCAAGACATTCGATAAAGGTAAAACAAATCCAGCAAGACCTCCCGACGTGTCGACGAACCCGATAAGAGCCGCGTATCTCATTCTCAGGACACGATGGATGAGCGATGGTTACCACGTGAATCACCGAGTTGCCCCGGGCGGCGTTAATAAGCTGCTCTGGGTTGGACCAACACTCATGCGGAGCACTAGCCCGGGGGTTGATTAAATATCCACGGGTTTGCAAGGCCCTATGCAATTTTATTAAATTGTTAAGAAAATGTAGTACCAATGTTGGGTCTTTCCAGACAAGTTTTAATCTCAGCCGAATAAACAAGGGGGTCTCCATAACAACCCCGAGCGTGTTAGGAGCGCAGAATATGGAAACCATAACATCGGTAACAAGAACTATGGCGGTAACAGCGGAACAAAACACTTAGAAAAAGGCCAAGCCTTCCACCAATACCAAGATGTATATGTGCATTAAATTAAATAACAGAAAAATACGGTGATATCCATATCCATGTTATCACATGGAACAACCTACACCTGCAACTAAGAATGCTATAAGAGGGGCTGAGCAGCGGTAACTTAGCCAATCAAAGGTTTGCTAGGATGTGGAGGTTAGAGGCTGTCATGGCAATTAGGAGGCTGATATCAAGTGTTAGGTAGCGCAATTGTAATGATAAGAGCGAGAAACTATCAAGCAAAAATAGTATCGGGATCCGGGTATGATCATCTTGCCTGTTGGTTCTTCAGTGGAACAAGCAGCGGGATCCTCGTAGTGGTACTCTCCTGGGTCGTCGTACTCAGTATCAACACTCGCGTCTACCCAAGAGAAACAGCAACAATAAACATCCAACCAAGGTGCAATGCATAACCAAGATGATGCATGATTCATTTATGAAGAATTAAACATGGCAATCCAAAACTAGTCATGTTTCACATGCAAAGTTTGTTTATTAATGAATCTGGACAGAACCTCATGTTAAGTTATTTAAACATGCATTATCATGGAAAATATGGATGCATCATACAAAATCGATAGAAATGCATATAAAGAACGCAAGAAACGGAGTTACGGTTCTCACGATACGCTCACGACAAGGTACGGAGGCAAAAACACAAGACAACCAAGCCATGGGCTAATTCTTGGCACTTCAAGGTAGCCACTAGATAGGTTATGAAAAATCACGCATAATAGACTCAAAGATCAATCAATTCCATGGAGTATAGCTCCCACAAGTCACAAAACAAATAAACACACAATCTGCCACAAAACAACATCATAGCAACTTCTACAGCTCACAACTTGAGCTACAGGAACCCTACAGCCACAACCAAGATATTAACAGAATCTAATCAACACACACACAAACTTATCCAACTACACAATCAGTAAAGTAGGCACACATCAATAAGCATGAAGCAATCAAGTTGGAATGATGAAACAGTTTTTCTGGGACTTAGTGAAAATTCCAGTTTCCTGGAATCCGAGATTATAAAGTAGCAAGTTGACAGCAGTAGTTAAATATTCTAGAGAGCTCCTTTTGGTATGAAAATTAACAGGATGGTAGTATACAACATCTACTTAAAATAACTAGCGCTGAGCATGAGGAAATTCACAATATGTCGATAGATGTCATCCACTTTACATGGCATAAAAATAACAGCAGATTCTCAGACAGTAGTTTTTAGCATGCTGAAACAGAAACATCAAGTAGGCAACTTAACAGCATCGTTCCCACTTATATGGGTGATTTTCAGGTTAAACAAAATTACCATGGCACACTAGATACAAAATACTAGCACTTCCTAGTTGGCACATATCCCAAAGCAAGCATGGATTAAATCATGCAAAAATGACAAAATGGCATCTCAGCTAAAATGACAGATTTATGAACTTGCTCAAAAGTGAAATCTGAGAGTTCCAATGGGTTCATTGGCCCTTCCTACCCCAAAACCATGTGTCATACTCATATGCTCATGTGAAACAACAAGGCACAAACAAATAGCTAAACTACCTACTACTATTCTTGGCATAACTTACTCTAAATAGGAAATGCACATAATGGACATAATTATATTGGCAATTAGCTAAGAATGGAAAGGAGCTAGCAATTCCTACATAACAAGCATAATCATCAAAGGGGTATGACAAGTGGGAAAACCCACTAGTCCCCACACACACCCTCTCATACACACACTACCACTAATGCACCACCACACATATGCCACATGCATATAGCAAACCACATACACACACCACTAAATATGGCTTAGCCACCATATCCTCACACATGTATATATACACTTATGTATATACACCTACACACTCTAGCACACACACATACACATAACAACCACACATACACATGTGCATGCACCAACACACACACAAGCATGTGTGCATAGGCACACACACACACCACATATACATACACACTAGCACAAGCATATGCGCTCCTCACATGCACATACACACACACTCCTATACACAAAACATACACATGCACATATGCTCTCATGCATACACACATACAAGTGCACCGCACACCCACATATATGTATGCCCACATGCACATATATACACACACACTAAATATACATACACACTTGGCAGGGAAGAAAATGAAAGAAACACATCCTAGAATTTACCTACACACACATACATGTCAGCAGGTAATAAACAAAAAGAAAAGAAAAGAAAAGAAAAGAAAAGAAAACAAAACAGCAAAAAAGGGGGGAGCCTAGGCTCGAACCCATGACCTCTCGGTCACCTCCCCGAACCCAACCACTCTGCTACGCTACCGAATGCTAACAAAGGAGGACCTCTACACCACTAATACACACACCCATGGCTTAACTGATGAAACTGAAAACAACACGTGACAGCGGCGACAGGGCAACTCCGGCAGCAATTCTGGCGATCCCACGGCGAAACTAGCAACGCCAACGGCCCTCACTTGCGCGGGAACAACCAGAGGATCCATTCCCTTGCTCACCTTGTGGCGAGGAGGAAGGAGGCACGCCCCAAGGCGCGGCCTTGCGGACGGCGGCTACCGACGAGCTACGTGGGGAGAAGGGGGCAAAGGGGACCGGTTGCTCACCTAGGGAGAAGGTGACAACGAGCCAGTCGAGAAGGAGACGATGGAGGGGAAGAAGGTGGCCGGAGTCGAAGCAGGGGAAGAAGACGGCAGAGCGGGAGCTTCCGGTGACGATGGAGCCGTCGCTATAGAGCCTCTCCGGGGCTCCTAGCGGCGGGGATCGAACGCGGGGATCACCCCCGAGCTCCTGGACGCCATGAACGAAGTCGGGCTCGACGGAGACGACGAGCTGGTCGTCGGCGAACTATCTGAACCTCACTCTGCTCTCTGAACCTTACCTGGCCGGGGGAAATAAGAGAGGAGGGAGAGAGATGGAGGAGAGGATAGGAGCTCCGGCGGCGGCTATGAGAAGCGGAACCCTAGGCGAGGAGGGGGCACGCACGCCGAGGGGCTTTATACCCTCAGGCTAATGGCGACGGCGACGGGAAGGGACGGCGGACGCGGCCTCCCTCTGCCTGAACCTGACGGAGAAGGGGACGGGGGCAGGTGGTCATCTGTTCACTACGGGCTGGGCCGCAGGAGAGACAAGGCCCACCTGCCTCTCTCTCTCTCAGAAATAAAACAGGGAGGTTTTATAATTTTAAAACTCAGACACACTAAAATAACTCCCCAGAGCATATTAAAAGGTTTTAGAGAAAAACAAAAATACTTTTGCAAAGAAAATAATGTGCACTATTTAATAAAATATCAAGTTGATTTATAGAGCAAGTTATTTTAATACTTTAATAAAAGGCAGATCCTGTTTAAATAAAAAACAATAACAACCAAACCCCAACCATCAAAAGAATCACACTCTAAATTTTTAATATGAATAGGGATACCTCTTGAACATTTTTAAAACAACTTAATTCTGACAATAAAATTATATGGAGAGAAGGGGGGTGTTGGAAGGGCATGTTTGATAAGGGAAAAGAGAGGGGAAGAAGAAGAGGTTGCACACAAGACTCCAACCACACTCAAGCACCAACACAACACAGACCCACTCACAACCACCACATCATACAAAGGCACATGTAAACAACAAGGCATGATGAATGCTATGATGGATGAAATGATGCATGGATGCAAACCAACACATGAGACAAGATGCAATTCATACATTAAGCTCATGACACAAGGTTCATACATGGGGTTACATGCCAAATAAGGTAGGGATAGCACTTGGGCTGTCACAACTCTCCCACACTACAAGAGGATCTCGACCCAAGATCTAGGAACGAAAGAAGTCTGGAAATTCGGAATGGAGAAGGTCCTCGCGTTCCCAAGTAGCTTCTTTGTCGGAATGATGAGACCACTTCACCTTGAGGAACTTGATAGACTTGTTGCGAGTCTTACGCTCAGTTTATTCAAGAATTATAACTGGATGCTCATGATAAGAGAGATCTTCTTGGAGATCGATGTCTTGGAGGTCAATGGTTCGCTCAGGAGTCTTGAAATATCTCCGGAGCTGAGAAACATGGAAGACATCGTGCACATTTGCGAAATTTGGAGGAAGATCCAGTTGATATGCAAGACCACCTCTCTTGCCAACAACTTTGACAGGACCAACAAAACAAGGAGCTAGCTTCCCTTTAATTCCAAACCGCTGAGTGCCCTTCATGAGAGAGACTCTGAGATAGACTAGATCATCCACTTGGAAGAAAACATCCCGATGTTTGTTATCGTAATAACTCTTCTATCGGGACTGAGCTGCTTTGAGGTTCTCGCGAATCACATGACACATTTCTTCTGCTTCAGTGATCATGTCATTGCCCACTACCTGACGCCCACCGGTTTCAGACCAGTTAAGCGGGGTACGACACTTTCTGCCGTAGAGAATCTCAAAAGGGGCCTTGCCTGAGCTATCTTCAAAGCTATTGTTGTATGAGAATTCAGCATATGGAAGGCAGTCTTCCCACTTCATGCCTAACGAAATCACACAGGCTCTGAGCATATCTTCAAGGATCTGATTGACTCTCTCAACTTGACCACTTGTCTGCGGATTGAACGCAGTGTTGAAACAGATCTTGGTACCCATAGCAGTCTGGAAGGACTCCCAAAACTTGGAAGTAAAGAGACTTCCACGGTCAGAAGAGATGAGCTAAAGAATACCATGCAAAGACACTATCCTTGATGTATACAACTCTGCAAGCTGAGCTGCCGAGATAGATTCTTTGACTGGCAGGAAATGAGCAACTTTTGACAGCTTGTCGATAACCACAAAGATGGCATCGTTGCCTCTCTTGGACTTGGGAAACCCAGTGATGAAATCCATCTCCACATGATCGAATTTCCACTCTGGGATAGGCAAAGGCTGAAGAAGACCTGCTGGACGTTGATGCCCCGCCTTCACTCTGCGACAAACATCACACTCGTTCATGAACTGAGCAATTTCACTTTTCATGCGAGTCCACCAGAAGGTTTGCTTGAGATCCTGATACATCTTTGAACTGCCTGGATGAATGGATAGGAGAGAATTATGTGCTTCGTCCATGATAACCTTTCGGAGATCACCTTTTGGAACCACAAGACGGTCCTCAAAGAACAAGGTATCTTTGTCATCAACACGAAAGCACTTATACTTCGGAATGCTCTTGGCCACACCTTTCTTCACTTTCTTCACCATAGCATCAAGAAGTTTCGCTTGGCGAACCTGATGTTCCAGAGTCGGAGAGACTTGAAGATTGGCAAGAAATCCTTGCGGAATCATCTAAAGGTTGAGCTTGCGGAAGGCTTCACAAAGCTCGGGTTGAAGAGGCTTCAAGATGAGACTATTGCAGTACGCCTTACGACTGAGCGCGTCTGCAATGACATTTGCTTTCCCAAGAGTATACTCAATGCTTGGATTGAAGTCCTCAAGCATTTCAACCCAACGAGACTGTCGAAGATTGAGATTGGGTTGAGTGAAAATGTACTTCAAGCTCTTGTGATCGGTGTACACCTCAACTGGTCTACCCAACAACAAATGCCTCCAAGTCATTAGAGCATGCACAACTGCCGCCAACTCAAGATCATGAGTGGGGTAGTTCTTCTCGGTAGGCTTCAACTGGCACGAGGTATAAGCAACAATCTTCTTGTTTTGCATGAGAACACCACCAAGACCTTGGAGAGAAGCATCGCAAAAAACTTGGAAAGGCTTGGACTGCTTAGGAGGAACAAGAACTGGAGCTGAAGTCAGTCTCTGCTTGAGCGTATTGAACGCCACATCACACTCAGGAGACCAAACATACTTGACACTCTTCTGGAGGAGATTGGACAGAGGCTTGGCAATTTGAGAGAAGTTGTCCATGAATCTTCTGCAATAACTAGCAAGCCCGAGGAAACTCCGAAGCTGCTTCACATTCTCAGGAGGTTCCCACTTCAAGATTGCCTCAACTTTCTCAGGGTGCACTTTAATTCCCTCGGTAGAGATGACATGCCCAAGGTACACCACTTCATTGAGCCGAAACTCACACTTGGAAAACTTGGCATAGAACCGATGCTCTCTTAACTTGTCAAGCACAAGGCGGAGATGCTCTGCATGCTCTTCTTCTGTCTCCGAAAACACAAGGATATCATCCAGATAGACCAAGACGAATTCATTCTTGAAAGGATAGAAAATGAAATTCATCATTCTTGAGAAGGTTGGAGGAGCATTCGCAAGACCAAATGACATGACGGTGTACTCATAAGAGCCAAAACTTGTCCTGAAAGCGGTCTTAGGAATGTCTTCTTCGCGAATGCGAATCTGATGAAAACCCATGCGAAGATCAAGCTTCGAGAAAACCTTGTCACCTTTCAGTTGCTCAAACAACTCATTGATGTTGGGAAGTGGGTACTTGTTTCTGATTGTCTTCTTGTTCAATGGACGGTGGTCGACACAAAGGCGATCCGTGCCATCTTTCTTCTTGACAAACAAAACACCACAACCCCATGGAGAAGAACTTGGTCTGATTAGACCCAGACGTTCTTTCTCGTCTAGCTGCTTCTTCAATTCTTTCAACTCTTCGGGGCCAAGTTTATACGGGTGCTTGCAGACCGGTTCGATTCCGGGCTCAAGATCAATCACGAACTCGACTGGCCGGTGCGGAGGCATTCCTGGCAATTCTTCTGGAAAGACATCTTCATACTCACAAACCACCGGAATTTGAGAAATCACCGAGATTTCACCCTTCTCATTAAGAGCAAAGAGACGGATTGTGTCATCGCGGGCCGCGAAAATAATCACATCTTCTGAAGGATGAGTCAGCTTGACTTCTTTTGCTTTGCAATCGATATAAGCCTTATTCATAGCTAGGAAGTCCATGCCCAAAATGAGATCAATATCAGAATTCCCAAGAACAATTGGAGAAGCCAGAAAAGAATAATTGCCCATCTTGATAGAAGCATCCGGAACAATCATATGCGAACTCATGCGCATCCCCGGAGAAACCACACGAAAAGGACTAGCTAAATGCTCAACAGAAAACTCATGCATAGCGACAAAAGGCTTGGATATGAATGAATGCGATGCACCAGTATCAAACAAAACTTTTGCAGGAAAATCATTAACTGAGAGATTACCCATAATCACATCATTGGACTGCTCTGCTTCAGCTGCATTCACCATATTCACTCTGACTGATTTGGGATTATGCTTCACCATAGCATTGCCTGGAGGCTTGACTGGAGGAGGAGGCGGAAGACGCCGCTGGTTGCACTTGTTGGCATAGTGACCCTTCTGGCCACACTTGTGACAAGTCACCTCAGAAAGCGGACGAACATTGCCTAGAGGAGGAACAAGAACAGCCTTGGACGCCTGGGGTCTCTGCTGGAATCCTGGGTTGGGTGGGTGGGAAGAACCACGACCACCAAACTGCTTCTACTGCTGAGGAGGATGAAACAGAAGAGGATTTGGTGCCCAATACTTCTGCTGCTTGTAAACCATCTAAGAGCTGGAAGAAGAATATGAATCCCTTGAACGCTTCTTGGAGTTCTCTAACTTGAGCTGAGCTGCTTCAACCTTCAAAGTCATGTTATAGAACTGATCAAACTCCCGAGGTTCCTGAAGAACTAGGCCTGGCAGAAGCTCATCCTTGAGACCACCTCTAAATTGATAGATCATAGCCTTGTCATCTGAAACATCTTGATTGGCATAACGGGCTAGATTCTAGAACTCGACGTTGTACTGCTAGACAGACTTGCTTCCCTGCTTCAGGTGCCTGAACTTCTCACGCATCTCCTCGACAAAGCTTGTCGGAATGTAATGAGCCCTGAAGTCACGACAGAAATTGTCCCAAGTAACAACACGATCGCCCCTGGAATCCTTGTACTGCTGCCACCAATCAGCTGCTTGACCCTTGAGCTGGAACGATGCAAATCTGACAAAGTCCTCTGGCCTGACATTGCTGCACTCAAAATGCTTAATCATATCACGAAGCCAATCATCAGCATCAAGAGACTGCTCACAACAGGTGAAAGTCTTGGGCTGGTTGGCAAGGAACTGATTGAGTGTCGCAAACTGAAGTTGATTCTAAAAATTGCCTTGAAAACCTTACTGACCCTGCTCCCTTTCTTGCAACAGTCTGAGCAACATCTGAGTGTTCGCATTGGTTGCGGCCATCACAGCTTGCCAAGCTTCTAGAGGAGGAGGAGGCGATGGTGGGGGTGGCGATGGAACATCAGTCTGCTCCTCACCACAACCCGGATTGTTGCGAGTTGGTGGAGCCATCCTGAAGATGGACAACACACATTAGCACCTCATTGAAAAGGATGAATTCAAAGCTGAATCAAATGCTTGAAAGAAATGAATAAATAACAACACAACCTTCCTACTGAAAAATTAGTAAGAACGCTTCTTCGGTTCATGATAACATCATCAGATATAATAAGCCACTTGCAATAACACAAAAGTATTGAGCTAAGCGCTCGGAACAAATGTACATGCCCATATACATCTGAAGAAGATGATCCTAGATGACTACAAGATTTCCCACCTAAGAACTTCCGAAAATTTTCTGGTTATGCAATCCGGTGTGGGGGATACAAGGAGGAAATATCTCACACAACTAACAATCCTACACCCCAACTATATCCATCCTTCAACACATAACCAGAGGCTCTCGCAAATTCATCTAACTTGAATCCTCGAACTCACAACGATACTAAACCATGGTGGTACCTCGGATGCCTTCCCAGTACTGGGTGACTCCGACCTTATCTCACCACGATAAGTATTGAAGTAATTCTGAACATCCTCCGTCCTGAGATATCAAGGAAGCTGAATGATAACGATGTGCCAACATTCCCTGGAGCTCGACTCTCCGGAAGAAATCAAGTCAGACAGGAGGCACCAAGACAGAACCCTGTGACATCGGCATCATATAGACTCCAAAATACCCGCGTGATCCTAAAAAAAATTGAGCGAGAAGAGGAGTAGAAACAAAATTCCTAAGTCGAATACCTCACCAGAGCATAGAAGAGGAGTAAAAAGAATCCTACTCTCCGATACAACTAGACTCGACTCGTCCAAGTTCGATCAAGCAAAGGGGCTTTCCCAGTACTGGGTGACTCCGACCTTATCTCACCACGATAAGTATTGAAGTAATTCTGAACATCCTCCGTCCTGAGATATCAAGGAAGCTGAATGATAACGATGTGCCAACATTCCCTGGAGCTCGACTCTCCGGAAGAAATCAAGTCAGACAGGAGGCACCAAGACAGAACCCTGTGACATCGGCATCATATAGACTCCAAAATACCCGCGTGATCCTAAAAAAAATTGAGCGAGAAGAGGAGTAGAAACAAAATTCCTAAGTCGAATACCTCACCAGAGCATAGAAGAGGAGTAAAAAGAATCCTACTCTCCGATACAACTAGACTCGACTCGTCCAAGTTCGATCAAGCAAAGGGGCTCCTATGGTCGTATGGCTCTGAATACCAACTTTCCGGTCGGTCACCCATCCTAAAACTACTCCAAGCCAAGCACGCTTAACCTGAGAGTTCTATTTGAATGGGCTCCCGAAAAAGAAAGAATTCCTTATTGATATGAGTAGTCTATCATCCCTAATAAGCCAGGCTATCACAGAACCCTAGCTAGCACCACCTATCGAGCCGCCTCCTTTGGAGCTTCCTTCTCATCAAATATGACATCGTCCAGATCCTCCTCCCGCAGCCCAAGCTCTTGCATCATCTTTTCAACCTCATCGGCCTCCGCTGACCCAAAAGCACCATCAGAGGCCATGTGATATTCCTTACCCGACGAGATCCGATCGGGTATTGGAGAGTTAACCCTAAACTCCGCCCTCCCACCCGATGACACCAGAGCCCCGAGCCGACGCTCCAGGAACGAGGGTTGATGACGGGGGAACGACGGCAGGGACTGCCAGAGTAACTCAACGGCGACGGATCGCTCTCAAGAGAACCAGAAACCCTAACGAGAGGAAAAAACTTGCGCACCAAGACGGAGGAAAGCACCGTCTTCTTACCTACGTACGGATGGACGGGATGGTGCGAAACCTCTCTAACTTGGTGGGCCCGTCAAGTTAATTCGGCCCAGCAAAATAAGCCCCATACAAAAACCCAAGCCCAATCTGCTTCAGATCTTCCGGTCACCTCCACAGAGCACTTTGCATAAAAAAATAAACAAAGAAAAACCCTCCACAGAGCACACTCTGCTAAAGAAAAAACTCCACAGAGCACGCGCTGTACAGTGTAGGTACCCGACGAACAAATCTCAGTCTTGTTACTCAAATCTTCAAAAGAAACATTATTAGACTACTATATATCTGTATGTGATATCTCTGCCCGACCAATATCTGTTCTATTCCAACCTCGCAAATCTAGTCTTCACTCCTCTTGTAGTTTCTTTCTGTTGTGGTTTTCCTTTCAGGCTGCACCAGCACTCTATAACTGGCCAGACAAGCCTCGCCCCGGGTCATACCTCGACAGCAGCCGCCTCTGTCCAAACACCACAGAACAAAACACCAACAGATGGAATTCAATTGCCATTGTACATGGTAAGTTGGTAACTGAATAATTACTTTCAGTAGTGCAATTTTCAGAGAACGTAGGGAGGGTTCAGAGCAGATCACTCACGACTGGCTCAAACCGAGGCGCTGTCAGGTTGGTCTCCAGGTTCCTTAGCACCAGCAGGATCTGCACGGCGTGACAGAGCTCTCTCTTGGTTAGCAGCAGGGAAGGGGAGACTGAATATTGTGAGTGATCATATTCATACATAGTGAAGAAATGTCACCAGATAAAGGTGAAGCACTCACCGTCTTCACGGTGATGCCATCCATGTCCTTGAGTTTCTGCAGGTGGGCTTCGATGCGGCACGGCGTGGCCGGGTCGAATATGTCGCCGATGAACCGGTATACCTGCGCGAAATGCATGTCGCCTGCAGAGAACGGCGCCAGGAAGCAGAAATAGGATTCAGCTCACGGCTGTCTCAGAGAACGAATTTAACCATTCTGACAGAGAGGACTTGCTTACCCGGCGACAAGGGAAGTGGGATCGTCTCGTCCTCTGCATCGGCGATCGCCGGCGCTTCACCTGTGCTGCCCACGCCAGTCCAGTCCATGCCCGTATCGTCCAAGCCCGGCGCCCCCATGAATGAGCTGCCGCCTAAGTAAAAATGGTGTTTGGTTACAACTGTGTCTCTGTCCGTGCGTGTAGAAATGGGAAAAATTCAGAAGACAGGAACAGTTACCTGGGTGTGTTGCGGCAGCTGGTTCAGCCTGGCTCCCTGCACCTCCATGGCTCACCCATGCAGAGCTGCCTGAACTGCCTGCCCACTCCAAGTTCTGCAGGTCTGAACAGCACACAGAGCACACTGTCATGTTAGATCATCAATTAAGAAGAACAGTGATCAGAAGTTGAGAACGCTGATCCTAGAAACTGGAGAACGGGGTGCAGAGTCACTTGCCATTGGGCGCAGGAAGAAGTCCCGGTCCCGGATAGCTCCAGCCGACGGGACCCGGAACAGCACCGGTCGGACAATGGTGCGGCTGCCCAAGCAGCACTTCCGTCCCGTCGGCCGGCGAGATCTGCTGCTGCGACATGGCGTGCCTGCGGCTCGGGTGCTGTGGCGGCGGCAGCCCGGCGGCGAGGCCCAGCCGCTGGACCTTGAGGAAGTACTTCTGGGCGTGGCTGCGTATCTGCAGTGCACAACGTTACATTTCGAACCACAATCGGATCGTCAGAACGGAAGTGATTTACAAGATGGACACCGAGCTTGGGGGGCTACCTGCACCGCGGTCTTGGTGCGGACGTGCTCCTCGATCTTCTTCCAGTCGCGGCCGAACCTGAAAACCCGCACAAAATGACCAGAATATTCAGCAAAAATCCAGAGTTTCCGACTTCCTAGCTTGTTGAGAGACGCAGAGCAGAGGAAAGCAGGAAACCCAATGGAATGGATGAATGGGCGTGTGGTGTGGTGCACTGACCTGAGGAGGGCGTCGAGGAAGCGCTCGTGCTCCTCGGAGCACCACCTCTCCCTCGGCCTGGTGATGGTGTAGGGCTTCCTCGCCTTCTTCCCCGGAGACGACGACGACGTCCCCTCGCCCTCGCCGACTCCCCCCCTCTCCGCCATGATCCACCAAGCCAGCAAGCAAGCTAGGTCCCTTCACTCCCCTGTGGTAGCCGCTGGTCGCTCTCGATGCCCAAGCTAGCACGACACCCGCTTACGTATATATATATACACACGCCGCGGCCCACGCACTTGGCCCCGCGTGAACCCATCTGTCCTCCGGGGTTTTAACACGGACCGGCGGCCGCCGCATGAGGCGGCAAGAGAATTAGGCCGGCGCGGCGAGGGGAGGGAGGGATGTGGCGAGCGCGTACAGTTGGCGCTTGCATGGATGCGGCGAGGCCGGCTGCTAGTGCTAGCACTAGGCCGGGGCAGCAGCTCCGGGTTGGTGCAAGTGCGAGCCGGACCGCGACGCGTGCTTCCTCGGCGGTGTGGGAGGGGGGGAGGAACAGGAACGTGCGCGCGCCGGTGGTAGCGCGTACGGGGAGCTAGGCGCTTATCCGTCTCGGGTTCTTTCCGTTTCGGGGTGGCGAGTCGGCACACGGTAGCTTCTCGCCACGACACCGTTCGGCACAAAGTCCACGAGACGGAAGGTTGATGCGTCGACGTGGCCTCTTCCTCTCCTTCCGTCCTCCCTCTCACCGGCTAGGTCTGAAGGTGCGTTTATACATAAATTAAGCGTAGCTTAGATGGTTATATGTTATTTATGTATATGAATATGAAGATATTTGATTGTACCGTCTTAAAAAAAAATACACCTCGTGTCTAATTTTACCGTGGTTAGTCAAGCACCCGCGTGACCGCAGCGTCACGCCAAGTTGGAGTCGGCAAAACCTCGTGTCGCTTCGACCGGGGTAGCCAAGCTCCGTCCTTTCAACGCGGGGTAAATGCTTAGGTGCGAGGTGTCTCATCTCATCGTTCTCTGGATAAAGCCAGCTACCAGCCAGAAATGGGTATGTTTTTGGCGGCAAGCCGGGACCGATGGGTGATACAACTGATGAACTGGTGCACGTACTTGCGTTTACGTGCCATGTCCTGGTCGGACGACGACCAAGGACGAAACGGCACGTCTTACACGTTGTAGATCCAGTTTGGCCGGCGAATGGCAAACCCAATAGCTCATGTGTTCGTCGTGACGGCCATGCGACGAGCCGGGGTTTAGGGCACGTTTCTATTGAGCACGTACGTACGTTCGGGTAAGCAATGGTTTGAACGAGGTTGATATCACGTCGCGCACATGTTTCTGGTGCTGTATAGGGTGTAGGACAAATGATTTTTTGTTTGGATAAACTTGTAGATCGAATGATATATACGAAGGTGCGGGTGCAAGAACGGAGGAGTGTCAAGTCATGCATATACATGAGTTTAAGTTCTTTTAAATATAAAGAGTGAATTCCAGTTTTCATCCTTTATGTTAACATTTTTGACACTAATTATCCCATTTAATAATTTTTCATCCTCATTACCTCATTTAGCAAAAGTTTTGCCAGTTTTTACCTCAATAATTCGTTTGAGAGCGATCTGCCAGCTAACTCCCTGCCCTCAAATTCCTCTTGGTGTTTTTTACAATGCCCGAACCGAACACTTGGTTTAGCCACTCCCGTTTTTTCTCTCATGGCTGTCAGGTGCATGTGTGCACCACATCACAGGAAAGACGAACAATTATCTTGAGCGGTAAAGTACGTTCAATTTTGCATTGTGGGTTGTGGTTCGTAGGTTTAGTGGGATGATATTTTTGTTTTCTTCCTTGATGCAAAACATGGGAGGAAGCATTTATTTTACGCTTTGGGAAATCATCAAATAAAAACATCACATCCTATTTTACAGATCTGCAGTGCTATTGTCCAACATGTGTTTCTTTTTTGTTGGGCTTCAACGATGTGTGTCCACTTAAAATTAGCATTACTGGTTATTAACATAATAGGATGTGGATTTTTGTTTTAATAGAAATATATGCCTGGACACTTAGTCTCGACTCTCGAGTAAAACACGATCTTTGCAAGAAGGCTCTTAAAAATTAAAAGGGTAGAAACAGTCAAGATTGTTACTAAATGGGGTAATCTGGATGAAAATTTGTTAAATGGGGTAACTAATGTAAAAAATGCTAAATTAAGGGGTAAAAACTGGAATTAACTCTAATATAAATAATCATAACTTAATTTCAGTACTGAAATTGCTTGTCACGTATTGTGGTTACATGAGTTTAAGTTTCTTTTCGTGAATACTCAAAGTATGTGTATCATTCAATTGAACACGAGTTTAAGTTATGAGCTATCATATGCGTGAACTGTTTTTTACTCCATTTTTTTCCTTCAATAGGGCAAATTAAAGTGCTGCATTACAAAGCACATCTAGGAAAAAATAAAATACAACTAGGTCCTTAGGAAGCCATCCTCTTCTGTCGCGAGAATGATACAATGGCGCGTCACCATTGCTCCGATGCCAGAACGAGTCTGCCTTTGTTGCATGTGGTCGGGGAAATTGTTGATATTATGGCTCTGCTGAACCAGCGGCCCTAAGGAAAAGCCAACACAAGAGCGGTGAAGAATCCAACCATCAACCCCAGTGTTTGTGTCGCCGGAAAACAACCACTGTCAGTTCGTCTTCTCAACATACTCTCCGGCGCTCCTCAACATCATACTAGTGGTGGTGTGGTGGCATCAAACCACCGCCACGATGACAGAAGAAGTGAGAAGAGGAGAACGTGTGGCTTAGGGTTAGGAAGAGGATACTTATGTAGCTGAGCCATGAATCATGGCCATTTTAAGGCTGAGATCATCCTAGTTGGTTGGAAAGATGAAATTGCCTAAGGCCGTGACATAATACAAGTCATTTGGTGCGTCGTAACCGCCCAAGGACAAGTTATAGTGGGTTACTATAAAGCAAGCTATTGCAATAAGATTAGTATCACGGCCAGATGGAAATTCAAGGTTCTCCTCCAAACACTGAGTTGGTTATACTTTACATCGTGTTTCTACTATATATAAACCCACTGCATCCGCCCAAATCTATTGTCGGTTGCTCCGCTTGCACATATCGAGTCCACGAACCAACTAAATCTATGTTTTCTACTAGTGTTTCTTTTTTTGCATGCACTAGAAAATGTAATCACCAAGACAATACATCCGCCATAGAAGGAGTACACCTATCAGACACAATAGACTAACCAATAAATGATTAGAGCAGTACATTTTCGAGAAGGACCTTCGTTACGGGAAATGTATAGCGAATGTGAAGGACAGTCACATTTATAGGGGAACCGAAACCGCCTCCCTCGACTATCGGCATCCTGGTTCTAGGTTCCTTCTCCACTATACGACATCCCGTGTTTTCCTTTTTTATCTCTATGAAATGTAAGACAAACAAATATACCGTAGTATAATTTTATTTGTCAGAATGAGGCATTGACATACAAAGGTTATTTGGAGATGAAACAAATTTAGGGAAGAGACCTTTATTGTATCTTGTTGTTTGAGTAGTAGTATACACTACTAAGGCCCTGTTTGGTTCCAAATAAGTCACCAACTTATAAGTTAAAAAGTGCAAAAAATGACTTATTTTGCCAAACAGACCCAACTTATAAGTCACCCCAACTTATAAGTCATAAGTTGCTACACCCCAACTTAAAACTTATAAGTCACTTACTTTTGGGTGGGTCCCACCACTTTTTCAGCCCACCCACCGCGCATCCCACCCGTGACCACATCCCTCGCCCACCTCGCACCCCATCCCTCCCCACCGCGCACCCCAGGTCTCGCCGCCGCCGCCCTCCATCGCGAGCTCGTCCCGGCTGGAATCCTTCTGATCCAGCACGCCGCCGCCCGGATCCGCTCGCCTCTGCCCGGATCTGCTCGCCTCCTCCGCTCGCCGCCCGGTCTCCACCATGGCCGGTAGGAGCTTCGCCGCCCTTTTCCAAGATTCCCAAGGCGCCGACGAGGAAGAGGACTTCTTTGGTGACGGCTCCCAGGTCGGCAACTACTCCCCACCGATTCGTGCGGCTGCTGCTCCGTTTCGCGCTCCGTCGGCTGGAGGCTTCTCTCCGCGCGTGGGTGCCATGGGCGCGGCGATTGGAGGCCTGGGCGTGGCGACTGGAGCTCTGGGCGCGGCGACTGGAGGCCTGGGTGATCCGACCTTCCTCGATCCGCCAGCGCCGAGGGGACTGGACCTGAACTCCGAGGCGACGGCGTTTCCTGCCCTGTCGGAGTACCAGCATGTTCTGCAGCCCCAGGAGGCCCCTCCCCGTCGACGCAGCGGCAAGCATGTGGTGGCTGGACGCGGTCGAGGTGTGGGCCGAGGCGTAGGTGGCCGAGGATCCTCATCCAGCGCCGGCATGCCTCCTCGTCCAGCAAGGTCAGGGGCTGGTCGCGGTGATGGTGTAGTCAAGCGCGGCAAGTCCCTGACCAATGTCGTGGCAAGCACTCAGACTGGAGGCCACATTGACCTGGAGGACGACGAGGAAGGCTTCTACTGTACCAACTTCAACGTGCTCCAGAACTCCAACGAGGAAGAAGATGACTCGGATGAGGTAACATTTGCAGTGCTCATGTGTTTCACAATTGCCAAGTATCACATAGTATCGTTTTGTAATCGAGTTGCAATGCATGACAGCGTGGCTTTGATAATGCTAAATGGAATGAACCAAGGCTAGAACTCTTTTTAAAATTAGTCATTCGCGAGATTAGTGACGGGAACCGCCCAAACAATCAAATGGCTCCTGTTGGGTGGAAGAACATATGCAGAGATTTTCGTAGATCTTGTGGACAGAAATATAATGTGAAGGCTATGAAGAATAGGTATACCCAAGCAAAGGTCTTGGCAACTTTCTGGAAAGAGGTGCAGGTGAAGTCCAGTGGACTAGGCCGAGGTCCAAATGGTGAAATCCTGGCAAGCGAGTCATGGTGGCAAGCTAATACCAAGGGGAGAACCGAGTGCTACAGAGTATTCAAGGATCGAGTGCCCCCCTATCTAGATGATTTGATGCTGATCTTCGATAATGTGACAGTGGATGGAGCATCTGCATTTTGTCTAGGATTTGATGAGGAAGACAACCAGCCATGCAATGGTGTTGCAGCAGATCTTTGTGATGGGACAACACATGCAGATCTGGGTGTTGCAGAAGACAACACATGCAGTCCCATGGGCAGTGCCAACAAGATGGCTAGCAGTAGCAGCAAGAGGGCCAGCAGCATTGGAACAACAGGAGAGAGCCCTTCCAAGAAAACCAAGAGTCCTATGGTTAAAGCTCTTAGGGGGCTGGTGAATGAAATCAAGATTGACAGGGAGGAAGGGAAGAAAAAGGAGGACAATTATGCCAAGAGGGAGGAGGCTCGGTCCAGGGCAATGGTAAATGCACAAGCACAGATCATGGTGCAAAAACGCCAAGCAATTCAAGAAGAGATGGATCAGTGTGTAGCTCTTGCTAAAGAGTGTGGGGTAGCTGAAGCATCCGTGGAAATGTGGGTGGCTTCGGAGTTGTTCATGGATGCTAACAAGAGGGCCTTTTTCAGAGCTATGCAGACTCTTGAAGCAAGGCTTGTGTGGATCAAGATGCACTGCCAGCAGAGAGGAATATCGACCAAGAATTAGACTGTAGCAGTAATGTTATGTCATGTTATGTGAAGTGTAATCATGTCATGTCATGTTATGTGAACTTCACTTTGAACTGTAATCATGATATGCCGTGTTATATGAACTTGAATCATGTTATGCTTCTGGAGTATTTGATGTGTAGTAAATTCTGTTCTATTTATAATTCTGTTATAAATATATTTATATTTATAATTCTGTTATATTTATATTTATAATTCTGTTATAAACATATTTATATTTATAATTTTGTAGAAATATGGCTAAATATATTCATATTTATATTTTTGTAGCAATGGATGGCTGCCACCATGGATCAGTGGGCAGAGGAGGACGAAGAAGAGGAGGAACAAGAAGCTGCAGCAACAGAGAGGAGGAAGAACATAATATTCAGCGCTGCACAAATGATTGGTACGTACCACCTTGAGAACATGGAAAATAAAAATATGTACCGCCAACCTAAAGAAACTGGATATGAGTGGGTCATGAGGACATTACAACATAAGACACAATGTTTCAACATGTTTAGAATGGATAGAGAGGTGTTTGATAGCCTGCACAATTTGCTAGTAGAGTCATATGGATTGAAGTCTACTACGAGGATGACATCTGTGGAATCTTTAGCCATGTTCTTATGGAAGGTTGGTGCTCCCCAATCTATGCGGCAGGCTGAAAATCGTTTTGTTCGATCAATGGAGACACTTCATAGGAAGTTTGATAAAGTC
Organism: Hordeum marinum; assembly: GCA_022496015.1. Lineage (NCBI taxonomy): Eukaryota > Viridiplantae > Streptophyta > Magnoliopsida > Poales > Poaceae > Hordeum > Hordeum marinum. The sequence goes on from CM039674.1 coordinate 89,874,828, forward strand.
TTGGAATGTTTGGTTAAGTTGGCAGGAGACATAATTCATCCACTAGATCCACAGTTTAGGACACCTCATCCAAGAGTTCAAAATCCCCAGTTTGCTCCGTTCTTCGACAATTGCATTGGAGCCATTGATGGAACACATATAGAGGTGGTTGTGCCAAAGACAGACCTCATCACACACATGAACCGAAAATCAACTACTACTCAGAATGTGCTAGCAATTTGTGATTTTGACTTGAGATTCACCTTCATCGTTACTGGGTGGCCTGGGTCGGTTCATGACATGAGGGTGTTCAAGGCAGCACTAGACAAATTTGGCAGCCACTTCCCACATCCTCCCCAAGGTACATTTAGATTGCAGTACACATTTCTTTGATCAGCCCGATGATTGATGTTTATCTAACAGTTTAACATTGTAGGGAAGTTTTATGTGGTGGACTCGGGATTCTCTAACCAACCTGGTTATCTTGCACCGTACAAAGGAACGAAGTACCATTTTCAAGAGTACAATCAAGGTCCACCGCCAAGAGGTAAAAAACAAACATTTAATCATAGACATTCCCAAATTCGCAATGCAATAGAGCGATGCTTTGGAGTACTGAAGAACAAGTGGAGGATTTTGTTGCACATGCCCTCTTATCCACCACCAAAGCAAAGTAAAATTATTTCATCATGCATGGCTTTACACAATTTCATTAGAGAGAGTAAATTGGAGGATAGAGATTTTGGAGAGTGTGATGATGATGAGGAGTTCATTCCAATGGTGGATGAGCCTAGTCGCCTACGACGCCGACGCCAACGACGAAGCCATGCAACTCAATCGCAGGGACAAAACTCGCGTGATGATCATAACATGAACGTTTTTCGTGATTGGATAGCGGAAGGACTGCATAGTAGGCAGTAATTGGTATTTGTTCTAGTATCGAACAATGTAATTTGTATTTGTTAGTGATGACTTATATGGATTTGAAATGGATTTGGATTTGTATTTGTATTTGTACGCATATCTGAAATGGATTTGTAAAATGAAATGGCGGAAAGACAAGAATGCCAGAAAAATAAACAGGATGAGAAGGTATGATCAAGTGACTTATAAGTCAGGTGACAACCAAACAGGCGTGACTTATAAGTCACTGGTTTTAAGTCACCTGACCTATAAGTCACCTGACTTATTGGAACCAAACAGGTACTAAAAGAGAGAGCTACACCCAAGACAGTACAAGAAAAACAATATTAGCGACCTCAATCATGTCCCAATCCCCATTTTGAAGGTCTTATCAAAGAAAACCACTCCATCCCCTTTCCCTAACTACCCCCCCCCACACACACAACACACACACTATATTCCTCTAAATCCTAGAATACGTTCTCACTGGGAAACCCAATCCAAAATCTCTAACCCTCGCGTCGTCTCCCTGGCGACTCGGGGGGAGAAAATCTCACCGGCCACCTACTCCCTCCACCTCCCTTCCTTCCCTTGTCGCTGCCCGAGGGGCTCGCCGGTGAAGCCCGGCCGGCTCCAGGGATGGCGGCGGCAGGGAGTTTTCTCTGGCTGCGTCGCGGATCTCGGAAGCCTGATCTCCCTCGGCGACGGACCGGCGGATCTGAGGACAGCTTCAGCTGAGGCCGGCGGCGGCGGCGGTTGGCCGAGGTGGGGCGCTGGCGCTCGAGGCCGCGCCGCCTCTGCCTCCGTTCGGTGGGCACGCAGCTGCAGATGCGGGCAGGAGGGCCCCGATCTGGGCTCACCCGGGCCTAGCGCTGGCTGGTGAGGCTGGGGCGGCGGATCTGCGTCGTCCTGGCTGTGCGGTGGAGTTTCCAAGCGGGGGCTCGTGCAGCGAGGGCTGCCGGCAGGTGGGCATGCCCGATCTGGGCATGTTCAGGCATGTGTTGGTGCTTACGGTCCGGCGGTGCATGGTGCTGGGGTTACGCGGAGTTAGGTGCAGTGCGGTTGGCTGGTGGTGGTGTCGTTGCGTGTGGATTCTCCACATGAAAATCTTGCTTGAGGCTATGGCAACATTTGTGGATGTTGTTTTTCTTTTTGAAGTCATCGCCGAGGAGATCCACCGTCTTCTACCTTTGTGATCCTTTCTCCGGGTGAAAAGCTAGATCCAGTTTGTCTGATCGGCAATGGTGTGTGCTTGGCTGCCTTACTTTGTTGGAAGCATCGCCTTGGAGAGGTTCCAGGTGGGAGCACACTTGGTTAGTGGTGGTGTGGATGATCGGGCTTCGGCGCTTGCCCAAGGATGCCTGTTGCACGTCGGTGTTGGCAGCATGAGCACACTTGACATGTTGTGAGCGCCGGACAAGTTTGTTTGTCCTCCTCTCGGGATTGGAGCGGCACATGTTTACCTCCTTTCGGACATGTCTTGTCACTCTAAGGTTGATGAGGTTGAAGAACACACTTGTGGCAAACATGCTCGATGCGGGTGTCCTTCTATGTTCTTGCAGCGAAGTCGAAGTCATTGGGTCGCGAGCGCGATGGGTGATATACGATGACACTGCAATGGCTGCGGTGTACTCCATTCTTCTTGTTTTGTTTTACCGGCGTCCCTGTATGTCATGTGTGCTGTTGTTCTAGTTTAGCTAGGTATGGTTGCCTGTTGTACAGGTTTTCGTCTGGTTTTTCTTTAATAAACCGAGCAGTTCTCGCCGTTGGCATACTTCTGAATGGAATCTTAGCAGCTCTCCTGCTAACTTTCAAAAAAATTCCTAGAATTGCTATTAATTACTGTTTTCTTCGTCTCATAATATAAAAGCATTTTGCGTTTTTGTCATATATGAGACGAAGAAAGTATTATTTTACTTAAAAATTGGGCATAATATTTTTTTATATTAGCTAAACCTAAAAAACTTATACAGTATTTTTTAGCTGGGCCCGTTTTTTTTTAGACAAGCCCAGCTTAGGTTTGGTGTGTTTAGATCGGACTTTATGATGCCCGGCCCAATCCAAGATCAGGCTTTACACGATGCCTGGCGCCCTGGCCCGGGCCTATCCAATATACCAGGCCTAGTCGGCACGATATTTCAGGTTCTCTATCCATCCCTTGTGTTGCTTTTCGCGGGTAGGTTTCCAAGCGAAGAAATGAACGGTTTCCTCGCAAAGCAGAGCGTCCGGAGAAGATTGGGGAATCCTGAAAAGGCAGCAGCAACCGACCGCCGACTGTCTCGTAGCCATCTCAAAAGCTCCCGTCAGAGAACAAGACACGCGGTGCCGCCTCCGTCTCTTCCAGAGGCATCCATCCGATCCACCAGCTTCCACTCCTCCCCATGGCCACAAAAGCTAAAGCGCGCACTGGCCGCCCACGTCTCTCCGGCCGTCCCCATATAACGGCGCTGCCCGGCACGCAGCAGATGCGAAACACATGACCACACGCATAGCTGAGGAGGCCAGGCACGTACCAGACGTCCCGAAGCTCCGATGGACGAGGGGAAATACCAGCAGGGCTGGCTCGCCGTCGGCCTGCCGCCGGCGCCGGTGCTCGCCGTCACCGGCATCGTGACCTTCTTCCTCTACCTGTCGTGGCAGATGGATGAGTTCGAGGAGCAGCTGCGCCACCGCACCCAGGCCGGCTTCTGGGTGCTCATGGTGCTGGGAGTCCTCGCCCTGGGCCTGCTCGCGCAGCATATGCTGTTCGACGGAGAGGGGAGGGTTGCCGTGCCGGCGGCGTGGCGAGGCCAGCCCGATGGCGGCTCCGGCACGTCGCCGTGGGGCGTCGCGGCCCTCGTGGCTCTGCTGCTGGTGCTAGTGTCTCACCGGTCCGACTTCCAGATATTCAAGCCACCGGGGTTTAGATGAGCATGTACGCATATGTTTTCTTCTTTTAAAGGAAAGTTATGTATCCCGATGCAGATAGCTATGACATAGTACTATATATAAATATAAATTAGTAAAAAGTGTTTTTGCCCGTCTGCATGATCAAGCAGGATAGCACACGTACAAAGAATTAAATTTGACCCTCAATTTTCATTTTTAAATATGATCGGTATATTTATAATTGGAGAAAGTTGTGACTGGAGTTGTGCCCAATGGAAGAAATTTTACGGTCTGAGTGAAAGCGAAGGACGGACCAAGGAGACGAGACAAGTCACAAGTAGGATTTATGATCGGGGATGTAAATAGAAATGCAAATTCTTCATGATCTGAATCTGGAGAGGTTTCTGATCACTGATGTTAGGAGTATTGGCAAATTTCTTTTGAGTTTGGAATATTATTATGTGAAGCCCTACACGCATGTGTGATATGTATTATGAGATTGAGTATGTTGTTGAAGTTGGCACATTGGTCCAGGATGACAGCTCGATAAGGGGACGACCAACGCTACATGCTGGACGGCTGCCTCATCTGCCACATCGACGCAATCGGTCCGGCTCGCGTAAAAGGTGATGCTTGCAGAGGCAGAGGAGCTCTTGCAGAGGAGTCCGGCTTTTCACTGACAAAAGCGTTGAAACAATGGTGGGTAAGGCAACTGGTGCTTTTCGTGATAGGGTGCTTTTTTTGTTTTGGACAAATCAATGAAAGAAAGGGAAAAGAACTAGTGACGGCAGAGTAGGAAATGGATCACTGCCACCATTGAGCAACTGTTGGTTTGGATAGTAGCTTCAATTAAAAAAGTTATGTGAAATGTATGGGGCATCACAAGGTGATGCCATCGTTGTACATGCCTTAAGAGAAACTCCTAATAAGATGTAGGAAAAGAATAAGACTAGAGATGAAGGTGACGTCGTGGATAAGAACCAATGTTTTAAATAGCCGGCTGTATAGGCTAGCAAATTTCCGTGTTTTGAACCTTTTATAAAAGTTACTTTTGTAAAAGTTTAGTCGGATCTGACCCTGTTCTTTCATCAAAGAAAAAAATGCAACTAGTTAGCAAGGTCACAGTAATTTGAAAAAATATGTGTGTCCGTGAGAATGCTTGCATACGTATATCAAACTGATTCTATTGATGATATTGGGATGACATATAGCACTTGCATTGACAGTTTGAAGAAATTTACGAAGTCTACCATTGACATATTTGGAGAAGAAGAATATCTCCAAGTTCCAAATGAAGAGGACAGCGAAAGAGTCCTTAAGATAGGTGCATCAATAGGATTTCTAGGAATGCTTCGAAGTATCAACTACATGCATTGAAAGTGAAAGCTTTGCCCTATGACATTGCATGAACAATTCGAACAAAAGAAAGGTAAAGATGCAACTATAATTCTAGAAGTTGTCGTATCAAGTGGCCTATTGATTTGGCATTTATATTTTGTATTGCCAGGATCTAACAATGACTTGAATGTTCAGCACAGATCCCATCTATTTTCAAGGCGTGCAGCTGGAGAGGCACCTCCAGTGAATCTCGTAATCAATGATCCCTGGCCTACTATCTCTCGCATGGGTATATTTTTTGAAGATAATATCAAACCCTCAAGGTAACAAGAATACTCACTTTGCTAGAAAAGAAGTTTGGGGAAACTGGCAAAAGTTGTTCCCAAACATTTTTCTCAGAATTTTAGGGTTATCCCATAAAATTGGTTTTATGAGAAGATATTTAGGTAAACTGTTGGAGTTGCTCTAAGAGCATCTCTAGCAGATCTTGTAAACTGGACCATCCAGCAAAATAATTGTCGATTTAGGGGGCCAAGGTGAAACTGTCGGCCCGAATATATCCCGTATAATCGTTCATCCTGATTTTTTTAGGCATCCTCCAAACCATGACCCATTTTCTTCATATCTATGGGAGGAGCTCTTGTTTTTGCTGGCTTCCGTTCCCACCCCACTCCCTGCGACACGTTGCCATCGCACCTCCGTGTCGGTTCTTGCTGCCTCCGGCTGCCCCACGTCGTCTGTTAGCTCCACACACCGCGCCACATCCATTCCACCAAGTTTGAGTGCAGGGGGTGGCCATTTGTGTCCGCGGGACTGAGGAGCTCCCCGCAACACTGCCCCCCTCCCCAAACCGCGACCGCGCCACCCCCACGGGCGGCCGGCCACGTCCAGCGCCTCCCTCCGCCAGCCCCCTCCCCTTCCCTTCCCCTCCTTGCCGCCGTCGCCGGCTCCCTCCGCGGGCCTGGCCCACGCGACGCTGGTGGCGGCGGCCCCCTGCCCTTCCCCTCCAGGAGCTCCTCCGGCGCGGGACGGACCAGCTCCAGGCGGTGCACTCACGCGGCGGCGGTCCTGCGGGGTCGGGGTGGACGCTGGGCAGAGGCCATGTCGTTGGCGGCGGGGCGTTGTGCCAGTGCGGGCTGGTGGCGCCCGCCAAGCCCAAATCTAGGCCCTTAGGGCCTCATCTAGGCCTGAGCGGGCTGACTGCAACGCGTGGTTCGACGCAGCCCTCGGGAGGTGGTGGCGGTGTGTCTGGCTGGTGGTGGGTGGTGGCTTGGTTGCCGGCGTGCATCAACGCGGTGGTCGGGGCTTTGCGGGCCCGATCTGGGCCCGACCGGGCCTGGGTGGCCTGGTTTGCCTCGGTTGCCGGTGTGCAGACGGCAATCCGCGTTGGTGCCGGAGGCACGGGACTCCGGCGTGATGGCGGTGGAGGTGGCTCCCTCCTGTGGGGCTCCCATGCTCCCGCCCTCGCCCCTGGACGCTTCTCGTCTCTGCTCTCTTGACCTCGTGGTGGTGTTCGCAGCGGAGCGGCGTGGATGTGTACAAGACCGTGGTGGCGCGTGCTTGCGGGTGGCAAGTTGATTGAATGGCTCCAGTTCGGGTGGCGGTGCTTGGGGGGCTGGAGAAATCCCTGCTAGCTCATCCGGCTTCGACGCGGTGACGCTTGAGGATGCCACCATTCCTTCCTGAAGGGTGTCGATGCTTCCCATCCGCCGCTCCATGTCGTGTGCCGGGGGAAACCCTAGGACATGTCCGGGCAGCAACGTCGTGGGCGTCGCATCCCTTCTTGAAGGTGCTGCTTAGGGATGCGATGGTCCGGTGCCAGGGCGCATGGTGGGACGCAGACGGAGGGCGCAGCGGTGCCGGTTCATCCGTGCTTGCCGAGCTGCCGTTGTTAGCATTTTTTTTTTCTTTTTTTCGTTTGGGCTTGATGTGTTGTTCGCCCCAGCAATTACCGTGTGATCCGTGGTCATTGCTTTATAATATAAAGCGGGGGGAAACCCTATTTCGAGTAAAATTTCTGTCCGCGGGCTCGCGCTCGCCGCCAATGCCATGATCCATTTGGTTCCGACGCGAGTGAGCCTCGAAATCGGTCATGGTCGCCTGCACGCGCCGGAGTAAGGGGTTTCAGCTTGATTTGCTTCTACAGTTGTGGAAGAAGATAGGGCTGTCGGTTTTGCTTCGGCTGGCAGGAAGAAGAAAGGGTTGGCCGGCTTTGCTTTGGTGAAGTTATGTCCAATGCCTGCCTATGCATTTCCCGGTTATTTTAATTCAATTTCAATAGGTGAGGTTTGGGTGAAATTCATGGGTGTGCATTTTTTAGATGGATTGGAGTTCGTCCCCGTCGGATGATTCAGACATAGAAGAGATGATCCTCAACAAGATGTCAACACTCTAGTATTGTTGCCTCTCATGGACGAATTTGAGACGGGCTCGAAGAAAAAGCGCCTCGGATCCACTGTTTGCCGGCTATGCATTCCTCGCAGCCGAGTTCTCAACGACAAGATGGTTATAAAGGACTAATTCGTTGAGTACCGACATATCCGGCTCACCTATTTCTTAGGCAATACTGAATGTGTAGGTCTATTTTCTTGCTCATCGTGGAAGTGTTTGAGCAAAATTACCTTTTTTCACTCAGCGTATGAATGTCGGCAGTTTGTTTGGCTTTAGTGCATATATAAAAAATATTGGCTGCAATGAGAGTGATTGCATATGGTTTCTCCAGCGATTACGTGGATTAATATCTTCACATTGGACAAGATACCACCATCAAGTGCATCCGTGTCTTTGCGAAGACAAGATACATGTTTTTAGCCCGGAGTACCTTCGAGCCCCAAACGACAAAGACACAAAGAATCTCATGGCAATGAACGAAGCAAGGGGATGGCCGCGTATGCGAGGTAGTATTGATTGCATGCATTGAAGGTGGAAGAACTGTTCGGTGGCTTGGGCAGGGCAATACACCGGCCACAAACGTAAACCCACCATTGTGCCTGAATTGTGGCCTCACATGATATATGAATTTGGCATTGTTTCTTTGGTTTCTCGTGATCTCTCAATGATAACAATGTCTTGTAGCGATCTCATCTATTTGCTCAGCTAGCTAGTGGCAAAGCTCCCGCTTACAACTATATCGTCAATGGCTATAACTATACCATGGGGTACTATCTTGCCGACGGTATTTAATCATCATGGTAATTTTTTTTGAAGAGAAGATATCTTGTGAGCCCAAAATTAAGGAACACAAAACTTTTGCCAAAAAAAGAAAGATGCTTGCTGAAATGATATTGAGAAGGCATTTGGTGTGTTGCATGCTCGGTTTACCATTGTTCTGAGGTCCCGCTCGCTTCTGGGATACTTTAGAAACATCATGATTGCTTGTGTAATTTTAACCAACATGGTTATTGAGGATGAGGGGAATTTAGATTTAGAGTTTAATTATGAAAAAGTTGATAGCCGTGTGAAGCCTACGAGGGATGAAGATGAGATCAGTGTATTTCTTCAGACCTACGGGAAGATCCAGAACCGTGATTTCCACCACCAACTCAAGCATGGACTTACTGAGCATCGTTGGCAACTCTATGGGGATAGATTTCCATTTTCATTCATTTGTATTTGTGTGTGATTTGGACATGTGATAATAATTCAAATTCAAACATTTGTTGTAACAAGAACGATTGTTGTATTGTGAATTGTTTTTCGAACCATTTATATTCATATGTTTAATTTATATTATGATTCTATTCGGTTCATAATGTTGAAAATCAAGAATTTACAAAGCTATAAACTTTTTTACGGCACCGCGAGCCCTCCGATGCATAACAGATCCGGTAAACGTACGCGTCCCATGACATTTGCGGGATGTGTTCACGGAATCTGTTTCGTGCCGGAGGGCTCGCGGTACAACAAAAAAGTTTTAGGGAAGCCCTAAATGATTTTTGCGGGATGCCTGTTCCGCTAGACTTCTCTAAGACCGTATATACCGTTCTCTTTTTTCTGTTTATCTGAGTGCACATGAGTGTGCTGGAAAAAGAAATCCTGGCTAAACTATGGGTTTTTCTGAAATCAGAGTATGCTTCCTGTTGGTTTACAATGACGATTCTCATATTACAGTAGCCTAGTGAGTCGGTACTGATTATCTCACAAATTTATTGTGTGTGTATAGTTGATTTTGCTTTCCCAATATGGATCAAAGTGAACTGACACAATAGTCCAGGACGTCATCTACCTCATGCTTCAGCCGTCATTGCCCCAACCCACGACGTCATCCAAACCTGGGGACCCACGTCCGAGCAGCTCCTGCGCCATGGCGCGGGACGCCGTGGATCTAATAGATGCGCCCGGCCGTTGTCGCCTAGTTGTTCGACGCCTGGATGCTTCTGCATTCTTGCTAATCGCGCGGCGCGGCGGCGGCAGCGGCAAAGCAATGCCTCAGCCGCTCATGACCAATCTCTTTTCTGTTTTGTTCGTCGATACCTGCATATGCAGGAATTGACTTCTTCCCCGCCGATCAAAAGTTCGGACGCTATGTCTATCAAATCTTTTTTAGCTTTTTCCAATACTACCATCGTCTCTAATTTAAATAATGTGGGTGTTAGTGTTGAAAAGAATGAGAAGGATATTTTCATTTCGACTAACGCTTTGAAACATTTGGAATTTGACCGGTTAAAAGTTATTCCACATGTTTCGAGAAAATCTTATGCATGAGGAGGAGCTACATGCCACATCAGATGGTCAGCTACTCTCTCATTTAGCAGGAGCGGTTTCGGACGTGGGTCTAGATGAACCCGGGCTTAGTTCATTGATTAAGCGTAAATCGAAGACCGCACGTTCAAAAAAAAATTAGTAAGTCTCAGAAGAGGAGGGCGAAGTGTTCAAAATCTCCTATTGGTTCCTCATGAATGGAATGTTTTTTAATAGCAGAGGTCTTCATGACTTGGCTAAAAATTTATTCACTGCGGAAAAGTAATAGGGAATACAATCTAGATTTTTTGGCTATCTCTGAAACGGGGAAACGTGATTTCTCGGTGAGTCTGCTTAACCGTCTTTCGGGCGGGATGGACTTTACTTGGATTTCACGACCGCCTAGAGGTCGTTCTGGGGGCATTCTACTTGGCGTAAATACAGAGACTATGGATGTTTTGGTCAGTTCGGATGGTGAGTTTCACGTTAAACTCCATATTCGCAACAAGGCCGACAACCTCACATGGACCCTCGTCGCTGTGTATGGGGCAGCCCAGGATGAGTTCAAGGCTGATTTTCTACGTGAATTGGTTAATCTTGCGAAAGATAATCCCTATCCCATTCTTATAGGTGGGGATTTCAATTTGCTTCGATTTCCCAATAAGAAAAGCCGCGGTAGGTTTGATAATCATTGGCTTTTCCTTTTCAACGCTGTCATTAACAGTCTAGATTTGCGAGAGGTTTTCATGATTGGAAGACAATTCACTTGGGCGAACAGTCTTCCTGAACCGACATACGAGATACTAGATCGCGTTTTAATGGATACCGACTGGGAATCTAAATTTCCTATGGTGTCTGTTCGTGCTCTACCTCGTATCGAGTCTATATCAGACCATGCACCCATTCTCCTAAATACTGGTTTCCCACGATCACCACATAGACGCAAGTTCAAATTCGAACTTGGATGGTTGCTTCGGGATGGCTTCCATGATATGGTCAAGGAGGTGTGGGAGAAACCCGTGGCTGGGTCTACCCCAATACATAGATGGAATAATAAAATACGTGCATTACGTAAGTTCCTTAGGGGTTGGGCCAGGCATACGGTGGGTATCCTCAAGGAGAAGCTTCGTCTTTCATCTATTATTGATGAATTAGAAGCTTTGGCAGAGGTTAGACCTTTATCTGAGCATGAAATCGAGATCAAGAGTCATTCAAATGCACAGATAGCTAACATGCTGCATGAAGAGGAACTCAAATGGTATCAACATTCTAACTCTCAGTTTATCCTGAAAGGTGATTCGAATACTAGATATTTTCATGGAGTCGCCAATGACAGACACCGGAAGAAACTTATTCATTCCCTGCAACAGGATGAGGGTACGATTGAGGGGCATGAGCAACTTAAATCTTATATCACTAATTATTATAAAAATTTGTTCGGAGCCCCAGAGGAAGGAAACTTCTCGATGGATGAGTCACGAACAGATGATATCCCCCAAGTTTCTGATGAGGGAAACAACCTTCTAACAACCCCATACTCCGAGGATGAAGTTAGAAAGGCGGTTTTCCTTATGGAGCATAACAAAGCCCCAGGTCCGGATGGTTTTCCCGCTGAGTTCTATCAGAACTTTTGGGAAATCATCAAACCGGACCTACTACTTTTGTTTAGCGACCTTCATGCTGGCCAACTAGAATTGTTTTGCTTAAACTTCGGTGAGATTATTTTATTACCTAAGGTTAATGAGGCTGAAAGGATACAACAATATAGACCTATTTGTCTCCTTAATGTTAGTTTTAAATTTTTCACGAAGGTTGCGACCATTAGGCTAAATTCGGTTGCTGAACATGTGGTTCGTCCTTCACAGACTGCTTTTATGCAAGGCAGACACATCCTAGATGGAGTTGTTATCCTTCATGAAACAGTCCATGAATTACACCAGAAAACGTTGAATGGGGTGATACTCAAAATAGACTTTGAAAAGGCTTATGACAAAGTCAAATGGCCTTTTCTTCAGCAGACTCTCAGAATGAAAGTTTTTTCGACAGAGTGGCAATCTATGATCCATAACTTCATTTCTGGAGGTAGTGTTGCCATTAAGGTCAATGATGACGTTAGACACTATTTCCAAACGAAGAAGGGATTGCAACAAGGTGACTCAGTATCGCCCATGCTATTCAATATAGTGGCGGATATGCTAGCGGTCATGATTGAGCGAGCCAAGGCTGATGGCCAAATTGATGGGTAGTAAATCATCTAGTTGATGGTGCTCTATCTATACTTCAATATGCCGATGATACGATTCTCTTCATGGATCATGACCTCGAGAAAGCAAGAAATATGAAACTGATTTTAGCAGCATTCGAGCAACTCTCGGGTCTTAAGATTATTTTTCATAAAAGTGAATTGTTTTGCTTTGGCGACGCTCAGGACGAGGCCCACCTGTACGCTGAATTGTTCGGATGCGGGTTGGGCCAGTTTCCGATCACATATTTGGGGATACCGATACATTATCGGAGACTCACAAATGCTGAATGGAAACACGTCGAGGAGAGACTGCAAAAAAGACTTAGCAGTTGGAAAGGTAAGCTGCTGTCTCTGGGTGGAAGATTGGTCCTCATAAACGCAGTACTAAGTAATATGGTACTATATATGATTTCCTTCTTTCAGTTGCCGAAAGGAGTTTTACATAGATTGGATTATTTCCGATCAAGATTCTTTTGGCAAGGAGATAGCGAGAGAAAGAAATATCGACTGGCCAAATGGAATGTGGTTTGTCGTCCCAAAGACCAAGGCGGGTTAGGCATTCATAACCTTGAGGTTAAGAATAGGGCCCTCCTTGGCAAATGGTTATTTAGATTACTGTCGAAAGATGGTGTATGACAAACCCTCCTAAGGAGGAAATATGTGGGGTCCAAGGCGGTATCTCAAGTATACTGGAAGCCTGAGAATTCATACTTTTGGTCGGGTCTAATGGCTACGAAGAAATATTTCTTCTGTTACGGATCCTTCTCCGTTAAGGACGGATCAGAAATTGGATCAGAAATTAGATTTTGGGAGGACAAGTGGCTAGGAAATGCCACACTCAGGGAATAGTATCCGGCTCTATACAACATTGTGCGTCACATGGGTGATACTATCGCCACGGTAATGGAATCATTTCCCCCAAATGTGACGATCAGAAGAGATTTAATTGGACCCAGACTCCAATCGTGGAACATCCTACTTCAGCGGTTGGCCACGGTGCAATTGTCACTTGGGTCCGATGTATTCCGATGGAACCTCCATGGCAATGGTCAATTCTCAATGGAGTCCATGTATAGAGTGTTAATCCAGTCTGATGTGCCAGTTGATAATAATAAGAAGATCTGGTCGATGAAGATAGCTCTTAAGAATAAATTTTTTGCATGATATCTTCGTTGCAGAGTCATTCTTACTAAAGATAACCTTATTAAGAGGAATTGGCATGGGAGTTCACAATGTGTCTTTTGTCATCATGATGAGACAACAAAACATTTATTCTTTCAATGCAAATTGGCTCGTTCTAGATGGTCGGTCATCCAAATAGCTTCCGGCTTGTATCCTCCCTGTAGTGTTGCTAATGTATTTGGCAACTGGTTACATGAGATTGATCACAAGTTTAGAACTCTTCTCAGGGTGGGAGCGCTTGCCGTTATTTGGTCACTTTGGCTATGTAGAAATGATAAGGTTTTTAATGATAAAAGTACTTCTCTGATGCAGGTTATCTACAGATGTATCGGGACTCTTCGTTTATGGTCCTCTCTACAGCGTGTGGAGAATCGAGACCTGTTTATGGAGGTATGTACACGATTGGAGGTTACGACGAAGGATACTTTTACCCAACATGGGTGGCAGCATGATCTTAGTATTGGCCAACCTCCGCTTTAGGCATTATACGGACTCTACATGTCTCTTTGTATGTCGCCTTTTTTTTTGTTTGTGTATGAGGACCTTGTTCGGCTGTGTGCATCTCAGTTATGCAGAGACGGTGTAATGCTTAATACTATTAAATAATAAAGCGTCCCTTTTCGAAAAATCTATCCGTCATTGGTTCATCTAGTTTTGTCAGCTAATTTGTAGTCGAACGTGCTGAAAGATTGGATGAAGAATTGCTCGTACGTACAACGATTTTGTAATGCTCGGTGAACAACTCGATCGAATCAGGCTACTCTCAGTTAGATATACAGAATTACAGATACAATTGAAATAACTTCTCTGCTTAATTTCAAGCTACGACTGCAACTTGTTTCTACAACAATCTTCTGTAAACCCAATCCCTTTTGTCAGGTATACATGACAGATAAATCACCATTAACGTGCGGCGAGCTTCAGAAATCAGAACTGATCGATTCATAGCCACAGATGGCAAAATAACTTGTACTAGTATACTAGTGCAAGAAATGAAGTTCAGTTCTTATCTAGTGAGGTATACAACCAACCAACAAATGAAGTGCTAATTACAAACAATCAACACGCATGAACGAACAAATTAAGGGCCAGACATGCGTCAGTCATGATCCAACAGAGAAGAGATTACTGAACTGCATCCTTCGTCGATTCCAGAGGTAACAGCGACGACCAACAGTTGAATCACCATTCGAGCACCATAGATTCCAGAGGTAACAGGGGATGCAAATTTTGGAAGAACGCACGGAAGTTCGACCAACGCTACTGCCAGCCTACGGCCTAGGAGAGACTAGAAAGTAGCTACGGATCATCAAGCAAACGACGACGGGCCAATGAAGAAAGCAGCTACGGATCATCAAGCGAGCGAACGAAGACGCCTCGATCGATCACCAGGGGCCCAACATACCCTGGAGGGCGGTGGTGGCCTCGTCGGTGCAAGCCTGTAGCTTCCCCGCGGCGAGGTTGCGGGCGGTGCCGGCGTGCCTCTGCTCGTCGGCGATGCGGGCGGCCACGTTCGGGGCGCCGGGGTGGTCGAGGAGGTAGTGGATCACCGTCAGGAACCCGCGGCACCAGTCGATGTACTCGCACCCTGAGTCCGCGTGCGGGTAGGCGACCTGGAGCCTGGCGAGGGTGGCCCCGATCACGGCGTTCGGGGCGACGAGCTCCTGGATGGAGGCGAGCGGCGCGGCCGGGTTGCGGCTGCCTCCGCCGAGCCCGAGGCGCTCGAGCGCCAGCATGTTGGCCGCCGCGAGGAGGAGGTGGTGATGCGCGTGATCGAGCGCCTCCATCGCGAGGAGGATGTTGGCGCGCGCGGCCGCCACGTCCGCGACTTGGATCGGCGCCTCGATCAAGGGGCGCGCCGCCGCCAGCCGCTCGCCGGCGGCGCCGCAGCCCGCGACCACCCGGTGCTGCAGGCTCTGCAGGAACAGCGCCTTCCACGCCACCTCTGGATGCATCTCGCTCTCTCTGTCTCTCGCTCGCTCTCGCGGTGGTTAGTCTGCGCGTTTGTCTCTGGAACTTTTTTCCGGTGGCCGGCTTCTCGCGTGCCCGTCGCGGCGTGCGGCTCGTTAAATAGGCGGCCAGCTGCCAGCCTGGCGAGGCGGGCCCCACGGCCGTAACTGCCCACTCACCCCCGCCGAAACCCCAAGGTGAAAAGTGAAAAAGAAAGGAGCCCGTGGTTGGAGAGAATGGATATCGGAGAGGGGTGGAAAGAGGTCAGAGACGCAGTAAGAAAGTGATTTCTCGTGATGGTTTTTCCTCCAAGCCAGCCACGTTACTTCCGCCTCGTCTTCTCTATTTCTACACCCTCGCGCCGTGCAGCCCGTTGTGTGCCCTACGCGAAGCATACAATGAGGGATTTTGTTTCTCTTTTATCTTCCCATATGTTAAAGGACAGACATAACTACCAAACATTATGTTCTTAAACACCATTACTGAACGATTTGCTTCGTAGCAGTCGAGTGTGATTCTTCCTTTGTCCTTGTCTCGCATGCATGTACACTATTAACCTAAGTAATCATGATTGCTAAACAAAAAAATATGTGACCATGCGCGTGCATGCATGTAGCTTGTTTGCCACAAACTAATAAAGAAATGGATGACATCAGCAAAAGATTCTCTTTATTTTGAAACCTCAAAATATTTTGTAGCTCAAAGCACCGATTGAAAAACTATTTTCACATAAAAGACTCGTCGTGATGAGACCTTCAAAACTAAATCCCATGTTGGTATGTTTTGACGATCTTTTTTTTCAGGTCAGAAGTTATCATGCCCGTAGTAATAACTTATCATGATATTTACACTGAAGTTACCAGAGGTGTTTCAACTATCTTTTTTTGCCCGGGTCGAAAATTTACCAGGATGTTTATAAGTAAATTATCATGTCTACAGTACCGCCTACCATCGGTGACGTGCCTCGGCCATAGGGTGAGGTCCACATGCCGACATGACATGACTCACTTTATAAACAGAACTTTGTGGGTCGTGTCAGTTCAGGGCTGTTTAGGTGTGTGTCGGGTTGTGCCGTACCCGCCCTGTTGGCCACCTATAATCATGTCCGTGGTGCGTAAAATACCATGCTATTTAAGCAAAAATTATCGGGTGTATGTGGAGTTTCATCAACGCCCTCCCCCTCACCCCGTCTCCAAAAGTTACTAGGACCGGTGTACATAAGTTATCGGGTCTACGATGTGTGAGTTACCATGCTATTCACACAAAAGTTACTGATAGGATATTTCATCAACTCTCCCTGCCCCGTCACCAAAGTTACCATGACCGAGGTACATAAGTTATCAACTCCATGATGTGTGAGTTACCATCTATTCACACGAAAGTTACCGAGGAGGTATTTCATCAACCCTCCCCCCATACCAAAGTTATCAGGACCGAGGTGCATAAGATATCAGGTCCGTGGTGTGTGAGTTACCATGTTATACACATAAAAGTTATCACAGGATATTCCATCGACCGCCCCTGTCCCCTCTCCCTCGGCGCCAAAGTTACCAGGATCGGGGTATATAAGTTATCAGATCTGCGATGTGTGAGTTACCATCTATTCACAGAAAAGTTACCAGGGGGATATTCTCACCCCCGCCACACTTGCGAAAATTACCCAAGGTGTACAATGTGTGAGTTACCATGCTATTAACATTAAAGTTACCGTGGGTATATTTCATAACCCCCACCCCGCGCGTGAAAATTATCCAAGGGTGTACATAAGTTATCATGTCTTAGGGATGTAAAAAAGTCATGTTATCTGCACATAAGTTATCATGGTGTGTTTCAATAACTCTCCCATCTCTAGCCCGTCGCCAAAGTTATCAGGACTAGGGTGCATTGGTTATCTGGTTTGTAGTGTGTGAGTTACCATGCTATTCACGCAAATGTTACCGGGTGGTATATTTCATCACCACCCCCAACCGCCCCACGCATCGCCAAAAGTTACCATGACCGGGGTGTTGGAAATATGCCCTAGAGGCAATAATAAAGTGGTTATTATTGTATTTCCTTGTTCATGATAGTTGTCTATTGTTCATGCTATAATTGTGTTAACCGGAAACCATAATACATGTGTGAATACATAGACCACAACATGTCCCTAGGGAGCCTCTAGTTGGCTAGCTCGTTGATCAATAGATGGTCACGGTTTCATGACCATGGACATTGGATGTCATTGATAACGGGATCACATCATTAGGAGAATGATGTGATGGACAAGACCCAATCCTAAGCATAGCACAAGATCGCGTAGTTCGTCTGCTAAAGCTTTTCAATGTCAAGTATCGTTTCCTTAGACCATGAGATTATGCAACTTCAGGATACTGTAGGAATGCTTTGGGCGTGCCAAACGTCACAACGTAACTGGGTGGCTATAAAGGTGCACTACGGGTATCTCCGAAAGTGTCTGTTGGGTTGGCACGAATCAAGACTGGGATTTGTCACTCCGTGTGACGGAGAGGTATCTCTGAGCCCACTCAGTAAGACATCATCATAATGATCTCAATGTGACTAAGGAGTTAGCCACGAGATGATGTATTATGGAACGAGTAAAGAGATTTTCCGGTAACGAGATTGAACAAGGTATAGAGATACCGACGATCGAATCTCGGGCAAGTATCATACCGATAGACAAAGGGAATTGTATACGGGATTGACTGAATCCCCGACATCATGGTTCATCTGATGAGATCATCATGGAGCATGTGGGAGCCAACATGGGTATCTAGATCCCTCGGTTGGTTATTGACCAGAGAGGTGTCTCGGTCATGTCTACGTGTCTCCCGAACCCGTAGGGTCTACACACTTAAGGTTCGATGACGCTAGGGTTATAGGGAAATGGTATACGTGATTACCGAAGGTTGTTCAGAGTCTCGGATGAGATCCGGGATGTCACGAGGAGCTCCGGAATGGTCCTAAGGTAAATATTGATATATAGGAAGTCCAGTTTTGGTCACCGGAAAGTTTTCGGGCTCATCGGTAGTGTATCGGGAGTGCCGGGAGGGTGCCGGAGGACCCCGGGAGGGGTGTGAAGACCAAAGGACTTCATGGGCTGTTAGAGGAGGTGCACCAGCCCTTATTGGCCTGGCCAAGTCCTTCCGGAAAGGCCCATGCGGCTAGGGATAAGAAGATAAGGCTAAAGAAGATTCAAAAGGAAGAGATCCACCTCCCTTGTGGGAGGTGGGCTCCTCCCTAGCTTCGGCCGAAGCTCTCCTCCTTGGAGGAGGGGCCAAGGCAGCCCTCCCTCTCCCTCCTCCTATATATACTTGAGGTTTTGGCTGTTTTGAGACAAGATTTGATCTCTCTCCCACGGCGCAGCCCTACCTCTCTTCTTTCTCCTCCGCAGTGCTTAGGCAAAGCCCTGCCGGAATACCTTGCTGTTCCACTACCACCACGCCGTCGTGCTGCTGTTGGAGCTCTTCCCCAACCTCTCCTTCCTCCTTGCTGGATCAAGGCGTAGGAGACGTCACTGAGCTGCACGTGTGTTGAACGCGGAGGTGCCGTTGTTCGGCGCTGAGATCGGAGCCCACCGAGATCTGAATCGCTACGAGTACGACTCCACCAACCACGTTCTTGTAACGCTTCCGCTTAGCGATCTTCAAAGGTATGAAGATGTAATCTCTCCCCACTCGTTTCTGGTTTCTCCATAGATAGATCTTGCTGATTTTTTGATTTACTACTACGTGTCCCAACAGTGATATCAGAGCTAGGTCTATGCCTATAATCTATGCACGAGTAGAACACAAAGCAGTTGTGGGCGTCGATCTTGTTAATTTGCTTACCACTACTAGTCTCATCTTGATTTGGCGGTATTGTGGGATGAAGCGGCCCGGACCAACTTTACACGTACGCTTACGTGAGACCGGTTCCACCGCCTGACATGCACTTGTTGCATAAGGTGGCTAGCGGGTGTCTGTCTCTTCCACCTTAGTCGGATTGGATTCGATGAAAAGGGTCCTTATGAAGGGTAAATAGCAATTGGCATATCACGTTGTGGTTTTGGCGTAGGTAAGAAACTTTCTTGCTAGAAACCTATAGCAGCCACGTAAAAAACTTGCAACTACAAATTAGAGGACGTCTAACTTGTTTTTGCAGCATGTGCCTTGTGATGTGATATGGCCAAAAGGATGTGATGTGCTGCATTGTGATGTATGATATTGATCATGTTCTTGTAATAGGATTCACAACTTGCATGTCGATGAGTATGACAACCGGCAGGAGCCATAGGAGTTGTCTTATTTTATTGTATGACCTGTGTGTCAATCATAAACGCCATGTAATTACTTTACTTTATTGCTAAACGTTAGCCATAGTAGTATAAGTAATAGTTGGCGAGACAACTTCATGAAGAAACAATGATGGAGATCATGGTGTCGTGCCGGTGACAGTGATGATCATGGTGCCCCGAAGATGGAGATCAAAGGAGCAAGATGATATTGGCCATATCATGTCACTATATTGATTGCGTGTGATGTTTATCATGTTTACATCTTATTTGATTAGAACGACAGTAGTAAATAAGATGATCTCTCAATAAAATTTCAAGAAAGGTGTTCACCCTAACTGTGCACCGTTGCTAAGGATCGTTGTTCCGAAGCACCACGTGATGATCGGGTGTGATAGGTTCTAATGTTCGCATACAACGGGTGTAAGCCAAATTTACACACGCGAAACACTTAGGTTGACTTGACGAGCCTAGCATGTACAGACATGGCCTCGGAACACGGAAGACCGAAAGGTCGAACATGAGTCGTATAGAAGATACAATCAACATGGAGATGTTCACGATGGATGACTAGTCCGTCTCATGTGATGATCGGACACGGGCTAGTTGACATGGATCATGTGTCACTTGGATGACTAGAGAGATGTCTATCGAAGTAGGAGTTCATTAAATAATTTGATTATGTGAACTTAATTATCATGAACTTAGTCTAAAATTGTCTTTACAATCTATATTGTAGATCCAATGGCCAACGCTAATGCCAACCTCAACTTCAACGCGTTCCTAGAGAAAACCAAGCTGAAAGATGATGGAAGCAACTATGCGGACTGGGTCCGTAGCTTGAGGATCATCCTCATAGCTTCCAAAAGATTGTATGTCCTTGATGCACCGCTAGGTGGCGCACCCGTTCTCCCAGCAGAGCAAGACGTTGCGAACGCTTGGCATTCACGCTACGATGATTACTCCCTTGTTCAGTGCGGCATGCTTTACAGTTTAGAACCGGGGCTCCAAAAGCGTTTTCAGCAACACGGAGCATATGAGATGTTCCAAGAGCCGAAACTGGTTTTCCAAGCTCATGCCCGGGTCGAGAGATAGGACGTCTCCGACAAGTTCTTCAGCTGTAAGATGGAGGAGAACAGTTCTATCAGTGAGCACATCCTCAAGATGTCTGGGCTACACAACTGCTTGACTCAGCTAGGAGTTAATCTCTCGGATGACTCGGTCATTGACAGAATCCTCCAGTCGCTTCCACCTAGATACAAGAGCTTTGTGATAAACTACAACATGCAAGGGATGGAGAAGTCCATTCCTGAGTTGTACTCGATGCTGAAATGAGCGGAGGTCGAGATCAAAAAGGAGCATCAAGTGTTGATGGTAAATAAGACCACTAGTTTCAAGAAAGGCAAGGGTAAGAAGAACTTCAAGAAGGACGGCAAAGCTATTTCCGCGCCCAGTAAGCAAGTTGCCGGGAAGAAGAACAAGAATGGACCCAAGCCTGAGACTAAGTGCTTTTATTGCAAGGGTACCGGTCACTAGAAGCGGAACTGCCCCATGTACTTAGCAGATAAGAAGGCTGGCAACGTTAAAGGTATATGTGATATACTTGTTATTGATGTGTACCTAACCAGTGCTCGTAGTAGCTCCTGGGTATTTGATATCGGTGCAGTTGCTCACATTTGTAACTCCAAGTAGGAGCTGCGGAATAAGCGGAGACTAGCGAAGGACGAGGTGACGATGCGCGTCGGGAATGGTTCCAAGGTCGATGTGATTGCCGTCGGCACGCTACCTCTGCATATACCTTTGGGATTAGTTTTAAACCTTAATAATTGTTATTTAGTACCAGCTTTGAGCATGAACATTGTATCTGGATCTCGCTTGATACGAGATGGCTACTCATTTAAATCTGAGAATAATGGTTGTTCTATTTATATGAGAGAAATGTTTTATGGTCATGCCCTACTGGTCAATGGTTTATTTTTGATGAATCTCGAACATGATGTTACACATGTCCATAGTGTGAGTACCAAAAAGTGTAAGGTTGATAACGATAGTCCCACTTACATGTGGCACTGCCGCCTTGGTCATATTGGTGTCAAACGCATAAAGAAGCTCCATGCTGATGGACTTTTGGAGTCTCTTGATTTTGAATCATTTGACACGTGCGAACCATGCCTCATGGGCAAGATGACCAAGACTCCGTTTCCCGGAACAATGGAGCGAGCAACTGACTTGTTGGAAATAATACATACCGATGTATGCGGTCCAATGAGCGTCGAGGCTCGTGGTGGCTACCGTTATGTTCTCACCCTCACTAATGACTTGAGCAGATATGGGTATGTCTACTTAATGAAACACAAGTTTGAAACCTTTGAAAGGTTCAAGGAATTTTAGAGTGAGGTACAGAATCAACATGATAGGAAAATAAAGTGCCTATGATCTGATCATGGCAGAGAATATTTAAGTCACGAGTTTGGCACGCACCTAAGGAAATGTGGAATTGTTTCACAACTCACGCCGCCTGGCACACCTCAGCGAAATGGTGTGCCTGAACGTCGTAATCGCACTCTATTGGATATGGTGCGATCTATGATGTCTCTTACCGATCTACCGCTATCATTTTGGGGATATGCATTAGAGACTGCCGCATTCACTTTAAATAGGGCACCGTCAAAATCCGTTGAGACGACACCGTATGAATTATGGTTTGGAAAGAAACCTAAGCTATCGTTTCTTAAAGTTTAGGGATGCGATGCTTATGTGAAGAAACTTCAACCTGAGAAGCTCGAACCCAAAGCGGAAAAGTGCGTCTTCATAGGATATCCCAAAGAGACTATTGGTTATACCTTGTACCTCAGATCCGAAGGCAAAGTCTTTGTTTCTAAGAATGGATCCTTTCTTGATAAAGAGTTTCCCTCAAAAGAAGTAAGTGGGAGGAAAATAGAACTTGATGAGGTAATTGTACCTCCGCTCGAACCGGAGAGTAGCGTAGCACAGGAAGTTGTTTCTGTGGAGCCTACACCGGCTAGAGAGGAAGTTAATGATGATGATCATGAAACTTCAGATCAAGTTACTGTTGAACGTCGAAGGTCCACTAGGACACGTTCCATACCATATTGGTACGGCAACCCTGTCCTGGAGGTCATGTTGTTGGACAATGGTGAACCTTCAAACTATGAAGAAGCGATGGCGGTCCCGGATTCCAACAAATGGCTTGAAGCCATGAAATCCGAGATAGGATCCATGTATGAGAACAAAGTGTGGACTTTGGTGGACTTTCCTAATGATAAGTGAGCCATTGAAAATAAATGGATCTTTAAGAAGAAGACTGACGCGGATGGTAATGTGACCGTCTATAAGGCTCGGCTTGTCGCTGATGGTTATCGACAAGTTCAAGGAGTTGAGTACGATGAGACTTTCTCACCCGTAGCGATGCTAAAGTCTGTCCGAATCATGTTAGCAATTGCCGCATTTTATGATTATGAGATCTCGCAAATGGACGTCAAAACGACATTCCTTAATGACTTCCTTAAGGAAGAACTGTATATGATGCATCCGGAAGGTTTTGTCGATCCTAAAGATGCTGACAAAGTATGCAAGCTCCAGCGCTCCATCTATGGGCTGGTGCAAGCATCTTGGAGTTGGAACATTCTCTTTAATGAGGTGATTAAAGCATTTGGGTTTGTACAGGTTTATGGAGAACCTTGTATTTACAAGAAAGTGAGTGGGAGCTCTATAGCAATTCTCATATTATATGTGGATGACATACTGATAAGTGGAAATGATATAGAACTTTTGGAAAGTGTAAAAGCCTACTTGAATAAATGTTTTTCAATGAAGAACCTTGGAGAAGCTGCTTACATATTAGGTATTAAGATCTATAGAGATAGATCGAGATGCCTCATAGGTCTTTCACAAAGCACATACCTTGAAAAGATATTGAAGAAGTTCAATATGGATCAGTCCAAGAAGGGGTTCTTGCCTGTGTTACAAGGTGTGAGATTGAGTACGACTCAATGCCCGACTACTGCAAAGGATAGAGAAGAGATGAGTGTCATCCCCTATGCTTCAGCCATAGGCTCTATTATGTATGCCATGTTGTGTACCAGACCCGATGTGAACCTTGCCATAAGTTTGGTAGGGAGGTACCAAAGTGATCCCGAAGCGGAACACTCGACATCGGTCAAGAATATCCTAAAGTTCCTAAAAAGGACAAAGGACATGTTTCTCGTATATGGAGGTGCCGAAGAGCTCGTCGTAAAGGGTTATGTTGATGCTAGCTTCGACACAGATCCGAACGACTCCAAGTCGCAAACCGGATACGTGTATATTTTGAACGGAGGGTCAGTCAGCTGGTGCAGCAGCAAGCAAAGCGTCGTGGCGGCATCTACATGTGAAGCGGAGTACATAGCTGCTTTGGAAGCAGCAAAGTAAGGAGTCTGGATGAAGGAGTTCATCACCGACCTAGGAGTAATTCCAAGTGCGTCGGGCCCGATGACTCTATTTTGTGACAACACTAGAGCTATTGCCCTTGCGAAGGAGCCCAGGTTTCACAAGAAGACAAGACACATCAAGCGCCGCTTCAACTCCATTCGTGATTACATTCACGAGGGAGATATAGATATTTGTAAAGTGCATACGGATCTGAATGTCGCAGATCCGTTGACTAAACCTCTCTCACAAGCAAAACATGATCAACACCAGAATGCTATGGGTGTTCGATTCATCACAGTGTAACTAGATTATTGACTCTAGTGCAAGTGGGAGACTTTTGGAAATATGCCCTAGAGGCAATAATAAAATGGTTATTATTGTATTTCCTTGTTCATGATAATTGTCTATTGTTCATGCTATAATTGTGTTAACCGGAAACCATAATACATGTGTGAATACATAGACCACAACATGTCCCTAGTTGGCTAGCTTGTCGATCAATAGACTGTCACGGTTTCATGACCATGGACATTGGATGTCATTGATAACAGGATCAAATCATTAGGAGAATGATGTGATGGACAAGACCCAAACCTCAGCATAGCTCAAGATCGTGTAGTTCGTCTACTAAAGCTTTTCAATGTCAAGTATCGTTTCCTTAGACCATGAGATTGTGCAACTCCCGGATACCGTAGGAATGCTTTGGGTGTGCCAAATGTCACAACGTAACTGGGTGGCTATAAAGGTGCACTATGGGTATCTCTGAAAGTGTCTGTTGGGTTGGCACGAATCGAGATTGGGATTTGTCACTCCGTGTGACGGAGAGGTATCTCTGGGCCCACTCGGTAAGACATCATCATAATGATCTCAATGTGACTAAGGAGTTAGCCATGGGATGATGTATTACGGAACGAGTAAAGAGACTTGCCGGTAACGAGATTGAACAAGGTATAGAGATACCGACGATCGAATCTCAGGCAAGTATCATACCGATAGACAAGGGAATTGTATACGGGATTGACTGAATCCCCGACATCACGGTTCATCCGATGAGATCATCGTGGAGCATGTGGGAGCCAACATGGGTATCTAGATCCCTCTGTTGGTTATTGACTGGAGAGGTGTCTCGGTCATGTCTACGTGTCTCCCGAACCCGTAGGGTCTACACACTTAAGGTTCGATGACGCTAGGGTTATAGGGAAATAGTATACGTGATTACTAAAGGTTGTTCGGAGTCTCGGATGAGATCCCGGACTTCACGAGGAGCTCCAGAATGGTCCGTAGGTAAAGATTGATATATAGGAAGTCCAGTTTTGGTCACCAGAAAGTTTTCGGGCTCATTGGTAGTTTACTGGGAGTGCTGGGAGGGTGCCGGAGGACCGCGGGAGGGGTGTGATGACCAAAGGACTTCGTGGGCTGTTAGAGAAGGTGTAACAACCCTTATTGGGCTGGCCAAGTCCTTCCAGAAAGGCCCATGCGGCTAGGGATAAGGAGATAAGGCTAAAGGAGATTCAAAAGGAAGAGATCCACCTCCCTTGTGGGAGGTGGACTCCTCCCTAGCTTCGGCCGAAGCTCTCCTCCTGTGAGGAGGGGCCAAGGCAGCCCTTCCTCTCCCTCCTCCTATATGTACTTGAGGTTTTGACTGTTTTGAGACAAGATTTGATCTCTCTCCCACGGCGCAGCCCTACCTCTCTTCCTCCTCCTCCGTAGTGCTTAGGCGAAGCCTTGCCGGAATACCTTGCTGCTCCACCACCACCACGCCGTCGTGCTGTTGTTGGATCTCTTCCCCAACCTCTCCTTCCTCCTTGCTGGATCAAGGCATAGGAGACGTCACCGGGCAGCACGTGTGTTGAACGCGGAGGCGCCGTTGTTCGGCGCTGAGATCAGAGTCCACCGCGATCTGAATCGCTACGAGTACGACTCCACCAACCGCGTTCTTGTAACGCTTCTGCTTAGTGATCTTCGAAGGTATGAAGATGCAATCTCTCTCCACTCGTTGTTGGTTTCTCCATAGAAAGATCTTGGTGACACGTAGGAATTTTTTTGATTTACTACTACGTCTCCCAACACGGGGTACATAAGTTATCAGGCTACAAAGTGTAAGTTACCGTGCTACTAACATTAAAGTTACTGTGTGTATATTTCACCATCCCCTCACCAAAGTTATCAGGACCGAAGCACATAAGTTATTAGGTCTATGAGGTGTGAGCTACCACCCCTGCCCCTCCCCCCTCCCACGCCAAAGATACCAGGACGGGGGTATATACGTTCCATGGTGAGAAAAATGCATAGAGAAAAAAAGTACAGAGAAAAAAGTACTATCATTGGCACTCGATGAGTGAATCAAAAGATTACATTAAATAAAAGATCATTGGCATTAAATGGGATGGCTGCACGGAATATCAAATGGAAGAAGACAATGCCTTGAAATTAATTTTGTGAATCAATCTTACGGAAACTAACAAAAAAAATGGTGCTTTAAATATGATGACATGGCTCTATCGAATTAAGTATGCTGACTATCACTTAACTGACAAAAAGACGTCAAATGGTTTGGTGGTAGCCTACTATGGGTCTTCTCCAGGAGACCGGAGTTCGAATACTGGTCATGGGAATATATTTTTCTCTCCCGCGAAGGCAGTTTTGAAGCAAAAGAAAGGAGTTGGGAGCGATCGAGGGAGCGAAAAGATGTTCGGATCTATCGTACAGATCCAAACGTTCGGAACTTACAATTATCGTATGTAAAATGGAAATTTCAATGTATATATGCAAAGTGTAACAAGTTGAATTTGTACGACGATGTCAGCGGATGAAATGGCATCTTTAACACTCACCCTCAAACCAATAACGAATTTAGGAGGGTCTCAAAAATGATCTTTTTACTGGTATTGAACCCAACCTCGTATCAAAAATTTAACATTATTTGACCTTAAAAACTGAGAGTCAGTGTTTTTTACTTCACACCATTAATATTGAGGCCCTTCGTTTTCTTCCAAGATTCACCACTGTTTCAAACCGTTCGCATACATATGGATCATGCGGTCCGGGACACGAAATCCATCCAGTGCAGACATGTATCAATCCGCTCGACGATCTGATTACATTTTATCCCGCAAAGTGGATACAAAGCGGGGGGTTTTGCGGGAGTCCGGACACCAGCCACGTTGAGATCCGATGCCTGACGCCCACTAAATCTGCCCTTCCGGCCTCATTTATTGCCACTCTGCCATTTCTCCCATTTGCTTGGCATCTGCAGCCTTCACCTCCGTTGTTGTTGATGTACATCTTTGGGCGCCACATAGGCATTGTCGGGCGTTCGCAACCATCACCGATGCGTCTGTCCGCCTTTTATGTCGACGATGTCCACCATGGAGCCGATTGTACCTAGGTACACTCCTCCACCCAGTCGACGACCTCCATGACGACCACCATGGCCGACAGATATTTGGTCAAATGCCTTTGAGCTTATTGTCGAACGCCATGTCATTTTTGTAGAGTAAGAAAGATGGCGGGGTACTCGACCATGGAGGGTGAGTTTTTGTGTGATACGTGTTTGGCTGTATCCGCGGATTTCATAGGAAGAAGCAGAGGGGTGGGGGAGGGGGGCTTCTGCCAGCAAGTGCATGAATCGTTTCACGAACGAAAACACACTATGCCCTATGACATGAACATCACCCATGATGGCAATGTGAGTTCGTTAGCATATCAATGTTTTTTCATCCAGTCCATCGCACTAGTAGAAACACATGGCTTTGAAACGGGCCAAAATATTTCATTAGTCCCGGTCGTGTTACGAACCGGGACTAATGGGTGCATCAGTCCCGGTTCATGAGGCCAGGGCGCCGACTGGGCCTCCACAGGAACCAGTCCCGGTTTGTTTGATCCCTTTTGTCCTGGTTTCAGACAAGAACCGGGACTAAAGGGCCTCACTCCTGGCCCAACACCTTTAGTCTCAGTTGGTGTCTGGAAGCGGGACTAAAGATATTCCTATATATATGATTGCCCCTGCCCCGTTCACTCTGTTTTTTGGGCCGGCCAGAGCGTGTGAGGTGTGTGCTGCTCTGCTCTCACCTTCTATGCACACGAGGTGTTCGATGAAATGCCAGAGCCACGCTTAAGCTTTCTCCTCTCAAACTCGACCTCCAAGCTCCATTTTACTCAAGATTTGTCTAGGTTTGGCGATCTGTCATGTCCCATCCCCGTCCTCACCGTCGTCGATCGCCCGCGCCGATCTCGTCGCCGGCACCACTACGGTGAGCCTCTTGTTCTTATCTTCTTTTTAAAGGAGAAAGTTCTTATTTTTATGATTTACATGGATACTTGTATAAATTTCTTACTTTTATTATTGTTTGTTATTATATATGTCCATGGTTATGGTATCCGCCCACGTCGGCCCCCGTCCGGTCTATGATTCGGATGAGGTATATTATCTTTTATAACTATTTGTTTCATTTAGTGTTTATGACAATTATGCCGACCCAGGTGGCATAGATGTGTTTATTCTAGGAGGTATGTGAACCGAAAATTCCAACTGACCCTCTTGTCGAGAGGTTAAATTTAGTTGAAAAAGAAAACAAGGATTTGAAAGAAAATTTTAAAAGAATTGAGGAGAAGAAGATAAAATTGGAGTTGCATGTTGCCGATGCGGTCGATGACCACAAGATCAAGATGGATGCAATGTGCTTGAAGATTGAAAAGATAAGAAAATATGCCATTGATAATGAGGCTTGGTATCATTATGCTGTTGGATCAATTGCTACCTTAGTTGCACTTATGATCGCATTTGTTGTTGTATTTAAATGTTTTACATAGTTGTATGTTAGTTTCAATTTATATTTTAATTAGATGCTCTAGAGAGCTATATGTTGTTCTATGAGAACTATGTATGAACTTTATGTATTTGTTTTCTCCTCTATAACTTTTAATCACTACTGTATTTTGGTTTTAATGTGATGACGAACTTGTATTAATTTGGTCACTTCTCTATTCATAATGTTCTGTAATGGTTTTTGATACATTAGCACCTGCTATGTGGGTGAAATTATGATACCATGCCAATTTTCAACCATTCCAGAGTTCATTTGTAGTGCTTTTCAATTTTAGGGTCATCTTAGCTCAAAATAAATCATGAAATGCATGAGAAATAGCAAATGAAGTCAGAAAAGGGTTGAAAAGTGATGATGTGGCTTTGAATGTTGCATATTGAATGCTGAAAAAGTTTTGAGTTAAAATACGTTTAAAAAATGAAATCCCTTTGTAATAGACGAGTTTTCATCCGATACCCTGATACTTCGGAGGAGATTGTCTATATTGTACATGAATTGCATCCAGTTTTTCCCGTAATCCTCTTAACTTTTCAGCACATGTTATGTGGGTGAAATTATGATACCATGCCAATTTTTAACCATTTCAGAGTTCATTTGCAGTGCTTTTCAATTTCAGGGTCATCTTAGCTCAAAATAAATCATGAAATGCATGAGAAATAGCAAATGAAGTCAGAAAAGGGTTGAAAAGTGATGATGTGGCTTTGAATTGTGCATATTGATTGAAGAAAAGATATTGAGTTAAAATATGTTAAAAAATGAAATTCCTTTGTAATTGATGAGTTTTCGCCCAAAACCCTGATACTTCGAAGGAGGTTGTCCAGTTTGTACACAAAGTGCATCCAATTTTTCCCGTAACCCTCTCAACTTTTTACCACATGCTATGTGGGTGAAATTATGATACCATACCAATTTTCAACCATTTCAGAGTTCATTTGCAGTGCTTTTCAATTTCAGGGTCATCTTAGATCAAAATAAATCATGAAATGCATGAAAAATAGTAAATGAAGTCAGAAAAGGGTTAAAAAGTGATGATGTGGCTTTGAATGGTGCATATCGAATGTAGAAAAAGTCTTGAGTTAAAATATGTTTAAAAAATGAAATCCCTTTGTAATAGACGAGTTTTTGTTTGAAACCCTCATACTTCGAAGGAGATTGTCCAATTTGTACACTGTCATGGGAATAAGTCTGAGAGTACTACCAGGTGTACGAAAGGAGGGGCGAAGTCTAGATACGACTCAGGTGTGTCACTAGATGTTTACGAGTTCGGGCCCCACTCGGGAGTGGTAAAGACCCTACATCTCGAGCCCAGAGGCTCGTTTGCTTTTCTTATGGTGGAATAGAGGAATACGAGTGTCCGAACTTGGTTATGGCGCCCGGGGTTGGCTTATATAGAGTGCGGCACCACCGGTTGAGTGCTATAATAATGGCAATTAAGGCAGCGTTACTGAAACTGCCGCCCTAATTGTGCCGATACTGATAACGTATGGTGGCTGTAGAAACGGGCGTCTCTTCGGGTTCCCTTGACACTGTGCCTTCGAGGTTGTTAGTCTCCTTCCACTGAATGTACAATAAAGCCATCCGAGTGACCGTGCAGGAACGTCCGAGTGCCTCTGGAGTTATGTTCGAGTGCTTCTGGAGACATGTCCGAGTGCACTTTCTCTTCTTGAACTTCTATGTCAACGAGGGTCTTTAGGTGGGTCCACAAGTCAGTAGTAGACGATCTCATTAGTAGCCCCTGAATCCTTGATTTTGAAAGGTCAAGTGATCGACACTCGGGAGTGCCGATGACACCTCGCAGGTGTCTTCGGAAATGACCTGCGCCATTTCCCACTCGGGTCCGTGCCTCGATGGATTCTGGATTAATATTCATTGGCCGAATATTCGAGTTCGCATTTCTGATGTTTCTCTGAAGGTTTGTTTCGAATGCTCTGTTGTCGTGCCCGATTGCTTCATTACAGCAGACCAGTCGTCCGATTTGCAAATGAATCATTAGGCGACTCAGTGTATCGAGCCCTCTTCTCTTTTTATAAAGCACAATGGGGCTTCTGCGCATTCAAACCTATGGAGGGAGCACGCTGGCGTGCAACATAAAGGTTAATTTGCGGAATTTGTGGGGTAGTGGGCGTGACGCCCTGATAATTGTGCCATAAACTCCGACACATGTCCACGATAGCCTGGATGTGGGATTCACAGATATCGCTCTGTCCAGTGATTAACGTCCAGAGATTATGCTGGAATCTTGCTATAAAAGGCGGGGCCACTGTGTTGGAAA
Organism: Hordeum marinum; assembly: GCA_022496015.1. Taxonomy (NCBI): domain Eukaryota; kingdom Viridiplantae; phylum Streptophyta; class Magnoliopsida; order Poales; family Poaceae; genus Hordeum; species Hordeum marinum. The sequence continues at coordinate 89,905,772 of CM039674.1, forward strand.
AATGCCCTAGAGGCAATAATAAATTAGTTATTATCATATTTCCTTGTTCGCAATAATTGTTTATTATCCATGCTAGAATTGTATTGATCGGAAACTCAGATACATGTGTGGATACATAGACAACACCATGTCCCTAGTATGCCTCTAATAGACTAGCTCGTTGATCAAAGATGGCTATGGTTTCCTAGTCATGGACATGAGATGTCATTTGATAATGGGATCATGTCATTAGGAGAATGATGTGATGGACAAGACCCAAACTACAAACGTAGCATATGATCGTGTCAGTTTATTGCTACTGTTTTCTCCATGTCAAGTATTTGTTCCTATGACCATGAGATCATGCAACTCACTGACACCAGAGGAGTACCTTGTGTGTATCAAACATCGCAACATAACTGCGTGACTATAAAGGTGCCCTACAGGTATCTCTGAGGGTGTCTGTTGGGTTGGCATGGATCAAGACTGGGATTTGTTACTCCGTGTGATGGAGAGGTATCTCAGGGTCCACTCGGTAATACAACATCACAATAAGCCTTGCAAACAATGTGACTAAGCGTTAGTCATGGGATCTTGTATTACGGAACGAGTAAAGAGAGTTGACGGTAACGAGGTTGAACTAGGTATGGAGATACCGACGATCGAATCTCGGGCAAGTAACATACCGAAGAACAAAGGGAACATCATACGGGATTAACTGAATCCATGACATAGAGGTTCAACCAATAAATATCTTCGTAGAATATGTAGGAACCAATATGGGCATCGAGGTCCCGCTATTGGTTATTGACTGTAGAGGTGTCTCGGTCATGTCTACATAGTTCTCGAACCCGTAGGGTCTGCACACTTAAGGTTCGGTGACGTTTCGGTAGTATAGAGTTATGTATGGTGGTGACCGAAGGTTGTTTGAAGTTCTGTATGAGATCTCAGACGTCATGAGGAGCTCCGGAATGGTTCGGAGGTAAAGATTGATATATACAAAGTCCTGTTTTGGTCGCCGGAAAAGATTCAAGCTCATCGGTAGTGTATCGGGAGTGCCGGTAGTGTACCGGGGGACCATCGGGAGAGGTATTTCGACCCAAGAGGCTACATGGGCTGTGGAAGGAGGTAAACCAGCCCCTGGTGGCCTAGCCTAAGCCTCCTCTAAGGGCCCATGCAGCTGGAGTGGTTTGAGAAGGAAAAAATCCAAAGGTGGAGATGTGGAAAGAGTTTCCAAGTGGAAAGGAGGAATCCTACTCCTAATAGGATTGGAGTAGGACTCCTCCACCTCTAGTTACGACCAAACCTTCAGGGTTTGAGGCTGCCTCCTCCCCTCCCTCCCTCCTATATATATACTAGAGGATTTAGAGGAAAAAGCTAACCCTAATAGCCACGTGCTACCTCTCCTCTAGATCGCAATTTCTCCTCTAGATCGGTTTTCAGCGGTGCTTAGGCGAAGCCCTACTGGAATAGCTCCACCACCATCGCCGCAACGCCATCGCGCTGCCGGAGAACTCATCTACCTCTCCGCTCCCTCTTGCTGGATCAAGAAGGCGGAGATCTTCGAGCTGTGTGTGTGCTGAACGCGGAGGTGCCGTCCGTTCGGTGCTAGACCGGAAGGACCGGGATCAAGATCACGAGATGGATCGTGATGAGATCGCGGGACAGATCATGATGAGTTCATGAGACATATCATGATTGGATCGCGGGACAGATCATGATGAGATCGCGGGATGCTCAGCGATTTGGATCGCGAAGACGTTTGACTACACCAACCGCATTTCTTAACGCTTCCCGCTTAGCGATCTACAAGGGTATGTAGATCCACTCTCCCTCTCGTAGATGCTCATCACCATGGATAGATCTTTCGTGTGCATAGGAATTTTTTGTTTCCCATGCAACATTCCCACATAGTGGTATCAGAGCCAGGTTTATGTGTAGATGAGATCTCGAGTAGAACACAAAGAGTTTGTGGGCGTTGATGCTTAGATTGCTTCCTCCCTTGGTCGTGTTTTGGTTAAGTGGTATTGTGGGATGAAGTGGCCCAGACCAACCTTACTCGTACGCTTACAAGAGACCGGTTCCATCGACTGACGTGTAACTTCGTTGCACAAAGATGGCTGGCGGGTGTCTGTTTCTCCTACTTTAGTTGGGTCGGATTCGACTAAGGCGGTCCTTGAGAAGGTTGAAAAGCAACTTATGTATCACAGTTGTGGTTTATGCGTAGGTGAGAATTGTTCTTGCTAGATACCCGTAGCAGCCACGTAAAACATATTACAACAATTAGAGGACGTCTAACTTGTTTTTGCAGGGTATGTTGTGATGTGATATGGCCAATTACATGACGAGATATATGTGATGTATGAGATGATCATGTGTTGTATAGAATATCATGACTTGCATGTCGATGAGTACGGCAACCGGCAGGAGCCATAGGGTTGTCTTTAATTATTGTATGACCTGCGTGTCAATCATTAAGCGCTATGTAATGCTTTACTTTATCGCTAAACGGTAGCAATAGTAGTAGAAGCATGGTGGGCGCAACAACCACGATGGCGACACATTGATGGAGATCAAGATGATGAAGATCATGGTGTCATGCCGGTGACCATGGAGGTCATGCCGGTGCTTTCAAGATGGAGATCAAAAGCACAAGTTCATGGCCATATCATGTCACTTATGATTTGCATGTGACGTTAATCCTTTTATGCACCTTGTTTTGCTTAGGACGACGGTAGCATTATAAGGTGACCCCTCACTTAATTTCAAGATAAATTGTGTTCTCCCCGAGTGTGCACCGTTGCGAAAGTTTGTCGTGTCGAGACACCAGTGATGATTGGGTGTGACAGACTCTACGTTCACATACAACGGGTGCAAGCCAGTGTTGCACATGCAGAACACTCGGGTTAAACTTGATGAGCCTAGCATGTATAGACATGGCCTCGGAACACAAGAGACCGAAAGGTCAAACATGAGTCATATAGTAGATATGATCAACATGATGATGTTCACCATTGAAACCACCTCAACTCACGTGATGATCGGACTTGAGTTGGTGAATTTGGATCATGTATCACTCGAATGACCGGAGGGATGTCAATTTGAGTGGGAGTTCTTAAGTAATATGATTAATTGGACTCATTAACACGAACATAGTCAGTAGTGTCTTTGCAAAATTATGTTGTAGATTACTAGCTCACGCCGTAGCTCCCTTGAATTTCTATATGTTCCTAGAGAAATAGAATTGAAAGATGATGGTAGCAATATTGCGGACTGGGTCCGTGATCTAAGGATTGTCCTCATTGCTGCACAAAAGGCTTATGTCCTTAATGCACCGCTCGGTGCGCCACCCCCTCTAGTGTCGTCTATAGATGTTGTGAACATCTGACAGGCACATTCCGATGACTACTTGATAGTTTAGTGCGTCATGCATTACGGCTTAGAATTGAGTCTCCAAAATGTTTTGAACGTCACGGAACGTATGAGATGTTCTAAGAGCTGAAATTGGGATCTCAGGCTCGTTCCCATGTTGTGAGATATGAGATCTCCAACAAGATTCTTTGCCTGCAAGATGAAGGAGAATAGCTCAATCGTTAAGCATGTGCTCAGATTGTCTGGGTGCTACAATCGCTTGAATCGAGTGGGAGTTAATCTTCCAGATAAGATAGTGATTGATATAGTTCTCCAAGTCACTATCACTAAGCTACTAGAACTTGGTGATGAACTATAAAATGCCAGGGATAGAAATAATGATCCCTGAGCTGTTCGTGATGTTTGACACCGCGAAGGTAGAAATCAAGAAGGAGCGTCAAGTGTTGATGGTTAGTAAAAACCACTAGTTTCGAGAAGGGCAAGGGCAAGGAGGGAAACTTCATGGATGGCAAGTCAGTTGCTGCTCCAGTGAAGCAACCCAAAGTTGAACCCGAACCCGAAACTAAGTGCTTCGATTATGAGGAGAGCGGTCGGTAAAGCGGAACAACCCTAGATACTTGGTAGATAAGAAGGCTGGCAACGTCGACATAAGTATATTTGATATACGTGTTATTGATGTGTACCTGGCTAGTACTCCTAGTAGCACCTGGGTATTGGATACCGGTTCAGTTGCTAAATGTTAGTAACTCGAATTAAAAGCTACGGAATAAACAGAGACTAGCTAAGGGTGAGGTGACGATGTGTGTTGGAAATGTTTCCATGGTTGATGTGATCGACATCGCATGCTCTCTCTACCTTCGGGATTAGTCACAAACCTAAATAAATGTTATTTCCATTGGGGAACGTCGCATGGGAAACAAAAATTTTCCTACGCACACGCAAACCTATCCATGGTGATGAGCATCTATGAGAGGGAGAGTGGATCTACGTACCCTTGTAGATCGCTAAGCGGGAAGCGTTAAGAAACGCGGTTGGTGTAGTCGAACATCTTCGCGATCCAAATCGCCGAGCGTCCCGCGATCTAATCACAAACAGTTCCGCGATCTCATCACGATCCGTCCCGCGATCCAATCACGAACGTCCCGTGGCCTTGATCACGATCCTTCCGATCTAGTACCGAACGGACGGCACCTCTGCGTTCAGCACACGTGTAGTTTGATGACGATCTCCACCGTCTTGATCCAGCAAGAGGAGGGGGAGAGGAGGAAGAGTTCACCGGTAGCGTGATGGCGCTCCGGCGATGGTGGTGGAGTGATTCCGACAGGGCTTCGCCTAAGCATTGCGGAAAACCAATCTAGAGGAGCACCGGTGGAACGGGTAGCATGAGGCCGTAAATTCTGTGCAAAACCCTTCTATTCCACCAGTATATATAGGAGGAGAGGAGGAGGAGGGCTGGCGCAGGGCTGAGCCCCTCTTGGAGTCGGCCGAAGCCAAGGGGGAGGAGTCCTACTCCTCCTCCACTACTAGTAGGAGTAGGACTCTCCCTTTTTGCCTTTTTCCACTCTTTTTCCTTTGGGACTCTTCCCCCAGCCGCATGGGCCTGTTGTGGCTATTCCACCAGCCCACTAAGGGCTGGTTAATACTCTCCCACAGCCCATCAAGCCTCTTGGGTCACCACCATACATAACTCGACACTACTAAAACGTCACTAAACCTTAAGTCTGCACACCCTGCGGGTTCGAGAACTATCTAGACATGACCGAGACACCTCTACGGTCAATAACCAATGGCGGGACCTGGATGTCCACATTGGTTCCTACATATTCTACAAAGATCTTTATCGGTCGAACCTCTATGTCAAGGATTCAGTTAATCTCGTATGATGTTCCCTTTGTTCTTTGGTATGTTACTTGCCCGAGATTCGATCGTCGGTATCTCCATACCTAGTTCAATCTCGTTACCGGCAAGTCTCTTTGCTCATTCCGTAATACAAGATCCCGCAACTAACAATTAGTCACATTGCTTGCAAGGCTCATTTTGATGTTGTATTACCAAGTGGGCCCTGAGATACCTCTCCGTCACATGGAGTAACAAATCCCAGTCTTGATCCATGCCAACCCAACAGACACCCTTGGAGATACCTGTAATGCACCTTTATAGTCACCCAGTTATGTTGCGACGTTTGATACACACAAGGCACTCCTCTGGTGTCCGTGAGTTGCATGATCTCATGGTCATAGGAACATATACTTGACATGTAGAAAACAGTAGCAATAAACTGACACGATCATAAGCTACGTTTGTAGTTTGGGTCTTGTACATCACATCATTCTCCTAATGATGTGATCCTGTTATCAAATGACATCTCATGTCCATGGCTAGGAAACCTTAACCATCTTTCAATCAACGAGCTAGTTCACTAGAGGCATACTAGGGACATTGTGTTTGTCTATGTATCCACACATGTATCCATGTTTCCAATTAATACAATTATAGCATGGATAATAAACGATTATCATGAACAAGGAAATACAATAATAAACACTTTATTTATTGCCTCTTGGGCATATTTCCAACAGTCTCCCACTTGCACTAGAGTCAATAATCTAGTTCACATCACTATGTGATTTACATTGTAATGAATCGAACACCCATGCAGTTCTGGTGTTGATCATGTTTAGCCCTTTGAAGAGGTTTAGTCAACGGGTCTACAACATTCAGATCCGTGTGCACTTTGCAAATATTTATGTCTTTCTCCAAGATGTAATCGCGGATGGAGTTGAAGCGTCGCTTTATGTGTCTGGTCCTCTTGTGAAACCTTGGTTCCTTGGCCAGAGCAATGGCACGAGTGTTGTCACAGAACAGGTTCATTGGATTCAGTGCACTGGGCACTACTCCAAGATCTGTCATGAACTGCTTCATCCAGACACCTTCCTTTGCCGCCTCTGAGGTTGCGATGTATTCTGCTTCCCACGTAGAATCAGCTACCACGCTTTGCTTGGAACTGCACCAGCTTATCGCTCCCCCGTTAAGAATAAATACGTATCCGGTTTGCGACTTAGAGTCGTCCAGATCAGTGTCAAAGCTTGCATCGACGTAACCCTTTACGACGAGCTCTTCATCACCTCCATAAACGAGAAACATTTCCTTAGTCCTTTTCAGGTACTTAAGGATATTCTTGACCGCTTGCCAGTGCTCCATTAAGGATCACTTTGAAACCTTCCGGCCATACTTATGGCAAGGCTGACATCGGGTCTTGTGCACAACATTGCATACATGATAGAGCCTATGGATGAAGCATAGGGGATGACACTCATCTTTTCTCTATCTTCTGCAGTTACTGGGCATTGAGTCTTACTCAACTTCACACCTTGTAATACAGGCAAGAACCCCTTCTTGGACTGTTCCATTTTGAACTTCTTCAAAACTTTATCAAGGTATGTGCTCTGTGAAAGTGCTATTAAGCGTCTCGATCTATCTCTATAGATCTTAGTGCCTAATATGAAAGCAGCTTCTCCTAGGTCCTTCATTGAAAAACTCTTGTACAAATATTCCTTCATGCTTTCCAGCATTTCTATATTGTTTCCAATCAGCAATATGTCATCCACATATAATACTAGAAATGCTATAGAGCTCCCACTAACTTTCTTGTAAATACAAGCTTCTCCGTAAACTTGTATAAACTCAAACGCTTTGATCACCTCATCAAAGCGCTTATTCCAACTCCGAGATGCTTGCACCAGTCCATAAATGGATCGCTGGAGTTTGCAAACTTTGTCAGCATTCTCTAGATCGACAAAACCTTTGGGTTGCATCATATACAACTCTTCCTCAAGGAAACCGTTGAGGAACGCTGTTTTTACATCCATCTGCCAAATTTCATAGTCGAAATAGGCAGCTATTGCTAACATGAGTCTGACAGACTTAAGCATCGTTACGGGTGAGAAAGTCTCATCATAGTCAATTCCTTGAAGTTGTGAAAAACCCTTTGCCACAAGTCGAGCTTTATAGACGGTGACATTACCGTCCGCATCTGTTTTCTTCTTAAAGATCCATTTGTTCTGAATGGCCTTTCGCCCTTCGGGTAATACTTCCAAAGTCCATACTTTGTTTTCATACATGGATCCCATCTCGGATTTCATGGCCTCTAACCATTTCTCGGAATCCGGGCCCATCACTGCTCCTCCATAGCTCGTAGGTTCATTGTTGTCAAACAACATGACCTCCAAGACAGGGTTGCCATACCACTCAGGGGTAGTACGCGGCCTTGTCGACCTACGAGGTTCAATAGCTGCTTGATCCGAAGCTTCATGGTCATCATCATTAACTTCCTCTTCTACCGTCGTAGGTTCCACAGAAACATCTTTCTGCGCTGCGCTACTTTCTGGTTGAAGTAAAGGTTCAATAACCTCATCAAGCTCTATTTTCCTCCCACTCAATTCTTTCGAGAGAAACTCTTTCTCAAGAAATGTTCTGTTTTTAGCGACAAACACTTTGCCTTCGGATCTGAGATAGAAGGTATACCCGACTGTCTCTTTCGGGTATCCTATGAAGACGCATTTATCCGCTTTGGGTTCAAGCTTTTCAGGCTGAAGCGTTTTGACATAAGCATCACATCCCCAAATTTTAAGAAACTACAACTTTGGCTTCTTGCCAAACCACAGTTCATATGGCGTTGTCTCAATGGATTTTGATGGTGCCCTATTTAAAGTGAATGCAACTGTCTCTAATGCATAACCCCAAAACGATAGTGGCAAATCAGCAAGAGACATCATAGAACGCACCATATCTAATAAGGCTCGATTACAACGTTCGGACACACCATTACGCTGTGGTGTTCCAGGGGGTGTCAACTGTGAAATAATTCCACATTGTCTTAAGTGAGTGCCAAACTCATAACTCAGATATTCACCTCCTCGATCAGATCGTAGGAACTTAGTCTTCTTGTTACGATGATTCTCAACTTCACTCTGAAATTGCTTGAACTTTTCAATCGTTCCAGACTTGTGTTTCATTAAGTAAATATACCCATATCTACTTAAGTCATCAGTGAAGGTGAGAAAATAACGATATCCACCACGCGCTGTAACATTCATTGGACCGCACACATCAGCGTGTATGATTTCCAATAAGTCACTCGCCCGTTCCATTGTTCCAGAGAACGGCGTTTTAGTCATCTTGCCCATGAGGCATGGCTCACATGTGCCATGTGATTCAAAATCAAGTGACTCCAAAAGTCCATCAGCATGGAGCTTCCTCATGCGTTTTACACCAATATGACCTAAACGGCAGTGCCACAAGAAAGTGGTACTATCATTATCAATTCTACATCTTTTGGCATCAATGTTATGAACATGTGTGTCATCACTATCAAGATTCAATATGAATAAATCCCTAACATTGGGTGCATGACCATAAAAGATATTACACATATAAATAGAACAACCTTTATTCTCTGATTTAAATGAGTAACCGTCTCGCAATAAACAAGATCCAGATATAATGTTCATGCTTAACGCAGGCACTAAATAACAATTATTCAGGTTCATCACTAATCCCGATGGTAATCGAAGAGAGAGCGTGCCAACAGCAATCACATCAACCTTGGAACCATTTCCCATGCGCATCGTCACTTCATCCTTTGCCAGCCTTCGTTCATTCCGTAGTTCCTGCTTTGAGTTGCAAATGTGAGCAACCGAACCGGTATCAAATACCGAGGCACTACTACGAGAGCTAGTAAGGTACACATCAATAACATGTATATCATATATACCTTGTTTGTCGTTGGCCGCCTTCTTGTTAGCCAGGTACTTGGGGTAGTTCCGCTTCCAGTGACCAGTTCCTTTGCAATGAAAGCACTCAGTTTCTGGCTTGGGTCCATGCTTGGGCTTCTTTGCAGGAGTAGCAATTGCTTTGCCATCCTTCTTGGTTTTACCCTTCTTGCCCTTGCCCTTGACTTTGCCATTTTTCTTGAAACTAGTGGTTTTATTGACCATAAACACTTGATGTTCTTTCTGGATTTCAGACTTAGCGACTTTTAGCATCGCAAACAGCTCGGCGAATGACGTGTTCATCCCGTGCATGTTATAGTTCATCACAAAGCTCTTGTAACTAGGTGGCAGTGATTGAAGAACTCTGTCAGTGATCGCCTCTGGCAGAAGGGCAATTCCCAACTCTGCTAGACGAGTTGAATACCCAGACATTTAGACTATATGTTCACTGATAGACCCATTCTCCTCCATCTTGCAAGCATAGAACTTATCGGAGGTTTCATACCTCTCGATCCGGGCATTCTTCTGAAAGATAAACTTCAACTCCTGGAACATCTCATATGCTCCATGACGTTCAAAACGTCTTTGAAGTCCCGGTTCTAAGCAATACAATATTGCACACTGAACTATTGAGTAATCTCAAGTACGTGCCTCCCAAGCGTTCTTAATGTCTTCGGAGGTCATGTCTTCTGGTTGGTCACCAAGCGGTGCATCAAGGACATATGATTTCTGGGAAGCCATGAGGATAATCCTCAGATTACGGGCCCAGTCAACAAAGTTACTTCCATCATCTTTCAGTTTAGCTTTCTCTAAGAACGCATTAAAATTCAGGGGTGCTACTGCGCGAGCCATTGATCTACAACATAAATATGCAAAGTTCACTTAGACTATTGTTCAAGATAATGAGTTGAGTTAATCAAATTACTAAACCTCCCACTCAAATTGACATCCCTCAGGTCATCTGAGTGTCACATGATCCAAGTCCACCAACTCAAGTCCGATCATCACGTGAGTTGAGGTGGCTTCAATGGTGAACATCATTATGTTGATCATATCTACTATATGACTCATGTTCGACCTTTCGGTCTCTTGTGTTCCGAGGCCATGTCGGTACATGCTAGGCTCGTCAAGTTTAACCTGAGTGTTCTGCGTGTGCAACACTGGCTTGCACCCGTTGTATGTGAACGTAGAGTCTATCACACCCGATCATCACGTGGTGTCTCAACACGACGAACTTTTGCAACGGTGCACACTCGGGGGGAACACAATTTTATCTTGAAATTTAAGTGAGGGATCACCTTATAATGCTACCGTCGTACTAAGCATAACAAGGTGCATAAAAGGATTAACATCACATGCAATTCATAAGTGACATGATATGGCCATGAACTCGTGCTTTAGATCTCCATCTTGAAAGCACCGGCATGATCTTCATCGTCACCGGCACGACACCATGATCTCCATCATCTTGATCTCCATCAACGTGTCGCCATCGAGGTTGTCACGCCCTGCATGCTTCTACTACTATTGCTACCGTTTAGCGATAAAGTAAAGCATTACATAGCGCTTAATGATTGACACGTAGGTCATACAATAATTAAAGACAACCCTATGGCTCCTGCCGGTTGCCGTACTTATCGACATGCAAGTCGTGAAATTCTATACATCACATGATCATATCATACATCACATATATCACATCATGTAATTGGCCATATCACATCACAACATACCCTGCAAAAACAAGTTAGACGTCCTCTAATTGTTGTTGCATGTTTTACGTGGCTGCTACGGGTTTCTAGCAAGAACGATTCTCACCTACGCATAAACCACAACGATGATACATAATTTGCTTTTCAACCTTCTCAAGGACCGCCTTTGTCGAATCCGATCCAACTAAAGTGAGAGAAACTACCACTCGCAAGCCATCTAGGCAACAAGTTGCGTCGAGGGAACCGGTCTCTCGTAAGCGTACGAGTAATGTTGGTCCGGGCCGCTTCATCTCACAATACCGCTGAACCAAAATCCGACCAAGGAAGGAAGCAATCTAAGCATCAATGCCCACAAACCTTTTGTGTTCTACTCGAGATCTCATCGAACTATCAACCTAGCTCATGATGCCACTGTTGGGGAATGTCGCATGGGGAACAAAAATTTTCCTACGCACACACAAACCTATCCATGGTGATGAGCATCTACGAGAGGGAGAGTGGATCTACGTACCCTTGTAGATCGCTATGTGGGAAGCGTTAAGAAACGCGGTTGGTGTAGTCGAACATCTTTGCGATCCAAATCACCGAGCGTCCCGCGATCTAATCACGAACAGTCTCGCGATCTCGTCACGATCTGTCCCGCGATCCAATCACGAACGTCCTGTGGCCTTGATCATGATCCTTTCGATCTAGTACTGAACGGATGGCACCTCCGCGTTCAGCACACGTGCAGCTTGATGACAATCTCCACCGTCTTGATCCAGCAAGAGGAGGGGAGAGGAGGAAGAGTTCACCAGCAGCGTGACGGCGCTCCGGCGATGGTGGTGGAGTGATTCCGACAGGGCTTTTCCTAAGCACTGCAGAAAACCGATCTAGAGGAGCACCGGTGGAACGGGTAGCACGAGGCCGTAAATTCTGTGCGAAATCCTTCTATTCCACCAGTATATATAGGAGGAGAGGAGGAGGAGGGCTGGTGCAGGTCTGAGCCCCTCTTGGAGTCAGCCGAAGCCAAGGGGGAGGAGTCCTACTCCTCCTTCACTCCTAGTAGGAGTAGGACTCTCCCTTTTTGCCTTTTTTCCACTCTTTTTCCTTTGGGACTCTTCCCCCAGCCGCATGGGCCTGTTGTGGCTATTCCACCATCCCACCAAGGGCTGGTTAATACTCTCCCACAGCCCATGAAGCCTCTTGGGTCGAAATACCCCTCCCGGAGGTCTCCCGATACACTACCGGCACTTCCGGTACACTACCGATGAGCCCGAAACTTTTCCGGCGACCAAACTAGGACTTCCTATATATGAATCTTTACCTCCGGACCATTCCCGAGCTCCTCATGACGTCCGGGATCTCATCCGGGGCACCGAACAAACTTCGGTCACCATCATACAAAACTCGACACTACCGAAACGTCACTAAACCTTAAGTGTGCAGACTCTGCGGGTTCGAGAACTATGTAGACATGACCGAGACACCTCTACGGTCAATAACCAATGGCGGGACCTGGATGTCCACATTGGTTCCTACATATTCTACGAAGATCTTTATCGGTCGAACCTCTATGCCAAGGATTGAGTTAATCCCGTATGATGTTCCCTTTGTTGTTCGGCATGTTACTTGCCCGAGATTCGATCGTCGGTATCTCCATACCTAGTTCAATCTCATTACCGGCAAGTCTCTTTACTCATTCCGTAATACAAGATCCCGCAACTAACAATTAGTCACATTGCTTGCAAGGCTCATTTTGATGTTGTATTACCGAGTGGGCCCTGAGATACCTCTCCGTCACACGGAGTAACAAATCCCAGTCTCGATCCATGCCAACTCAACAGACACCCTCAGAGACACCTGTAGAGCACCTTTATAGTCACCCAGTTACGTTGCGACGTTTGATACACACAAGGTACTCCTCCGATATCTGTGAGTTGCATGATCTCATGGTCATAGGAACATATACTTGACATGCAGAAAACAGTAGCAATAAACTGACACGATCATAAGCTACGTTTGTAGTTTGGGTCTTGTCCATCACATAATTATCCTAATGATGTGATCCCATTATCAAATGACATATCATGTCCATGGCTAGGAAACCTTAACCATCTTTCAATCAACGAGTTAGTTCACTAGAGGCATACTAGGGACATTGTGTTTGTCTATGTATCCACACATGTATCCATGTTTCCAATTAATACAATTATAGAATGGATAATAAACGATTATCATGAACAAGGAAATACAATAATAAACACTTTATTTATTGCCTCTAGGGAATATTTCCAACAGTTTGGTGTTTTGCGTTGAACATGAACGTGATTAGATCGTGTTTTTTGCAACACGGTTATTCATTTAAGTTAGAGAATAATTGTTATTCTGTTTACATGAGTAATACCTTCAATGGTCATGCACCCAGTGAGAATGGTTTGCTGAATCTTGATCATAGTAATACACATGTTCGTAACATTGATGCCAAAAGATACAAAGTTAATAATGATAGTACCACATACTTGTGGCATTGCCGCTTAATGTCATATTGGTATAAAGCGCATGAAGAAACTCCATGTTGATGGATCTTTGGACTCATTCAATTTCGAATCGGTTGAGACATGCGAACCATGCCTCTTGGGCAAGATGACTAAGGACCCCGTTTTCCGGATTGATGGAGCGGGCAAGTGATTTATTGGAAATGATACATGTTGATGTATGCAATCCAATGAGTCTTGTAGCGTGCGGTGGATATCATTATTTTCTTACCTTCACTGATGATTTGAGTAGATATAGTGTATATTTACTTAATGAAATACATGTCTGAATCGTTTGAAAGGTTGAAGCAAATTCAGAGTGAAGTTTAAGATCATCGTGACAAGAAGATAAAAATGTCTGTGATATAATCGTGGAAGTGAATATCCGAGTTACGAGTTTGGCATACAACTTTAGACAATGTGAAAGTTGTTTCACAATTCACGCCACCTGGAACACCATAGTGTGATGGTGTGTCCAAACGTCATAGTCGTGCTCCATTAGATATGCTGCAAATTATGATGTCTCTTATTGTTTTACCACTATCGTTTTGGGGTTATGCATTAGAGACAACTACATTGACTTTACATAGGGCACCATCTAAATCCATTGAGATGACACCATGTGAATTATGGTTTGATAGAAATCTAAGCTGTCATTTCTTAATGTTTGGGGCTACGACACTTATGTGAAAAAGGGTTTTCACCTAATGAGCTCGAACCCAAAGCGGACAAATGCATCTTCATAGAATACCCTAAGAAAAGTAGGGTATACCTTCTATCTCAGATCCAAGTGCAAAGTGTTTGTTGCTAAAACGGGTCCTTTCCCAAGAAAAGTTTCTCTCGAAAGAATTGAGTGGGAGGAAGATAGAACTTGATGAGGTTATTGAACCTTTGTTTCAACGAGAGAGTAGCGCAGCATAGGAATATGTTTTTGTGAAGCCTACGTTAGTTGAAGAGGAAGTTAATGATGATGATCATAAAGCTTCAGATCCAGTTAATATAGAACCTCGTAGGTCGACAAGGACGTGTACTGCTCCTAAGTGGTACGACAACCATGTCTTAGAGGTCTTGTTGTTGGACAACGATGAACCTACGAGCTATGGAGAAGCGATGATGGGCCCGGAATCCGACAAATGGTTAGAAGCCATGAAATCCGAGAAAGGATCCATGTATGAAAACCAAGTATAGACTTTGGTGGACTTGCTCGTTGGACGGCAGGTCGTTGAGTACAAATGGATCTTTAAAATGAAGACATACGCTGATGGTGAATGTCCCCATTTATAAAGCTCGACTTGCCGCAGAGAAGTTTCCGGCAACTTCAAGGAGTTGACTACGATGAGACTTTGTCACTCGTAGCGATGCTCAAGTCTGTTGGAATTATGTTAGCAGTTGCTGCGTTTTTCAATTTTGAAATCTGGCAGATGGATGTCAAAACATCGTTTCCTTAACGGTTTACTTGAGGAAAGGCTGTATGTGATACAACCAGAAGGTTTTGTCAGTCCTAAGGATGCTAAAAGGCGAGCAAGCTTCAGTGATCCTTCTATGGACTGAAGCAAGAAGCTCGGAGTTGGAATATACACTTTGATGAGGTGATCAAAGTTTTTGAGTTTATACAAAGTTTATGAGAAACTTGTATTTACAATAAAGTGAGTGGGAGAACTATAGAGTTTCTGATAAGCATATGTGGTTGACATATTGTTGATCGGAAAAGATGTACAATTTCTAGAAAGCATAAAGGGTTGTTTGAAAGGAGTTTTTCAAAGGAGGATCTGGATAAAGCTACCTAATTGTTGAGCATCACGATCTATAGATATAGATCAAGATGCTTGATGAGACTTTGAATGAGTGCATACCTTGACAAGATTTTGAAAGAATTCAAAATGGATTAGTCAGAGAGAAGTCTTCTCGCCTGCTTTGTAAGGTGTGAAGTTGAGTGAGACTCAAAGATCAACCACGACAGAAGAAAGAGAAAGGACGAACGTCGTCCCCTATGCCTTAGCCATAGGCTCTATATAGTATGCCATGCTGTGTACCGCACCTGTGTGTGCCTTGCCATGAGTCCATCAATGGGTACCAGAGTGATGCAGGAGTGAATCACTGGACAGCGGTTAAGATTATCCTTAGTGAATAAAAGACTAAGGAAATGTTTCTCGATTATGGAGCTTTAACAGCAATCCGGATGACTCTTAGTAGCAATCCGGATACGTATAGTAGAGCAGCCATTTAGAATAGCTCCAAGTGCAGTGTGGTAGCAGTGTTTACAGTTTGATATAGAGATTTGAAAAGTACACACATATCTAAATGTCGCAGACCCATTTACTATAAGACCTCTCTCACATGCAAAGCATGATCGAGCCCCAGAACTCATTGGGTGTTAGATTCATAACAACGCGAATCACATGGTGATGTGAACTAGATTATTGACTCTAGTGCAAGTGGGAGACTGTTGGAAACATGCCCTAGAGGCAATAATAAATTAGTTATTATCATATTTCCTTGTTCATGATAATCGTTTATTATCCATGCTAGAATTGTATTGATCGAAAACTTAGATACATGTGTGGATACATAGACAACACCATGTCCCAAGTATGCCTCTAATAGACTAGCTCGTTGATCAAAGATGGCTATGGTTTCCTAGTCATGGACATGATATGTCATTTGATAACGGGATCACGTCATTAGGAGAATGATGTGATGGACAAGACCCAAACTACAAACATAGCATATGATCGTGTCAGTTTATTGCTACTGTTTTCTCCATGTCAAGTATTTGTTCCTATGAACATGAGATCATGCAACTCACTGACACCAGAGGAGTACCTTGTGTGTATCAAACGTCACAACGTAACTGGCTGACTATAAAGGTGCCCTATAGGTATCTCCGAGGGTGTCTGTTGGGTTGGCATGGATCAAGACTGGGATTTGTTACTCCGTGTGATGGAGAGGTATCTGAGGGCCCACTCGGTAATACAACATGACAATAAGCCTTCCAAGAAATGTGACTAAGTGTTAGCCACGGGATCTTGTATTACGAAACTAGTAAAGAGACTTGCCAGTAACGAGGTTGAACTAGGTATGGAGATACCGACGATCGAATCTTGGGCAAGTAACATACCGAAGAACAAAGGGAACATCATACAGGATTAATTGAATCCTTGACATAGAGGTTTGACCGATAAAGATCTTCATAGAATATGTAGGAACCAATATGGGCATCTAGGTCCCGCTATTGGTTATTGACTGTAGAGGTGTCTCGGTCATGTCTACATAGTTCTCGAACCCGCAGGGTCTGCACACTTAAGGTTCGGTGACGTTTCAGTAGTATAGAGTTATGTATGATGGTGACCGAAGGTTGTTTGGAGTCCTGGATAAGATCCCGGACGTCACGAGGAGCTCCGGAATGGTCCATAGGTAAGATTGATATATAGGAAGTCCTGTTTTGGTTGTCGAAAAAGTTTCGGGCTCATTGGTAGTGTACCTAGAGTGCCGGTAGTGTACCGGGGGACCATTGGGAGAGGTATTTCGACCAAAGAGGCTACATGGGCTGTGGGAGGAGGTAAACCATCCCCTTGTGGGCTGGCCAAATCATCCTCTAAGGGCCCATGCGGCTGGAGTGGTTTGAGAGGGAAAAAATCCAAAGGTGGAGAGGTGGAAAGAGTTTCCAAGTGGAAAGGAGGAATCCTACTCCTAATAGGATTGGAGTAGGACTCCTCCACCTCTAGTTTCGACCAAACCTTGAGGGTTTGAGGCTGCCTCCTTCCCTCCTCCCTCCTATATATACTAGAGGATTTGGAGGAAAAAGCTAACCCTAATAGCCACGTGCTACCTCTCCTCTAGATCGAAGTTTCTCCTCTAGATCGGTTTCAGCGGTGCTTAGGCGAAGCCCTGTTGGAATAGCTCCACCACCATCACCGCAACGTTGTTGTGCTGCCGGAGAACTCATCTACCTATCCACTCCCTCTTGCTAGATCAAGAAGGCAGAGATCGTCATCGAGCTGTACGTGTGCTGAACGCGGAGGTGCCGTCCGTTCGGTGCTAGATCGGAAGGACCGTGATCAAGATCGCGAGATGGATCATGATGAGATCGCGGGACGGATAGTGATGAGTTCGCGGGACAAATCATGATTGGATCGCAGGACGGATTGTGATGAGATCGCGGGATGCTCGGTGATTTGGATCGCGAAGACGTTCGACTACACCAACCGCGTTTCTTAACGCTTCCCGCTTAGCGATCTACAAGGGTATGTAGATCCACTCTCCCTCTCGTAGATGCTCATCACCATGGATAGATCTTGCGTGTGCATAGGAAATTTTTTGTTTCCCATGCAACGTTCCCCAGCACACTATGTGGGGGGGGGGGGGATAGATCTCACTTTCCCATCCTCCCCTCGACTTCTCCGGTGCCAGCCACCCCACCCCACGAAGCACTCTGCCGTGAGCCCGACCTTGCCAGAGATGAACTGCGCAGCAACCGTAAAAGCTGAGCAGGTAAAGAGGGGTTTGCACGGCTTCTCCTCCAGTGCTGGCACACCGGCGGGGTGGATTCAGGGAGACTGGATGGTGTTGCGGATCACCAAGAACGGTTGCGCGAGATGGAGGACTAGGGACTCTTGGCCAAAGGGAGTTGGAGGCTGTCAGAGGCGGGCAAGGAGGAACCTTCTCCATAGGGGAACGAGCGTGTGCTCCTGGTGACCGACCTTGAACGAGTTTTTGCCCTTCCGCCTCATCCGTTTTGCCATCGTTTTCTCAATTTCTTCGGTGCCCACCTGCACCACCTTCTGCATAATGCCATGGTGTATTTAGCTGCCTTCATGTCTTTGTGTGAAAACTTCTTGGGCTGCCTGATACGTCTCCAACGTATCTATAATTTGTGAAGTATTCATTCCATGTTTACAATTATTCTATATGATTTTTATATGATTTTATTAGAACTAACCCGGACTGATGCTGTTTCCAGCAGAACTACCGTGGTGTTGTTTTTGTGCAAAAATAAAAGTTCTCGGAATGAGCTGAAAATTTACGGAGAATATTTTTGGAAAATATAAAAAATACTCGAGTGAAGAGTCATTGGATAGGAAGGCCGAGGAAGCCACAAGCCACAGGGGCGCGCCCACACCCTAGGGCGTGCCCCTGGTTTGTGACTTCCTCGTGGACCCCCTGGACTTGTTTCTGCCGCCACAACCTCTTATAAATACAGAAACCCCCCAAAAGAAACCTAGATCGGGAGTTCCGCTGCCGCAAGTCTCCAGAGCCATGAAAAACCAATCAGGAGCCCGTTCCGGCACCCTGCCGGAGGGCGAAACCATCACCGGAGGCCATCTTCATCATCCCGTCGCTCTCCATGACGAGGAGGGAGTAGTTCACCCTCGGGGCTGAGGGTATGTACCAGTTGCTATGTGTTTGATCTCTCTCTCTCTCTCTCGTGTTCTTGAGATGGCACGATCTTGATGTACCGCGAGCTTTATTGATATAGATTGAATCATATGGAGGTTCCCCCTCTCTATCTTCTTGTGATGAATTGAGTTTTCCCTTTGAAGTTTTCTTATCGGATTGAGTCTTTAAGGATTTGAGAACACTTGATGTATGTCTTGCGATTGGATATCCGTGGTGACAATGGGATGTTCTATTGATCCACTTGATGTATGTTTTGGTGATCAACTTGTGGGTTCCGTGACCTGGGGGATGTCCTATTGATCCACTTGAACTTCTCAAACTACGGTAATCATCGGAAAGAATCCCAGTTATTGTCACCCTAGGGGATGCGGATCATAAATCGTAATAAGTGTCTACAACTTGCAATATAGGATCAAGAACACACATATATTCATGAAAACATAATAGGTTCAGATCTGAAATCATGACACTCGGGCCCTAGTGACAAGCATTAAGCATAGCAAAGTCATAGCAACATCAATCTCAGAACATAGTGGATACTAGGGATCAAACCCTAACAAAACTAACTCTATTAGATGATAAATCTCATCCAACCCATCACTGTCCAGCAATCCTACGATGAGATTACTCACGAACGATGGAGAGCATCATGGAATTGGTGATGAAGGATGATTGGTGATGACAAAGGCGTCAATTTTCCCTCTCCAGAGCCCAAAACGGAATCCAGATCTGGTCTCCCGAGGATGAACAGGCGATGGCGGCGGCTCCGTATCGTGAAACGCGATGAACTCTTCTCTCTGATTTTTTCTCTCGACAAATAGGGTTATATGAAGTTGGAGAGGAGGTCGGAGGAGCCACGAGGGCCACACAAGCCTGCTAGGCCTGGCCAGGGGGGTGGCCGCGCCTAGCGGGCTTGTGGCCTGCAGGTGGCCCCCTCTGGTTACTTCTTGCACCAGTATTTTTTATTAATTCCAAAAATATTCTCTGTAAATTTTCAGGACGATCCGAGAACTTTTATTTCTGCACAAAAATAACACCAAGGCAATTCCGCTGAAAACAACGCCAGTCTGGGTTAGTTCCATTCAAATCATGCAAATTAGAGTCCAAAACAAGGGCAAAAGAGTTTGGAAAAGTAGATATGTTGGAGACATATCAACTCCCTCAAGCTTAAACCTTTGCTTGTCCTCAAGCAATTTAGTTGATAAACTGAAAGTGATAAACAAAAAACTATTACAAACTCTGTTTGATCTTGATGTTGTAAATATGTCTAACTTATGTTCAGATTTTTAGCAAAGATTATAAACTAACCACATTCACAATAACACTTAGGTCTCACATTTACTCATAGCAATGACATAAGCAACTAGCGATCTATAATAACAAGTCTCGGATGACAACAATTTTATCAAAACAATCATGATACAATATGACATAATGGTATCTCGCTAGCCCATTCTGAGACCGCAAAACATAAATGTAGAGCTCCTCTGAAGAACAAGGACTGACTAAACATTGTAATTCACGGTGAGAGAGATCCAGTCATGCTCATACTCAATATCAATCAATAGCAAGGCATACAAATGACAATGATGCTCTCTAACTCGTTCTTTTTATAAGAGGATGATGACTCAACAATAAAGTAAATGAAAGACCCTTCGCTGAGGGAAGCATTGATTTGCAGAGGTGCCAGAGCTCAAGCTTTTAAAACAGAGATAGGTAATGATTTTGGAGAGGTATGCTTTCATTGCTCACATAATGACCAAGAGGTTTTCAATATCTTCCATGCTAGATACATTATAGGCGGTTCCCAAACAGAATGGTAAAGTTTTTACTCCCCCTCCACCAATCAGTCACACTCCACGGCGGGCCAAATTCACGGGTACCGTCCATACAAACACGGTTCTGGGGGAGTTTTGTTTAATTATATTTCGCCTTTTATTTCGATCATGGGACTCGACATCCCTATTACCAGCCACTTTCTCGTGAATGATAGTGAATCAACACATATCGTGATAATAACCCACCTAGCATGGAAGATAGTGACAGCCCCCAGTCGCCACATGAGCGATTTGGGCATACAAAACAGAATATTTATTTGAATGTTTAAAGTTTAGCATATGCAAATTTACTTGCAACGGTAGGTAAATACCGCATATAGGTAGATATGGTGGACTCATATGGAACAACTTTGGGTTTATTGAGATGGATGCACAAGAAGTATTCCCGCTTAGTACAAGTGAAGGCTAGAAAAAGACTGGGGAGTGACCAACTAGAGAGCGACACAGTCATCAACATGCCTTGAGATTATCCAACATTGAATGCCAGCATGAGTAGGATATAATTCACTATGAGCATAAATATCGTGGAGGCTATGTTGATTTGTTTCAACTACATGCATGAACATGTGCCCAGTCAAGCCACTTGAATCATCCAGAGGAGGATACCATTCTATCATACTACATCACAACCATTTTAATGCACATGTTGGCACTCAAGATGAACCATTATACACTCTTAGCTAATTAAGCATGGCATGAATAACTATAATCTCTAATTATCATTGCAAGCATGTTCAACCCATAATGTACTGAATTTGGAATGATGCGCTAATCATATTTACAAGAGCAAGATAGGTTGAGTTCATACCAACTTTTCTCCATCTCAATCTTGTCATCAAATATCGTCATTATTGTCTTTTACTTGCACGACCGAACGATGGGAATAATAGTAAGAGTGCACGTGCATTGGACTAAGCTGGAATCTGCAAACAATGAACCAAAGGAGAAGACAAGGCAATATGGGATCTTTATAAGATAAACAATAGTGCATATAAGATCCACTCAACACATCATCATGGTCTTATCCTTACGAACCAAACAAAAGAAAGGAAAATTATTTACACGGGAAAGCTCCCAACAAGCAAAAAGAAGAACGAGAAATCTTTTTGGGTTTTCTCTTTAATGCTACAACCAAGGAACTAGGAAATAAACCTAGAACTAATTTTTTTGTATTTTCCTCAAAGTTAATTAAACACACAAGAAGAAAGCAAAAAGAATAAAATAAACTACCACGGATAGTACAATGAAAAAGTGTGAACACCGACAACAGAAATAAGTGTGTGAACATGAATGTAATGTCGGTGAGAAATACGTACTCCCCCAAGCTTAGGCTTTTGGCCTAAGTGTTGGGGAACGTTGCATGGCAAACAAAATTTTTCCTACTCACACGCAAGATCTATCCATGGTGATGAGCATCTACGAGAGGGAGAGTGGATCTACATACCCTTGTAGATTGTTAAGCGGGAAGCGTTAAGAAATGCGGTTGGTGTAGTTGAACGTCTTCGCGATCCAAATCGCTGAGCATCCTGCAATCTCATCATGGTCCGTCCCATGATCCAATCATGATCCGTCCCGCGAACTCATCATGATCCGTCCCGCGATCTCATCACGATCCATCTTGCGATCTTGATCACGGTCCTTCCGATCTAGCGCCGAACGGACGTCACCTCCGCGTTTAGCACACGTACAGCTCGATGACGATCTCTGCCTTCTTTATCCAGCAAGAGGGAGCGGAGAGGTAGATGAGTTTTCCGGCAGCGCGACGGCATTGTGGCGATGGTGGTGGAGCTATTCCAGTAGGGCTTCGCCTAAGCACCGCTGAAAACCGATCTAGAGGAGAAACTGCGATCTAGAGGAGAGGTAGCACGTGGCTATTAGGGTTAGCTTTTTCCTATAAATCCTCTAGTATATATAGGAGGGAGGGAGGGGAGGAGGCAGACTCAAACCCTCAAGGTTTGGTCGAAATTGGAGGTGGAGGAGTCCTACTCCAATCCTATTAGGAGTAGGATTCCTCCTTTCCACTTGGAAACTCTTTCCAACTCTCCACCTTTGGATTTTTTCCTTCTCAAACCACTCCAGCCACATGGGCCCTTAGAGGATGCTTCAGCCAGCCCACAAGGGGCTGGTTTACCTCCTCGTGCAGCCCATGTAGCCTCCTAGGTCGAAATACCTCTCCCGATGGTCCCCCGGTACACTACCGGCACTCCCGGTACACTACCGATGAGCCCAAAAATTTTTTGGCGACCAAAACAAGACTTCAAATATATCAATCTTTACCTCTGGACCATTCCGGAGCTCCTCGTGACGTCCGAGATCTCATCTAGGACTCTGAACAACCTTCGGTCACCACCATACATAACTCTATACTACGAAAACATCACCAAACCTTAAGTGTGCAGACCCTGCGGGTTCAAGAACTATATAGACATGACCAAGACACCTCTATGGTGAATAACCAAGAGTGGACCTAGATGCCCATATTGGTTCCTACACATTCTATGAAGATCTTTATCGGTCGAACCTCTATGTCAAGGATTCAGTTAATCCCGTATGATGTCCCCTTTGTTCTTCGGTATGTTACTTGCCCGAGATTCGATCGTCGGTATCTCCATACCTAGTTCAACCTCGTTATCGGCAAGTCTCTTTACTCGTTCCATAATACAAGATCCCGTGACTAACACTTAGTCACATTGATTGCAAGGCTGATTGTGATGTTGTATTACCAAGTGGGCCCTGAGATACCTCTCCGTCACATGGAGTAACAAATCCCAGTCTTGATCCATGCCAACCCAATAGACACCCTCGGAGATACCTTGAGAGCTCCTTTATAGTCACCCAGTTACGTTGCGACATTTGATACACACAAGGTACTCCTCCGGTGTCAGTGAGTTGCATGATCTCATGGTCATAGGAACAAATACTTGACATGGAGAAAACAGTAGCAATAAACTGACACGATCATATGCTATGTTTGTAGTTTGGGTCTTGTCCATCACATCATTCTCCTAATGACGTGATCCCGTTATCAAATGACATCTCATGTCCATGACTAGGAAACCATAGCCATCTTTGATCAACGAGCTAGTCTATTAGAGGCATACTAGGGACATGGTGTTGTCTATGTATCCACACATGTATCTAAGTTTCCGATCAACACAATTATCGCATGTATAATAAACGATTATCATGAACAAGGAAATATGATAATAAACAATTTATTATTGCCTCTAGGGCATATTTCCAACAGTCTCCCACTTGCACTAGAGTCAATAATCTAGTTCACATCACCATGTGATTCGCATTGTTATGAATCTAACATCCAATGAGTTCTGGGGCTCGATCATGCTTTGCATGTGAGAGAGGTTTGATAGTCAATGGGTCTGCGACATTTAGATCCATGTGTACTTTGCAAATCTCTATGTCAAACTATAAACACTACTACCACACTCCACTTGGAGCTATTCCAAATGGCTGCTCTATGATGCGTATCCGGATTGCTACTAAGAGTCATTTAGATTGGTCTCAAAGCTTGCATTGACATAACTCTTTATGACGAACTCTTTCTTACCTCCATAATCGAGAAACATTTCCTTATTCTTTTAGTTACTAAGGATGATCTTGACCGCTGTCCATTGATCCACTCTTGGATCACTCTTGTACCCCTTGACGGACTTATGGCAAGGCACACACAAGTGCGGCACACAGCATGGCATACTATACAGAGCCTATGGCTAAGGCATAGGGGACGACATTCGTCCTTTCTCTTTCTTCTGCGGTGGTCGAGCTTTGAGTCTCACTCAAGTTCACACCTTACAAAGCAGGCGAGAACACTTCTCTCTGACTAATCCACTTTGAACTCTTTCAAAATCTTGTCAAGGTATGTACTCATTCAAAGTCTCATCAAGCATCTTGATATATCTCTATAGATCTTGATGCTCAACAATTAGGTAGCTTTATCCAGGTCTTCCTTTGAAAAATTCCTTTCAAACAACCCTTTATGCTTTCCAGAAATTCTACATCATTTTCGATCAACAATATGTCAACCATATGTTTATGAGAAACTCTATAGTGCTCCCACTCACTTTATTGTAAATACAAGTTTCTCATAAACTTTGTATAGACTCAAAAACTTTGATCACCTCATCGAAGTGTATATTCCAACTCCGAGATGCTTGCTTCATTCCATAGAAGGATCGCTGTAGCTTGTTCACCTTTTAGCATCCTTAGGACTGACGAAACCTTCTGGTTGTATCACATACAAGTTTTCCTCAAGTAAACTGTTGAGGAAACGATGTTTTACCATCCATTTGCCAGATTTCATAATTGAAAAATGTAGCAACTGCTAACACAATTCCAACAGAGTTTAGCATCGCTATGAGTGAGAAAGTCTCATCGCAGTCAACTCTTTGAACTTGTCGGAAACTTCTTTGTGACAAGTCGAGCTTTATAAATGGTGACATGTACCATCGACGTTTGTCTTCATCTCAAAGGTCTATTTGTACTCGTCGACCTGCCGTCCAAGGAGAAAGTCTACCAAAGTCTATACTTGGTTATCATACATGGATCCTTTCTCGGATTTCATGGCCTCTAACCATTTGTCAGAATCCGGGCCCATCATCGCTTCTCCATATCTTGTAGGTTCATCGTTGTCCAACAACATGACCTCCAAGACAGGGTTGTCATACCACTCAGGAGCAGTACGCATCCTTGTCGACCTACAAGGTTCGATAGTAACTTGATCCGAAGCTTCATGATCATCATCATTTACTTCCTCTTCAACTGACGTAGGTTCCACAGAAACATCTTTCTGCGCTGCGCTACTCTCTGGTTGAAACAAAGGTTCAACAACCTCATCAAGTTTTATGTTCCTCCCACTCAATTCTTTCGAGAGAAACTTTTTCTCAGGAAAGGACCCATTTTAGCAACAAAAACTTTATGCTTGGATTTGATATAGAAGTGTCACCCAACTGTTCTGAGGGTAATCTACGAAGATGCATTTGTCCGCTTTGGGTTCGAGCTCATTAGGTGAAAACATTTTTCCACACAAGCATCACAACCCCAAACATTAAGAAATGACAGCTTAGGTTTCTATCAAACCATAATTCACACGGTGTCATCTCAACGGATTTAGATGGTGCCCTATTTAAAATGAATGTAGTTGTCTCTAATGCATAACCCCAAAACTATAGTAGCAAAATGATAAGAGACATCATAGCCCGCACCATATCCAATAGAGCACGACTATGACGTTCGAACACACCATCACACTATGGTGTTCCAGGTGGCGTGTGTTGTGAAACGACTTTCACACTGTCTAAAGTTGTATGCCAAACTTGTAACTTAGATATTCACCTCCACGATCATATCGTAGACATTTTTATCTTCTTGTCACGGTGATCTTAAACTTCACTCTGAATTTGCTTGAACTTTTCAAACAATTCAAACTTGTGTTTCATTAAGTAAACATACACTATATCTAATCAAATCATCCGTGAAGGTAAGAAAATAACGTTATCCACCACACTCTACAAGACTCATTGGATTGCATACATCAACATGTATCATTTCCAATAAATCACTTGCCCGCTCCATCCGGAAAACGGAGTCTTAGTCATCTTGCCCAAGAGGCATGGTTCGCATGTGTCAACCGATTTGAAATCGAATGAGTCCAAAGATCCATCAACATGGAGTTTCTTCATGCGCTTTATACCAATATGACATTTTGCGGCAATGCCACAAGTATGTGGTACTATAATAATTAACTTTGTATCTTTTGGCATCAATGCTATGAACATGTGTATTACTATGATCAAGATTCAACAAACCATTCTCACTGGGTGCATGACCATTGAAGGTATTATTCATGTAAACAGAATAACAATTATTCTCTAACTTAAATGAATAACCGTGTTGCAATAAACATGATCTAATCACTTTCATGCTCAACAGAAAACACCAAATAACATTTATTTAGGTTCGTCACTAATCCAAAGGCAGAGAGAGCGTGCGATGTCGATCACATCAACCTTGGAAACATTTCCAACACACATCGTCACCTCACCCTTAGCTAGTCTCCGTTTATTCTGTAGCTTTTACTTCGAGTTACTAACATATAGCAACCAAACCAGTATCCGTTACATTGCGACATTTGATACACACAAGGTACTCCTCCGGTTTGAGTGAGTTGCATGATCTCATGGTCATAGGAACAAATACTTGACATGCAGAAAATAGTAGCAATAAACTAACACGATCATATGCTACGTTTGTAGTTTGGGTCTTGTCCATCACATCATTCTCCTAACGACATGATCCCATTATCAAATGACAGTTCATGTCCATGACTAGGAAACCATAGACATCTTTGATCAACGAGCTAGTCTATTAGAGGCATACTAGGGACATGGTGTTGTCTATGTATCCACACATGTATCCGAGTTTCCGATCAACACAATTATAGCATGGATAATAAACGATTATCATGAACAAGGAAATATGATAATAAACAATTTATTATTGCCTCTAGGGCATATTTCCAACACTAAGTTCGTCTAGGGCCATGGTAGGAAATAACCTTCTCCGGGATACTCCGGAGGACACTGAGGGTTCCACCGATTAGCGACCTCCTGTGGTTCCCACTGAAAGACCGGGACCTGATATGGATCAAGGGCTAGTGCCTGCTCAGGTGCTAGGGGTTGCGACAAACCCTAATATCGGTAGATTTCATCGGGCATAACAGTGTACCTGCCTGAATGAATATCAAATAGAGAAGAAGCAGGTAGAGTAATAATCTCACAAGTACCCTGACTAAATACTAAGTTGTAAAGCAGCCCCCTATCATCATTCTTTTTAATAACATCATGGGCTACCATACGGTCATAATCTAAAAACTTCACGGGTATTAGCCTCTCATCTTTATCGTGAAGCCTAATGGGTCTGTCAAAATGTTTAGCTAAACGAGATGCATAGATACCTCCGAATATGGGCCCCTTCGAACGGTTGGTGTTGTGACGCCCCAATTTCGACCGTACGCTAAACATACATGCAATGCGTACGACCAAGATCAGGGACTCACTAATCAATATCACAACACAACTCTAGACACAAATTAAAGTCATACAACTTCATATTACAAGCCAGGGGCCTCGAGGACTCGAATACAAAGCTCGACAAGCACGAGTCAGCGGAAGCAAATAATATCTGAGTACAGACATAAGTTAAACAAGTTTTGCCTTAAGAAGGCTAGCACAAACATAACAACGGATCGAAAGAGGCGAGGCCTCCTGCCTGGGAACCTCCTATCCTACTGCTGGTCGGGGGCCGCCTCCACGTAGTAGTAGGCTCCTGCGGTGGTGTAGTAGTCATCTCTGGCATACTCCATCTCCTGGGCTCCATCGTCTGAACGCAGAATCGTATCAAGGGGGAAAGAGAAGGCAAAGCAGCGGTGAGTACTCATCCAAAGTACTCGCAAGACTAACATCAGAACTATGCTAAGTATGCATCATTATCAAGGGGTGGGGTTATATCTAGACTAACTGCAGAAAGCAAGAATGAGGGGAAGGCCTAGTCCTATCGAAGATTAGCATCTTCAGCATCTTGCAACATTAGAAGAAAGTAGACTGGTAACACATATATAGTCATATTATTGTAGCAATTTTATTAAGTAACCACGCCCAGAGAATCTTCCTCGACTCCTTATGAGGAAGAAATCCTGGGGCCACATTTCATTTCAAATTAAATCACAATTATAGTTGTATAAGGTCAAGGTACAACTCCAAGTCGTCCTGTTACCATGGACACGACTATTCGAATAGATAAGTTCTTCCCTGCAGGGGTGCACTGCATTTCCAACACGCTTGATCACCTCCGGCCGGACACACTTTCTGGGGTAATGCCCGGCCTCGGGATCCAAAACGTCATCGCCCCACCTAGGCTCAACGAAGAGGCCAGCCCGCCGGTCTAACTCCTAAGCGCGCAGGTTCGTGGGCCCACTTTCCATTGCACTCCTCCACGATGCGTATGCGGCCAGAAGCAGACCTAGTACACTTAGTCCGGGAGCTATACCTTCTAGCCCAATCCAACGCGTGCCGCTCCATTGCTAACGTCCGAAGAGCTTCGGCTGATACAACGACACTGAGTACCCATAACTTCCCCCACATGAAGGTTTAGTGCGTAAAAGGTCAATGACCAACTCAGATCAAATACCCAACCCATTAGCATTTTATTTGTGTGAGGGAATCTTGAACCATATTGCAGGTCGTCGCCCCACCAATAACACTTGGGTGCCTTACCGGCGCACCCCACCAAGTCTTCGGATGCCTTACGGCGCAGCCCACCAAATCTTTCTCACACGGGTATCCTTGGGGCCGACCCGTCTCACAACTGTCGGGAACTCAGGTCCACCTCAACAGAGTGGTACCGCCTGTCCCTTTAGTCCCGTCATGTTAGTACAATGCCAAGTCAATAGTAACTGTGTGATTATAACATCAAGATGGGAACTGAGGAATCACCCCCAATGGTCCCCGCTCGATGTAACCATCAAGGTGGAATTTAGTGGAATCACCCTCGAGGGTCCCACACTTGAGGGGTTGCACGACAGAGACATCATCGGGAATGGTGAAGGAGGAATCACCCTTGATAACCACGACCGACTAGCTGCACTACAGGGCTAACATCATGAGTACATCGCGAGGTGTTACCCTCGGTACTCGATAGTAGCACTGCAGAGTCATACAATTTAGGGGAGTGTAGTGATGTGAGGGGACTTGCTTGTCGGACAGTTGACCGAGTCTTCGGGTCTTCGAGTCGTCGAGTCGCCGGGTCGTCCGGTCGTCAGGTTGTCGACGAAGAAGTAGGGGCAACTAGGACTAAGGGGTCATTGGGGATTCACTAACCAACCTATACTAAGAAGTTGGTAGGATTGCAGGAATAGTAACAGTTCATCAAAAACATGCTATGCATCAGAATATGAGCTAGCTAAAACAGTAGCAAAATTCTAATGCAAGAATAAGAGGGAGGAAGGTGGGTGATATCGGAATGCTCAAGGTTTTTTTTGCTTGCCTTGCTGCTCTGCTGCAAAAGGCTGGTCGTCAGGGGTTTAGTCGTACTTGGCAGCAACGTCAGTCTTGGGGTCTACCAGTAAGAAGAGGGGGGAGAAACAATAAATATAAAGCAAACAAGTGCACCACGATGCATGACATGGCAATATGCAGAGCTAGGTATGCACTAATGCAATACTACACGCATCAGACGGAGCGGGAGAATACCTGACGATATTTCTCGGGTCTTTGGATTTATCGGATAGCTGATCTGGAGGGGAAAGTTCCATGTTCATCATGCTAGAAGCATGCGACAGATGAATGGATGGCGTATTCGAATTCGTGGGATTTTTCTGATCAATTTCATATATAATTCATTTTCATCTAAGCTACGGTCTAAAAGATATGATTTTCTAAAGTTTTTATAAATTTCTGGAATTTAACAGATTATTATTAACACGAAAAATGCTTTATGACGTCAGCATGACATCACGATGATGTCAGTAGTCAACAACAGGGCTGAATGGTCAACCTTGACAACTGGGCCCCACCTGTCATAGACAGTGGGCTAACCAGGGTTTTAATTTGAACTAAACAGGTTAGTTAAACGGGTGGGACTCATCTCTCATAGTCTAATTAGTCTAAATTAATTATCAGAATTAATTAAACTAACTTAATTATTTAAAAAAGGGGCTGGGCCCACGTGTCATGCACATGGGTGGGGGATCGGGCCCCACGTGGCAGTGACCGGGTCGTGCCCAGTCAGCCAGTTGACTAAGTCAACTGGTTAACCAAGTCGCACTGGCCCACCGGCCATTGTCACTAGCCATGGCCCCGGTCGGCCAGGTTAGTGACGGCTGGCGACCGGCGCCGGCGACGCTCCCGCGAGGGCCAGAAACTCCAGCATGGCTCGAAAATGGTGTAACGGGCACCATTTCGAGCACCACGAGCACCTACGAGCAGCTGGCGGCGACGTGCTTCGATCTAAGGCACTAACTGGGGATGGGGCGGCTGGATTTGGCACCAGCGTCAAGCCGTGGCGGCGGTTGCGCTCGTCCAGCATGGGCGCGCGCAAAACAGCGAGCAAAAGAGTGGGGCTAACGCGGGATGGACGCAGAGAAGCACCAATAGCTCGCTGGTCTATCGGGAGGTGCTCGAGCAGCTCCGCGTTAAGAAGAACGTCGGCCATGGCGGCGGCCGGAGCTTGGTGACGACAGGAGCTAGCTATGGCGGCCTACTCGAGCTACGGGAGGAGGAGGAAGCCGCGTGGGAGCTCACTTGCCTCGGTCCAAGGCTCCAGGGATGGTCGGAGAGGGAAGAGGAGAGCGGTGGTCGCGTCTTCTACCACGGTGTACCATGGATCTGATCGGCCGAGCTCGAACGCGAGCGAGGAGAAGGACAGCGAGGGGGCTAATGGGTCGTAGGGTTTGCGGTAGGGAGAGAGGGGTCCGTGGGGTTGATCTTATCCCCGAGGGGAGCCGCTGGATGCATGCCAACGAGGGCATTCGCGCGCGGATGGCTCTGGCGCCATGGCCTCCCGTGCCTCTGTCGAGAGGTGGGAGAAAGGCCGGCCTAGTTGGGCCGGGCCAGCATGTAGCCGCCGGGCCTAGGTGCCCAGTACCTCCTTTTCATTTTCCATTTCTTGTTTTTTTTCTTTCTGTTTGTTTTATTCTTTTCTGTTTCCTTTTATTTACAGTATACATTCACCTCTGAAAAATGTGAGACCTAGTCCAATAATTAAGTGGCAATAACCAGCACTGCCTAAAAAAATAATTGGGTTCATTTGAAACTGTTTTTTTCCCGTGCAATTTAAGGGAAAATTTAAATGCTTTAAAGCTCTGTTATTGATGGTGGGGTCCACACCAACATGAAGGTGATGTTGTTTTCCTTAACAGCATTTGTTTTGTAAATTTTAGCAAATGTGCAACATTTTCCTTATGCTGTTTGCCAACTTTTTTTATCACAATAAAATCCCATCCTCGTTAATGGACTTTGAAATGAGATATGAATTTTCAACTTGATCATATCTTGTTTAGCAAAATGATTAGGCACTGATCATGGTCATCACTGTGCTTAATTACAATGATCATTGTAGCATAATCCCAGGGTGTCACAATTATCCCCTACTAACAAGAATTCTCGTCCCGAGAATTTAGAAGTAGAAGGAAAGAGCCCGGGGTATTCGGCATGAAGGTGATCTTCGTGTTCCCAAGTGGCTTCATTTTCAGAATGATTTTTCCACTTCACTTTGAAGAACTTAGTAACCTTATGACGAGTTCAACATACAGTTTCATCGAGAATGTGGATTGGTTGCTCTTTGTAAGAAAGGTCTTTTTGCAATTTAAGCATATCATGATCCACTACTCGGATAGGATCCTTGAAGCAGCGACGAACCGGTGACACATGGAACATATCGTAAACCTACGAAAGGTTTGGTGGTAGTTCCAGTTGCTAAGCCACTTTACCATGCCTTTCAAGAACAATGAAAGGACCGATATAATGAGGAGCCAGCTTGCCCTTGATCCCAAAAGGGTGTGCACCTCTCATTGGCATGACTTAAAGGTAAGCCTTTTCACCAGGTTGATAGGCCATATCTTTGTGATGATGATCATATTGACTCCTCTGACGAGACTGAGCAGCCTTCAGATATGCATGAATAATGCGGACTTGACCTTCGGCTTGTTGGATAATATCCAGACCGATAAGTGAACGTTCCGTTTCTGACCAATTCAGAGGAGTCTGACACTTACGTCCATATAACACTTCAAAGGGAGCCATCTTGAGACTAGCTTGATAGCTATTATTGTAGGAGAACTCATCATATGGGAGAGATTTCTCTCATTTCCTACCAAAAGAAATGACACAAGCTCGAAGCATGTCTTTGAGAATCTGATTGACTCATTCAACTTGTCCCTGGGATTGAGGGTGAAAAAAGACGCTGAAGGACTAATGAGTTTCCATAGCTTCTTGGAAACTTGCCCAGAATCTTGGAGTGACTAAACTGCCAGGGTCTGAACTAATCACCAATGGAATACCATAGACTGAAACGACTCTGGACATGTATAGATCTGCCAGCTGACTAGCAGTAATAATTTCCTTGACAGCCAACAAGTATGCAACTTTGGACAGTTGGTCAATGACGACAAGAATAATATCATTACCTTGGACGATGGCTCGAGATTTACATACGAAGCCAAGTGCAACATAAACTTTGGATTTAGAGATGTACAGGAGAGTCAGGTTTCGATCCTGTGGAACTTTGGGTTATGGGCCCGCCATGCGGGTTAAGAGTAGGAAGAACGGTGACATATTGCATGATCATGGAAGCAAGATCTGCCAGAGGAGAGCGTGTTAGTTAGGTTGGCAACAATGTCGATACCAAGGGCGGGGGACGAATAGAACCATTTTCCTGCTCGTTGAAACGAGGCGGACTAATAGGCAAAGTTCTCGTCGACCGGTGGTTACCGGAATGTCATCAACAATGGTAACATGGTCTTACTGACAAAGTTGTTCACCGAGGTGTTTACCTAAGCAGGGAATTATTACTGCTTAGATCATATTATCTTAAGAAAGGTTAAACAGACCAATGGAAAGGAAACGTGATTATTAGTTTAACCAGACCAATGGAAAGGAAAATGTGTTTAAACACAAGTATTATGAGTATATCCTTCCCACAGGTAAGCATAGCTCGAAAAACATCACAGGGCAGCAAATGCATAATCCCTTGGATAAAAGGGGCAAGGAGAAACATGACGTTTATCCATTCAATGAGTTTTGGAAAATGATCAAGAAGCATTTAGCGGTAAGTTTCCAATGTTGTTGTTGATGATTGGAGTATCGCAGCCATGCTTTGGGGAAGTATCGACATGGTCATCAGATAAAGGACGGACTTCAAGAACTCAAAGTATCCATCATGAACAACTTATAAAACAAGTCTTACAATTTCCTCATGGGAGAAAAGGCGAATCTTGCACAAAAAGGAAACTATAATAATAGGTCCTCCAGCCAGGTGTGCTAGGCATGGCATCACCTTACTGGGTCATCAAAGGACCAATATTATATCTCCTGGAAATATGTTCCAACCATCATGTCTGATCGAGATTCAACGGATGCCCAAGAAAAGAAAATGCAACTAAAATCATCGAGAGGACATTGTAAGATTCCTAGAAAATGAACTATGGAAGCAGGTCCCCAAAACAATAGTTCATCGTTAAACCAAGGAGAGGATGAGGAGGTGGCTGATGGACTCAACGACAATTCATCGGGAATTCCAAATGGATAGATTTCCATAATTTTGTGAATAAGGAGATGACATTTTTCATCTCAAATGATATAATGTTGTATGATCAAGGAAACATACATCATTAATCATTGGTTGATAAGTGCGTCCGAAATATGACCTTAGACAACAAGATCAATGTTAGAGTGACGATTCAACAACCAACAACCTAAGAACAAACTGTCGATCGCTAACTTCAAATCAAAAGGGTTGCTAGAAATTAGAATCAAAGCAACATCGTTTGATGGTGAGAAGTATCACTATGTCAAGAATTTCTAAGAGGTGGAGCAATCCTCCACAACATTCTCGACACAAAGGGCAGTAATACTTCAGCATAGAACATAACACAAGCTGGATAGCAAGTTGCATCCATATCATGGACAAATTGCGATGTAAGGAAGCCCAGGAGGTTGTCTATGATAATAAAAATCATCGAGAGCAAGGAAGGTATTTCTCATCAAGAGCTCAGTTGACGCCTCAGAAGAAGTCAAATTGTGGACGATGATCACGACACCTTTTGTCGAGAGTTTTCAAGAGAATGCAACTGAGCAGCGGTGGCGTCAAGTAAGGGGATGACAACGTGGAAGGTTATAGTACCAATAGAGAAGATGCAAGCTCAATATCGGAGTTGCTTTTCAAGACAAACAACAAGATGTTGAGAGCTCAACGTAAGCAATGCTCACGCTCTGAAGAATTTGCGCATCATAGAAGGATGAGGTAGCACAGTCAAAGATAGCAAAACAAGGATGTAGCCGATAGTCTAGGAATGACCAGACTGACTTTGATATTCCCAGTAACAATTACAAGGGGTATTGAATTCGAGTGTGGAATAAATTTTCCAATCGGTATTCTCGGCTGACAACAATATCAGAACCCGTGGAGTGATTAAGACAAGGAAAGTTATTACCTCATCAAAGTTAATAAGATGTAGTGCAAAGGCGTGATATCCTTGAGATACCAGAGGGTAAAACTCGAAGGTAGAAAATGATAGAAGTAGAGCTGGGTCATTGACCTGCGATAGCAGATACTTTAACCTTGTCAAAAACTAACGAGGTACCAAAATTATTTACCTTTTGATACGTTAACAAGGGTAGCATGGTCGGAACCATAACTGCAACCCATCAATTTAAGGATACCGAAAGAATCATACGGATGAACAATTATTTTGCAAGGAGCTTCCGAGACGGTCTACATCATTTCCAAGGGCACGATCACAAGTTCAATGTCGACTCACACTTCATCAATGTATAACATTTCATTCATTTCTTGCTTTGGACGATGTTGTAGCATTGAAAATTTATCTAGGGAGACTCCATAAGAGTACGACCCATGAAAACTTTCGGGTCCTCACGGATTAGGGAGGGCAGAGGTTCAACCCATCGGGGTATCTTAGGACCATATACCACAAGCTTCAAGATAATTAACACAAGCTCGGAGGTAGAGCATGGTTGGCAAAACAGAGGATACAATTTACCAAAGGCATTCTATATCAGGGGGAGAACTCAAACGGAAATTGAATATGAACAACACTATTGGATAATAATCCAACAATGGATCGGGCGATCCACAACAAAGTTGATGTGAGTATCGGTACTCAATCAGAGGAGGAAAGAATGCAGGGGTTTAGGATTCAAGAAACAATTGAATAGTCTAATGTTTTAAAATACGAAGGAATTATGATTTCCAAAACTAAGGATCAGAAGCAGGCATTCTAATCAAGGATGGATAAGTTGAAAAGACTTAGTCGGACAATCAATAAAGGTTTGAATTGTCGAGAACCAACTCATGTTTGGAAAAACGCGTGAGCCGGATAGATAATTTATGAGAAATAACTGATGACTACGTGAATTCACGCACAAGTGGAATCAATAAAATCAAATGACAAACACAAAGGATTTAAAGAATTTTGCTAGCCATATGGAGTTAACCATAATGCAAGCAAAAGAGAAAGGTCAAGAGTAAAAGGCATATTGAGGATTTCGGAAGATCGAATAATAATTCAAATGATTTTGTGGAACTCATGACAATTCAGGACGAACGAATCCCCGGTAAGATAATTCGATGTACCTTATAATAACAAGAGCAACTAGAAAGGAGTACGATTGACCGTTGTATGTAGTTATCCATAGGGGTTAACGGTGGAAGGGAATCGTAAACGCGATGAGCACAAGTTCTCGGAAAACATCAAAAGGGTCTCTTCATAATCTTCTGATGAAGCAGTTGATCTTCTGGTATGAGGGCTCTCTAGGAGAAGTACTTTCGAGAACCTAGAGTCAGAGTTAATAAAATCTTTAACCCGAAAGAGGAGAGAGGTCAGAACCCAGAGTATAGACGAGTAATAAATGATCCTAATACCACCCAATTGAGAGGTGGGCCCGTAACCCACAACATCAGTGTTAGTAAAAGTTTTTCAAGTACTAGACTCAACTTTGGCCAAGGAGTTGGAAAGGGGGCTACCTACAGGCAGTCGGCTCTGATACCAACTTGTCATGCCCCCAATTTCGACCGTACGCTAAACATACACGCAATGCGTACGACCAAGATAAGGGACTCACTAATCAATATCACAACACAACTCTAGACACAAATTAAAGTCATACAGCTTCATATTACAAGCCAGGGGCCTCGAGAACTCAAATACAAAGCTCGACAAGCATGAGTCAGCGGAAGCAAATAATATCTGAGTACAGACATAAGTTAAACAAGTTTTGCCTTAAGAAGGCTAGCACAAACATAACAACGGATCGAAAGAGGCGAGGCCTCCTGCTTGGGAACATCCTATCCTACTGCTGGTTGGGGGCCGCCTCCACGTAGTAGTAGGCTCTTGCGGTGGTGTAGTAGTCGTCTCTGGTGTACTCCATCTCCTGGGCTCCATCGTCTGAACGCAGAATCGTATCGAGGGGGAAAGAGAAGGCAAAGCAGCGGTGAGTGTTGGAAATATGCCCTAGAGGCTATAATAAATTAGTTATTATCATATTTCCTTGTTCATGATAATCGTTTATTATCCATGCTATAATTGTATTTATCGGAGACTTAGATGCATGTGTGGATACATAGACAAAACCATGTCCCTAGTATGCCTCTAATAGACTAGCTCGTTGATCAATGATGGTTAAGGTTTCCTAGCCATTGGCATGAGATGTCATTTGATAACGGGATCACATCATTAGGAGAATGATGGGATGGACAAGACCCAAACTACAAACGTAGCATATGATCGTGTTAGTTTAATGCTATTGTTTTCTGCATGTCAAGTATCTATTCCTATGACCATGAGATCATGCAACTCACTGACACCGGAGGAGTGCCTTGTGTGTATCAAATGTCTCAACGTAACTGGGTGACTATAAAGGTACTCTACAGGTATCTCCGAGGGTGTCTGTTGGGTTGGCATGGATCAAGACTGGGATTTGTTTCTCCGTGTGACGGAGAGGTATCTCAGGGCCCACTCGGTAATACAACATCACAACAAGCCTTGCAAGCAATGTGACTAAGTGTTAGTCACGGGATGTTGTATTACGGAACGAGTAAAGATACTTGCCGGTAACAAGGTTGAACTAGGTATGGAGATACCGACGATCGAATCTCGGGCAAGTAACATACCGAAGAACAAAGGGAACATCATACGGGATTAACTGAATCCTTGACATAGAGGTTCGACCGATAAAGATCTTCGTAGAATATGTAGGAACCAATATGGGCCTCCAGGTCCCTCTATTGGTTATTTACCGTAGAGGTGTCTCGGTCATGTCTACATAGTTCTCGAACCCGCAGGATCTGCACACTTAAGGTTCGGTGACGTTTCGGTAGTATAGAGTTATGTATGGTGGTGACCGAAGGTTGTTAGGAGTCCCGGATGAGATCCCGTACATCACGAGGAGCTCTGTAATGGTCCGGAGGTAAATATTGATATATAGGAAGTCCCATTTTGGACACCGGAAAAGTTTCGGGCTAATCGGTAATGTACCGGGAGTGCCGGTAGTGTACCGGGAGACCACCGGGAGGGGTATTTAGACCCAAGAGGCTTCATGGGCTGTGGGAGAGTAAATACCAGCCTTTTGTGGGCTGGTGGAAGTCCCACACAAGGCCCATGCGTCTGGGAGAAAAATCCCAAAGGGAAAAAGGTGGAAAAGGGCCAAAAAAGGAGGAATCCTCCTCTCCTCCCCACTTTGGCCGACCCAAGGGCTGGATTTTTGGAAGCCAAGCCTCTTCCTCGTCTCCTCCTATATATACTAGAGGATTTTAGGGTTTTGGCACAGAATTTTTAGCCACTTGCTACCCGTTCCTCTAGTGCATAGTTTCTCCTCTAGATCAGTTTTCTGCAGTGCTTAGGCGAAGCCCTGCCGGAATAGCTCCACCACCATCGCCGCAGCGCCGTCATGCTGCCGGAGAACTCTTCTACCTCTCCGCTCCCTCTTGCTGGATCAAGAAGGCGGAGATCATCATCAAGCTGTACGTGTGCTGAACGCGGAGGTGCCGTCCGTTCTATGCTAGGTCGGAATGACCGTGATCAAGATTGCGAGACGGATCATGACGAGATCGTGGGACGGATCGTGATGAGATCGCGAGATGGATCGTGATGAGTTCACGGGACGGATCGTGATGAGATCGCAGGACGGATCGTGATGAGCTCGCGGGACGGATCGTGATTGGATCGCGGGACGGATCGTGAAGAAATCGCGGGACGCTCGGCGATTTGGATCGCGAAGACGTTCGACTACACCAACCGCATTTCTTAACGCTTCCCTCTTAGCGATCTACAAGGGTATGTAGATCCACTCTCCCTCTCGTAGATGCTCATCACCATGGATAGATCTTGCGTGTGCGTAGGAAATTTTTTCTTTCCCATGCAACGTTCCCCAATAGTGGCATCATGAGCTAGGTCTACGTGTAGATGAGATCTCGAGTAGAACACAAAGAGTTTTTGGGCACTGATGCTTAGATTGCTTCCTCCCTTTGTTTGATTTTGGTTCAGCGGTATTGTGAGATGAAGCGGCCCGGACCAACATTACTCGTACGCTTACGAGAGACCAGTTCCCTCGACCGCAACTTGTTGCATAGATGGCTTGCGGGTGCCTGTTTCTCTCACATTAGTTGGATCAGATTCGACAAAGGCGGTCCTTGAGAAGGTTGAAAAGAAAATAGTGTATCACCGTTGTGGCTTTTGTGTAGATGAGAATTGTTCTTGCTAGATACCCATAGCAGCCACGTACAACATGCAACAACAATTAGAGGACGTCTAACTTGTTTTTGCAGGGTATGTTGTGATACGATATAGCCAATTACATGATGTTATATATGTGATGTATGAGATGATCATGTGATGTATAAATTATCATGACTTGCATGTCGATGAGTACAGCAACCGGCAGGAGCCATAGGGTTGTCTTTAATTATTGTATGACCCGCGTGTCAATCATTAAGCGCTATATAATGCTTTACTTTATCGCTAAACGGTAGCAATAGTAGTATAAGCATGTTGGGCGCGACAATCCCGATGGCAACAGATTGATGGAGATCAAGATGATGGAGATCATGGTGTCATGCCGGTGACGACGGAGATCATGCCGGTGCTTTCATGATGGAGATCAAAAGCACAAGTTCATGGCCATATCATGTCACTTATGATTTGCATGTGATGTTAATCCTTTTATGCACCTTGTTTTGCTTAGGACGATGGTAACATTATAAGGTGACCCCTCACTTAATTTGAAGATAAATTGTGTTCTCCCCGAGTGTCCACCGTTGCGAAAGTTCTTCGTGTCGAGACACCACGTGATGATCGGGTGTGATAGACTCTACGTTCCAATACAACGGGTGCAAGCCAGTGTTGCACATGCAGAACACTTGGGTTAAACTTGACGAGCCTAGCATGTACAGACATGGCCTCGGAACACGAGACCGAAAGGTCGAACATGAGTCATATAGTAGATATGATCAACATGATGATGTTCACCATTGAAACCACCTCAACTCACATGATGATCGGACTTGAGTTGATGAATTTGGATCATGTATCACTCGAATGACTGGAGGGATGTCAATTTGAGTGGGAGTTCTTAAGTAATATGATTAATTGAACTCATTATCATGAACATAGTCAATAGTGTCTGTGCAAATTATGTTGTAGATTACTTGCTCGCGCTGTAGCTCCCTTGAATTTTTATATGTTCCTAGAGAAATAGAGTTGAAAGATGTTGGTAGCAATATTGCGGACTGGGTCCATGATCTGAGGATTGTCCTCATTGCTGCATAGAAGGCTGATGTCCTTAATGCACTGCTCGGTGCGCCGACCCCTCTAGCGTCGTTTGTAGATGTTGTGAACATGTGACAGGCACGTTCTGATGACTACTTGATTGTTTAGTGCGTCATGCATAACGGCTTAGAATTGAGGCTCCGAAATATTCTGTACGTCATAGAACATATGAGATGTTCTAAGAGCTAAAACTAGGATCTCAGGCTCGTGCCCAAGTTGTGACATATGAGATCTCCAACAAGATTCTTTGCCTGCAAGATGAAGGAGAATAGCTCAATCGTTGAGCATGTGCTCAGATTTTCTGGGTGCTACAATCGCTTGAATCGAGTGGGAGTTGATATTCCAGATAAGATAGTGATTGATATAGTTCTCCAAGTCACTGTCACTAAGCTACTAGAACTTGGTGATGAACTATAAAACGCCAGGGATAGAAATAATGACCCCTGAGCTGTTCGCGATGTTTGACACAGCGAAGGTAGAAATCAAGAAGGAGCGTCAAGTGTTGATGGTTAGTAAAACCACTAGTTTCGAGAAGAGCAAGGAGGGAAACTTCATGGATGGCAAGTCAGTTGCTGCTCCAGTGAAGCAACCCAAAGTTGAACTCAAAACCGAGACTAAGTGCTTCGATTATGAGGAGAGCGGTCGCTGAAGCGGAACAACCCTAGATACTTGGTAGATAAGAAGGCTGGCAACATCAACAGAAGTATGTTTGATATACGTGTTATTGATGTGTACCTTGCTAGTACTCCTAGTAGCACCTGGGTATTGGATACCGGTTCGGTTGCTAAATGTCAGTAACTCGAAATAAAAGCTACGGAATAAACGAAGAATTAGCTAAGGGTGAGGTGACGATGTGTGTTGGAAGTGTTTCCAAGGTTGATGTGATCGCCATCGCACGCTCTCTCTACCTTCGGGATTAGTAACAAACCTAAATATGTGTTATTTGGTGTTTTGCGTTGAGCATGAACGTGATTTGACCGTGTTTATTGCAACACAGTTATTCATTTAAGTTTGAGAGTAATGGTTATTCTGTTTACATGAATAATACCTTCAATGGTCATGCACCCAGTGAGAATGGTTTGTTGAATCTTGATCGTAGTAATATACATGTTCATAACATTGATGCCAAAAGATGCAAAGTTAATAATGATAGTACCACATACTTGTGGCACTGTCGCTAAATGTCATATTGGTATAAAATGCATGAAGAAACTCCATGCTGATGGATCTTTGGACTCTTTCGATTTCGAATCGGTTGAGACATGCGAACCATGCCTCTTGGTCAAAGATGACTAAGGACCCCGTTTTCTGGTTTGACGGAGCGGGCAAGTGATTTATTGGAAATGATACATGTTGATGTATGCAATCCAATGAGTCTTGTAGCATGCGGTGGATAACCTTATTTTCTTACCTTCACTGATGATTTGTGTAGATATAGTGTATGTTTACTTAATGAAACACAAGTCTGAATCGTTTGAAAAGTTCAAGCAAATTCAGAGTGAAGTTTAAGATCATCGTGACAAGAAGATAAAAATATCTGTGATATGATCATGGAGGTGAATATCTGAGTTATGAGTTTGGCATACAACTTTAGACAATGTGAAA
This sequence comes from Hordeum marinum, assembly GCA_022496015.1. NCBI lineage: Eukaryota > Viridiplantae > Streptophyta > Magnoliopsida > Poales > Poaceae > Hordeum > Hordeum marinum. The sequence goes on from CM039674.1 coordinate 89,947,535, forward strand.
GTTGTTTCACAACACATGCCACCTGGAACACCATAGTGTGATGGTATGTCCGAATGTCATAGTCGTGCGCTATTGGATATGGTGCATGTTATGATGTCTCTTATCATTTTGCTACTATAATTTTGGGGTTGTGCATTAGAGACAACTACATTCACTTTAAATAGGGCACCATCTAAATCCGTTGAGATGACAACGTGTGAATTATGGTTTGTTAGAAACCTAAGCTATCATTTCTTGATGTTTGGGGCTGCGATGCTTGTGTGGAAAATGTTTTCACCTAATGTGCTCGAACCCAAAGCGGATAAATGCATCTTCGTAGAATACCCTAAGAACAGTTGGGTGAACCTTCAATCTCAGATCCAAGCATAAAGTGTTTGTTGCTAAAACGGGTCCTTTCCCAAGATAAAGTTTCTCTCGAAAGAATTGAGTGGGAGGAAGATAGAACTTGATGAGGTTTTTGAACATTTGTTTTAGCCAGAGAGTAGCGCAGCGCAGAAAGATGTTTCTGTGGAACCTACGTTAGTTGAAGAGGAAGTAAATGATGATGATCATGAAGCTTCGGATCAAGTTACTATCAAACCTCGTAGGTCGACAAGGATGTGTACTGCTCCTGAGCGGTACGACAACCCTGTCTTGAAGGTCATGTTGTTGGACAACAATGAACCTACGAGCTGTGGAGAAGCGATGATGGGCCCGGATTCCGACAAATGGTTAGAGGCCATGAAATCCGAGAAAGGATCCATATATCAAAACCAAGTATAGACTTTGGTAGACTTGCTCGTTGGACGGCAGGTCGTTGAGTACAAATGGATCTTTAAAATGAAGACAGAGGCTGATGGTGAATGTCACCATTTATAAAGCTCGACTTGTTGCAAAGAAGTTTCCGGCAAGTTCAAGGAGTTGACTGCGATGAGACTTTCTCTCGTAGCGATGCTAAAGTCTATTAGAATTATGTTAGCAGTTGCTGCATTTTTCAATTATCAAATCTGGTAGATGGATGCCGAAACATTGTTTCCTTTCTTGAGGAAAGGTTGTATGTGATACAACCAGAAGGTTTTGTCAGTCCTAAGGATGTTAAAAGGTGTGAAACTTCAGTGATCCTTCTATGAACTGAAGCAAGCATCCATATTTTTTTCCCATGCAACGTTCCCCAACAACAACATCCCGTAACTAACACTTAGTCACATTGCTTGCAAGGCTTATTGTGATGTTGTATTACTGAGTGGGCCCTGAGATACCTCTCCGTCACACGAAGTAGCAAATCCCAGTCTTGATCCATGCCAACTCAACAAACACCCTCGGAGACACCTATAGAGCACCTTTATAGTCACCCAATTACGTTGCAACGTTTGATACACACAAGGTACTCCTGCGATATCTGTGGGTTGCATGATCTCATGGTCATAGGAACATATACTCGACATGCAGAAAACAGTAGCAATAAACTGACACAATCATAAGCTACGTTTGTAGTTTGGGTCTTGTCCATCACATCATTCTCCTAATGATGTGATCCGGTTATCAAATGACATCTCATGTCCATGGCTAGGAAACCTTTACCATCTTTCGATCAACGAGCTAATTCACTAGAGGCATACTAGGGACATTGTGTTTGTCTATGTATTCACACATGTATCCATGTTTCCAATTAATACAATTATAGCATGGATAATAAACGATTATCATGAACAAGGAAATACAATAATAAACACTTTATTTATTGCCTCTAAGGCATATTTCCAACAGTTGTATGCCTCTAGTGAAGTAGCTCGTTAATCAAAGATGGTTAAGGTTTCCTAGATATTAACATGTGATGTTATTTGATAACGGGATCACATCATTAGAAGAATGATGTGATGGACAAGACCCAAACTTCAAACATAGCATATGATCGTGTCAGTTTATTGCTACTGTTTTCTGCATGTCAAGTATATGTTCCTATGACCATGAGATCATGCAACTCACGGACACCAGAGGAGTGCCTTGTGTGTATTAAACGTCACAACATAACTGGGTGACTATAAAGGTGCATTACAGGTATCTCCAAGGGTGTCTGTTGGGTTTGCATGGATCAAGACTGGGATTTGTTACTCCGTGTGACGGAGAGGTATCTCAGGGCCCACTCGGTAATACAACATCACAATAAGCCTCATCATCATAATCATCATCATTATATTGCACTGATTAAATAATTATTTTGCATATTTTATTATTTTATTTTATTAAATGGTGAAATAGTAAACAACTTAAAGCAACATATTGAATACTTTAGGTATTGTTATAAATTGATTCTTATTTAATTTTTACATAATAGGTATGGTATTATAACTTCTCCATGGCTTATACCCCCAATACAATCCATAGCATAATCAAAACAAGCAAACTATGCAAACAAAAACAGAATGTGCCTAAAACAGAATAGTTTGTAGCAATTTGTAGAGAGCTTATACTTCTGCAACTCTAAAAATTCTAAAAACTTAGTACAGCCTGAAGACTTTGTATAGCAGTAATGTGTAATTTTTTTAGATCATTATCAAGCTCCACTAAAAAAATGGAAACTCCTGTACTGGAGTCAAAAGTTTCTGTTTTGTTTCAGCATCGTTTCTACTCATCTTGTGAGTCATCCCAAAGGCTTTACTTGTCAAAAACACTAATAAAAACATAATCATTACAGAGGCAACAATCATTTCATCACAAACTAACAGAAAGTAAAAAGAAAAAATAAAGATAACTATTGGGTTGCCTCCCAACAAGCGCTATTGTTTTATGCCCCTAACTAGGCATAATGCATAGTTTCAAGTGTTGTCATCCTTGACACTCCACCCATAAGACTACCCACAATGGGAATAACATAGGTAGTAACATAGATGCCACCTAAGCAAAAAGTATGATGTGACATCTAATTAATGAGAGGAGAGAGAAATTGAGTAACTTAGCATGTTACTATCCCTATGAGTAACATGTTGGGGAACGCGACAGAAAACAAAAAATTTCCAACCTACGAACCAGCCCAGGACCACTATGGAGACTGCATACAAGGTTTGATCTATCTCGTTACCGACTCATAGCGCAGCGAAAGTAGAGTCGATGACGATCGGCGGTGCAGATCCCCGCAGCTAGGATTTTACAACCTCCCAACCACGAGGATGTATACCATCATCTGCCCCGCGGACAGCCCTTCGGGAGGCGGTCGGACAGTCCCTGGATGGTGTCGCGGACAGCCCTTCGGGAGGACCTCCGAAACTTGGACTGTCACTCGGACAACCCTTCGGGAGGACCTCCAAAACTCGGACGGTCACACGGACAGCCCTTCGGGAGGCATCTCTCGAACTAAGACCGAAACTACGATCTCTCTACAGTGTTGCACACATACGGTGTCATCTATCTGGCAGGGCTTCGCCGTCCAAAACTAGTTTCTGCCGGAACCCAGACAGCCTTTCGGCTCTACGAAACTATTTTGCTGGGAGGGAGAGAAGAAGCTAGATCATTGCAATGGCATGTGCAAGGGAGCAAGGGATGAAGAGATGGCAGCCCACATCTCCTCTATTTATAGGAAAACCAAGGGATAGGGTTGAGACTTGAAAATACCAAACTACCCCCACTTTATGTCACACATAAAAAATCATAAGGAAAAGGGGTGCCATGTGGAGCTCCATGGAGGAGCTCCACCCTTGGCCGGACAACCCTTGCGGGGGCCCCCATGAGGATCTACCTTGCTCCCCAATCCCTTCTAGAAGCCTTTTTGGAAATATCCAAAAAGGTGCTTTTCCATAAATATCCAAAAGGCACTTTCACTATTCACGACGACATTTTTCAGCGTTCGATTGAACTGAAAATATTTATGTGGGCTTAGAACAATTCTAGTACCCCACTAAAATAATTTTTAATGCGATCCGGAACAATTCCGGAATAGTGATTTTCATCTGCGAAAAGCATCTGAAGCGGTTCCCGCAACTTCGGATATATTTCCGGTTTTTCTTTCGGAAAATTCCCAGAAGTTTCCAGAATGATTCTGGCACCTTCCAAGAATTATCAATCATGTGCCAAAACCAATTTGACTTAATGGTATCCCCTGAAATGACTTTTTAGTTTTACCGAAACTGTTCCGGTGTTCTGTCTGCGGAACTTTTTCGCTGTTCGAAACTTTTCCGGTGTCCGAAACTTTTCGGTGATTTTCTCTCACACTCCCTGTCTAGTATTCAACAGATAGATTACCCTTAAACGTGTGACCCTATAGGTTTGGTGAAGCATAGACATGACCTGGAACCCCTTCCGATCAATGATCAACATCGGAGCGGTGGACACCCATATTGACCCCTATACCCACACGAATGAATATTCGAGCGAACCTCTAGTTGCCGTGAGCTATTCCTGTTGCTTCGCGATATGTTACAATTACCCGAGGTGAGACATGTAGGCATCCTCGTGGATCAATAACTTGTCCACTATGCCAGTTACCTCGTTGCCGGTATTGTTCTCTTTTGTCGTTCCCATGTTCTGGCATCCCCGTGATCAAATCACAAAGTGTCTGGCCAGACGATGATAGATACCATAACACTGAGAGGGCCCATCGATATCTCTCCATCATCGGAGGAGAAAATCCCAATCTTGAGCTATCAAGTTACTTGACATACTTTTTCATGAACACGTAAGCCATCGTAATAGCCACCCATTTACGGATGACGTTTAACAAACCCCAAAGTTCATGAAGCAAGCATGAAGAAACTCGATACTCTCATGGTCTAAGGAATTATGCAAATATTAACTTCTCTGTGTTATTAACCATTAACTTATGACGAATGTATCTCATAGCATAACATCAATTCGGGTCGGTTCAACACAAATGTTCTTCTAACATTGTGCCCTCAAAATTGCCGGCATAGCCATGCCCATGATCAAGAAAACAGGATCATCATGCAATACTTGAGCCAGTCTTAGAGGCCAGACTAGGAATACAATTTTACCGTTTATTATTCCATACGTGCATATGAGTCTTCCTTCAAGCCTCGTGGTTATTGTAGACTCGAGAACCATAGCAGTTATAGCATGGAACATAAACCTAATTATGAACAGGGAGATAATCAATAATATTTATTATTGCCTCTAGGGCATATCTCCTACATAACATAATGCATACCAATGCAAAATGAGTCAAGCTAATAAATGAAAGGCTTAATGTTACTACCCATATGTTACTATCCGTTGTGGGGGTAGTAACTTAGACTAGTAACATATGCATGTTACTACTCTATGTTACTCCCCATTGTGACTAGTCTAAGTATCTCTCATGATTGATTAATAATGTGGTTTAATTATATTCTTAGGGAAGTGTTCCATTCCTTTCTTTAATGGGAATTGGAACCTTATGTTTCCCTCTTTCATGTCAATAATTGCACCTATAGTTTGTAAGAAGGGCCTTCCAAGTATTATGGGACAAGATGGATTGCAATCAATATCAAGCACAATAAAGTCTACATACACATAATTTTTATTTGCAATGATAAGAACCTCATTAATTCTACCTAAAGGTTTCTTAATGGTAGAATCCGCAAGATGCAGGTTGAGGGAACAATCTTCCATATTAGTGAGGCCAAGCACATCACATAAAGATTTAGGTATAGTTGAGACGCTGGCATTAAGATCACACAAAGCATTACATTCATATTTAATTATCTTTATTTTGATAGTAGGTTCCCACTCATCATGCAATTTTCTAGGAATACAAACTTCAAGCTCATGTTTCTCGTCATAAGCTTTTATCATAGCTTCTACTATATGTTCGGTAAAAGCCTTGTTTTGTTCATAAGTATTGGGTGAGATAATAATGGTTTGCAACAAGAAAATACGTTTTAATAAAGATAAATTATCATAATTAAAGTCCTTGTAGTCCAAAATAGTGGGCACATCACTAGTTAAAGTTTTGACCTCTTCAAACCCACATTTTTCAGTTTTAACATCAAAATCGTCACCCTCCAAGCAAACGGGATGCTTCTCAACTATAGTTGACTCATCTACAGTACCTTTATAATTTATTTTCATAGAAGTAAACAAAGATTCAATAGGAGAAATACCAATCATTTTAAGATCTTCATCATGATTCCGGTAAAAAACGGGTGGAAGAGCTTTTTGTAAGAATTCCCGCTTAGCTCTCAACTTAGCAGTCCTCTCCTTACTTTCATTAATAGATATTTGGATAGATTTAATAGTATAATTAAAATTATGCTTGGGTGCAAAGCTTTACTTTTAAGAGTTTCTACATCCAGAGCAATTCTATCCAGGTTTTTAGCCAAAGCATCAATCACATGCAACTTTTGTTCTACCGTAGCATTGAAAACCTTTCGAAAATTAATAAATTTCTTAATTTTGTTCTCAAGATCACAAGGTATACTATTAAATTTTTTAGAAGAATTTCCATAGGGGTTACCATAAGAATTTCCATAGTTGTTAGAGGAATTACTAAGGTACGATCTAGAATTGAAATTTCCTCTATAAGCATTATTATTGAAATTATTTCGCGAGATAAAGTTCACATCAATAGAATCATTATTTTTCTCAATCAAATTAGACAAAGAAATATCATTGGGATCAACATGAGTATTTTTACTAGCAACCATATTCATAAGAGCATCCACTTTTTCAATCAAAGTAGCGATTTATTCGACATAATTTACCTTCTTACCAGTTGGAGCTGTTTCGGTATGCCATTGAGAATAATTTGTCATAACGTTGTCCAAAATTTTTTTGGCCTCTCCTAAGTTCACATCCATAAAGGTACCACTTGTGACAGAATCTAGAAGATTTCTAGACACAAAGTTCGGTCCAACATAGAATTTGGATAATCATCCACAAGTTCAAACAATGAGTAGGGCAATTTCTTATAATAAATTTCATTCTCTCCCAAGCTTGTGCAACATGCTCTTGATATTGTTGTTTAAAATTAATTGTTTGATTTCTAAGGGAGATGATTTTAGCAGGAGGAAAATACTTGGCAATGAAAGCATCTTTACACTTATCTCATGTTCCAATACTATTACGAGGTAAAGATGAAAACCAAGCTTTAGCTTTATCTCTTAGTGGAAAAGGAAATAATTTCAATTTCACAATATCATTATAATATCCTTTTTCTTTTGCATATTACATAATTCAACAAAGGTATTAAGATGTGATGCGTGATCCTCATTAGGACTTCCTGAAAATTGATCTTTCATGACAAGATTTAGCAATGCAGCATTAATATCAAAAGCCTCCTCACTAGTGGCGGGTGGTATAGGAGTACTAATAAAATCATTATTATTAGTATTTGAAAAGTCACATAACTTAGTAGTATCTTGAGACATGGTGACCGAACACGCAAAGCAACAAGTGAGACAAGTAAACTAGCAAGTAAAGCAAGCAAAGAGGTAAACTAGTAACTAGCAAAGATAAATATTTTTGTATTTTTGATTTTTGTGAGACAAACAAAATATAATAGAACATATAAAGAAGAACAAATGAATGATAATTTGTGTGAAATTACATGATAGGTGATGATGATATTCCCTGGCAACAACGCAAGAAATACTTCCTGATACTTGTGATCCGCGTTGGGTTTTTCATGAAGAGCAACGGGTTATCGCAGCACAATGTTGCTAAGTATTTCCCTTAGTTATAAAACCATGGTTTATCGAACCAATAGCAATATCAATCCTCAACCGTCTTCAACGTCTGAACACAAAAGAGCAAACAACTTGCACCCAACGCTGGCAAGAGGGTTGTCAATCCCCTTGGTGACGTTATTTGAAAGCAAGTGAGTTGTGTAGATAATTGTAAACTGCAAAATAAAATAAAAGCAAATAAATGGAAGCAATTTAAGAGTAGAGCGTGTAAATATAAAAGTGAATTGACCCCGGGGCCATAGTTTTTTCTAGTGGCATCTCTCTTAAAAATAGCGTACGGTGGGTGAGGGAGTCCCGGACTAAGGGGTCCTCAGGCCGCTGGCCTATCTCCCAATAGGTCGGTTTGGTGGGCTGCATTCTGACTGTCAAAAGAGGGGCCGGATACACCGAGACCCTATGTTCTAGAAGGTATTCCCGAAGGTGCGTCGTGCACTCCAAGTCAAGATGAGGTAATCGACATCTCCATCCCTGGCAGGAGACCTATCACGTGTAAACCCTAGGTACCCCCTGGTGTCTATATAAACCGGTAGGGTTTTAGATTGTAGGGAAGAGAAACTCATCTAGGGTTTTAGCTATTCGATCTTGTTGGAAATATCCCCTAGAGATAATAATAAAATGGTTATTATTGTATTTCCTTGGTCATGATAATTGTCTATTGTTCATGCTACAATTGTGTTAACCGGAAACAGTAATACATGGGTGAATACATAGACCACAACATGTCCCTAGTCGGCCTCTAGTTGACTAGCTCGTTGATAAATAGATGGTCACGATTTCATGATCATGGACATTGGATGTCATTGATAACGGGATCACATCATTAGGCGAATGATGTGATGGACAAGACCCAATCCTAAGCATAGCACTAGATTGTGTAGTTCGTCTGCTAAAGCTTTTCCAATGTCAAGTATCGTTTCCTTAGACCATGAGATTGTGCAACTCCCGGATACCGTAGGAATGCTTTGGGTGTGCCAAATGTCACAACGTAACTGGGTGGCTATAAAGGTGCACTATGGGTATCTCCGAAAGTGTCTGTTGGGTTGGCACGAATCGAGACTGGGATTTGTCACTCCGTGTGACGGAGAGGTATCTCTGGGCCCACTCGGTAAGACATCATCAGAATGAGCTCAAAGTGACTAAGGAGTTAGTCACGGGATGATGTATTATGGAATGAGTAAAGAGACTTGCCGGTAACGAGATTGAACAAGGTATAGGGATACCGACGATCGAATCTCGGGCAAGTATCATACCGGTAGACACAGGGAATTGCATACGGGATTGATTGAATCCGTGACATCGTGGTTCATCTGATGAGATCATCGTGGAGTACGTGGGAGCCAACATGGGTATCCAGATCCCGCTGTTAGTTATTGACCAGAGAGGTGTCTCGGTCATGTCTACGTGTCTCCCGAACCCGTAGGGTCTACACACTTAAGGTTCGATGATGTTAGGGTTATAGGGAAATGGTATACGTGATTACCGAAGGTTGTTCGGAGCCGGACGTCACGAGGAGCTCTGGAATGGTCGAGAGGTAAAGATTGATATATAGGAAGTCCAGTTTTGGTCACCGAAAGTTTTCGGGCTCATCGGTAGTGTACCGGGAGTGCCGGGAGGGTGCCGGAGGACCCCCGGGAGGGGTGTGATGACCAAAGGACTACATGGGCTGCTAGATAAAGTGTGCCAGCCCTTATTGGGCTAGGCAAGACTTTTGCTAAAGGCCCATGCGGCTAGGGATAAGAGATAGGGCCAAAAAGGATTTAAAAGGAGGAGATCCACCTCCCTTGTGGGAGGTGGACTCTCCCTTTAAATCGGCCGAACCTCTCCTCTTTGGAGTAGAGGCCAAGCCAGCCCTCCACGTCCCTCCTCCTATATATACTTGAGGTTTTGGCTGTTTTGAGACAAGATTTGATCTCTCTCTCTCTCACGGCGAAGCCCTACCTCTCTTCTTCCTCCTCCGCAGCGCTTAGGCGAAGCCCTGTCGGAATACCTTGCTACTCCACCACCACCACGCCGTCGTGCTGCTGTTGGAGCCCTTCCCCAATCTCTCCTTCCTCCTTACTGGATCAAGGCGTAGGAGACGTCACCGGGCTGCACGTGAGTTGAACGCAGAGGTGTCGTCCGTTCGGCACTTGATCGGATCTACCGCGATCTGAATCGCTGCGAGTACGACTACATCAACCGCGTTCTTGTAACGCTTCCGCTTAGCGATCTTCAAAGGTATGAAGATGCAATCTCTCCTCACTCGTTGCTGGTTTCTCCATGGATATATCTTGGTGATCGTAGGAATTTTTTTGATTTACTACTCTGTCTCCCAACAGTGGTATCAGAGCCAGGTTTATGCGTAGAATCTATGCACGAGTAGAACACAAAGCAGTTGTGGGCGTCGATCTTGTTAATTTGCTTACCACTACTAGTCTTATCTGGATTCGGCGGTATTGTGGGATGAAGCGGCCCAGACCGACTTTACACGTACGCTTACGTGAGACTGGTTCCACCGCCTGACATGCACTTGTTGCATAAGGTGGCTAGCGGGTGTCTATCTCTCCCACCTTAGTCGGATTGGATTTGATGAAAAGGGTCCTTATGAAGGGTAAATAGCAATTGGCATATCACGTTGTGGTTTTGGCGTAGGTAAGAAACGTTCTTGCTAGTAACCTATAGCAGCCACGTAAAACATGCAACTACAAATTAGAGGACGTCTAACTTGTTTTTGCAGCATGTGCCTTGTGATGTGATATGGCCAAAAGGATGTGATGTGATGCATTGTGATGTATGAGATTGATCATGTTCTTGTAATAGGATTCGCGACTTGCATGTCGATGAGTATGACAACCGGCGGGAGCCATAGGAGTTGTCTTATTTTATTGTATGACCTGCGTGTCAATCATAAACGCCATGTAATTACTTTACTTTATTGCTAAGCGTTAGCCATGGTAGTAGAAGTAATAGTTGGCTAGACAACTTCATGAAGACACAATGATGGAGATCATGATGATGGAGATCATGGTGTCGTGCCGGTGACAGTGATGATCATGGTGCCCCGAAGATGGAGATCAAAGGAGCAAGATGATATTGGCCATATCATGTCACTATATTGATTGCATGTGATGTTTATCATGTTTACATCTTATTTTCTTAGAACGATGGTAGTCAATAAGATGATCTCTCAATAAAATTTCAATAAAGGTGTTCACCCTAACTGTGCACCGTTGCTAAGGATCGTCGTTCCGAAGCACCACGTGATGATCAGGTGTGATAGGTTCTAACGTTCGCATACAACGGGTGTAAGCCAGATTTACACATGCGAAACACTTAGGTTGACTTGACGAGCCTAGCATGTACAGACATGGCCTCGGAACACGGAAGACCGAAAGGTCGAACATGAGTCGTATAGAAGATACGATCAACATAGAGATGTTCACCATGGATGACTAGTCCGTCTCACATGATGATCGGACACGAGCTAGTTGACATGGATCATGTATCACTTGGAAGACTAGAGAGATGTCTATCTAAGTGGGAGTTCATTAATAATTTGATTAGATGAACTTAATTATCATGAACTTAGTCTAAAAATGTCATTGCAAATTATGTCGTAGATAGCTCATGCTTTAGCTCCCCAGTTTTATTGATACGGTCCTAGAGAAAAATAAGTTGAAAGTTGATGGTAGCAATAATACGGACTAGATCCGTGATCTGAGGATTGTCTTCATTGCTGCACAGAAAGCTTATGTCTTTGATGCACCACTAAGTGCACCACTCCCTCAAGCGTTGTCTGTAGATGTTGTGAACATATGACAAGCACTTTTTGATGACTACGTGATAGTTCAGTGCGTCATGCATTACGGCTTAGAATTTAGGCTCCAAAACGTTTTGAACGTCACGGAACATAAGAGATGTTCTAAGAGCTGAAATTGGGATTTCAGGATCGGGCCTATGTTCAGAGGTATGAGACCTCCAACAAGATTCTTTGCCTGCAAGATAAAGGAGAATAGCTCAGTTGGTGAGCGTGTGCTCAGATTGTCTAGGTGCTACAATCACTTAAATCAAGTGGGAGTTAATCTTCCACATGAGATAGTGATTAATGCAGTTCTCCAAGTCACTGCCACCAAGCTACTAGAGCTTCATGATGAACTATAACATGCCAGGAATGGATAAGATGATCCCTTAGTTGTTCGTGATGTTTGACACCACGAAGGTAGAAATCAAGAAGGAGCATCAAGTGTTGATTGTTAAGTGAATACCACTAGTTTCAAGAAGGGCAAGGGCAAGAAGGGAAAAACTTTAGGAATGGTAAGCCAGCTGTCGCTCTAGTGAATAAACCCAAGGTTGAGCCCGAGCCCGAGACTAAGTGCTTCTGTTATGAGGAGACTGTTCACTGAAGCGGAACAACCCTAGATGCTTGGTAGATAAGAAGGCTGGTAATGTCGATAGAAGTATATTTGATATACATGTTAGTGATGTGTACCTTGCTGGTACTCCTAGTAGCACCTGGGTATTGGATACCGGTTCGGTTGCTAAGTGTTAGTAACTCGAAATAAAAGCTACGGAATAAAGGGAGGCTAGCTAAGTGAAAGGTGATGATGTGTGTTAGAAGTGTTTCCAAGGTTGATGTGATCACCATCGCACGCTCTCTCTACCTTTGGGATTTGTGATAAACCTAAATAAATGTTATTTGGTGTTTGCGTTGAGCATGAACATGATTAGATCATATAAGTTAGAGAATAATTGGTTATTCTGTTTACATGAATAATGCCTTTAATGGTCATACACCCACTCGGAATGGTTTATTGAATCTTGATCATAGTATTACACATGGTCATAACATTGGTACCAAAAGATACAAAGTTAATAATGATAGAACCACATGCCTGTGGCACTGCCGCTAAATGTCATGTTGGCATAAATCGTATGAACAAACTCCATGCTGATGGATCTTTTAACTCACTTGATTTCGAATCAGTTGAGACATGCGAGCCATGCCTGTTGGGCAAGATGACTAAGACCCCGTCTTCCGGTTTGATGGAGCGGGCTAGTGGCTTATTGGAATTAATACATGTTGATGTATGTGGTCCAATGAGTGTTGAAACACACAGTGGATATCGTTGTTTTTCTTTACCTTCACTGATGATTTGAGTAAATATGGGGAAATTTGCTTAATGAAACACGAATCTGAAATGTTTGAAAGGTTCAAGGAGTTTTAGAGTGAAGTTAAAGATCATCGTGACAAGAAGATAAAATGTCTATGATATGATCGTGGAGGTGAATATCTAAGTTACGAGTTTGGTATGCAATTTTAGACAATGTGGAAATTGTTTCACAGCTCACACCTCCTGGAACACCATAGTGTGATGGTGTGTTCGAACGTCGTAGTCGTGCTCTATTGGATATAGTGAGTACTATGATGTCTCTTATCGTTTTACCACTATCATTATGGGGTTATGCATTAAAGACAAATCCATTCACTTTAATAGGGCACCATCTAAGTCTATTGAGATGACACCGTGAGAATTATGGTTTGACAGAAGCCTAAGCTGTCATTTCTTAATGTTTGGGGCTGTGACGCTTATGTGAAAAGGGTTTTCACCTAATGAGCTCAAACCCAAAGCAGACAAATGCATCTTCATAGAATACCCTAAAGAGACAATGGGTATACCTTCTATCTCAGATTCAAGCGCAAAAGTGTTTGTGGCTAAGAACGGGTCCTTTCTTGAGAAAGAGTTTCTCTCGAAAGAATTGAGTGGGAGGAAGATAGAACTTGATAAGGTTGTTGAACTTTTGTTTCAACCAGAGAGTAGCGCATCACAGAAAGATGTTTCTGTAGAGCCTACCTCAGTTGAAAAGGAAGTTAATGATGACGATCCTGAAGCTTTGGATCAAGTCACTATCGAACCTCGTAGGTCGACAAGGACGCGTACTGCTCCTGAGTAGTACGACAACCCTGTCTTGGAAATCATGTTGTTGGACAACGATGAACCTACGAACTATGGAGAAGCGATGGTGGGCCTAGATTCCAACAAATGGCTAGGAGCCATGAAATCCGAGAAAGGATCCATGTATGAAAACCAAGTATGGACTTTGGTAGACTTGCCTGTTGAATGGCAGGTAGTTGACTACAAATGGACCTTTGAGATAAACATAGACGCTAATGGTGAAATGTCACCATTTATAAAGCTCGACTTGTCGCAAATAAGTTTCCGCCAAGTTCAAGGAGTTGATAGCGATGAGATTGTCTCATCTGTAGTGATGCTAAAAGTCTATTAAAATTATGTTAGCAGTTGCTGCATTTTACGATTATGAAATCTGGCAGATGGATGACAAAACAAAGTTTCCATAATGGTTTCTGTGAGGAAGAGTTGTATGTGATACAACCAGAAGGTTTTGTCAATCCTAAGGATGCTAAAAGTATGCAAACTCCAGCGATCCTTCTATGGACTGGAGTAAGCATCTCGGTGTTGGAATATGAGCTTTGATAGAATGATCAAAGTTTTTGAGTTTATACAAGGTTTATGAGAAACTTGTATTTGCAAGAAAGTGAGTGGGAGCACTATAGTGTTTATTATAAGAATATGTATTTGACATATTATTGATCGGAAATGATGTAGAATTTCTGGAAGAGCATGAAGGATTATTTGAAAAGAGTTTTTCAAAGGAAGACCCAGATAAAGCTACTATTTTATTGAGCATCAAGATCTATAGGGATAGATCAATTCGCTTGATAAGTTTTTCGACAAAAACATACCTTGACAAGTTTTTGAAGGAGTTCAAAATAGATGGGTCAAAGAAGGAGTTCTTGACTGTATTGTAACGTGTGAAATTGAGTAAGACTCAATGCCCGACCATGGCAGAAGATAAAGAAAAGATGAGTGTCATCCCCTATGCTTTAGCCATAGGCTCTATATAGTATGCGATGCTATGTACCGCACTTGTGTGTGCCTTGCCATGAGTCTGTCAAGGGGTACAAGAGTAATCCAATAGTGGATCACTGGACAACGGTCAAAGTTATCCATAGTAACTTGAGATCTAAGGAAATATTTCTCGATTATGGAGGTGATAAAGATTTCATCGTAAAGGGTTACGATGATGCAAGCTTTAACACCAATCCGGATGACTCTTAGTAGAAATCCGGCTACGTACAGTGGAGCAGCCATTTGGAATAGCTCCAAGTGGAGCGCGGGAGCAGTATATACAAATATGACATAGAAAGTTCGCAAGGTACACACGGATCTGTATGTCGCAGACCCGTTGACTAAAACCTCTTTCACGAGCAAAACATGATCAAACCCCAGAACTAATTGGGTGTTAATCACATGATGATATGATCACATGGTGATGTAAGTGTTAATCACATGGCGATGTGAACTAGATTATTGACTCTAGTGCAAGTGGGAGACTGTTGGAAATATGCCCTAGAGATAATAACAAAATGGTTATTATTGTATTTCCTTGTTCACGATAATTGTCTATTGTTCATGCTACAATTGTGTTAACCGGAAACAGTAATACATGTGCGAATACATAGACCACAACATGTCCCTTGTGAGCCTCTAGTTGGCTAGCTCGTTGATCAATAGATGGTCACGGTTTCATGATCATGGACATTGGATGTCATTGATAACAGGATCACATCATTAGGAGAATGATGTGATGGACAAGACCCAATCCTAAGCATAGCACTAGATCGTGTAGTTCGTCTGCTAAAGCTTTTCCAATGTCAAGTATCATTTCCTTAGACCATGAGATTGTGCAACTCCCGGATACCGTAGGAATGCTTTGGGTGTGCGAAACGTCACAACGTAACTGGGTGGCTATAAAGGTGCACTACGGGTATCTCCGAAAGTGTCTGTTGGGTTGGCACGAATCGAGACTGGGATTTGTCACTCCGTGTGACGGAGAGGTATCTCTGGGCCCACTCGGTAAGACATCATCAGAATGAGCTCAAAGTGACTAAGGAGTTAGTCACGGGATGATGTATTATGGAATGAGTAAAGAGACTTGCCGGTAACGAGATTGAACAAGGTATAGGGATACCGACGATCGAATCTCGGGCAAGTATCATACCGGTAGACACAGGGAATTGCATACGGGATTGATTGAATCCGTGACATCGTGGTTCATCTGATGAGATCATCGTGGAGTACGTGGGAGCCAACATGGGTATCCAGATCCCGCTGTTAGTTATTGACCAGAGAGGTGTCTCGGTCATGTCTACGTGTCTCCCGAACCCGTAGGGTCTATACACTTAAGGTTTGATGATGCTAGGGTTATAGGGAAATGGTATACGTGATTACCGAAGGTTGTTCGGAGTCCCGGATGAGATCCCGGACATCACGGGGAGCTTCGGAATGGTCCGGAGGTAAAGATTGATTTATAGGAAGTCCAGTTTTGGTCACCGGAAAGTTTTTGGGCTCATCGGTAGTGTACCGGGAGTGCCGGGAGGGTGCCGGAGGACCCCCGGGAGGGGTGTGATGACCAAAGGACCACATGGGCTGTTAGATAAAGTGTGCCAGCCCTTATTGGGCTGGGAAAGACTTTTGCTAAAGGCCCATGCGGCTAGGGATATGAGATAGGGCCAAAAAGGATTTAAAAGGAGGAGATCCACCTCCCTTGTGGGAGGTGGACTCTCCCTTTAAATCGGCCGAACCTCTCCGATTTGGAGTAGAGGCCAAGCCAGCCCTCCACGTCCCTCCTCCTATATATACTTGAGGTTTTGGCTGTTTTGAGACAAGATTCGATCTCTCTCTCTCACGGCGAAGCCCTACCTCTCTTCTTCCTCCTTCGCAGCGCTTAGGCGAAGCCCTGTCGGAATACCTTGCTACTCCACCACCACCACGCCGTCGTGATGCTGTTGGAGCCCTTCCCCAACCTCTCCTTCCTCCTTGTTGGATCAAGGCGTAGGAGACGTCACCGGGCTGCACGTGTGTTGAACGCGGAGGTGTCGTCCGTTTGGCACTTGATCCGATCTACCGCGATCTGAATCGCTGCGAGTACGACTCCATCAACCGCGTTCTTGTAACGCTTCCGCTTAGCGATCTTCAGAGGTATGAAGATGCAATCTCTTCCCACTCGTTGCTGGTTTCTCCGTGGATAGATCTTGGTGATCGTAGGAATTTTTTTGATTTACTACTACGTCTGCCAACAGATCTCGTGGTAGATCAACTCTGTAACCTTCATAGACATCAATATAATCAAGCAGGACGTAGGCTTTTACCTCCATAGGAGGGCCCGAACTTGGGTAAACATCGTCTCCTTCGTCTCTTGTTACCTTTGATCCTAGTCTGATGGCTCGGGACCCCCTACCCGAGATCCGCCGGTTTTGACATCGACATTGGTGCTTTCATTGAGAGTTCCGCTGTGATCGCCAAAGGAATCGATGGCCCGAGTTTTCATTAACGAAGAAGTCTATAACATGGACTCCTTTGTCCCTGGACAGATCTTCGCTTTTGGCAACATTGTGCTACACACTGACCCGACCATCTATCTTGGCCGGGTCGGGAGTTTTGCCCCTGATCAAGATGTCAGATCCGAGATCCTAGAGTTCTCTATAGACTCCCGGGGTGATCTTTCGCTCACCGGGCTCACAATCTCATCTGATGCGCCCGAGGACTCCGAGGCCTTAACCTCGGATTTTGCTTTCGATCCCGCCCACGGGACCAACCCCGGCGATGATCTGGCTTTTAGTCTGGATCCGACCGTAGCACCAGATGGCCGGGGACTAGCTCCTGCCAAACACACTTCTTGTCCGGACGCATTGGAGGTTAACTCCGAAACCTCTGAGTAGATTGACCCGATCGTGCTCTTGACACTCAACGAGGCTATAGATCGGATGTTATCAATGAAAATTACTAACAAACCAACCCTGATCCACGTTCAGATTAGTCTTGAGGCAGGTAAAGAGGATTTTTTTATCCCACCCACCACCCATTTCGTAGCCACAGTCGAAGACTTAACTGATATGTTGGACTACGCCTCTGAGGAGGCATCAGAAATGGATGAATAGGATTGCGCTCCCACCCCTGTCAACACCGGGCGATGGACTGTCACCTCCACCTACGACGTCTACATGGTGGACACTCCATCCGATAACGGTGAGCACCCCCCCGCAAACAATGGCGATAAATTGGGAGAAGCACCGTCAAGGCGGCGAAAACCGCACAAACAATCAAAGGCAAAAAAGGAAAGGGAAGTTATTGCTGGCACCGGGGAAAGCGATACCCCAGAAGACCTCGGCGATCCTAATATCCCCAAGCAGTCGCTAGTGGACCAGGAGAGGCCGGTGGACCAGCACGATCTCGAGGATCCCAACGATTCTGAGGATGGCAACTACCTCCTCCTATAGAGGAGGAGGATAGCACGAAAGCCCAAGACGTCACCGTCCCCTAAAACCTTGAGGATCAGGAATGGTTTAGGCAACAACTTATAGCCACTGCCCGAAGCCTGAAGGCAAAACAACGGCAACTTAAGGCCGAAGAGGATAACCTCAACGATAGATGGACGAGGGTCCTATCAGCCGAGGAAGGGTACAGTACCAGACTATTGGACCAACCCAAGAGCTACCCATGCCGACGGCTACTGCCACAATTCGATGACGAGGTGCTTAATACACCACCTCCCAGCCGGACCGCCCTCCCCTAGGATGAGATAGGATGGCTGTCGACGCAGGTTATAGGCCGGCGGTACCCCATAGAAGGGGAAAAGATCCAATAGAGCCCGAGGACAGGTACGACCTGCGACACAACCTGGATTATAGAACAGGCCGCATAAGATCCATCTACAGATCCAGAGGGTACTCCCCCGATAGATGGGACGGGTACTGGCCTTGGCTCGACCGCAAAAACAAAGGCCAGGAACAAAACCTGTCCAGACCAAATGCCGACTACCAGCGTGACATAGCCCAGGTCAGAGGCGCTGCCCACCCATTGTGCTTCACCGACGAGGTGATGCAGCATCAGTTCCCGGAAGGGTTTAAACCCGTGAACATAGAAAAAACAACGGCACAACTGACCCAACAGTATGGATCGAGGATTTCCTCCTCCACATACACATGGCGCGAGGAGACGATCTTCATGCCATCAAGTATCTACCCCTAAAACTCATGGGGCCAGCTCGGCACTGGTTAAACAGCCTCCCCGAAAATTCTATCAGGAGCTGGGAGGATCTTGAGCATGCATTCCAATCTAACTTCCAGGGCACCTATGTATGGTCGCCGGACTCCTCCAACCTAATCAACGTCGTCCAGAAGGTAGGAGCGTCCGCTCGACAATTCTGAAATCGGTTCTTGACCAAGAAAAACCTGATCGTCGATTGCCCATATGCCGAGGCAATAGCCTCTTTGAGGCACAATATTCATGATGATTGGCTGGCTCACCAGCTCGCCAGGACAAGCCTAGGACCATGTCCGCCCTTACATCACTCATGAACCACTTTTGCATGGGCGAGGATAACGGGCTAGCTAGACGGAGCCACAACCCCGAAGACCACAACACCTCCGAAGCTCGGGATGGAAATGGGAAAACACAACGCAACAAAAATAAATACCGACACATCAGATGTCGACGACACGGTAGTTAACGCCGGTTTCTGCAACCCTCTATCCGGGCAGCTGAAGCCTCCTAAAGGCAATCGCGATGGACCTACCCCACTGGAGAAACTCATTGAGAGGCCTTGCCAGATCCATGGCACTCAAGACAAGCCCGCCACCCACACCAACCATAATTGTTGGGGTGTTCAAACAAGCTGGCAAACTCGTAGCCGAGGAGCAAGGCAAGGGCCCATGCAGCGAGGATGATGATGAGCCCCGCGGTCTAATCAATGGTGGACAAAAGCAGTTCCCTTCAGAGGTAAAGACCGTGAATATGATATACGCCACTCACATACCCCAAAAGGAGAGGAAGAGCGCCCTTCGAGAGGTCTACACCGTAGAGCCTGTAGCCCTAAAGTATAACCCATGGTCGGGTATGATACGTCTCCAATGTATCTATAATTTTTTGCTTGTTCCATGCTGTTATATTATCATTCTTCGATGTTTTACAATCATTTTACTACAACTTTATATAATTTACGGTGATTTTTTATGGACCAGAAGACACCCACGGAGCTTGGAGATGAAACTAGAAGATTCCCGAGGAGGCCACAAGCCTCAGGGGCGCGACCATCCCCTGAGCGTGCCCACCAGACTTATGGGCCCCTTGGGAGTCCAGTGACCTCCTTCTCAGCTCTATAAATCCTCAAACATTCCAAAAACCCCAACGTAGAACCTAGATCGGGAGTTCCACCGCCGCAAGCCTCCAGACCCATGAAAAACCAATCAGGAGCCCGTTCCGGCACCCTTTTGGAGGGAGAAACCATCACCGGAGGCCATCTTCATCATCCCGACGCTCTTCATGATGAGGAGGGAGTAGTTCACCCTCGGGGCTGTGGGTATGTACTAGTAGCTATGTGTTTGATCTCTCTCTCTCTCTCTCTCGTGTTCTAGAAATGGCACGATCTTTATGTAGCGCGAGCTTTGTTGATATAGATTGAATCATATGGAGGTTTCCCCTCTCTATCTTGTGATGAATTGATTTTTCCCTTTGAAGT
Source organism: Hordeum marinum (assembly GCA_022496015.1). Lineage (NCBI taxonomy): Eukaryota > Viridiplantae > Streptophyta > Magnoliopsida > Poales > Poaceae > Hordeum > Hordeum marinum. The sequence goes on from CM039674.1 coordinate 89,967,769, forward strand.
TTTCTTATCAGATTGAATCTTTAAGGATTTGAGAACACTTGATGTATGTCTTGCGATGGGATATCTGTAGTGACAATGGGATGTTCTATTGATCTACTTGATGTATGTTTTGGTGATCAACTTGCGGGTTCCGTGACCTTGGGAATCTATGCATAGGGGTTGGCACATGTTTTTGTCTTGACTCTCCGGTAGAAACTTTGGGGCACTCTTTGAAGTTCTTTGTTGGATTGAACATGATGAATCTGAAATTATGTGATGCATATCGTATAATCAAGCCCATGGGTACTTGTGGTGACATTGGAGTATCTAGGTGACATTAGGATTTTGGTTGATGTGTATCTTAAGGTGTTATTTTAGTACGAACTCTAGGGCTGTTCGTGACACTTATAGGGATACCTCATAAGATTGATCAGAAAAGATAACTTTGAGGTGGTTTCGTACCCTACAATAATTTCTTCGTTAGTTCTGTGCTACTTGTGAATATGGAGTGAACTCTTTGTCTCACGAGAGGTATTTACATATGATTCAACTATGTTGGTATTGTTGAGAGAAATTGCACTAGTGAAAGTATGGACCCTAGGCCTTGTTTCCAAGCATTTATGAAACCTTTTGCTCGCTGTTTACTATTTGTTACCTTGCTGTTTTTATATTTTCAGATTACAAAAACCTATATCTACCATCCATATTGCACTTGTATCACCATCTCTTCGCCGAACTAGTGCACCTATGCAATTTACCATTGTATTGGGTGTGTTGGGGACACAAGAGACTCTTTGCTATTTGAGTGCAGGGATGTTTGAGAGAGACCATCTTCATCCTGCACCTCCCACGGATTGACAAACCTTCGGTTATCCACTTGAGGGAAAATTTCCATTGTCCTACAAAACTCTGTGCTTGGAGTCCCAACATGACTCTACAAGAAAAAGGTTGTGTAGTAGACATCAGCGTACCCGATCACCTTCGATCGACGAGACCATCCAAGTAGTATCCGTCTTGGGGGTTCAACTGCCCTCATCCTAGACCCCATTATCGATGGGTATTACCTCACTAAAGTCCTAATGGACGGAGGAAGTAGCCTCAATATGATTTACTCAGACATGGTGAAAAAGATGGGTATAGATCCATCAAGGATTAAACCTAGCAACACTACCTTTAAAGGAGTGATCCCAGGCATCGAAGCCTGGTGCACGAGCTCGGTAAACCTTAAAGTAGTGTTCGGTTCACCCGATAACTTCTATAGCAAGGACTTGATCTTCTTGTACCTTTCCGCGGCGGTTATCATGCCCTGCTAGGCCATACAACATTCACTCGCTTTAACGCCATCCCACACTACGCATAGCTCAAGCTCAAAATGCCCGAGCCCAAGGGGGTCATTACTGTCAACAGCAACACAGAGTGTTCCCTTCGAACTAAGGAACATGCATTGGCCCTGGCGACCGAATTCCATTACGATGACGATCAGCAAACGCCGAAATCTGCCATAAAGGCATGCAAGGTTGACAAACGAGCTCGGTTTCAATCCAAACTCCTAGAATCTTCTTCTCCCCAGAAATAGGGACACACTCCCCATTGCACAACCCTAATGCTCATCAAACACGTGACGAGAAGGCACAACTTCGCACTCAAGATTCCATGGGAAGCAGTGGGGAACAACTATCAAAGGGTAAGTGTTCGGCTGGACCGTACTACTACCAGTACACGTCCTCGGACATACCACAGGTACCATCAAGGACCTGCTAAAGCGTAAAGCTCATCCATACTTCGATGACTTCTCAAGATCTTCTTCCCAAGGTCCGCTTGCCGATAGCATAACCCTTAAAGGAATGCAACTCCCTAGGAGGCCGTCAAGCCACCAATCGAAGACCCCCAGTACAACCTCTCCTCTGTAAATTATATATTTCATCTTCAAATACCTGTAAACAGATGCTTTGGCAATTTGAGTTATAAGAATTATTGAGCAAATACAAGACCATTATACATGGCCACTTCGCTTTATTTTATATGTAGTCTATTCTTCCCTCATCAACGCTTCTTGCGAAACTGTTATACACGACGATGAAACCGACTAATAGACCGGGGGATTGAATTTAAAATTTCACCCTAAGCATCACTCTGACACAACTGATTGCATGTTTGGCATCATGGATTTTGCTTTATATGCATTGGATCCGAACTATGTGTTGGGTCAATAGTTGGATTGCCCGGCTCCTATGTTTGCCCTCTTATGTTCCACTCATTTGGCTAAAAGGGCAAAGGGAGAACCACTACGATTTTGTTTCTAGCTTGCCTGCTCAAGTACCTCAGGGGAAGAAAGCCAAAAACTGGCTGTCATAGTAAGCGAGAACCGGTCTGCAAATCCGAGTAAACATGTCATACTAAAAAAAATCGATACAGGTTATTCTATGTCATACAGTGGGTTTCGTACTTGTACAAACCATCTGATGCTGGCTTCAACCTCGGTACATCCGAACGTCACAAAACACTGGGGGCTGGTCATCAGCCCCCATATTGTTTTGGTAAGCTCCTATGGCTAAGTGAAAGCGATAAAGCACTATAGTTCGATTCCCTTGTTCCCTTTGCGCTACCACCTTCGGGTACCGATACCTCGGCTAAGGGTCGCAGTGTGGAGGCTGAAACACCCCGCGTAGTATCTACCTGGGGGCTGAAGCCGACGACTCGCAACTTTTAGATAAAATGGCCACATGGGTGTCAAAATAAATACTAACAACTAAAAAGACATGATAAACCATGCAGCCTCATCATAAAGTGTTAACAGTCTTTGGACATATTGCAACGTGCTCATTCATAAAAATCATCCTTCGAGCATTGAGCCTCTATCGCCCGAGCACCCTTCATCACTGCAGAGAAGTATCGCTTGGGGCGCCTATACTCCTTTCCAAGGGTCGGAGGTGCGGTGGCCATCTCGCTTGGATTAAGCCTCGACCAGTGCACCATGGTCGTTGCAAAGGCCATCCGAGCTCCCTCGATGCATGTAGAATGCTTTAGCGCCTCAATCCGTGGTGCTGCATCGCTCAGCCTCCGCACCTGGCCAAAGTTGTTGCCCGACAACGGGTCTACAGGCCATAGCCGCATGTAGAGATCCTTCATGGTCGGCTCCGCTATCCTGTGCAGCTCCATCAGTTGCTTCATCTGCTTGATCAATAGAGGAGAGCGCTCTGGGGCATCAAACTGTGCCCAAAAGAGCTGAGCCTCATCGTCTTCATCTCACGAAGCATAGAACTAGTTCGTGTCCGCTACACCATTTTGGAGGTCCGAACAGGCACTTGTGGAACGCCATACCTGGGTGAGCAATGCGAACCTGCTATCACCAAAGTCACACTGTAGTAAATACAACTTACCATCTATGACAAGTTTGACTTGTCTGATCTGTTCTTCAAAGAACCGCCTATCCACCCACTCCTTTTGGATCTCGGATTTCAGCATGGATAACTCGGTGGCTTGCTCCTTGCCTTTCTGCTAAAGGGCCTCACACTTCGTATTGGCATCCTTGAGCTCCTGCTGAACCTCCTCCACCCGGGCTTCATGCTTAGCGCTCGTGATTTTCAATCCGGAGAGTGCGGTTGCGGCTTGTTCAACTGCTGCCTTCTTGTTCATGGCCTCTTGCTTCATCTTTCGCAGCTCTCCCTTGAGTTTCTCGAGCTCCTTAGCCGAAGTTGTGTAAGCAATAAGTATATAATTACACTGGGTCACCAGTGTGGATCACTAATGATAGAAATCTTGGATATTGCAGTTCAGCTTACCCTATGCCTCATTGAACCTCTTGTTCAGGGAATCAAGCTCCTCTTCGGAGCTCTTGAGCTTCCGATTTAGCTCGGCAAGCTCCACGACATTGATGGCCACGATCGATGATGAGGCCTACAAAAAATAAATATGTATCACACAATGTGCGTTCAAACCCCCGAATTGTCAAGATTTCACCCTATGCTCGGTCCCCTCAAGGGCTTTTAGAACAGCATGGGACAAATAATGTCTTGTGCATCGTTCGTTACTCCTGGGTGTTTGACCCCCGGGTGAGTTTTTCCAAACTCACCCAGGGCTCGGGGGCTGCTATATATATAACAATAGCACAAAGCTAATAAAATTATTTTTTTAGGAAAAGGGGTATTACGTGGCTCACCTTGAAGCCCGTCAAGAGACCATTGAAGGCCTCTTTCAGTTCGCTATGAATAGGCTGAATGCCTTGCAAAACCACACCCATAAGAGTGTGGTGATCCTTGGAGATTGAGGCGCTTGATAGATCCTCCTCCAAGACCGGCCACCCAGTCATCGGTGGCGCCGGTGGTGCCCGGCTAACCCGATCTCTGACCGGGGATTGAGTCGGTAGCTCTGGAGGCATAGTGCACTCCGAAGATGACCTCGGAGGGGACTGGACATTCCTCCGTCCTTCCTTCTCGGCGGCCAGGAGGGTCTCCTCCCCTGGTCTTCGGCGGTCGAGGCATTAACCTCGGCCATGACGTCATCACCGCCACCGCCTATGTTCGGCTCCAAAGGAGCCTAGCGGGGTGATACCTCTACGACATCCTTCAGGGCCCCTGGAGGTGTGGGGTGTGACATAGTCCCACTCTCTGCCAGCTCGGCGGGTGGAGGCTCCCCATCCGATATTTGATTGGTGGGGAGAACGCATGGTGGGCTGCAGATCAAAAGGCGTTCTTACATTTAAAACATTAAAAACTTGCATAAATGACCCAGCAAGTCTTTGGATTCATACCTTCCGGCTGGGGGCTTGACCCTTAGGTTCCTTTGGGGAACCTTCTCAATGTCCTCGGACTCAGCATCGGAGTCCAAGCTGTCATCGGCCAGGATCAGCCTCGGCCGACACGCCCTCTTCGGGGCGCGAGGAGGTACATCCTACGAGGTGTCCGACAACGCTGCCCTCTTTCTTCTAAGGGGGGAATGGCCTCCCCGTTGTCCTCATGGTCTTCCTCATGGGTAGAGGAGGCATGGATTTCCTCGGACATAGCGTCCAGCTGGTCCTTTATGTGGAGACCTTATTTGGCCATCTTCTTCTCCTCCTTGTTCTCTGGCGCCGTATACGGCGCCACGACAAGCATCCCCGCCAACAAATCCAACCTGGGGCCTTCGGGCTGTTGATGTCTACTACACAACCTTCTTCTTGTAGAGTCGTGTTGGGCCTCCAAGCGCAGAGTTTTGTAGGACAGTACCAATTTTCCCTCAAGTCGATAACCTAAGGTTTATCAATCCGTGGGAGGTGTTGGATGAATATGGTCTCTCTCAAACAACACAACTATCAAATACAAGAAATCTATTGTGTCCCCAAGACACCCAATACAATGGAAAATTGCATAGATGTGGTGAAGAGATGGTGATACAAGTGTAATATGGATGCTAGACATAGGTTTTTGTAATCTGAAAATATAAAAACAGCAAGGTAACAAATAGTAAACAGTGAGCAAAACGTTGTATAAATGCTTGGAAACAAGGCCTACGGTCCATACTTTCACTAGTGCAATTTCTCTCAACAATATTGACATAGTTGAATCATGTGTAAGTACCTCTCGTGCAACAAAGAGTTCACTCCAAAGTCACAAATAGAGGAGAACTAATGAAGAAATTATTGTAGGGTACGAAACCACCTCAAAGTTATCTTTTCTGATCAATCTTATGAGCTACCCCTATAAGTGTCATGAACAGCCCTAGAGTTCGTACTAAAATAAAACCTTAAGATACACATCAACCAAAACCCTAATGTCACGTAGATACTCCAATGTCACCACAAGTACCCATGGGCTTGATTATACGATGTGCATCACATAATTTCCTATTCATCATATTCAATCCAACACAAAGAACTTCAAAGAGTGCCCCAAAATTTCTACCGGAAAGTCAAGACAAAAACGTGTGCCAACCCCTATGCATAGATTCTCATGGTGATGGAACCCGCAAGTTGATCACCAAAACATACATCAAGTGGATCAATAGAACATCCCATTGTCACCACGGATATCCCATCACAAGACATGCATCAAGTGTTCTCAAATCCTGCAAGACTCAATCCGAAAAGAATACTTCAAAGGGAAAACTCAATTCATCACAACAAGATAGAGAGGGGAAAACTCCATATGATTCATCTATATCAATAAAGCTCGCGGTACATCAAGATCGTGCCATCTCAAGAACACAAGAGAGAGATCAAACACATAGCTACTGGTACATACCCTCAGCTCCGATGGTGAACTACTCACTCCTCATCATGGAGATCGCCGGGATGATAAAGATGACCTTCGGTGATGATTTCCCCTCCTGCTGGGTGCCAGAACGCGCTCCCGGTTGGTTTTTCGTGGTTCTGGAGGTTTTCGGTGGTGGAACTCCTGATCTAGGTTTCTTTTCGGTGGTTTCTATATTTATAGGAGTTTTTGGCATCGATCTCACATCAAGGGGTGCCACGAGGTAGTGGCAACCCTGCTAGGCGCGACCAGGGGGGTGGCCGCGCCTAGCAGGCTTGCCGCCTCCTCATGGCTCTTTTGGCCCAGCTCGAATGCTTCGGGGGTCTATTTCGGTCCACAAAAAATCAAACTCAATTTTCAGCCCATTTCGAGAACTTCTATTTCTGCACAAAAAATGACTCCACGGTAGTTCTGCTGAAAACAACATCAGTCGGGGTTAGTTCTAATAAAATCATACCAAGATCATATACATTTATTGTAAACATGGCATAAATACTTCATAAATTATAGATACGTTGGAGACGTATCAGCATCCCCAAGCTTAATTCTTGCTCGTCCTCGACTAGGCAAATGATAAAATAAATATTTTATGAAGTGAGAATGCTAGCATAGTGCATAAATTTGATTAATGATAGTTCCAAACACTTTTCTAGCATCATTACATATCATAAACAGTAGCTCATCTCATAAACCTTCTCATTATGAAATAACGAGCTATCCACATCTTAAAGTATATACCATAAAGTTTCTTGAAAACTAACAAACTATGCTTTCATTTACCAAACAATTACAATTCATCGTATTTTCAGGAAGGATCTATGTAAGAGCTTTGATTTAGCAAATTTCACATACTCAACTATCATATAATATTCCATGATTGCTAACTCACAAAGAATATTTTTAGAGCAAATGGCATCCGTCGAACAAAGAGAAAGATAGGGGCTTAGAGTTTCACCTGCCAACTTATTTATCACATAGATAATTGTCAACAGTAATAATTCATGATCAAATATATTTGGATGGCCATATATGCTTGGATCTTTACCCACCACATGATGCTTGCCAAGATAAAAAGGCGAAATATAGGAAGTGGTCAAGATCACCCTGATTCTTGCATAAAGGTAAGTACTAGAAAGTAAAAGATAGGCCCTTCGCAGAGGGAAGCATTGAGTTGTAGAGGTGCCAAAGCTCGAGCTTTTAAAACAGAGATACTAATTTTGGGCGGTATGCTCTCATTGTCAGCATAACAACCGAGAGATCTCGGTATCTTCCATGCTAGATACATTATAGGCGGTTCCCAAACAGAATGGTAAAGTTTTTACCCCCCTCCACCAATCAATCACACTCCACGATGAGCCAAATCCACGGGTACCACCCATACCAACAACATTCCTGGCAGAGTTTTCTTTAATTATTTGCATTTTTTTCTTTTGATTTCGGGACTGGGAGTCCCTATTACTAGCCACTTTCTCGTGAATGATAGTGAATCAACACATATCGTGAGAATAACCCACCTAGCATGGAAGATACTGACATCCCCTAGTTACTATATGAGCGATTCTGGCGTATAAAACAGAATATTATTTGAAGGTTTACAGTTCGGCACATGCAAATTTACTTGGAACGGCAGGTAAATACTGCATATAGGTAGGTATGGTGGACTCATATGAGACAACTTTGGGTTTAAGGGTGTTTGGCTGCACAAGTAGTATTTCTAGTTGGTGCGGTAGTTTTGGCTAGTATGAGCTGGAAGCAAGCACCGCATGTTGGAGGATCCAAAACAATATAGCTACTATAGAAATATACCCAAGCATAACTCATTACGTTGTCTTCCGTGTCCAACTTCAACTATTTTTCTCAAGTTTGAAAATAATTAATGGGGCTCACAATCATAGAAGATATCCAAGATAGTATATTTACATGTGAAATCTCTCTTGTTTCAATATTCTTTCATGAATTGTTCAAGTGACCAATGCGGTGTTTGCTAACTTTCAGTAAATTTTACCACCTATACTTATTATATGTGAAGTCACTACTCCCCATGGGATAAGCATATAAAACATATATAACTTCAGAATTATGATATTCAATTCATTAAACCAATTACTCATAGGATATAAGTGAAGCACGAGAGTAAATGACAAAACTACTCCAAAACATATAAGTGAAGATCAATGAGTAGTTAAACAATCAAGTAGCTATGTGAGGGCTCTCTCTCTCAATAATTTTTTTCAGATCTGAGTATTTTATTCAATAGCAAGTGAAAGAAAATAGCACTCCTAGAGTAGCACGCATCATGTGAACGAATTAAAATTTAGGCTCAACATAGGATAACCGATAATTGTTGATGAAGAAAGGTGGGATGCGTAGCATCCCCAAGATTATATGGTTGACAATTCTTGAAATTTTTACTTGGTGTGCCTTGTGCATACCCAAGCTTGAGCTTTTGTATCTTGTACAATCCTCTTATATCATGGTTTTACCTATTCTCAAAACCTTCATCCACACAAAACTCGAAAAGAACTCGTGAGATAGGTTAGTACACATAATAATAAATAAACACTTCATGTACTGCCAAGACAAGTTGGACAATAAATTTCAAACATTAGGTACTAAATACTATCATTTCCAAATTTATATCTACTAACATAGGCTATGACAACTATATGATAAGTAGATAAAAAAACTATGACACCAATCTGTCCAAACAGAACAGTCTGTAGTAATTTATGAAAATAGTGTACTTTTGTAACTCAAACAATTATGAAAATTTAGTAAATTCTATAACATTTATATTAAAAGAGTGTGTAGAAATTTCAGAAACTTTCTCCATCCCCGTAAAATATGAAAATTCAAACTCTACAACAGAAGTTTCTGTTTTTACCCAGCACATATAAAAACATGCAATGCAAGCATCCTAAGGAAATTCTTGGAACATTTTATTGAAAAACAAGATTATAAATAACACCTAACATAGAACAACAAAATATAATGATGCTCCAAGCAAAACTCATATTATGTGACGAATAAAAATATTGCTCCAAGTAAGATATACCGATAGTGTTGAAGACGAAAGAGGAGATGCCTTCAGGGGCATCCCCAAGCTTAGACGCTTGAGTCTTCCTTGAATATTAACTTGGGGGTGCCTTGGTAATACCAAAGCTTAGGTTCTTTTCACTCGTTATTCCCCTCATATTGGTGTCTCACCCAAAACTTGAAAACTTCAATCACACAAAACTTAACGGAACTTTGTTAGAAGGGTTAGTATAATAAAGATAGACCATTCACTTAGGTACTGTCAATACAAGATTTATAATTATTCCCACATGATACCTACTGTATTACATCATTCCCACAATTTATATAACTCAATATAAGCTATAGGAACACTTGAAACAAGCAAACTATGCATGCAAAACAGAATTTCTCAAAAAAAGAACATTGTGTAAAGATCTGCATGATGACCATACTTCCCTGACTCTAAAAATTCTAAAAAATTAGGAAAACTCAAGGAATTTGCATATAAATTTTTTGTGAAAATTTCTGAATTTTTGATGCTCTAGTAAAATCAGATAATTCATATACTGGACGCAAAACTTTCCCTTTTTGCATAGAATCAAACAAGCAAGTATCCACACTATCTCAAAGGCTTTATTGGAACTTTATTGAAATAAAAACAGAAAACATGATTACTACAGTATATTAATCATGTGAGCACATCAAAACATAAATTAAAAATGTTGGGTTGTCTCCCAACAAGCTCTTTTCTTTAATGCCTTTTAGCTAGGCATGATGATTTCAATGATGCTCGTATAGGAATAATAGTTGAAACATGCAAAAGAGCATCATGAATCTCATTACAAGCACATTTAAGTCTAACCCACTTCCTATGTATAGGGATTTTTGAGCAAAAAATTTATGGGAAAAAGAATCATCTAGCATAGGAAGGCAAAACAAGCATAGCTTCAAAACTTTCAACACATAGAGAGGAAACTTGATATGATTGCAATTCCTACAAGCATCTGTTCCTTCCTCATAATAATTTTCAGTATCATCATGAAGGAATTCCACAATATAACCAACACATAAAGCATTCTTTTCATGATCTACAAGCATAGAAATTTTAGTACTCTCCTGATAAGAAATTTCCTTCTCATTCATAATAGTGGGAGCAAACTCTACAAAATAACTATCATGAGATACTTCATTAACATAACCACTTTGAATATTAAAATCATGATGAAAAGTTTCATGGTTGTCATTACTCTTTATAGCATATGTGTCATCACAATAATCATCATAGGTAGGAGGCATGTCATAATCATAATAGTTTTGTTCATCAAAACTTGGGGGACTAAAAATATCTTCTTCATCAAACATAGCATCCCCAAGCGTGTGGCTTTACATATCATTAGCATCATGAATATTCAGAGAAATCATACTAACAACATTGCAATATGCTCATCACTCAAAGATTTAGTGCCAAACATTTTAATAACTTCTTCTTCTAACACATGAGGACAATTTTCCTTTCCATCATTTTCATGAAAGTCATTATAAAGATGAAGCATATGAGGCAACCTCAATTCCATTTTTTTGTAGTTTTCTTTTATAAAACCAAACTAGTGAAAAACAAGCAACTAAAAGATTTGATTGCAAGATCAAAAGATATACCTTCAAGCACTCACCTTCCTGGCAACGGCGTCAGAAAAGACTTGATGTCTACTACACAACCATCTTCTTGTAGACTCGTGTTGGGCCTCCAAGCCCAGAGTATTGTAGGATAGTAGCAATTTTCCGTCAAGTGGATGACCTAAGGTTGATCAATCCATGGGAGGTGTAGGATTAAGATGGTCTCTCTCAAACAACCCCGCAATCAAATACAAGAAATCTCTTGTGTCCCCAACACACCCAATACAATGGCAAATTGTATAGGTGCACTAGTTCGGTGAAGAGATGGTGATACAAGTGTAATATGGATGGTAGATATAGGTTTCTGTAATCTGAATTTATAAAAACATCAAGGTAACAAATAGTAAACAGCGAGCAAAACATTGTATAAATTCTTGGAAACAAGGCCTAGGGTCCATACTTTCACTAGTGCAATTTCTCTCAACAATATTGACATAGTTGAATCAGATGTAAGTACCTCTTGTGCAACAAAGAGTTCAATCCAAAGTCACAACTAACAGAGAACTAACGAAGAAATTATTGTAGGGTACGAAAACACATCAAAGTTATCTTTTCTGATCAATCGTATGAGCTATCCCTATAAGTGTCACGGACAACCCTAGATTCCGTACTAAAATAACACCTTAAGATACACATCAACCAAAACCCTAATGTCACCTAGATACTCCAATATAACCACAAGTACCCATGGGGTTGTTTATAAGATGTACATCCCATAATTTCAGATTTATCATATTCAATCCAACACAAATAACTTCAAAGAGTGCCCCAAAGTTTCTACCAGAAAGTCAAGGCAAAAACGTGTGCCAGCCCCTATGCATAGATTCCCAAGGTCATGGAACCCGGAAGTTGATCACCAAAACATACATCAAGTGGATCACTGGAACATCCCATTGTCACCACGAATATCCCATTGCAAGACATACATGAAGTGTTCTCAAATCCTTAGAGACTCAATCCAGTAATAAAACTTCAAAGGGAAAACTCAATTCATCACAAAAAGATAGAGAGGGGTAAACTCCATATGATTCATCTATATCAATAAAGCTCGTGGTACATCAAGATCGTGTCATATCAAGAACACGAGAGAGAGAGAGAGAGATCAAACACATATCTACTAGTACATACCCTCAGCCCCGAGGGTGAACTACTCCCTCCTCGTCATGGAGATCGCCGGGATGATGAAGATGGCCGCCGATGATGATTTCCCCTTCCGACAGGGTGCCGAAACTGTTGGAAATATGCCCTAGAGGCAATAATAAATTATTTATTATCATATTTCCTTGTTCATGATAATCGTTTATTATCCATGCTATAATTGTATTGATCGGAGACTTAGATGCATGTGTGGATACATAGACAAAACCATGTCCCTAGTATGCCTCTAATAGACTAGCTCGTTGATCAAGGATGGTTAAGGTTTCCTGGCCATGGACACGAGATGTCATTTGATAACGGGATCACATCATTAGCAGAATGGTGTGATGGACAAGACCCAAACTACAAACGTAGCACATGGTCGTGTCAGTTTATTGCTACTGTTTTCTGCATGTCAAGTACATGTTCCTATGACCATGAGATCATGCAACTCATTGACACCGGAGGAGTGCCTTGTGTGTATCAAACGTCGCAACGTAACTGCGTGACTATAAAGGTACTCTACAGGTATCTCCGAGGGTGTCTGTTGAGTTGGCATGGACCAAGACTGGGATTTGTTGCTCCGTGTGACGGAGAGGTATCTTAGGGTCCACTCGCTAATACAACATCACAACAAGCCTTGCAAGAAATGTGACTAAGTGTTAGCCACGGGATCTTATATTACGGAACGAGTAAAGAGACTTGCCGGTAACGAGGTTGAACTAGGTATGGAGATACCGACGATCGAATCTCGGGCGAGTAACATACCGAAGAACAAAGGGAACGTTATACGGGATTGACCGAATCCTTGACCTAGAGGTTTGACCGATAAAGATCTTCATAGAATATGTAGGAACCAATATGGTCATCCAGGGCCTGCTATTGGTTATTGACCGTAGAGGTTTCTCGGTCATGTCTACATAGTTCTCGAAGCTGCAAGGTCTGCACACTTAAGGTTCGGTGATGTTTCGGTAGTATAGAGTTATGTATGGTGATGAACGAAGGTTGTTTGGAGTCCCGGATGAGATCCCGGATGTCACGAGGAGCTCCGGAATGGTCCGGAGGTAAAGATTCATATACAGGAAGTCCTGTTTTGGTCGCCGGAAAAGTTTTGGGCTCATCGGTAGTGTACCGGGAGTGCCGGTAGTGTACCGGGAGACCTCCGGGAGGGTATTTAGACCCAAGAGGCTACATGGGCTGTGGGAGGATGGAAACCATCCCTTAGTGGTCTGGTGGAAGTCCTCTAAGAGGCCCATGCAGCTGTACTTGAGGAAGAGAGAGAAAAAGCCAAGGTGGAAGTAAATTCAAAGTAGGAAAGGAGGAATCCTAATCCTACTAGGATTGGAGGAGGATTCCTCGAATCCTCCTTGCGCAAGGGAAGCCTTGGCGCCATTCCTCCTCCTCCCTCCCTCCTATATATACTGGTGGTATTGGGTGTTTTGCACTAATTTTTATGGCCACGTGCTACCCGTTCCACCGGTGCTCTGCTAGATCAGATTTCCGCAGTGCTTAAGCGAAGCCCTGACGGAATTGCTCCACCACCATCACCGGAGCGCCGTCACGCTGCCAGTGAACTCTTCCTCCTCTCCACTTCCTCTTGCTGGATCAAGACGGCGGAGATCGTCATCAAGCTGCACATGTGCTGAACGTGGAGGTGCCGTCCATTCGGCGCTAGATCGGAAGGACCGTGATCAAGATCGCGAGACGGTTCGTGATGATTTCGCGGGACGGATCGTGATGAGTTCACGGGACAGATCGTGCTGAGATCGCGGGACGGATCGTGATGAGTTCGCAGAACGGATCGTGATTGGATTGCGGGACGAATCGTGATGTGATCGCAGGATGCTCGGCGATTTGGATCGCGAAGATGTTCGACTACACCAACCGCGTTTCTTAATGCTTCCCGCTTAGCGATCTACAAGGGTACGTAGATCCACTCTTCCTCTCTTAGATGCTCATCACCATGGATAGATCTGCGTGTGCGTAGGAATTTTTTTGTTTCCCATGCAACGTTACCCAACAGGAACGGGCTCCCGATTGTTTTTTCGTGGCTCTGGAGGTTTGCGGTGGCGGAACTCCCGATCTAGGTTTCTTTTTGGTGGTTTCTATATTTATAGGAATTTTTGGCTTCGATCTCACATCAAGGGGTGCCACGAGGCAGTGGCATGCCAGCTAAGTGCGGCCAGGGGGGTGGCCACGCGTGGTAGGCTTGCCGACTTTTCGTGGCTCTTCTGGCCCAGCTCCATTGCTTCGAGGGTCTCTTTTGGTCCACAAAATATCATACTAAATTTCATCCCATTCTAAGAACTTTTATCTTTGCACAAAAAACAATACCACGGAAGTTCTACTAAAAACAACGTCAGTCCAGGTTAATTCTAATGAAATCATACCAAAATCATATAGATTTATTGTAAACATGGTATGAATTCTTCATAAATTATAGATACGTTGGAGACGTATCAGCTATGCGGTCGGGTAGTCCATTTTGACGGCCTTGCTTAGCCACTTCTGTAAAGACAAGGGGAAGTTAGATTAGCTCTTTGTTAAACAACGGGACTAGAGTGTCAAAGCAATATTGTACCTGGGTAGGGGGATATCAGCGCTTAGGCCCGTGTCCTCCTCCTCGGCTGGCCAGCTCTTCCGGGGCTTGAATAATGCCTTCCACAATTTCAGACGTAGTGCGGAAGAGTTGGCACACTGTAGGCTCGTCCTCAAGCTGATAAGCCCACACGGGGGAGGCCCAACATTGGAAGGGAAGGAGTCGGCGTGGAGCATGACCTGGACCACATTAACCAACTCGATCTTGGCCTTGATCATCAAGGAAATGCGCTTTTGCAGCGACTCCACCTCTGCATCCGACCCCTAGTCGAGGCCCTTCCTTAGCCGCGAGGTTAATCTCGTAGGGGGTCCAGATCTGAACTCGACAGGTGCCATCCATCCCTCATCCCTTAGTTCAGTGATATAGAACCATTACTTTTGCCAGATCTTGACTATGTCAATGAAGGTGCTGGTCGGCCACTCGACGCGGGGGAGTTTGCTGATTACCGTCCCTCCGCAGTCTGCGTGTTCTCCCGCGACGGTCTTCGGCTTGATGTTGAAGAGTTTGAGCCACAGGACGAAGTGCGGCTCGACCCGCAGGAAGGCTTCATAGAAATAATGAACGCCGAAATATGCATGAAGGAGTTCGGGGGAAGATCATGGAAGTCCAACCTATAGAAGAACATGAGACCCCTAACGAAGGGGTGGAGCGGGAAGCTCAGTCCCCGAATGAAATGGGGGATGAACACCACCCTCTCGCCTGGCTTAGGGGTGGGGACCACCTGGTTAGCCTCTGCGGCATGATGGAAGACGTTGGCGGGGAGGTGGCCGGCGAGCTTTAAGTCCCGGATGTCCTTGTTGGTGACCGTGGAGGCCACCCACTTACCCATGGAGCCTGAACCCACCATGGCTAAGCTCGGAGGAGAAGTCGAGGAAGAACTGGATCTGGGGTCTTGAAGCTTGGGGAGATTGAGGAAGCAAAGGATGCGAATGGGAAGCATGAATAGGCCTTGGGTTTGTTCCCCTTTTTTGGGGTGTGACGCCGATTAGCCTCCCTTTATTGCGCCCAAGTCTCTCCGCTTCCCAAGACATGTGTGCCGTTATACACGCGTAAAAATAACCTAGGATGTTAATAATATCCCGTGTGAAATGGGGCACGATCTATGCATTGATGAGTCATGCCAATGTAAAAACGGCCTCAAATCGCGGATCGAGTTGTCATAACTGATTCAACGGTCGTGGTAGGCCACAACCCTTCGTTGGAAAGGTCGTCAGAAAGCATTGTTTACACTTTGACGTTTGGCCTTCGGGACTAAGCGACTCATGCTGTCCGGACGAGAAATTACGCATCATCGGAAGCCGGACTAGTCTTAGTCGATCATTAATGGGAAGAAGAACTCACCCCGCAAGCCGAAGACTCTGATCACAAGGAGCTACGATAGCTGAGATCCATGGCGTTGGGGGCTAGTTCGGGGTTTACTGAGGAAGTCCCGGACTAAGTCGTCCCTAGGCCGCTAGCCTATCTCCAAATAGGCCGTCTTGGTTGGCCACATTCTGATTGTCACACGAGGGGTCAGATACATCGAGAGCCTGTGTTCTAGAAGGAAGTCCCAAAGGCGCATAGTGCACTCCAAGTCAAGATGAGGAAATCGACATCCCCATCCCCAGCAGGATACCTATCACGTGTAAACCCTAGGTACCCCCCGGCGTCTATATAAACCGGGAGTGTTTTAGATTGTAGGGCAGACAAACTCATGTAGGGTTTTAGCTATTCGATCTCATGGTATATCAACTCTATAATCTTCATACACATCGATATAATCAAGAAGGACATAGGGTTTTACCTCCGTAGGAGGGCCTGAACCTGGGTAAACATCGTCTCCTCGTCTGTTGTTACCATCGATCCTAGTCTCATAGCTCGGGACTCCCTACCCGAGATCCGCCGGTTTTGACACCGACAGTGGGTAAACAAATTACTGTTGGGCAATTGACAGGAAAGCGGATAGTTATGCAATTTTCACGGCAATGATCATGTGTATATAGGCATCACATCCATAAGCAAATAGGCTGAATCCTTCCTGCACCTATTACTATTACTCCACTCATCGACTGCTATCCAGCATGCATCTAGAGTATTAAGTAAAACAGAGTAATGCTTGGAGAATGATGACATGATGTAAATAAAGTAAACTCAAGCAATATGAATAAACCCCATCATTTTATCCTTAGTAGAAGCAACACAAAGACACATCTTGTTCCCTACTTTGTCACTAGGATACAGAAACTCGCCAGGTTGAACCTACTATGACGCACCTATCCCATCGAAGAAATATCAATCTAGTTGGTCAAACAATTTCAATAGATCGGAGACAATTAAGAATCTATAATGATCATGCACATAAGAATCATATTAGATTTCAGAGAAGACTCAAATATTTATCAGGAATTATCTGAACATAAACCCACAATTATCGGATCCAAGGTACTAGCTACAGACCTATAGGTATGTGGTGAACTTCTCACACTTCATCATGAGGGCGACAAGGTTTATGAAGAGGTCATCCATGATTGACTTCCCCTCCAGAAGGGTGCCGGAACGGAGCTCTAGATGGGCTCCCATCATAAGACAGACTTGCGGTGGCGTAAAAAGTGTTTCAGGACCTCCTACAGGGTTTTTGTGATATTAGAGGATTTATAGGTCAGAGAGGGGCATCGGGAGAGCCACGAGGGGGCCAACACACATCAAGGCACCCCTGGGGGGCCGTTGCATGCTGTTGCGCTTGTGTGGCTGTCGGCCTCCTTCTGAAGCTTCCAGGTCTTCTTTTGGTCCTGGAAAGATCATAATTTTTTTGTGTGCAATTGGACTTCGTTTGGTACTGTAAACCTGAAAAGTAAAAAACATGCAGAAAACAACAACTAATACTAGGCACTGAGTCAATAGGTTAGTGCTCAAAAATATTATAAATTGGTAAATAAATGCCCAACAAATATCCTAGAATGATAATATATCATCATGGAACAATAAAAAAATTATAGATACGTTGGAGACGTATCATTAATTTTGGCTTATAAGTGACACTGATTCTCGTTGGACCTTTGATACGGGGCAAACCCGAGGGTGGCCCAAACTTCACGAATTGGAGGTGGATTCAGGAAAGAACACGAAGAACACGAGAGGAAAACGTGAAGAAATTAAAGGGGAAAACACTCTATTGGACAAGAGCCACACCAAGTACTCCTCCAATCACAAGCAATACATGAGGTGCATCAAGATCCAAGAACAACAATGGAAATAAGGATACATGGGTAGTTCATCCAAATATCTAGGAGAGATGGGCCTTGAAATCCACTAGGGATCTTCCCTCGAAAGGTTCCTTTACATTCTCTATGGATCTTCTCCGGTGGAGGTCTCGATCTCCATGGGAGAGGTAGAGAAAGGAGCAAAGCTCAGCTAACTAGGAACTATCACTTTGCTAACCCTAGAAATAAGGTGGGGGTGGAGTATATATAGTCTTGGCCAAGAAGGGGTAATTGAGGGAGAGATATGAGGCCCAAGGCCTGCAGCTGCACACAGGCACTGCCGGATGTCCGGACATGCTCGGACGTCCGACCACTCATGAAGGACCGGACATCTGGAGGGTGTCGGACGTCTGTGGCTCGGTCGTCTGGAGGTCTTCATATTTCTGTTAGTTCGGCACGGTTGAGGTGGCATAGGATTTCTAGAGGACGTCGGTCGTCCGGGCAATGGAGGTTGTCGGACGTCCGGAATGCGTCGGTCGTCCAGATGCTGTAGAGCGTCGGACGTCCAAAGGCTTGCGGTCGTCCGACCCCTGTAGACTTCTACAGCTCTATCTTCTTCTGTCTTTGCTTCCAATCTTCCCTCGAAAATGGTGTAGTCATACTCTTAAGCCTGGACTCCTTCTCGATGAATGTGTAGCTCAGCTCCCACCTATACATGCACACGAGAGAGGGGTCACATAGTATACCATCCTCGAAGGGCACAAGTTGACACGTGTAAAGGAGAAGATTCACCTTTGTAAATATGAAGTGGATGTTGCACGTGTCACTTGGCAAAGGGACTCTTATCATGGTGAATTTCGTAGGATGCTCCGCGTCATCCCCTACCCCTTGGGAAAGATCCGTCCTCGGATCAAAATCAAAATCACCATGGAAAGGAGATGGCGTTGCCGTGTAGAAGTGAACGATCAGCAAGCACTCATCACTATCAAGATCTAAAGGGTCACTCTCCAATGTTGCACCGTCTTGTAATTCCATCAAAATGAGCAAGGACAACAAACACTTGAAAACTTGTCCTTGTGTGTCCTTCACAATGTCGATGTGCAAGCAAGTGCCATCAAGCAATGTGTTGGTGTAGCAAGGCTCTCT
Organism: Hordeum marinum; assembly: GCA_022496015.1. Lineage (NCBI taxonomy): Eukaryota > Viridiplantae > Streptophyta > Magnoliopsida > Poales > Poaceae > Hordeum > Hordeum marinum. Next base: position 89,986,728 of record CM039674.1, read on the forward strand.
CTCAAGAGCTCGAATCGTCAACTCACATGAAGTGGAGGTTGACATGTGGTGGAAGTATCCTACACGTACACACAACAAAGGAAACAATGTATGTGCATGGTAGACAAACACATCATCCATCATGATGGTTCTCTTCTCTTGCAAAATAAACATTAGAGGCAAAAGTGCACGAACAATATGATGGACAATTGCTATATTCATGGCACTAGGCATATGGTGCAAAGAAGGAAGACAAGCATGCTTCTTATGAAAGATGTCAAAAGCTCCAATAATATGTGAGAAAGCTATGAGGGCAATCTCATTAGCAAAATTAATAACAATGTTGCACCCAATACATGGCAATAGCAAGAAAGAGACAACACATGGAGACATATGACAATATGCAATATCAGTTACGTGCAAAGCATGTTAATAGTTGTCATCAACCGCATAAAAGGAGCACATCGGTGATGCAACATAAGCAAGCGTAGTGACCATGTTGTGAAAGCTAGTAGTCCGGAGATGCAACATACTAGAAGAAATCATGGAAATCATGTCATGACAGCAAATAATAGGCGTAGACAATGCGTATGACATATCACAAGCACGAAAACAAAACATGATCAAGAGATCATCATAGGCATGGGTCACAAAGCAAACATGGCAATAATAAGTAGTATCTCCACCAAGCTTGCAAATACACATACAAGTAAGAGAATCAAGTGTCATGTTTAATGCAAAGCATGGGTCACAAATGCATGGCAAGGGCATAGAAATGTGCATATTATGGAAAGTGAACATGGCAATATGGGCATGACAAGTGTAATGAGCAAGAAGCCATAGCCATGTGAGAGCCATGTAGAAGAAATGTGCAAAGTATTTGCACAAAGAAAGTTGCTGGACGGTAAGCACTCCATGGTGGCACACATCTTCATCACTCTCTAGAGCTCGTTTCGTCAACTCGTGCGCTTGCGAGGTTGACAAAGAATCATGTGTACCTACACAAGAAGGAGACACACGAAACAAAGTGTGTGCATGGTAAATGTAGACATCACACATCATGATGTGTATGTGCACATGAGAGTTAGAACAAGGTAGGAGATACTCAAAGAAATTTGAGGCATGGTATATGAATACGTCATCCATCATGAAATGATAGTTATTATGCTCAACATGAGTGGAATGCAAATTATAGCAAGTGTGTGGCACAAGCATTTTATTCATACCAATGGCAAGCATATTGTGCACACAAATATGGGAATCATGCAAAGTGTAAGATGGAACACAATCTCCTAATATGTATGAGGAAACTATGGGAGTCTTCTCATGTGCAATACTAGTAGCATAACATGGAGAATATGGACAACATCCAAAACAATGCATATCCCAAGCATGGTGGTCATGGCATGGCATACGAGAACAATTGAGCGAATGATGTAAAGGGAGCATGGCAATGTTATCACAAGAAAAGCAAATGAGAATAACCATGGGCTTGTCATCTATGCCATCTGTGCAAATTGGGTTTATTTTAAGGGATTTTTATTTCTATGCCCCTGGTCCCTTAGCTCTACTCATTCATGCCCACACTCTTAACTTTTGCTCACTTTTACCCACTCCCTTGCCTGAAACCCTCAGAACAGGTTACAACGGACATTGCTATCGGGTCAATGCCTCTGACCGTTAACTCTGACGAGTGGAGCCGCTCTCGTGCATGCATCTGACCACAGTCATGGGGTAGCATGTGTCCATGGGACTTGCCCAAAATGTCCCATCGTATAAAGAGGGGGAACCACCTCCTGACGCATCGCCCTACCATTCCCCCCAAAATCCCCTCCCTCCCGCATCGTCTTCCTCTCTCCCACCGCGTCGTCTCGCTTTCCTCCACTGCCTCCACCGCACCGTCTCTCTCCCCCCACCACAACCTCTTCCTCACCTTCATCGCCTCCATTTTTCTGATGCCGGACGCTCGTGGTGACGACGGAGCAGCGGCCGAAGATCTAGTAGTGGAGCTGCAGGGCGTAGTGACCCCGGATGAAGTGAAGGACATTGGTGGCGTCCATGGCGGTGTCAAGGAAACTCACAACCGCTGCGGATGTGGAGAAGGAGGTGGCAGGCTCCGCCTCAGCGCTGCCGGAGCTGAAGGTGACGGCGTCGAGAGACGCACTCCATACCGATGCGTAGCCTGGCGTGGAGCAGGAGGTATTTGCACTTGCTTGTTAGTTCCAATATTTAGCTTGTAGAGTTAGTTGCATTGGTTAGATTGTGATTCGTACGGTAGTACAGGTGGTTAGAGTAGCTAGTTTGACGGATGGGCCGGGGTTTTCTATATGGGGGGATTGGGGTTTTTGTACTAGGGTTTTTTGGATTACATTCTTTTCAAAAATGCTAGATAGATCTGTATGAGAGATAGTGATCTCTGTGCTTCAATGCTACATATATGTATGCTTATTAGATTTTGTTTTTAATGCTCACAGATTGGATTTTTTAATGCTACATACATGTATGCTTATTATATTGGGTCTCTATTAGATTTGTTTTTGAATGCTACTTAGATTGGGGTTTTGAATGTCATATGCCCAAATGGAATCCATTGATTAAGAAGTTATTTGATTCATTAGTATATAAAATTTTCCACAATATGTACTTATATTAGCTCTGTTCTTCAATGTGTGTGCATGACAATGGAAGGTGCAAATAGGATCACAATATATTAGCCCTATGATCAATGCAAAATGCATATCTAATTTTTCAATGGGATGTAGTTGTATATTCAGGAGGATGATGGTTGGGGAAAAAAGAGGAAGCTGGACCTTACTGACTTCAAGGACCCGTACGATCCAGGGTATTGGAACGACGAAGAGTGTGAGGTAAGCCTTCTTGAAATTTAGATTGTTCATTTACCCTAGTTCCTTTGACATGGTGTATATGAAACTATAATGTATATATCTAAATTCATTCGTGTGTGCAGTACATCTCTTGAGAAGATATGGATGTGGACGAGGGCAACTTCGCGTCCTTCAAAGCGAAGGAACATGAGAATATCAAGGCCAAGGGAGATGATTATACTACAAAAGCATGACCAAAATTTGGCGCTGCCCCTACTGCACCACCAAGGCAAAGCCAAAGTCCGACCATTTCGTTCACCTTCTAGCTCATGCAGAAGATGTAGCCATCCACGGCGAGGACTACAAGATCTGGGGCCAGCATGATTCCTCGCGAATGTCCTGACGCCCATCCCAACTAATTGATGATGTGATGATGAGTTTTAATGTGTACTTTGTGAGTTTGGTTGTTTGGGAACTTTGTTTGTGAACTGGATGTGTTCTATGGATGGTATGGTACTATGTGGTCTTCTATATATGCATGTGGCTATCTATATCGCCCATTTGTGTGTTTTAAATTTGTCTTCTATGATTTGTTTCAATGTTTATTTTCAAAGTTTAGGTGCTGCAATGATCACACATGTTGTTTCAGTGTTGCTTCATTGATCAGACATGCTGCAAAGAATAAGAAAAAAGAGCAAATAGTCCATCATTTATCAAATATTCCAATAACAGAGCAAAAACCAACATTTGAATGAAGATGTAATGATTTTTGTAATAAAGGAGTACAAAAATTATTTGTCTCATGTTTTATAATCAAATGCATGCTTTTTCAAGAAAATGCAAAAAAAACTTGGCAAACTATCTATGTTTGTGTAGGAGACCATGTGTACAAAATTTGAGGTGATTTAGAGGAGGTCAAAGAAATTTGAATTTGAGAAATGTGCTCCAAATGAGCTCCCAGGCTAGGGTAAACAATCCATTTGTAATCAAGTTTTTTGTACCTACTCTAAATGAGCCAATTTTTTTTTATTAACACCTATTCAATCTATATAGTGTCGATTTGAAGTCTCATTATTTTTTGAATTAATCTTCATATTTTTATATTTTCTTTTGAAAAAGTATGCTTTAATATAAAAACTATTAAAAACACGTTTCAAATATGAAAATAGAAAACTAAGTTCAAATCCTTGTTATTCACTTTGAAATTAAGCTTTGGTGATTTTTTTATTTTTTTAAAATTTTCAGACCCTGTAGGTAACCCTACCTCTTCTCCTTGAACTCTATGAAATCTTGTACGTGATAGCTCATATGTGTGAACGTTTTCTCATGAAAATGACCATAGACCAGGTTTAAGTTTTTTGCTTGGTAACATGTCACATAAGACAAAATTGTGCGCAGGTTTTTTTTTTTTTTTAAATTAATGGTGCTCATTTGACCTCGATCGTGCCAGCTAGTTTTTTCTTCATGAAAATGACCATAGACCAAGTTTAGTATTTTTCCTCGTTAGTGTGTCTTCTAAAACAACGAACGACAAAGGTTTCATATTTTTTCAATTTTTTAAAATTAGTTATGCTCAGTCAAAGCCTTCAAAAGCCCGTTGACCAGCTCAAAATCCCTTTAAACCCCGCGGGGTTTTGCCTAACCCTAGCTTCGAACGTCGGCCATCTGATCATACCCTAGCGCCAAGCGACAACCCTCAAATGTGGTCTCCTAGATCGAATTTGGGGGGCATGCTGCGTGCAGGCTCCGCGCTGTTGGATCACAAGGACGTTTCCGCATCATTGGAACATGGGGCAATCCGCGAGAGGCGACCCTATTGATTGTGCTCGGCTACTCGCCCACCACTGACTCCGTGAAAAAATGGATCCTGTCTATCAAATTATTATTGGGCCCAAAAGGAATCCAAGCTGTGGTTGGGCCGTCGAATTGCATCATTTTTTTGCATTATTTGCTTTGTTTTTTGTGAACGTGCTGGCTTTGTTTCTTGGTTGCATCGTTTGACATTACACAACAATTGACATTGCATAGAAAATTTCGTTCTTTTTATTCTATACAAATGCAAAATGACCAAATGTATAAGGGCCAAATTTATTTTTATCATGCAAAATGGCCGCAAACTATTCAAAAATTGTCTATTTTTGTTGATATAGTATATTATTCGGGATTTTTTGACGTATTTGTTCATATAATATATATGACCATGGATTTCCACGCGTGCAATTTGCTTCTTTTTCTTCTTCTTTTCAAACCACTATTTCCCACGCGTGTACACTCCCGATGCTGCGGTGGGTTTGAAAACAGGCTACTTCACATTTGACCCCGTTATTGCCACGGCCAAATAACACATAGCACTACGGCTATTTAAGCCAGCCTTTGCCTCTGCCATCCATCATCCATCTCCCATCCTCTGCCATCTGCCATTCTTGCTCTTTGCCCCTTCTCCTTCTTCTGCACATCGCTCAGCCATGTAGTACACCGGACCAACCTACCGCTTCCCACCCACTGTGCCGGAGAGGCTCCACCCTACCGGCATGTATGTTGAACGCACACTACATGTGTGGGCGATATCAAGGTGGAGGACCACAAGGAACTTCACCGAGTTCTTCCTCAGGGATGGCTACTATAGACACCTCCCGCAGGGATCTCCAACGATGTTCCGCGTCGAGGAGGTCATCCAAAACGGGGTGGTGGTTGCTCTCCTTGCCCACTTCACCAACACAATCGACACCTTCTACCTCCTCGGCCGTATGTTTTGGTGTGGCTGCGAGTTCATCGCTTTCACCACCCACAACAGGTTCACGGGTTACACCAACATCTTCCCCACTACGACACGCATGCACACTCTTCCGTACCCAATCGACAACGTCCCGGAGGAGCAGTGAAAAGGGCGCCCGATGGAGGACCGAGGTGGAGAAGGCGGCGGCCAGGGTTCTAAACCCTCTATCTTTTTTAGTCTATGTTATGTTATGTTGTAAGTGAACTATGTTGAAGTTCTTATGGGCTTGTTGGCACTTTTCTTAAGTTCTATTATTAAGTTTTCTATCTATTCTATTATTATGTTCTTCCTAGTTTGAACTATGTGATCGTGCTATGGGCTTGTTGGCCCTATCCACATACTGGGACTACATATTTGTTGATTGTTTTCTTAGAGAGCTCGCTTTGTTAGTAGGGTTCCCTTGTCAGTAACCACCTAGTGCATGCAGCCACAACGAAAACTTCTCTTTTTTACACAAGCTGAAAATATGTAGCCACCTAGCTAGAAGAGAGGAACCAGCGACAATGACCATCGCCGCATCCGTGGCAGCTAGCGTGCAAGAAAGCTGCTCGGTCAGTGCATCGTGGCAGACACATCGGCGCATGAAGGCTCGATCGGAGCATCGTGGCATCGTGGCGTCAGCGCATGCATGCTTGATCAACACATGCAAGCAGGCTTTGCTGGGTTCATGCATAGCAGGCTTCTATCCTGGTGGCGCACGCAAGCATTTAATGCAAGCGACGGCCCAACTAAACCATGGACCAACGGTCGAACAATAACACCACCCAACACGGCCCCACTTGTCAGGTCCAACGGACGACACAGTCCAGCGCGGCCCCACTTGTCAGAGTTAACGGTCAAGCCTTTGACCCGACCGGCAACGTCCATTGTGACCAGTTCTGAGGGTTTCTAGCAAGGGAGTCGGGAAAATTGAGCAAAAGTTAAGTGCGCGGGGATGAATGAGTAGACCTATGGAACCAGGGGCACAGATGTAAAAAACCCTTATTTTAATGGCATATGTATAGTTACTACGATGATGTTGCAAAGATGCAATATGGGTGATCTCATGCATAGCATATGACAAGTCAAGCGGATTATCAAACATGATGTGACATATAGAGTTCTCATAAGAAATCCTATGCAACATGGCATCACAAGTAATAGTCTCCACATGAGAATCATCAAACACATCATAAATGGGCAATTCATCACATGAGGAAGTCGCATAATCATGACGCATGGCAATAGGTGGATCGACATCATGCAAGCAATCAATGTCCACAAGTGGGACAAGAGCATCACCTTCACCTATGTTACCTTTTTCATTCCACTCATGTGGTATAGGTGAGGTGGCATAGATCAACTCTTGGTCCTCGTCATCATGATGGAACCATCTGGGGCGGGGGTGCATCATATTCCAGCATGGCCATCGTCTTGTCCAAAGGGAGGACGAAGTCATCGAGAATCGGCGCGTCATCGTGTATGGAACCTAGCACCAAAGGAGAAGACACAATAGAGGTAGAGGTTAAGTTTCTAGAAATCGAAGTGGCCTCACATGCCCGATAAACTACCTCACTCTCTCTATGTGGTGGTGGCTCACACACTCCCTCAAAGTAGGTGCACTCAAACTCACATATGGTGGAGTCACTCGTCTCACTCAAGTGGTGGGAGTTGTGGCTCCCCTCACATGGGCATTGGGGCGACTCATCATATATGGGGCTAGTGGTGAAGGCACTCTCACTCTCAGTATGGTGGCATAAGTCTCTCAACTCTTCTCCAAGCACCGACGTGGTCGAAGGGAAAATCCCATGCTCAACCATCTCGTCACTGTTGTCCTGGATGAAGGCCGAAGATATCACATCATCACTCTCGCCTCCAAAGATGGAAACATCATCCTTGCTCGCCACCTTTTTGCGTGCTTCTAAAGCATGTTCCTTGAGTGGCTCCATAGTCATACTCGTCGCCGCACCATCTACAAAAAGATTCATGGTAGACTCGGCATCGTCAATGCCACAAAGAGGGATGGTGGCGAATTTGGACTTGGGAGCGTTGTCTTGGAGCTCGTGGGACTTAGACATCTTGCTGGTACCATCCTCATGCTTGTCGTCGTGGAGATTGGTCATCACAAAGTGTGCTCGACATCGAGTAGACTTGGCCTTGAGTTCTTGTTCCACCTTGAGAGCACCAATGTAGAGTTCATTGAGAGATTCATAGTTGTTGTTGAAGATAGGCTTGGCGATGTCATTGTTCAATCCCATCATGAAGTAGAACTTCATCCAGATGGGGTCGGTCACGCCAGCTCATCGCAAGGCTTTCTTCATCGTCATGAAGTACTCGTCGATGGACTTGGATCCTTGTATGGTGTTCTCTAATTGGTGTTGAAGATGTTCCGTGTAGGTGGAAGGCACAAACTCTCGCCGCATCACTTTCTTCATCTTGGACCAACTCATGTCGAAGCTCTTTCAAGATGTGCCAAGCCACCATGTCGATGTGTTGATAACCCACAAGTATAGGGGATCGCAACCATTTTCGAGGGTAGAGTATTCAACCCAAATTTACTGACTCGACACAACGGGAGCCAAAGAATATTCTCAAGTATTAGCAGCTGAGTTGTCAATTCAACCACACCTGAGAGACTTAATATCTACAACAAAGTATTCAACAGCAAAGTAGTATGGAAGTAACGGTAACAGTGACAAAAGTGATAGTAGCAGTTTTGTAGTGCTTGTAACACTACCAATAGAAAAGTAACTTAGCAAAGATCAATATATGGAAAGCTCGTAGGCAATGGATCAGTGATGGATAATTATGTCGGATGGCATTCATCATGCAACAGTTATAACATAGGGTGACACAGAACTAGCTCAAATTCATCAATGTAACGTAGGCATGTATTCCATATATAGTCATACGTTCTTATGGAATAGAACTTGCATGACATCTTTTGTCCTACCCTCTCGTGGTAGCGGGGTCCTATTGGAAACTAAGGGATATTAAGGCCTCCTTTTAATAGAGAACCGAACGAAAGCATTAGCACTTAGTGAATACATGAACACCTCAAACTACGGTAATCACCGAAAAGAATCCCAGTTATTGTCACCCTGGGGGATGCAGATCATAACTCGTAATAGGTGTCTAGAACTTGCAAGATAGGATCAAGAACACATATATATTCATGAAAACATAATAGGTTCAGATCTGAAATAATGGCACTCGGGCCCTAGTGACAAGCATTAAGCATAGCAAAGTCATGGCAATATCAATCTCAGAACATAGTGGGTACTAGGGATGAAACCCTATCAAAACTAACTCGATTACATGATCAATCTCATCCAACCCATCACCGTCCAGCAAGCCTACGATGAGATTACTCACGAACATTGGAGAGCATCATGGAATTGGCGATGAAGGATGGTTGGTGATGACGAAGGCGTCGATTTCCCCTCTTCGGAGCCCTAAACGGACTCCAGATCTAGTCTCCCGAGGAAGAACCGGAGGTGGCGGCGGCTCCCTATTGTGAAACGCGATGAACTCTTCTTCTTGATTTTTTCTCCCCAAATAGGAATATATAGGAGTGGAAACGAGGTCGGAGGAGCAGCAAGGGGCCCACAAGCCTGCCCAGCGTGCCCTAGTGGGATGGGCGCACCCACCAAGCTTGTGGCCAGGTGGTGGGCCCCTTGTAGTTGATTCTTTCACTAATATTTTTCATTAATTCCAGAAAAAATCTTCATAAATTTTTAGGTCAGTCCGAGAACTTTTATTTCTACACAAAAATAACACCAAAGCAATTTTGCTAAAAACAACGTCAGTCCGGGTTAGTTCCATTCAAATCATGCAAATTAGAGTCCAAAACAAGGGCAAAAGAGTTTGCAAAAGTAGATACGTTGGAGACGTACCAACTCCCCCAAGCTTAAACCTTTGCTTGTCCTCAAGCAATTCCGTTGATAAACTGAAAGTGATAAAGAAAAACTTTTACAAACTAAGTTTGATCTTGCTATTGTTAATATGTCTAACTTACGTTGAGACTTTCAGCAAAGATTATAGACTAACCACATTTGCAATAACATATAGGTTTCACATACTCATATCAATGGCATAATCAACTAGCGAGCAAAAATAATAAGTCTCGAATGACAACAATTTTATCAAAACAATCATGATACAATATGACATAATGGTATCTCGGTAGCCTCTTCTGAGACCGCAAAACATAAATGCAGAGCACCTCCGGAGAACAAGGACTAACAAAACATTGTAATTCACGGTGAGGGAGATCCAGTCATGCTCGTACTGAATATCAATTAATAGCAAGGCATACAAATGACGATGGTGCTCTCTGACTCATGCTTTTTATAAGAGGATGATGACTCAACAATAAAGTAAATAGATAGGCCCTTTGTAGAGCAAAGCATTGATTTGCAGAGCTGCTAGAGCTCAAGCTTTTAAAACAGAGATAGGTAATGATTTTCGAGCGGCATGCTTTCATTTGTCACATAACGACCAAGAGGTTTGCAATATCTTCCATGCTAGATACATTATAGGCGGTTCCTAAACAAAACGATAAAGTTTTTACCAATAAGTCACACTCCATGGCGGGCGGAATCCATGGGTACCGTTCATACAAACACAATCCTGGGGGAGTTTTGTTTAATTATAATATGCTTCTTATTTCGAGCCTGGAACTGGACATCCCGATTACCAGCCACTTTCTTGTGAATGATAGTGAATCAACACATATCGTGAGAATAACCCACCTAGCATGGAAGATACTGATAGCCCTAGTCGCCACATGAGCGATTTGAGCATACAAAATAGAATATTTATTTGAAGGTTTAAAGTTTAGCACATACAAATTTACTCGGAACGGGAAGTAAATACCGCATATAGGTAGATATGGTGGTCTCATGGGGAACAACTTTGGGTTTATTGAGATGGATGCACAAGCAGTGTTCCCGCTTAGTACAAGTGAAGAGTAGCAAAAGACTGGGGAGCAACCAACTAGAGAGCGACACAGTCATTAACATGCTTTGAGATTATCCAACACTGAATGCAAGCATGATGAGGATATAATTCACCATGAACATAAATATCGTGGAGGCTATGTTGATTTGTTTCAGCTACATGCGTGAACATGTGCCAAGTCAAGCCACTTGAATCATTCAAAGGAGGATACCATTCTATCATACTACATCACAACCATTTTAATGCGCATGTTGGTACTCAAAACAAACCATTATTAACTCTTAGCTAATTAAACATGGCATGAATAACTATAATCTCTAATTGTCATTGCAAACATGTTCAACCCATAATGAGCTGAATCCCGAACGATGAGCTAATCATATTTACAAAAGTAAGATAGGTCGAGTTCATACCAGCTTTTCTCCATCTCAGTTAGTTCATCATATATCCTCATTATTGCCTTTCACTTGCACGACCGAACAATATGAATAATAATAAGAGTGCACGTGTGTTGGACTAAGCTGGAATCTGCAAACAATAAATCAAAGGAGAAGACAAGGCAATATGGGCTCTATGTAAGATAAACAATAATGCATATGAGAGCCACTCAACATGTCATTATGGTCTTCTCCTTATGACCCAAAGAAAAGAAAGGAAAATTATTTACACGAGAAAGCTCCCAATAAGAAAAATAAGAAGGAGAAATGTTTTTGGGTTTTCTTTTAATGCTACAACTAAAACAAACTACAAGGTAAAGCTAGAACTATTTTTTTGGATTTTCTTAAAGATTGATCAAACGCACAAGAAGAAAGCATATAGAAGAAATATACTACCACAGATAGTACAATGAAAAAGTATGAACACCGACAACTGAAATAAGTGTGTGAACATGAATGTAATGTCGGTGAGAAATACGTACTCGCCCAAGCTTAGGCTTTTGGCCTAAGTTGGTCTAGGGCCACGGCTGGCCCGGATAATATCCGAAGTCAAAGTTGGCGTTGTACTAGGCTGCAGCGGCTACCACCTGAACTACTGCAGCGTGAAGGCGAGTGGTTTCTAGATTTTGCTCGTACTCGTTTGCCTCCTCTATGGTTATAAAATATATTTGCTTTTCCTCAAAGTTAAATAAGGCATGAGCAGGAAGGCTAACATGGACAACACATTGCATGTCAAAAATTAGTCGGTACTGGAGGGATTTTTCGTTTCTTTCAAGAAACTGGTAGCGCACCAAATCCTCATAGTCAATAAAAGCAAGGGGTAACTCAATATCATTCTCTCTTTTGGGTACCCCAAGATACTTACCTATGCGGGTGGCATAAATTACACCAAAGAAATCTCCATCCTTAGCATTATGATGTAACCTCCTCGCAATAATATCCCCCAAGTTATTTTGTCTATCTATCATTACATCACTCTTAAGTGTACTTAGATCAGACACGCAAAGGTGACTATGCTCATGTTTACCGTTAATACATCTACCTATGAAGAGAGCAAAATAATGTATAGCCGGAAAGTGAATGCTCCCCAAGGTAGCTTGTGTAATGATTCTAGTTTCTCCCACTGTGATGCTAGTTAGGAAATCATTATATTCATTTTTATGAGGGTCACTACGACTACCCCACTGTGGAATTTTGCATGCATCATTAAAATCTTCTAGGTCCATGGTATAGGTCATATCATAAAGATTAAATAGAACAGAATGAGAATTATGCCAAGATGAAAATTCAAACCTCCGCATGAAAGAATCAGTGAGTTGATAATATTGCTTGCATTGATCTGAAATGGAATCCTCAAGTCCAGCATTCCTTATGTACGCATAAAACTCTTCCTTGAATCCGGCGTTGTCCATGAGTTGATCCGACAGCCATTCACAAGGCAGTACTCGAGTTTTCCTTGGTGGTTCAGAATCGGGCTCATGTAATGCGAGTCTCGGGGCTTTCTTGCTCGAGGAACCACCTTGGTACATTCTCCTCAACATCTTCTCTTTCACTAAAAAAATTCTGAAATTTTTAGTGAACTAAAATAAAGGTGACCAAAACTTATCAAAACTCATAGCAACTACTCCCTCAAGTGCCTAGAGACTATATCATGCATCAAACCTACTTGGGACCATACAAATTTGATATGCAAGCTCAGAAACAAGGTCACCACAACAGCAAAATTTTGCAATATATAAGGCACTAGCACAAAAACAAATTGGACCATTGGAGGAGTCACATACCGATGGGCAATCCCCTAAAACAGTTTCGCGGATGGAGCTTTGAGCAAGGAGATCGAAAATGGCAGCAAGATGAGCTAGAACGTGGGTTTGAGCAATGGTGGGATTTTTCTGGAGGAAGATGAAGTGAATGGGTGCTAGAATAAGTGGAGGAGGGCCACATGGGACCCACAAGACACCAAGGCACGCCCAGGGGGGTGGGCGCGCCCTGCAGGCTTGTGGCCCCCTGATGCAACCCCCTGATACATACTCAGTGCCAAAAATTCTTAAATATTCCAAAAAAACACTCCATTTTCAGGACATCTGAAAAACCATTATTTTCAGGTTACTTTTTATTGCACGGGAAACTCAGAAACAAAAAAATAATAGCATTTTTACTTATTTCATCTAGGTAACAGAAAGTAAAATTTAGGTAGAGGAATTTGTGCTTTCTAAATTCGTCCATCTCATGCTCATCAAAAGGAATCCATCAATAATGTTGATCAAGTCTTATTAACAAACTTCTTTCGAATAACATGAAACCAAAGAATTTTTCGAATAACACTAAGTTACCTCAATGGGGATATGCATTTCCCCAACAATAAGTATCTCATATTTGTTCTTGACAGTAGGAAGAGGGAACTCAAAGTCTCCCATAATAATCGTTGGAATTTTTTCAATAGAGTTGATACTATGAACTTGAGGTTGTTTCTTCGGAAAGTGTACCGTATGCTCATTACCATGAATATGAAAAGTGACATTGCCCTTGTTGCAATCAATAACAGCCCCTGCAGTATTCAAAAAGGGTCTACCAAGGATGATCGACATACTGTCGTCCTACGGAATATCAAGAATAACGAAGTCCGTCAAGATAATAGTATTTGCAACTACGACTGGTACATCCTCACAAATACCGATAGGTAGAGCAGCTGATTTATCAGCCATTTGCAAAGAGATTTTAGTAGGTGTCAACTTATTCAAATCAAGTCTACGGTATAAAGATAAAGGCATAACACTAACACCAGCTCCGAGATCACATAAAGCAGTTTTAACATAATTTCCTTTAATAGAGCATGGTATAGTCGGTACTCCGGGATCTCCTAGTTTCTTAGGGATTCCACCTTTAAAAGTATAATTAGCAAGCATGGTGGAAATCTCAGCTTCCGGTATCTTTCGTTTATTTGTCACAATATCTTTCATATACTTTGCATAAGGAGACATTTTCAAAATATTAGTCAAGCGCATACATAAAAAGACGGGTCTAAGAATTTCAGCAAAGCGCTCAAAATCCCCATCATCCTTTTTCTTTGATGGTTTGGGATGAAAGGGCATGGGTTTCTGAACCCATGGTTCTCTTTCTCTACCATGTTTCCTAGCAATCAAGTCTCTTTTATCGTATCTTTTATCCGTAGGTTGTGGGTTATCAAGATCATCAGCAGGTTCAATCACCACATCATTATCATTACTAGGTTGAGCATCAACATGAAAATCATTATTAATGTTATCACTAGGCTCATGTTCATCACCAGATTGTGTCTCAGCATCAGAAATAGAAATATCATTTGGATTCTGAGATGTATCTATAACAAGTTCACTAGCACCATGCGAAGAACTACCATCATACTTTTTCCTACTCTCATTGGAACGAATAGGTACGTCAGTATTAACTCTCTGAGAACGTTGCTCAATTCTCTTAGGATGGCCCTCGGGATACAAAGGTTCCTGGGTCATTCTACCACCTCTAGTCACAACTTTAACAGAATGATCATTGTCTTTACTATTCATCTCTTTAACCAAATCATTTTGAGCCTTAATTACTTGTTCTACTTGAGTGGTTACCATGGAAGCATGTTTACTAATAAGCTTAAGATCATTGATAGTTCTACTCAAATAATCACCCAAGCGATCAAGCATATAAGTATTATGTTTCAATTGTCTACTAACATAGGCATTGAATTTTTCTTGCTTCAGAATAAAATTATCAAACTCATCCAAGCATTGGCTAGGAGACTTATTATAAGGAATATCTCCTTCATCAAATCTACTATGAGAATTTACCTCTACTACTTGTGTCGGGTTATCAAGACCATGTATTTCTTCAATAGGTGGTAGATTCATAACATCTTTAGCTTTAATACCCTTTTCTTTCATAGATTTCGTTGTCTCTTGCATATCTTTAGGACTGAGGAATAGAATACCTCTTTTCTTCGGAGTTGGCTTTGGAGGTGGTTCGGGAATGGTCCAATAATTATCATTGCTCAATATATTATTCAATAGTAATTAAGCTTGTTCAATAGTTCGTTCCCTACAAACACAACCGGCACAACTATCTAGGTAGTCCCTAGAAGCATCGGTTAGTCCATTATAAAAGATATCAAGTATTTCATTTTTCTTGAGAGGATGCTCAGGCATACCATTAAGTAATTGGAGAAGCCTCCGCCAAGCTTGTGGGAGACTCTCTTCTTCAATTTGCACAAAGTTAAATATTTCCTTTAAGGCAGATTGTTTCTTATGGGCAGGATTTTTTTCCAGAGAAGTAATAAATCATGTCCTGGGGACTACACACACAACCATGAGCAAGAGAATTAAACCATATCTTAGCATCAGCCTTTAACGAGAAAGGAAACAACTTAAGAATATAGTAATAGCAATTTTTTTCCTCATGAGTAAATAGGGGGGCTATATCATTCAATTTGGTAAGATGTGCTACAACAGTTTCAGATTCATAACCACGGAAAGGATCAGATTCAACCGAGGTAATTAACTCTGGATCGACAGAGAATTCATAATCCTTATCAGTAACAAAGATAGGTGAAGTAGAAAACTTAGGATCATATTGCATTCTAGCATTCAAAGATTTTTCCTTCCACTTGCGAAGCAATTTCGTAAGATCATCTCTATACTTACAAGCTAGAAAGTCCCTAGCTACCTCTCCTTTCATAACATAACCCTCAAGTATATCAGGAAATTCATATCTAGGAGAGCTAGGTCTAGTAGGTGTATCATAGTGTTCAGTTTCAATAATTTCATCAGATTCACAAATATTATCAGTTTCAAGAAATTCACCCGGTGGCACAGTATCATCAAGCAAAGTATCATCATAAGCATCATGCATAGCAGAAGTAGCATCATCAATTACTTGCGACATATTAGAATTACTAGCAGGTGGTGGTGTCGCAAATTTATTCATAACAGAAGGTGAATCAAGTGCAGAGCTAGATGGCAGTTCCTTACCTGTCCTCGTAGTTGATGGGTAGATCTTGGTTTTTGGATCTTTAAGATTCCTCAGAGTGATCAATAGATACATATCCCAAGTGACTCAGAGAATAAAGCTATGCTCCCCAGCAACGGCGCCAGAAAAAGGTCTTGATAACCCACAAGTATAGGGGATCTCAACAGCTTTCGAGGGTAGAGTATTCAACCCAAATTTATTGATTCGACACAAGGGGAGCCAAAGAACATTCTCAAGTATTAGCAACTGAGTTATCAATTCAACCACACCTGAAAGACTTAATATCTACAGCAAAGTATTCAGAAGCAAAGTAGTATGGAAGAAATGGTAACAGTGGCAAAAGTGATAGTAGCAGTTCTGTAGTGTTTGTAACAGTAGCAACAGAAAAGTAACTTAGCAAAGATCAATATATGGAAAGCTCGTAGGCGATGGATCAGTGATGGATAATTATGTCGGATGGCATTCATCATGCAATAGTTATAACATAGGGTGACCCAGAACTAGCTCCAATTCATCAATGTAATGTAGGCAAGTATTCCATATATAGTCATACGTTCTTATAGAATAGAACTTGCATGACATCTTTTGTCCTACCCTCTCGTGGCAGCGGGGTCCTATTGGAAACTAAGGGATATTAAGGCCTCCTTTTAATAGAGAACTGGACCAAAGCATTAGCACTTAGTGAATACATGAACTCCTAGAAACTACGGTAATCACTTAGTGAAAACATGAACTCCTGGGGGATGCGGATCATAACTCATAATAGGTATCTACAACTTGCAAGATAGGATCAAGAACACACATATATTCATGAAAACATAATAGGTTCAGATCTGAAATCATGGCACTCGGGCCCTAGTAACAAGCATTAAGCATAGCAAAGTCATAGCAACATCAATCTCAGAACATAGTGGGTACTAGGGATCAAACCTTAACAAAAGTAACTCGATGACATGATAAATGTCATCCAACCCATCACCATCCAGCAAGCCTACGATGAGATTACTCAAGAACGGTGGAGAGCATCATGGAATTGGTGATGAAGGATGGTTGGTGATGACGAAGGCATC
The DNA here is from genome assembly GCA_022496015.1 of Hordeum marinum. NCBI lineage: Eukaryota > Viridiplantae > Streptophyta > Magnoliopsida > Poales > Poaceae > Hordeum > Hordeum marinum. The sequence continues at coordinate 90,003,748 of CM039674.1, forward strand.
GATTTCCCCTCTCTGGAGCCCAAAATGCACTCCAGATTTGGTCTCCCGAGGAAGAACAGGAGGTGGCGGTGGCTCCGTATCGTGAAACGCGATGAACTCTTCTTCTTGATTTTTTCTCCCCGAATAGGAATATATAGGAGTGGAAACAAGGTCAAAGGAGCAGCAGGGTGGCCACAAGCCTCCCCGACGCGCCCTAGGGGGGTGGGGGCGCCCACCAGGCTTGTGGCCAGGTGGTGCCCCCCTGCAGTTGATTCCTTCACCAATATTTTTCATTAATTCCAGAAATAATCTCCGTAAATTTTTAGGTCAATCCGAGAACTTTTATTTCTGCACAAAAATAACACCAAGGCAATTCTGCTGAAAACAGTGTTAGTCCGGGTTAGTTCCATTCAAATCATGCAAATTATAGTCCAAAACAGGGGCAAAAGAGTTTGGAAAAGTAGATACGTTGGAGACGTATCATGCGTCACTGTGGAATTTTCTTGTGGCGCACTTCGCTTGATCTTCGAAAGGGACTTGAATTAGCTTGAGGTAGTAGTCCATCTTGCGCTCCCACTTGAGATACTCCTCGGTGTATTGACTCCCATAGAAAGGAATCTCATGGTCAATGTCGAGGTGTAGTTGTTGGAAATATGCCCCAGAGGAAATAATAAAACGGTTATTATTATATTTCCTTGTTCATGATAATTATTTATTATCCATGCTATAATTGTACTAATAGGAAACTAAATACATGTGTGGATCTATAGACAACACTATGTCCCTAGTATGCCTCTAGTAGACTAGATGGTCAAGGTTTCCTAGCCATGGACATAAGATGTCATTTGATAACAGGATCACATCATTAGGAGAAGGGATTTTTTATTTCTGTGCCCCTGGTTCGTTATTGTACTCATTCATCCCCACGCTCTTAACTTTTGCTCACTTTTCCCCACTCCCTTGCTCAAAACCCTCAGAACAGGTTACAACGGACGTTGTCGTTGGGTCAATGCCTCTTACCGTTAACTCTGACGAGTGGGGCCGCTCCCATGCATGCAATTGACACTGGTCGTGGGGTAGCTCGTGTCCATGGACATGCCCGAAACGTCCCATCGTATAAAGGGGGGGGAACCACCTCCCGGCGCATCGCCCCTACCATTTCCCCCAAATGCCCTCCCGGCCGCATCGTCATCCTATCGTCAACCTCTCCCCCACCGCATCGTCTTGCATTCCTCCACTTTCTCTACCACACCATCTTGTTCTCCCCACCTCATCATCTTCCTCCCCTACATCGCCTCAATTTGTCCGATGGCGGATGCTCGTGGCAACGCCGGAGCAGCGGCCAGAGATCTAGTAGTGGAGCTGCAGGGCCCGGTGACCACGGTTGAAGTGAAGGACATTGGCGTCGTCCACGGCAGTGCGGGGAACTCGCAACCACTGCGGATGTGGATAAGGAGGTTGCGGGCTCCGCCTCAGCGCTACCGGAGCTGAACGTGACGGTGTCGAGCGGCGCAGTCCATCCTGATGCGCAGCCCGTTGAGGAGCAGGAGGTATTTGCACTTGCTTGTTAGTTCCAATATATAGCTTGTAGAGTTAGTTGCATTGGTTAGGTTGTGATTCGTATGGTAGTATAGATGGTTAGAGTAGTTGGTTTGATGGATGGGCCGGGGTTTTGTGTATGGGGGGATTAGGGTTTTTGTACTAAGGTTTTTTTGGATTACATTCTTTGCAAAAAATGCTAGATAGATCTTATGAGAGATAGGGATCTCTATGCTTCAATGATACATAGATGTATGCTTATTATATTTGTTTTTAATGCTACACAGATTGGGGTCCTTAATACTACAAACATGTATGCTTATTAGATTGGGTCCCTATTAGATTTGTTTTTGAATGCTACGCATATTGGGTTTTGAATGTCATATGCCCAAATGGAATCCATTGATTAAGAAGTTATTTGATTCATTAGTATATAAATTTTTCCACAATATGTAGTTATATTAGCTCTGTTGTTTAATGTGTGTGCATGACAATGGAAAATAAAAATAGGATCATAGTATATCAGCCCTATGATCAATGGGTCATGTGTGCATATCTAAATTTTCAAATGGCTTATGTATTTACTAGTGATGGATGTAATTGTATATTCAGGAGGATGATGGTTGGGGGAAAAAGAGGAAGCTAGACCTTACTGGGTTCAAGGACCTGTACGATCCAGGGTATAGTGATGATCAAGAGTATGAGGTAAGCCTACTTGAAATTTAGACTGTTCATTTAGTTCCTTTGACATGGTGTATATGAATCTATAATGTATTAATATAATTCATTCTTGTGTGCAGTATGTCTCTGGAGAAGATGTGGGTGTGGATGATGGCAACTTCACATCTTTCAAAGCGAAGGAAGAGGAGAAGATCAGGGCCAAGGGAGATGATTACTACTACAAAAGCGAGACCGGCAGTTAGCGCTGCCTCTACTGCACCACTAAACCAAAGCCAAAGTCCGACCGCTTCGTTCAACTTCTAGCTCATGTAGAAGATGTAGCCATCCACAGAGAGGACTACAAGATCAGGGGGCAGCATGGTGCCCTCGCGAAAGTCCTGACTCCCCTTCCCAAGTGATGTGATGATGTGATGATGTCTTTTACTTACTTTTGGTTGTTTGGTGAACTTTGGGTGTGAACTATCTATGGATGGTATGGTACTATGATGGTATGGCTATCTATATTGGGTATTTGTGTGTTTTTAAATTTGTCTCCTATGATTTGTTTCAGTGTTTATTTTCTGAGTTTAATGTTGCAATGATCACACATGCTATGATGGTATGGCTATCATTTTATCAAATATTCCAATAACAGAGCAAAAACCAACATTTCAATGAAGATGTAATGGTTTTTTTGTAATAAGGAAGTATTATACTAATTATTTGTCTCATGTTTATTAATCAAATGCATGCTTTTTCTCACCATGTTTCATTATCCGATGTTTGAACTGTCTTTCGACATGACAATATAAATTTAAAAAATGCAAAAAAACTTGAGGTGATTTAGAGGAGGTAAAAGAAATTTGAATTTAACAAATGTGCTCCAAATGAGCTCCTAGGCTAGGGTAAACATCCCCGTTTATAATCATGTTTTTTGGACCTACTCTAAATAGTGTAGATGCGGAGTCTCACTATTTTTTGAATTAATCTTCATACTTTACATTTTATTTTGAAAACTATTAAAAACACTTTTACATTATGAAAATGGAAAACTAAGTTCAGATCCTTCTTATTCACTTTGAAATAAAGCTTTGGTGATTTTTTTTTTAATTTTCAAAAACAGAAGGTAGCCCTACCTCCTCTCTTTGATCTCTATGAAATGTTGTACCTGATAGCTCATATGTGTGAAGGTTTTTCATGAAAATGACCATAGACCAAGTTTATGATTTTTGGTTCCTAACATGTCACATAAGGCAACATTGTGCATAGGTTTTATTTTTTTCATTTTTTTAAACGAATGGTGCTCATTTGACCTTGATTGTGCCAGCTAGGTTTTTTTTGAAAATGTCCGTATACCAAGTTTAGTATTTTTCCTCGTTAGTGTGTCTTATAAAACGATGAACGACGAAGGTTTCCTATTTTTCGATTTTTTTTAAAATAGTTATGCTCAGTCAAAGCCTTGGAAACCCCGTTGACCTGCTCAAAACCCCTCTAAACCCCACGGGGCGATCCGCCTAACCCTAGCTCCAAATGTCAGCCGTCCGATCACATGGACAGCTCCACATTGTTGGATCATGGGGCGATCCGCTGATAACCCACAAGTATAAGGGGATCACAACAGTTTTCGAGGGTAGAGTATTCGACCCAAATTTATTGATTTGATACAAGGGGAGTCAAAGAATATTCTCAAGTATTAGAAGCTGAGTTGTCAATTCAACCACACCTGAAAGACTTAATATCTGCACAAAGTATTCGGTAGCGAAGTAATATGGAAGTAACGGTAACTATGGTAAAGTGATAGTAGCAGTTTGGTAGTGTTTGTAATAGCATCAACGGAAAAGTAACTTAGCAAAGATCAATATATGAAAAGCTTGTTGGCAATGGATCAGTGATGGATAATTATGTCAGGTGGCATTCATCACGCAATAGTTATAACATAGGGTGACACAGAACTAGCTCCAATTCATCAATGTAATGTAAGCATGTATTCCATATATAGTCATACGTGCTTATGGAAAAGAACTTGCATGACATCATTTGTCCTACCCTCCCGTGGCAGCGGGGCCCTATTGGAAACTAAGGGATATTAAGGCCTCCTTGTAATAGAGAACCAGCCCAAAGCATTAGCACTTAGTGAATACATGAACTCCTCAAACTACGATAATCACCGGAAAGAATCCCAGTTATTGTCACCCTCGGGGATGCGGGTCATAACTCGTAATAGGTGTCTACACCTTGAAAGATAGGATCAAGAACACACATATATTCATGAAAAGATAATAGGTTCAGATCTGAAATCATGGCACTCGGGCCCTAGTGACAAGCATTAAGCATAGCAAAGTCATAGCAACATCAATTTCAGAACATAGTGGATACTAGGTATCAAACCCTAACAAAACTAACTCGATTACATGATATATCTCATCCAACCCATCACTGTCTAGCAATCCTATGATGAGATTACTCACGAATGGTGGGGAGGATCATGGAATTGGTGATGAAGGATGGTTGGTGATGACGAAGGCGTCGATTTCCCCTCCCCGGAGCCCAAAACGGACTCTAGATCTAGTCTCCCGAGGAAGAACAGGAAGTGGCGGCGGCTCCGTATCGTGAAATGCGATGAACTCTTCTCTCTTATACTTTTCCCCGAATAGGAATATATAGAAGTGGAAACGAGGTGGGAGGAGCAGCAGGGGGCCCACAACCCTAAAACCGTCTAGTATATATAGGAGGAGAGGAGGAGGAGTCTTGGCTGCCAAAAATCCAGCCCTTGGGTCGACCAAAGTGGGGAGGAGAGGAGGACTCCTCCTCCAATCCTAGTAGGACTAGGATTCCTCCTTTTTTTGGCCTTTTTCCACCTTTTTCCCTTTGGGCTTTTTCTCCCAGACGCATGGGCCTTGTCTGGGACTTCCACCAGCCCACAAAAGGCTGGTATTTACTCTCCCACAGCCCATGAAGCCTATTGGGTCGAAATACCCCTCCCGGTGGTCTCCCGGTACACTAACGGCACTCCCGGTACATTACCGATTAGCCCGAAACTTTTCCAGCGACCAAAATGGGACTTCCTATATATCAATCTTTACCTCCGGACCATTCTGGAGCTCCTCGTGACATCCGGGATCTCATCCGGGACTCCTAACAACCTTCGGTCACCACCATACATAATCTATGCTACTGAAACGTCACCGAACCTTAAGTGTGCAGACCCTGCGGGTTCGAGAACTATGTAGACATGACCGAGACACCTCTACGGACAATAACCAATGGCGGGACCTGGATGTCCACATTGGTTCCTACATATTCTACGAAGAACTTTATCGGTCGAACCTCTATGTCAAGGATTCAGTTAATCTCGTATGATGTTCCCTTTGTTCTTTGGTATGTTACTTGCCCGAGATTCGATCGTCGGTATCTCCATACTTAGTTCAACCTCGTTACCGGCAAGTCTCTTTACTCATTCCATAATACAAGATCCCGTGACTAACACTTAGTCACATTGCTTGCAAGGCTTTATTGTGATGTTGTATTACCGAGTGGGCCCTGAGATACCTCTCCGTCACACGGAGTAACAAATCCCAGTCTTGATCCATGCCAACTCAACAGACACCCTCAGAGATACCTGTAGAGCACCTTTATAGTCACCCAGTTACGTTGCGACGTTTGATACACACAAGGTACTCTTCCGATGTCAGTGAGTTGCATGATCTCATGGTCATAGGAACATATACTTGACATGCAGAAAACAGTAGCAATAAACTGACACGATCATAAGCTATGTTTGTAGTTTGGGTCTTGTCCATCACATCATTCTCCTAATGATGTGATCCTGTTATCAAATGACATCTCATGTCCATGGCTAGGAAACCTTAACCATCTTTTGATCGACGAGCTAGTCTATTAGAGGCATACTAGGGACATGGTTTTGTCAATGTATCCACACATGTATCTAAGTCTCCGATCAATACAATTATAGCATGGATAATAAAAAATTATCATGAACAAGGAAATATGATAATAACTAGTTTATTATTGCCTCTAGGGCATATTTCCAGCAGTCTCCCACTTGCACTAGAGTCAATAATCTAGTTCACATCACCATGTGATTCACATTGTTATGAATCTAACACCCAATGAGTTCTGGGGCTCGATCATGCTTTGCATGTGAGAGAGGTCTTATAGCCAACGGGTCTGCGACATTCAGATCCATGTGTACTTTGCAAATTTCTATGTCAAACCGTAAACACTGCTACCACACTCCACTTGGTACTATTCCAAATGGCTGCTCCACTATACATATCCAGATTGCTACTACGAGTCATCCGGATCGGTGTTAAAGCTTGCATCGACGTGACTCTTTACGATGAACTCTTTATCACCTCCATAATCGAGAAACATCTCCTCAGTCTTTTAGTTACTAAGGATAATCTTGCCCAATGTCCAGTGCTCCATTCCAGGATTACTTTGAAACCTTTCGGCCATACTTATAGCAAGGCTGACATCGGCTCTTTGTGCACAACATTGCATACATGATAGAGCCTATGGCTGAAGCATAGGGGATGACACTCATCTTTTCTCGATCTTCTGCAGTCACTGGGCATTGAGTCTTACTTAACTTTATACCTTACAAATCAGGCGAGAACTCTTTCTCTGACTGATCCATTTTGAACTCTTTCAAAATCTTGTCAAGGTATGTACTCATTGAAAGTCTCATCAAGTATCTTGATCTATCTATATAGATCTTGATGTTCAACAATTAGGTAGCTTTATCCAGGTCTTCCATTGAAAAACTCTTTTCAAACAACCGTTTATGCTCTCCAGAAATTCTACATCATTTCCGAATAGCAATATGTCATCCACATATACTTATCAGAAACTCAATAATGCTCCCACTCACTTTATTGCAAATACAAGTTTCTCGTAAACTTTGTATAGACTAAAAAACTTTGATCACCTCATCAAAGTGTATATTCCAACTCCGAGATGCTTGCTTCAGTTCATAGAAGAATCACTGAAGCTCACACACCTTTTAGCATCCTTAGGACTGACAAAACCTTCTGGTTGCATCTCATACAACCTTTCCTTAAGGAAGGAAACGATGTTTTGGCATCCATCTGCCAGATCTCATAATTGAAAAATGCAGCAACTGCTAACATAATTCCAACAGACTTTAGCATCGCTACGAGTGAGAAAGTCTCATCGCAGTCAACTCCTTGAACTTGTCAAAAACTACTTTGCAACAAGTCGAGCTTTGCAAATGGTAACATTTACCATCATCGTCTGTCTTCATTTTAAAGATCCATTTGTGCTTAATGACCTGCCGTCCAACGAGCAAGTCCACCAAAGTCTGTACTTGGTTTTCATACGTGGATCCTTTCTCAGATTTCATGGCCTCTAACCATTTGTTTGTTTCCAGGCCCATCATCGCTTCTCCATAGTTTGTAGGTTCATCGTTGTCCAACAACATGACCTCCAAGACAGGGTTGTCGTACTGCTCAGGAGCAGTATACATCCTTGTCGCCCTACGAGGTTTGATAGTAACTTGATCCGAAGCTTCATGATCATCATCATTAACTTCCTCTTCAACTAACGTAGGCTTCACAGAAACAACTTCCTGCGTTGCGCTACTCTCTGGTTGAAGTAAAGGTTCAATAACCTCATCAAGCTCTAATTTCCTCATAGGTCGATAGTAACTTGATCCGAAGCTTTCATGATCATCATCATTAACTTCCTCGTCAACTGACATAGGCTTCATAGAAACATCTTTCTATGCTGCGCTACTTTCTGGTTGAAGCAGAGGTTTCAACAACCTCATCAAGTTCTATCCTCCTCCCACTCAACTCTTTCAAGAGAAACCCTTTCTCGAGAAAGGACCCAGTTTTAGCAACAAACATTTTATGCTTGGATCTGAGATAGAAGGTTCACCCAACTGTTCTTAGGGTATTCTATGAAGATGCATTTGTCCACTTTGGGTTCGAGCTCATTAGGAGAAAAAAATTCCACACATGCGTCACAGCCCCAAACATTAAGAAATGACAGCTTAGGTTTCTATCAAACCATAGTTCACACGGTGTCATCTCAACGGCTTTAGATGGTGCCCTATTTAAAGTGAATGTAGTTGTCTCTAATGCACAACCCCAAAATTATAGTAGCAAAATGATAAGAGACATCATAACATGCACCATATCCAATAGAGCATGACTATGACGTTCACACATACCATCACACTATGGTGTTCCAGGTGGCGTGTGTTGTGAAACAACTTTCACATTGTCTAAAGTTGTATGCCAAACTCGTAACTCAGATATTCACCTACACGATCATATCGCAGATACTTTTATCTTCTTGTCACGATGATCTTAAACTTCACTCTAAATTTGCTTGAACTTTTCAAACGATTCAGATTTGTGTTTCATTAAGTAAACATACACTATATCTACTTAAATCATGAGTGAAGGTAAGAAAATAACGATATCCACTGCATGCTACAAGACTCAATGGATTGCATACATCAACATGTATCATTTCCAATGAATCACTTGCCCGCTCCATCCAATGGGTTTTTTAGTCATCTTGCCCAAGAGGCATGGTTCGCATGTCTCAACCGATTCGAAATCGAATGAGTCCAAAGATCCATCAGCATGGAGTTTCTTCATGCGCTTTATTCCAATATGACATTTAGCGGCAGTGCCACAAGTATGTGGTACTATCATTATTAACTTTGTATCTTTTGACATCAATGTTATGAACATGTGTATTACTACGATCAAGATTTCAACAAACCATTCTCACTGGGTGCATGACCATTAAAGGTATTATTCAGGTAAACAGAATAACCATTATTCTCTAACTTAAATGAATAACCGTATTGTAATAAACATGATCTAATCATGTTCATGCTCAACGCAAAACACCAAATAACGTTTATTTAGGTTCGTCACTAATCCTAAAGGTAGAAAGAGCGTGCGATGTTGATCTCATCAACCTTGGAAACATTTCCAACACACATCGTCACCTCACCCTTAGCTTGGTGCTCCATTTATTCCGTAGCTTTTATTTCGAGTTACTAACATTTAGCTACTGAACCGGTATCCAATACCCAGGTGCTACTTGGAGTACTAGCAAGGTACACATCAATAACACATATATCAAATATACTTCTGTCGACGTTGCCAGCCTTCTTATCTACCAAGTATTTAGGGTTGTTCCGCTTCAGCGACCTTTCTCCTCATAATTGAAGCACATAGTCTCGGGTTTGGGTTCAACTTTGGGTTGCTTCACTGGAGCAGCAACTGACTTGCCATCCATGAAGTTTCCCTCCTTGCCCTTGCCCTTCTCGAAACTAGTGGTTATACTAACCATCAACACTTGATGCTCCTTCTTGATTTCTACATTCGCGGTGTCAAACATCGCAAACAGCTCAGGGATCATTAATTCTATCCCTGGCATTCAATAGTTCATCACCAAGTTCTAGTAGCTTAGTGAAAGTGACTTGGAGAACTATATCAATCACTCTCTTATCTGGAAGATGAACTCCCACTCGATTCAAGCGATTGTAGCACCCAGACAATCTGAGCACATGCTCAACGATTGAGCTATTCTTGTTCATCTTGCAGGCAAAGAATCTTGTTGGAGATCTCATATCTCGCAACACGGGCACGAGCCTGAGATCCTAATTTCAGCTCTTAGAATATCTCATATGTTCCGTGACGTTCAAAACGTTTCGAAGCCTCAATTCTAAGAGGTAATGCATGACGCACTAAACTATCAAGTAGTCATCAGCACGTACCTGTTAGATGTTCACAACATCTATAGACGACGCTAGAGGGGTTGGCGCACCAAGCGGTGCATTAAGGACATATGCCTTCTGTGCAGCAACGAGGACAATCCTCAGATCATGGATCCAATCCGCAATATTGCTACCATCATCTTTCAACTCTATTTCTCAAGGAACATATAAAAATTCAAGGGAGCTACAACGCGAGCATGTAATCTACAACATAATTTGCAAAGACACTACTGACTATGTTCATGATAATGAGTTCAATTAATAATATTACTTGAGAACTCCCACTCAAATTGACATCCCTCCGGTCATTCGAGTGATACATGATCCAAATTCACCAACTCAAGTCCGATCATCACGTGAGTTGAGGTGGTTACAATGGTGAACATCATCATGTTGATCATATCTACTATATGACTCATGTTCGACCTTTCGGTCTCTTGTGTTCCGAGGCCATGTCTGTACATGCTAGGCTCGTCAAGTTTAACCCGAGTGTTCTGCGCGTGCAACACTGGCTTGCACCCGTTGTATGTGAACGTAGAGTTTATCACACCCGATCATCACGTGGTGTCTCAACACAACGAACTTTCGCAACGGTGCACACTCGGGGAGAACACAATTTATCTTGAAATTTAAGTGAGGGATCACCTTATAATGCTACCGTCGCACTAAGGAAAACAAGGTGCATCAAAGGATTAACATCACATGCAATTCATAAGTGACATGATATGTCCATGAACTTCTGCTTTAGATCTCCATCTTGAAAGCACCGACATGATCTCCATCATCACCGGCATGACACCATGATCTCCATCATCTTGATCTCCATCAACGTGTCGCCATCGGGGTTGTCACGCTCACCATGCTTCCACTACTATTGCTACCGTTTAGCGATAAAGTAAAGCATTACATAGCGCTTAATGATTGACACGCAGGTCATACAATAATTAAAGACAACCTTATGGCTCCTGCCGGTTACCGTACTCATCGACATGCAAGTGGTGATAATCTATACATCACATGATCATCTCATACATCACATATATCACATCATGTAATTGGCCATATCACATCACAACATACCCTGCAAAAACAAGTTAGACGTCCTCTAATTGTTGTTCCATGTTTTACGTGGCTGCTACGGGTTTCTAGCAAGAACAATTCTTACCTACGCATAAACCACAACGGTGATACATAATTTGCTTTTCAACCTTCTCAAGGACCGCCTTTATCGAATCCGATCCAACTAAAGGGAGAGAAACTGGCACCCGCAAGCCATCTATGCAACAAGTTGCGGTCGAGGGAACCGGTCTCTCGTAAGCGTACGAGTGATGTTGGTCTGGGCCGCTTCATCTCACAATACCGCTGAACCAAAATCCGACAAGGGAGGAAGCAATCTAAGCATCAACGCCCACAAACTCTTTGTGTTCTACTCGAGATCTCATCTACACATAGACCTAGCTCATGATGCCACTATTGGGGAACATCGCATGGGCAACAAAATTTTTCCTACACACATGCAGATCTATCCATGGTGATGAGCATCTACGAGAGGGCGAGTGGATCTATGTACCCTTGTAGATCGCTAAGCGGGAAGCATTAAGAAACGTGGTTGGTGTAGTCGAACATCTTCGCGATCCAAATCGCCGAGCGTCCCGTGATCACATCACGATCCGTCCCGCGATCGAATCACGATCCGTCCCGCGAACTCATCACGATCCGTCCCGCGATCTCATCACAATCCATCTCGCGATCTCATCACAATCCGTCCCGTGAACTCATCACGATCCGTTCTATGAACTTGTTCACGGTCCTTCCGATCTAGCGCCGAACGGACGACACCTCCGCGTTCAGCACACGTGCAGCTTGATGATGATCTCCACCATCTTGATCCAGCAAGAGGAAGTGGAGAGGGATAATAGTTCACCGGCAGCGTGACGGCGCTCCGGTGATGGTGGTGGAGCAATTCCGACAGGGCTTCGCCTAAGCACTTGAGAAAACCGATCTAGAGGAGAAACTATGAACTAGAGGAACGGGTAGCACGTGGCTGAAAATTCTGTCCCAAAACCCTAAAATCCTCTAATATATATAGGAGGAGAGGAGGAGGAGTCTTGGCTGCCAAAAATCCAGCCCTTGGGTCGACCAAAGTGGGGAGAGGAGGACTCCTCCTCCAATCCTTGTAGGACTAGGATTCCTCCTTTTTTTGGCCTTTTCCCACCTTTTTCCCTTTGGGATGTTTCTCCCAGCCGCATGGGCCTTGTGTGGGACTTCCACCATCCCACAAAAGGCTGGTATTTACTCTCCCACAGCCCATTAATCCTATTGGGTCGAAATACCCCTCCCGGTGGTCTCCCGGTACACTACCGGCACTCCCGGTACATTACCGATTAGCCCGAAACTTTTCCGGCGACCAAAATGGGACTTCCTATATATCAATCTTTACCTCCGGACCATTATGGAGCTCTTCGTGACATACAGGATCTCATCCGGGACTCCGAACAACCTTCGGTCACCATCATACGTAACTCTATACTACCAAAACGTCACCGAACCTTAAGTGTGCAGACTCTGCGGTTCGAGAACTATGTAGACATGACCGAGACACCTCTACGGTCAATAACCAATGGCGGGACCTGGATGTCCACATTGGTTCCTACATATTCTACGAAGATCTTTATCGGTCGAACCTCTATGTCAAGGATTCAGTTAATCCCGTATGGTGTTCCCTTTGTTCTTCGGTATGTTACTTGCCCGAGATTCGATCGTTGGTATCTCCATACCTAGTTCAAAATCGTTACCGGCAAGTCTCTTTACTTGTTCCGTAATACAAGATCCCATGAGTAACACTTAGTCACATTGCTTGCAAGGCTTTATTGTGATGTTGTATTACCGAGTGGGCCCTGAGATACCTCTCCGTCACACGGAGTAACAAATCCTAGTCTTGATCCATGCCAACTCAACAGACACCCTCGGAGATACCTGTAGAGCACCTTTATAGTCACCCAGTTACGTTGCGACGTTTGATACACACAAGGTACTCTTCCGATGTCAGTGAGTTGCATGATCTCATGGTCATAGGAACATATACTTGACATGCAGAAAACAGTAGCAATAAACTGACACGATCATAAGCTACGTTTGTAGTTTGGGTCTTGTCCATCACATCATTCTCCTAATGATGTGATCCCGTTATCAAATGACATCTCATGTCCATGGCTAGTAAACCTTAACCATGTTTTGATCGACGAGCTAGTCTATTAGAGGCATACTAGGGACATGGTTTTGTCAATGTATCCACACATGTATCTAAGTCTCCGATCAATACAATTATAGCATGCATAATAAACGATTATCATGAACAAGGAAATATGATAATAACTAATTTATTATTGCCTCTAGGGCATATTTCCAACAGGTCCCCCTGTAGTTGATTCTTTCGCCAATATTTTTTATTAATTCCAAAAATATTCTCCGTAAATTTTTAGGTCAAGCCGAGAAGTTTTATTTCTGCACAAAAATAACACCAAAGCAATTCTGCTGAAAACGGCGTCAGTTTGGGTTAGTTCCATTCAAATCATGCAAATTATATTTCAAAACAAGGGCAAAAGACTTTCGAAAAGTAGATACATTGGAGACGTATCAACTCCCCCAAGCTTAAACCTTTTGTTGTCCTCAAGCAATTCAGTTGATAAAGTGAAAGTGATAAATAAAAACTTTTACAAACTCTGTTCGATCTTGCTGTTGTAAATATGTCTAACTTAAGTTCAGATTTTCAGCAAGGATTATAGACTAACCACATTCACATTAACATTTATGTCTCACATTTATTCATATCAATGGCATAATCAACTAGCGAGAAATAATAGTAAGTCTCGGATGACAACAATTTTATCAAAACAATAATGAGACAATATGACATAATGGTATCTCGCTAGCCCTTTCGGAGACCACAAAACATAAACACAGAGCACCTCTGGAGAACAAGGACTGACTAAACATTGTAATTCACGGTGAGAGAGATCTAGTCATGCTCATACTCAATATCAATTAATAGCAAGGCATACAAATGACGATGGTGCTCTCTAACTGGTGCCTTTTATAAGAGGGTGATGGTTCAAAAATAAAGTAAATTGGTAGGCCCTTCGCAGAGGGAAGCATTGATTTGCAGAGGTGCCAGAGCTCAAGCTTTTTAAAACAAAGATAAGTAATGATTTTTGGAGAGGTATGCCTTCATTGCTCACATAACGACCAAAAGTCAATATCTTCCATAACAGAATGGTAAAGTTTTCACTCCCCCTCCACCAATTAGTCACGCTCCACGGCGCGCCAAATCCACGGGTACCGTTCATACAAACACAGTCCCGGGGGATTTTTGTTTAATTATAATTTTCTTTTTATTTCGAGCACGGGACTGGGCTTCCCGATTACCAGCCACTTTCTCGTGAATGATAGTGAATCAACACTTTAGTGTGAGAATAACCCACCTAGAATGGAACATACTGACAGCCCCCAGTCGCCACATGAGCGATTTGGGCATACAAAATAGAAATTTTATTTGAAGGTTTAAAGTTTAGTACATGCAAATTTACTTGGAATGACAGGTAAATACCGCATATAGGTAGATATGGTGGACTCATATGGAACAACCTTGGGTTTATTCAGATGGATGCACAAGCATTATTCCCGCTTAGTACAAGTGAAGGCTAGCAAAAGACTGGGGAGCGACCAACTAGAGAGCGACACAGTCATCAATATGCTTTGAGATTGACCAACATTGATTGCAAGCATGAGTAGGATATATTTCGCCATGAACATAAATATCATGGAGGCTATGTTGATTTGTTTCAACTACATGTGTGAACATGTGCCAAGTCAAGTCACTTGAATCATTCAGAGGAGGATACCATTCTATCATACTACATCACAGCCATTTTAATGCACATGTTGGCAATCAAAACGAACCATTATCCAGTCTTAGCTAATTAAACATTGCATGAATAACTATAATCTCTAATTGTCATTGCAAGCACGTTCGACCCATAATGTACTGAATTCAAAACGATGAGCTAATCGTATTTACATAAGCAAGATAGGTCGATTTCATACCAGCTTTACTCCATCTCAATTTTTTCATCAAATACCTTCATTATTGTCTTTCACTTGCACGACCAAACGATGTGAATAATAATAAGAGTGCACGTGCATTGGACTAAGCTGGAATCTGCAAACAATAAACCAAAGGAGAAGACAAGGCAATACGGGCTCTTCGTAAGATAAACAATAATGCATATGAGAGCCACTCAACATGTCATCGTGGGCTTCTCCTTACGACCCAAAGAGAAGAAAGGAAAATTATTTACAGAAGAAAGCTCCCAACAAGCATAAAGAAGAATGAGAAATATTTTTGGGTTTTCTCTTTAATGCTACAACTAAGCAACTAGGAAATAAAGCTAGAACTATTTTTTTGTATTTTCCTCAAAGTTAATTAAACACACAAGAAGAAATCAAAACAAGGAATAAACTACCATGGATAGTACAATGAAAAAGTATGAACATCGACAACTGAAATAAGTGTGTGAACATGAATGTGATATCGGTGAGAAATACGTACTCCCCCAAGCTTAGGCTTTTGGCCTAAGTTGGTCTAGGGCCACGGCTGGCCCAGATAATATCCGAAGTCAAAGTTGGGGTTGTACTAGGCTGCGGCGGCTACCACCTGAAATACTGCAACATGAAGGCGAGCGGTTTCTGCATTTCACTCGTACTCATTTGCCTCCAATCTGGTTATAAAATATTTCTTCTTTTCCTAAAAATTATAGAAGGTAGGAGTAGGAAGGCTAACATGGACAACACGTTGCCTGTCAAAAATTAGTCGGTACTGGAGGGATTGTTCGTTTCTTTCAAGAAACTGGTAGCACACCAAAGCCTCATAATCAAGAAAAGCAAGGGGTAACTCAATATCATTCTCTCTTATGGGTATCCCAAGATACTCAGCTACACAGGTGGCATAAATTCCACCAAAGAAATCTCCATCCTTAGCATTGTGATGTAACCTCCTGGCAATAATAGGCCCCAAGTTATGTCATCTATCTACCATTACAGCACTCTTAAGAATACCCAGATCAGGCACGCAAAGGTGACTATGCTCATGTTTACAGTTAATACATCTAACTATGAAGAGAGAGAAATAATGTATAGCCGGAAAGTGAATGCTCCCCAAGGTAGCTTGTGTAATGATTCTAGTTTCTCCCACCATGATGCTAGCAAGGAAATCATTATTCATTTTTGTGAGGATTGCTACAACTACCCCATTGGGGAATTTTGCATGCATCATTAAAATCTTCTAGGAACCACCTTGGTACTCAAAATTGGTGGTTCAAAATTGGGCTCACGTAACACGAGTCTGGGGGCTTACTCGAGGAACCACCTTGGTACATTCTCCTCAACATCTTCTCTTTCTCTAATTTTTTTTGAAATTTTAGTGAACAAAAAATAAAGGTGAACAAAACTCAACAAAACTCATAGCAACTACTCCCTTAAGTGCCTAGAGACTATATCATGCATCAGAACTACTTGGGACGATACAAATTTGACATGCAAGCTCAAAAACAAAGTCACCACAACAGCAAAAAAATCTGCAATATATAAGGCACTAGAACAAAAACTAATTGGACCATTGGAGGAGTCACATACCGATGAGCAATCCCCTAAAACAGTTTTGTGAATGGAGATTTGAGCAAGGAGATTGAAAATGGCAGAAAGAGGAGCTAGAACACGGGTTTGAGCAATGGTGGGATTTTTCTGGAGGAAGATGAAGTGAATGGGTGCTGGAATAAGTGGAGGAGGGCCACGTGGGACCCACAAGCCACCAGGGCGCGCCCAGGTGGGGTGGGCATGCCCCCCAGGCTTGTGGCCACTGGTGCAGCCCCCTGATGCATACTCAGTGCCAAAAATTCTTAAATATTCCAGGAAAAATCATACTCCATTCGCAGGACATTTAAAACCTTTTATTTTCAGGTCACTTTTTTTATTGCATGGGAAACTCAGAAAACAAAAAAATAATAGAATTTTTACTTAATCTCATCTAGGTAACAGAAAGTAAAAGTTAGGTACAGGAACTTGTGGTTTGTAAATTTGTCCATCTCATGCTCATCAAAAGGAATCCATCAATAAGGTTGATCAAGTCTCATTAATAAACTTCTTTCGAATAACATGAAACCGGAGAATTTTCAAATAACACTAAGTTACCTCAATGGGGATATCCATTTCCCCAACAATGAGTATATCATATTTCTTCTTGACAGTAGGAAGAGGGAACTCAAAGTCTCCAATAATAATTGTTGGATTTTTTTTAATAGAGTTGATACAACGAACTTGAGGTTGTTTCTTCGGAAAGTGTACCGTATGCTCATTACCGTTAATATGAAAAGTGACATTTCCCTTATTGCAATCAATAACTACCCCTGCAGTATTAAAAAAGGGTCTACCAAGGATGATCGACATACTGTCATCCTCGGGAATATCAAGAATAACAAAGTCCGTCGAGATAGTAGCATTTGCAACTACGACAGGTATATCCTCACAAATACCGATAGGTAGAGCAGTAGATTTATTAGCCATTTGCAAAGAGATTTCAGTAGGTGTCAACTTATTCAAATCAAGTCTACGGTATAAAGAGAAAGGCATCACACTAACACCAGCTCCAAGATCACATAAAGCAGTTTTAACATAATTTCCTTTAATAGAGCATGGTATGGTGGGTACTCCGGGATCTCCTAATTTCTTAGGTATTCCACCTTTAAAGGTATAATTGGCAAGCATGGTGGAAATCTCAGCTTCCGGTATCTTTCTCTTATTTTTCACAATATCTTTCATATACTTAGCATAAGGAGACATTTTAAAAACATCAGTCAAGCTCATATGTTAAAAGACAGGTCTAAACATTTCAGCAAAGTGCTCAAAATCCTCATCATCCTTTTTCTTGGTTGGTTTGGTAGGAAAGGGCATGGGTTTCTGAACCCATCGTTCTTGTTCTCTACCAGGTTTCCTAGCAATGAAGTCTCTTTTATCGTATCTTTTATTCTTAGATTGTGGGTTATCAAGATCATGAGCAGGTTCAATCTCCACATCATTATCATTATTAGGTTGAGCATCAACGTGAACATCATTATTAATGTTATCACTAGGCTCATGTTCATCACCAGATTGTGTCTTAGCATCAGAAATAGAATTATCATTTGGATTCTCACATGTATCTATAACAAGTTCACTAGCAGCATGCAAAGTACTATCATCATTCTTTTTCCTACTCTTATTAGAACGAATAGGTTCATCAGTATTAACTCTCTGAGAATCTTGCTCAATTGTCTTAAAATGGCCCTCAAGATAAAAAGGTTCCTGAGTCATTCTACTTCCTCTATTCACATCTTGAATAGAATTATCATTGTATTTACTATTCATCTCATTAAGCAAATCATTTTGAGCATTAAGTACTTGTTCTACTTGAGTGGTTACCATGGAAGCATGTTTAATAAATAGCTTAAGATCATTTACAGTTCTACTCAAATAATCACCCAAGCGATCAAGCATATAAAGATTATGTTTCAATTGTCTACTAACATAAGCATTGAAATATTATTGCTTCACAATAAAATTATCAAATTCATCCAAGCTTTGGCTAGCAGATTTATTATAAGGAATATCTCTTTCATCAAATCTATGGAGAGAATTTACCTCTACTACCTGTTTCGGGTTATCAAGACCATGTATTTCTTCAATAGGTGGTAGATTCCTAACATCTTCAGCTTTAATGCCCTTTTCTTTCATAGATTTCTTTGCATCCTGCATATTTTCAGGACTGAGGAATAGAATACCTCTTTTCTTCGGAGTTGGCTTTGAAGGTGGTTCAAGAATAGTCCAATCATTATCATTGCTCAATATATTATTCAATAGTAATTCAGCGTGTTCAATAGTTTGTTCCCTAAAAACACAACCAGCACAACTATCTAGGTAGTCCCTAGAAGCATCGGTTAGTCCATTATAAAAGATATCAAGTATTTCATTTTTCTTGAGAGGATGATCAGGCAAAGCATTAAGTAATTGGAGAAGCCTCCCCCAGGCTTGTGGGAGACTCTCTTCTTAAGGTTGCACAAAGTTAAATATTTCCTGCAAGGCAGCTTGTTTCTTATGGGCAAGAAAATATTTCTCAAAGAAGTAAGAGATCATATCCTGGGGACTACGCACACAACCAGGAGCAACACAACTAAACCATATCTTAGCATCACCCTTTAACGAGAAAGCAAACAACTTAAGGATATAGTAATAGCGAATTTTTTCGTCATGAGTTAATGGGGTGTCTTTATCATTCAATTTTGCAAGATGTGCCACAGCAGTTTCAAATTCATAACCAAGAAAAGGATCAGATTCAACCAATGTAATTAACTCAGGATCGACAGCGAATTCATAATCCTTATGAGTAAGAAAGATAGGTGAAGTAGCAAACTTAGGATCATACTGCATTCTAGCATTCAAAGATATTCCTTCCACTTGCGAAGAAATTTCTTAAGATCATCTCTATACTTACAAGCAAGAAAGTCCCTAGCTACCTCTCCATCCAGAACATAACCTTCAGGTATATCAGGCAATTCATATCTAGGAGATCTAGGTCTACCAGGTGTATCATAATGTCAAGTTTCAATAATTTCATTAGATTCAGAAATATTATTAGTTTTAGCATTGGATCTAGCAATTTGTTCATCAAGAAAGTCACCCAGTGGCACAGTATCATCAAGCAAAGTATCATCATAAGCATCATGCATAGCATAAGAATCATCATCAATTACTTGCGACATATCAGATTTACTAGCAGGTGGTGGTGTCGCAAATTTTCTCAAAACACAAGGCGAATCAAGTGCAGAGCTAGATGGCAGTTCCTTACATGTGCTCGTAGTTGAGGGGTAGATCTTGGTCTTTGGATCTTTAAGATTCCTCATAGTGATCAGCAGATATATATCCCAAGTGACTCAGAGAATAAAGCTATGCTCCCCGGCAAAGGTGCCAGAAAAAGGTCTTGATAACCCACAAGTATAGGGGATCGCAACAGTTTTCGACGGTAGAGTATTCAACCCAAATTTATTAATTTGACACAAGGGGAGCCAAAGAATATTCTCGAGTATTAGAAGCTGAGTTCTAAATTCAACCACACCTAAAAGACTTAATATCTACAGCAAAGTATTCAGTAGCAAAGTAATATGGAAGTAACGGTAACTGTGGCAAAGTGACAGTAGCAGTTTTGTAGTGTTTGTAATAGCATCAACGGAAAAGTAACTTAGCAAAGATCAATATATGAAAAGCTCGTAGGCAATGGACCAGTGATGGATAATTATGTCGGATGGCATTCATCATGTAATATTTATAACATAGGGTGACACAGAACTAGCTCCAATTCATCAATGTAATGTAGGCATGTATCCCGTATATAGTCATACGTGCTTATGGAAAAGAAGTTGCATGACATCTTTTGTCGTACCCGCCCGTGGCAGCGGGGTCCTATTGGAAACTAAGGGAAATTAAGGCCTCCTTTGAATAGAGAACCAGACCAAAACATTAGCACTTAGTGAATACATGAACTCCTCAAACTACGGTAATCACCGGAAAGAATCCCAGTTATTGTCACCCTAGGGGATGCGGATCATAGGTCATAATAGGTGTCTAAAACTTCCAAGATAGGATCAAGAACACACATATATTCATGAAAACATAATAGGTTCAGATATGAAATCATGGCACTTGGGCCCTAGTGACAAGAATTAAGCATAACAAAGTCATAGCAACATCAATCTCAGAACATAGTGGATACTAGGGATCAAACCCTAACAAAACTAACTCGATTACATGATAAATCTCATCCAACACATTAGCATCCAGCAAACTACGATGAGATTACTCACGAACGGTGTGGAGCATCGTTGAATTGGTGATGAAGGATGGTTGGTGATGACGAAGGCGTTGATTTCCCCTCTCCGGAGCCCAAAACGGACTCTAGATCTAGTCTCCCGAGGAAGAACAGGAGGTGGCGGCGGCTTCGTATCCTGAACCGCGATGAACTCTTCTCTCTGATTTTTTCTCCCCAAATAGGAATATATAGAAGTGGTAACAAGGTCGGAGGAGGAGCAGGGGGCCCACAAGCCTGCCCGGCGCGCCCGAGGGGGGTGGGCACGCCCACCAGGCTTGTGGCTAGGTGGTGGGCCCCCTGCAGTTGATTCATTTGCCAATATTTTTTATTTATTCCAAAAATATTCTCCATAAATTTTCAGGACAACCGGAGAACTTTTATTTCTGCGCAAAAATAACACCAAGGCAATTCTGTCGAAAACAACTTCAGTCCGGGTTAGTTCCATTCAAATCGTGCAAATTAGAGTCCAAAACAAGGGCAAAAGAGTTTGGAAAAGTAGATACGTTGGAGACGTATCATCCGCGAGAGGCGATCCTGTTGGTTGTGCTCAGTGCTCGCCCACCATTGACTCTGTGAAAAAAACGTAGTTATTGGGCCCAAAAGGAAACCAAGATTTGGTTGCAACCGTCGAATTGCGTCGCTTTTTGCATCGTTTGCTCTGTTTTTTTGTGAAGGTTCTGGCTATGTTTTTGCATCATTTGAAATTACACAACAATTGACATTGCCTTGAAAATTTAGTTCTTTTTGTTCAATACAAATGCAAAATGACCAAATTTATAAGGGCCAAATTTATTTTTATCATGCAAAATGGCCACAAACTATTCAAAAATTCGTCTCCTTTTGTTCATATAATATATATGACCATGGATTCCCACGCGTGTAATTAGTTTATTTTTCTTCTTGTTTTCAAACCACAGTTTCCCATGCGTGTACACTCCCCATGTCGCGGTGGATGTCAAAACGGGCTACTTCACATTTGACCCCGGTATTGCCACGGCAAAGTAACACGTAGCACTACGGCTATTTAAGTCACGCTCTGTCTCTGCCATCCCTCATCCATCTCCCATCCTCTGCCATCTTCCCTTCTTGCTCTTCGACCCCTTCTCCCTATTTTGCACATCCCTCAGCCATGCAGTACACCGGACCAACCTACCGCTTCCCACCCACCGTGGCGGAGAGGCTCTACCCTACCTGTGTGTACGTTGTGCGTACGCTATGTTTGTGGGCGATATCAAGGTGGAGGACCGCAAGGAACTTCATCAAGTTCTTCCTCATGGTCGGCTACCGCCACCTCCCGTGGGGATCTGCAATGATGTTCCGCATCGAGGAGGTCATCCAAAACGGGGTGGTGGTTGCTATCCTTTCCCACTTTGCCAAAACATTCGACGCCTTCTACGTCTTCGGCCGGGTGTTTTGGTGTGGCTGTGAGTTCATCGCTTTCACCACCCACAATAGGTTCACAGAGTACACCAACATCTTCCCCACCGCGTCGCGCATGCACACTCTTCTGTACTGCATCGACAACGCCTCAGAAGAGCAGCTAAGGGTGCCCTGAGGACGAGCAAGGTGGAGAAGGCAGTGGCTAGGGTTCTAAACCCTCTATCTATTTTTTTAATCTATGTGATGTTAATTAAGTTGTAATGGAACTATGTTAGAGATGCCATGGGCTTGTTGGCCCTCTTATTAAGTTATATTATTAGATTTTCTATCTATTCTATTATTAAGTTCTTGTTAGTTTAAACTATGTGATCATGCTATGGGCTTGTTTTCACAATCTATATATTTGTTGATTTTGTTTCTTAGAGAGCTCGCTTTTTTAGTAACCACCTAGCGCATGCAGCCACAACGAACCCTTCTCTTTTTTTATACAAGCCACAAATATGTAGCCGCCTAGCTAGTGCATGCATCCACAAAAATATAAAACATATTGTTCAATTTATTTATTGTAGCAAAACGGGTGCATATGCGAGGGGATCAAAAAGGCTAAAACTCATCATAAAAAATGATGCTCTAAATCGAGGAGACAAGCGTGCGATAAGAGATGAACCAACATCAGCGACCGTTGCAGCATCCGTGGCGGATGGCATGCACGAAAGCGGCTCGGCCAGTGCATCGTGGCGGCACGCATCGGCGCATGCAGGATCGGTCGGCGGATCATGGTGGCGCGCAACGACCCATGCATGCAGGCTTGCTGGGTGCATGCATAGCAGGCTTCTATCGTGGCGGCACGCAGAGGTGTTTAATGGAAGGGATGTCCCAATGGTCAAATAGCGACATTGCCTAACGCAGCCCCACTTGTCAGGTCCAAAGGGCAACATAGTTCAGCGCGGCCCCACTCGTCAAAGTTAACGGTCAACCCTAACTATGTAGGAGAATGATGTCATGGACAAGGCCCAAACTACAAACGTAGCATTTGATCATATCAGTTTATTGCTATAGTTTTATGGATGTCAATGTATCCGTTCCTATGACCATGAGATCATGCAACTCCCTGACACCATAGGAATGCCTTATGTGTATAAAATGTCACAACATAAATGGGTGACTATAAAGGTGCTCTACATGTATCTCCAAAGGTGTCTGTTGGGTTGGCATGGACCATGACTAGGATTTGTTACTCCATGTGACGGAGAGGTATCTCGGGGCCCACTCGGTAATACAACATCACAACAAGCCTTGCAAGCAAAGTGACTAATGTGTTAGCCATATTATCTTGTACTACGGCACAAGTAAAGAGACTTGCTGGTAACGAGATTGAACTTGGTATAGAGATACCTATGATCGAATCTCAGGCAAATAACATACCAAAGAACAAAAGGAACATCCTACTGATTAACTGAATCACTGAGATAGAGGTTCAACCGATAAAAATCTTCGTAGATATGTAGGAACCAATATGGGCATCTAGGTCCCGCTATTGGGTATTTACCTAGAGGTGTCTAGGTCATGGCTACATAGTTCTCGAACCCACAGCGTTTGCACACTTAACGTTTGGTAATGAATTGGTATAGATGAGTAATGTATGTTGGTGACCGAAGGTTGTTCGGAGTCCAGTATGAGATCCTAGACATGAATAGGAGTTTCGAAATGGTCTAGAGGTAAAGATTGATATATCGGAAGTTCCGTGTTGATCACCAGAAAAAGTTCGGGCTTCACTAGTAGCGTATAGGGGGTGCTGGAAGGGTTCCGGGGGTCAACCGGAAGGGACCACTAGCCCCGGAGGGGCCACATGGGCTGTGAGGGGAGCACACCAACACCTGGTGGGCTGGGAGTACCTCCCCTCCTAGGCCCATGCGACTAGGGCTGGTGGGAGGGCCAACCCAAGGGGTGGTGCCACCATTCCTTGGGTGGCAAGCCACCCTAGGGCGCCTCCACCCTTGGCCACCACCGCAAGGGGGAAACCCTAGGGGTTGGGAACCCCACCCCTCCCCCTATATATATGAGATAGGGAGGAGGGCAGCCACACCACAAGCCACGATGCAGCCCTTCCTCCCTCCCATATTGCTTCTTGTAAGTGCATCTAGTGCCCCTTAGTGGTTTCAATGTATTGAAGACTTATAGGTTAAGGAACTAATGTGTTTGTGAGTGTACACGGGCTCTATAAGTCGATGAGGAGTTTGATATATTCAGAGATTACTGACCCCTAAAAATGTATGTCTTCAACTAAAGACTTTGGTGAAGACTTTGGTATTCCCTGAAGGCTTTGAAAATGAAGAAGTTGGTGTGACGTTGAAGATATGAACGAGGGCTATTAAGCCTGAAGACTTTTGTTTTCGTAGTTTCATTTCCTTTCTTTGAGTCATAGGAAACACCGTACTATTAAAGGGGGGCGAGGTAATACTAAAGAAAATTTCAAAATGATGCTCAACTCAAAATCCTCAACCTATCCAATACTTCGAGTGAAGCCTTTTTGGAAATCTCTTACAGTTCAGTCAAGTTCTTCAGTGACAGAGACGATGTTCATCTGGTCTCTGAGGAAATTGGTCTGACTGAGGAGTTAGGATTTCGCCTGTGCGAATTGCCTACAAGTGAGGAACATGATAATCTTGAGGACTTTCATAGCTCAAAATTCTGACCGTTGCTATGCTTAGCGCGAGCTGTACCCAATCATAATATCCACATAACGGTCATATCATTGGGGGCATTTATGTCTTATCATGTCAGGTTGCACCCTGGCTATAAATAGCCACCCCCACAACCACTAGTTGGTTGGCTGCTCCTAGAGAGAACTGACACTTGTCATTTGAGAGCAATCCATCCTCTGAGGACTTTGAGAGAAAATCATCAGTGAGGAAAAAACCAAATCCAAACCACCAAACCCAAAGTGATTGAGCATCACTAAAGAGATTGTTCTTGTGTGGAACCGATGCTTGTTACCTTTGAGGACTATGTATCCTCGAGATGGTTAGGCGTCATGGTCTAATGCATCCTGTAGTCAATTGAGGATCACGGAGTGACCTTGGTCTAGAGCATCCAACAGTCAATTGGGGATCGCCGGGTGACCAGTTTTTGAGGGTTTTGGAAGTCTACCCTGAAGACTTACTGTTGGAAATATTCCCTAGAGGCAATAAATAAAGTGTTTATTATTATATTTCCTTATTCATGATAATTGTTTATTATCGATTCTATAATTTTATTGATTTGAAACACATTGCATGAGTGGATAAATAGACAACACTATGTCCCTATTATGCCTGTAGTGAAATAGTTCGTTGATCAAAGATGGTCAAGGTTTCCTAGCCATTGACATGTGATGTCATTTGATAACGGGATCACATCATTAGGAGACTGATGGGATGGACAAGACCCAAACTGTAAACGTAGCATATGATTGTGTCAGTTTATTGCTATAGTTTTCTACATGTCAAGTATATGTTCCTGTGACCATGAGATCATGCAACTCACGGACATCGGAGGAATGCCTTGGGTGTATCAAACATCGCAACGTAACTGGGTGACTATAAAGATGCTCTATAGGTATCTCCAAGAGTGTCTGTTGGGTTGGCATGGATCAAGACTGGGATTTGTTACTTCGTATGACGGAGAGGTATCTCAGGGCCAGTCGGTAATACAACATCACAATAAGCCTTGCAAGCAATGTGACTAAGTGTTAGTCACGGGATCTTGTATTATGGAACGAGTAAAGAGACTTTCCGGTAATGAGGTTGAACTAGGTATGGAGATACCGAGGATCGAATCTCGGGCAAGTAACATACCGAAGAACAAAGGGAACGTAATACGGGATTAACTGAATCCTAGACATAGAGGTTCGACCGATAAAGATCTTCGTAGAATACGTAGGAACCAATATGGGCATCCAGGTCTAGCTATTGGTTATTCACCATAGAGGTGTCTCGGTCATGTCTACATAGTTCTCGAACCCGTAGGGTCTGCACACTTAAGGTTCGGTGACGTTTCAGTAGTATAGAGTTATGCATGGTGGTGATTGAAGCTTGTTCGGTGTCCCAGATGAGATCCCGGACATCACGAGGATCTCCGGAATGGTCCGGAGGTAAAGATTGATATATAGGAAGTCCTATTTTGGTTGCCGAAAAAGTTTCGGGCTCATCGGTAGTGTACCGGGAGTGCCAGTAGTGTACCGGGTGACCATCGGGAGAGGTATTTCGACCCAAGAGGCTACATGGGCTGTGGGAGGACTAATACCAGCTCTTAGTGGGCTGGCCAAAGTCCTACACAAGGCCCATGCGGATGGGAAGAAATTCCTAAGTGGAAAAGGTGGAAAAAGGCAAAAAGGGAGGAAATAAGGAAGGAGTCCTAATCCTACTAGGAGTGGAGGAGGAGGACTCCTCCTCTCCACTTCGGCCAAAGCCTAGAGGGGCTGGACCTTGCGGAAAGCCTCCTCCTCCTCTCCTACTATATATAATAGAGGGTTTTAGGGTTTTGGTACAAGATTTTCAGCCACGTGCAACCCTACCTTCTAGTTCGTAGTTTCTCCTCTAGATTGGTTTCAGCTATGCTTAGGCGAAGCCCTGCTGAGATTACTCCACCACCATCGCCGCAGTGCCATCACACTACTGGAGAACTCATCTACCTCTCTGCTCCCTCTTGCCGGATCAAGAAGGCGGAGATCGTCATCAAGCTGTACGTGTGCTGAACGCGGAGGTGCCGTCCGTTCGGTGCTTGATCGTGACGGATTGTGATTGGTCGTGGGATGCTCGGCGATTTGGATCGCGAAGACGTTCGACTACATCAACCGCGTTTCTTAACGCTTCCCACTTAGCGATCTACAAGGGTACATAGATCCACTCTCCCTCTCGTAGATGCTCATCACCATGGATAGATCTTGTGTGTGCGTAAG
This sequence comes from Hordeum marinum, assembly GCA_022496015.1. Lineage (NCBI taxonomy): Eukaryota > Viridiplantae > Streptophyta > Magnoliopsida > Poales > Poaceae > Hordeum > Hordeum marinum. Next base: position 90,030,982 of record CM039674.1, read on the forward strand.
AATTTTTTTGTTTCCCATGCATTGTTCCCCAACAGTGGCATCATGAGCTAGGTCTATGTGTAGATGAGATCTCGAGTAGAACACAAAGAGTTTGTGGGCATTGATTCTTAGATTGCTTCCTCCTTGGTCGTGTTTTGGTTCGGCGGTATTGTGGGATGAAGTGGCCCGAACCAACCTTACTCGTACGCTTACGAGAGACCGGTTCCATCGACTGACGTGTAACTTTGTTGCACAAAGATGGTTGGCGGGTGTCTATTTGTCCTACTTTAGTTGGATTGGATTCGACTAAGGCGGTCCTTGAGATGCTTGAAAAGCAACTTATGTATCACCGTTGTGGTTTATGCGTAGGTGAGAATTGTTCTTGCTAGATACCCGTAGCAGCCACGTAAAACATGCAACAACAATTATAGGACATCTAACTTGTTTTTGCAGGGTATGATGTTTTGTGATATGGCCAATTACATGATGAGATATATGTGATGTATGAGATGATCATGTGTTGTATATAATATCACGACTTGCATGTCGATGAGTATGGCAACCGACAGGAGCCATAGGGTTGTCTTTAATTATTGTATGACATGCGTGTCAATCATTAAGCGCTATGTAATGCTTTAATTTATTGCTAAACGGTAGAAATAGTAGTAGAAGCATGGTGGGCGCCACAACCATGATGGCGACATATTGATGGAGATCAAGATGATGGATATCATGGTGTCATGCCGGTAACGATGGCGATCATGACGGTGCTTTCAAGATGAAGATCAAAAACACAAATTCATGGCCATATCATGTCACTTGTGATTTGCATGTGATGTTAATCCTTTTATGCACCTTGTTTTGCATAGGACGACGGTATCATTATAAGGTGATCCCTCATTTAAATTTCAATATGAATTGTGTTCTCCCCGAGTGTGTACCTTTGCGAAAGTTCGTCGTGTCGAGGCACCACGTGATGATAGGGTGTGATAGACTCTACGTTCACATACATGCAAGCCCGTGTTGCACATGCAGAACGCTCGGGTTAAACGTGATGAGCCTAGCATGTACAGACATGGCCTCGGAACACAAGAGACCAAAAGGTCAAACATGAGTCATATAGCTGATATGATCAAGTTGATGATGTTCACCATTGAAACCACCTCAACTCACGTGATGATTGGACTTGCGTTGGTGAATTTGGATCATGTGACACTCAGATGACCTGAGGGATGTCAATTTGAGTGGGAGCTTTAGTAATTTGATTAACTAAACTCATTATCTTGAACAATAGTCTAAGTAACCTTTGCATATTTATGTTGTAGATCAGTGGCTCGCGCAGTAGCACCCCTGAATTTTAATGCGTTCCTAGAGAAACTAAGTTGAAAGATGATGGAAGTAACTTTGTTGACTGGGCCCGTAATCTAAGGATTGTCCTCACGGCTTCCCATAAATCATATGTCCTTGATGCGCCGCTTGGTGACCAACCCAAAGACATGTCATCCGAAGACGTTAAGAACGCATGGGAGGCACGTTCTGGGGATTACTCAATAGTTCAATGTGCAATGTTGTATGGCTTAGAACCGGACATCAATGATGTTTTGAACGTCATGGAGCATATGAGATGTTCCAGGAGTTGAAGTTTCTCTTTCAGAAGAATGCCCGGATCGATAGGTATGAGACCTCCGATAAGTTCTATGCTTGCAAAATGGAGGAGAACGGGTCTATCAGTGAACATATACTCAGAATGTCTGGGTGTTCGACTCGTCTAGCGGAGTTGGGAATGTCCCTTCCGGTAGAGGCGATCACTGATAGAGTTCTTCAATCACTGCCACCTAGCTACAAGAGCTTTGTGATGAACTATAACATGTACGGGATGAACAAGTTAGTCGCCGAGCTATTTGCGATGCTGAAAGTTGTTGAGTCTGAAATCCAGAAAGAACATCAAGTGTTGATGGTCAATAAAACCACTAGTTTCAAGAAGAATGGCAAGGGCAAGGGCAAGAAGGGTAAATCCAATAAGGATGGCAAAGCAGTTGCTACTTCTATAAAGAAGCCCAAGGCTGGACCCAAGCCAGAAACTGAGTGCTTTCATTGCAAGGGAACTGGTCACTAGAAGCGGAACTGCCCCAAGTACCTAGCTAACAAGAAGGCAACCAAGAACAAACAAGGTATATATGATATACTTGTTATTGATGTGTACCTTACTAGCTCTCGTTGTAGTGCCTGGGAATTTGATACCGGTTCGGTTGCTGACATTTGCAACTAAAAATGGGAACTATGGAATAGACGAAGGCTGGCGAAGGACGAAGGGACGATGCGCGTGGGAAATGGTTCCAAGGTTGATGTGATCTCCGTCCGCACGCTCTCTCTTCAATTACCATCGGGATTAGTGATGAATCTGAATAATTGTTATTTAGTGCATGTGTTAAGCATGAACATTATATCTGGATCTTCTTTATTGTGAGACGGTTACTCATTTACATCAGAGAATAATGGTTGTTCTATTTATATGAGTAATATATTTTATGGTCATGCACCCAATGTGAGGGGTTTATTCATATTGAATCTTGATAGTGATGAGACACATGTTCATAACATTGATGCCAAAAGATGTAGAGTTGGTAATTATAGTACCACTTTCTTTGGGCACTGCCGTTTGGGCCATATTGGTGTACAACGCATGAGGAAGCTCCATGCTGATGGACGTTTGGAGTCACTTGATTTTGAATCACTTGACACATGTGAACCATGCCTCATGGGCAAGATGACTAAAACACCGTTCTCTGGAACAGTGGAATGGGCAAGTGACTTGTTGGAAATCATACATACTGATGTGTGCGGTCCAATGAATGTTGCAGCGCACGGTGGATATTGTTATTTTCTCACCTTCACTAATGACTTAAGTAGATATGGGTATATTTACTTAATGAAACACAAGTTTGAAACATTTGAAAAGTTCAAGCAATTTCAGAGTGAAGTTGAGAATCATCATAACAAGAAGATTCAATTCCTGCGATCTGATCAAGGAGGTGAATATCTGAGTTATGAGTTTGACAGTCACTTAAGACAATGTGAAATTGTTTCACAGTTGACACCGCCTGGAACACCACAGCGTAATGGTGTGTCCGAACGTCGTAATCGAACCTTATTAGATATGTTGTGTTCTATGATGTCTCTTGCTGATTTGCCACTATCGTTTTGGGGTTATGCATTAGAGATAGCTGCATTCACTTTAAATAGGGCACCATCGAAATCCGTTGAGATGACGTCATATGAACTATGGTTTGGCAAGAGGCCAAAGTTGTCGTTTCTTAAAGTTTGGGGTTGTGATTCTTATTTGAAAAAGCTTCTGCCTGAAAAGCTGGAACCCAAAGCGGAGAAGTGCGTCTTCATAGGATACCCGAAAGAGACAGTCGGGTATACCTTCTATCTCATATCCGAAGGCAAATTGTTTGTCGCTAAGAACGGAACATTTGTTGAGAAATATTTTCTCTCGAAAGAATTGAGTGGGAGGAAAATATAGCTTGATGAGGTTATTGAACCTTTACTTCAACCAGAGAGTAGCGCAGCATAGAAAGATGTTTATGTGGAGCCTATGACAGTTGAAGAGGAAGTTAATGATGATGATCATGAAGTTTCAGATCAGGTTACTATTGAACCTGGTAGGTCGATAAGGGCGCGTACTGCTCCTGAGTGGTATGACAACCCTATCTTGGAGGTCATGTTGTTGGACAACAATGAACCTATGAGCTATGGAGGAGAGATGATGGGCCCGGATTCCGAGAAATGGTTAGAGGCCATGAAATCCGAGATGGGATCCATGTATGAAAACAAAGTATGGACTTTGGAAGTATTAGCTGAAGGGCGAAAGGCCATTCAGAACAAATGGATCTTTAAGAAGAAGACGGACGCGGGCGGTAATGTCACCGTCTATAAAGCTCGACTTGTGGCAAAGGGTTTTTCATAAGTTCAAGGAGTTGACTACGATGAGACCTTCTCACCCGTAGTGATGCTTAAGTCCGTCAGAATCATGTTAGCAATAGCTGCATATTTCGACTATGAAATTTGGCAGATGGATGTCAAAACAACATTCCTCAATGGTTTCCTTGAGGAAGAGTTGTATATGATGCAACTGGAAGGTTTTGTTGATCCAGAGAATGTTGAAAAAATTTGCAAGCTCCAGGGATCCATTTATGGACTAGTGCAAGCATCTCGAAGTTGGAATAAGCGCTTTGATGAGGTGATCAAAGCGTTTGGGTTTATACAAGTTTATGGAGAAGCTTGTATTTACAAGAAAGTGAGTGGGAGCTCTATAAAATTTCTAATATAATATGTAGATGACATATTGCTGATTGGAAACAATATAGAAATGCTGGAAAGCGTGAAGGAATATTTGAACAAGAGTTTTTCAATGAAGCACCTAGGAGAAGCTACTTTCATATTAGGCATTAAGATCTATAGAGATAGATCGAGACGCTTAATAGCACTTTCACAGAGCACATACCTTGATAAAGTTTTGAAGAAGTTCAAAATGGATCAGTCCAAGAAGGGGTTCTTGCCTGTGTTACAAGGTGGGAAGTTGAGTAAGACTCAATGCCCAGTGACTGCAGAAGATAGAGAGAAGATGAGTGTCATCCCCTATGCTTCAGCCATAGGCTCTATCATGTATGCAATGCTATGCACAAGACCCGATGTTAGCCTTGCCATAAGTATGTCCGGAAGGTTTCAAAGTGATTCTGTAATGGAGCACTGGACAGCGGTCAAGAATATCCTTAAGTACCTAAAAAGGACTAAGGAGATGTTTCTCATTTATGTAGGTGATGAAGAGATCGTCGTAAAGGGTTACGTCGATGCAAGCTTTGACACTAATCCAGATGACTCTAAGTCGCAAACCGGATACGTATTTATTCTCAACGGGGGAGCGGTAAGCTGGTGCAGTTCCAAGCAAAGCATGGTAGCCGATCCTACATGCGAGGCGGAGTACATCGCAGCCTCGGAGGCAGCGAAGGAAGGTGTCTGGATGAAGCAGTTCATGACAGACCTTGGAGTAGTGCCTAGTGCACTGAATCCAATGACTCTGTTGGGTGACAACACTGGTGCCATTGCTCTGGCCAAGGAACCAAGGTTTCACAAGAGGACCAGACACATAAAGCGACGCTTCAATTCCATCCGCGATTACATCAAGGAGAAGGACATAAATATTTGCAAAGTGCACACGGATCTGAATGTTGTAGACCCTTTGACTAAACCTCTTCCAAGGGCTAAACATGATCAACACCAGAACTGCATGGGTGTTCGATTCATTACAATGTAAATCACATAGCGATGCAAACTAGATTATTGACTCTAGTGCAAGTGGGAGACTGTTGGAAATATGCCCTAGAGGCAATAAATAAAGTGTTTATTATCATATTTCCTTGTCCATGATAATTTTTTATTATCCATGCTATAATTGTATTGATTGGAAACACATTGCATGTCTGGATAAATAGACAACACTATGTCCCTAGTATACCTCTAGTGAACTAGCTCGTTGATCAAAGATGGTCAAGGTTTCCTAGACATTGACATGTGAGGTCATTTGATAATGGGATCACATCATAGGAGAATGATGGGATGGACAAGACCCAAACTATAAACATAGCATATGATTGTGTCAGGTTATTGCTACAGTTTTCTACATGTCAAGTATATGTTCCTATGACCATGAGATCATGCAACTCACGGACACCGGAGGAGTGACTTGTGTGTATCAAACACCACAACATAACTGGGTGACTATAAGGATGCTCTACAGGTATCTCCGAGGGTGTTTGTTGGGTTGGCATGGATTAAGACTAGGATTTGTTACTCCGTGTGACGGAGAGGTATCTTAGGGCCCACTCGGTAATACAACATCACAATAAGCCTCTCCAGCAATGTGACTAAGTGTTAGTCATGGGATCTTGTATTACGGAACGAGTAAAGAGACTTGCCGGTAACGAGGTTGAACTAGGTATGGAGATACCGACGACCGAATCTCGGGAAAGTAACATACCGAAGAACAAAGGGAACATAATACGAGATTAACTGAATCCTTGACATAGAGGTTCGACCGATAAAGATCTTCGTAGAATATGTAGGAACCAATATGGTCATCTAGGTCCCGCTATTGTTTATTGACCATAGAGGTGTCTCAGTCATGTCTACATAGTTCTCAAACCCGCAGGGTCTGCACACTTAAGGTTCGGTAACGTTTTGATAGTATAGATTTATGCATGGTGGTTACCAAAGGTTGTTCGGAGTTCCGGATGAGATCTCGGACGTCACGAGGAGCTCCGTAATGGTCCGGAGGTAAAGATTGATATATAGGTAGTCCTATGTTGGTCACCAGAAAAGTTTCGGGCACATTGGTAGTGTACCGGGAGTGTCGGTAGTGTACCGGGGGACCATCGGGAGAGGTATTTCGACCCAAGAGGCTACACGGGCTGTGGGAGGACTAATAGCAGCCCTTAGTGGGCTGGCCAAGGTCCCACACAAGTCCCATGCGTCTGGGAAGAGATTCCTAAGTGGAAATGGTGGAAAAAGCAGAAAGGGTGGAAATAAGGAAGGAGTCCTAATCCTACTAGGAGTGGAGGAGGAGGACTCCTCCTCTCCACTTCGGCCGAAGCCTAGAGGGGCTGGCCCTTGTGCAAATCCTCCTCCTCCTCTCCTCCTATATATACTAGAGGGTTTTAGGGTTTTGGTACAAGATTTTCAGCCACGTGCGACCCTACCCTCTAGTTCGTAGTTTCTCCTCTAGATCGGTTTCAGCTGTGCTTAGGCGAAGCCTTGCTGAGATTACTCCACCACCATCGCCGCAGCGCCGCCACGCTGCCGAAGAACTTGTCTACCTCTCTGCTCCCTCTTGCTGGATCAAGAAGGTGGATATTGTCATCAAGCTATACGTGTGCTGAACACGGAGGTGCCATCCGTTCGGTGGTTGATTGGGACGGATCGTTATTGGATCGCGGGACGCTCGGTGATTTGGATCGTGAAGACGTTCGACTACATCAACCGCGTTTGTTAACGCTTCCTGCTTAGCGAACTACAAGGGTACGTAGATCCACTCTCCCTCTCGTAGATGCTCCTCACCATGGATAGATCTTGCGTGTGCATAGGAAATTTTTTCTCTCCCATGCAACGTTCCCCAACACTTACCACGAGTGTTGGGCGGGACTTTGTGACCTTTGATCAAGGAGAATGCGGTAAGGGTTGTGTGTCCTGGGACTATGTGTCCTCTAGTTTAAATACCAGGCTGCTCCAAACTAGACGTACGACTGTCACAGTAGTTGGAACGGGGTCATCAAACCATTGTCTTCATCGAGCTACCTGGTTCTATTTCCTCAACCCCTCTATTTCCCCGTATACTTGTTGATGAAATTGATTGTCACTGTTTGAAGAATTTGACTGAAGACTTTCATAATTTCCTCACTTCAAATTCTTCAAGTTACCTTGTTGCTCACCTTCTTACTCTGTATCACGCTACCTGTAATCTATGCATGTTCATTTCATCATCATGACTATGATGTTGCTATGTTTCTCATGAACTTGAGTACTTATTCCGCTGCTAGTTATTCATCACATTTCAAATTCCTTAAGTGATGAATTTGTAAAAATCGCCTATTCACCCTCCGTCCAGTCGATATAACGCACTTTCAATTGGTATTAGAGCAAGGTACTCCCTTGTTCTGTGTGATTTTAGTTTAACCACCTAGACTTCTAGTTATGTCAACTGCAGGTATGATCAAGGTTTCCGCAGCGTGTCCTACCTTCGATGGGATGGATTACCCCTACTGGAAGAACAAGTTGCGCATGCATCTTGAAGCAATTGAAAACAATCTTTGGTACATTGTGGAAAATGGTGTTCCCCGCATTTCTCTGACTGTTATTGCTGTTGATACGAAGAAATTCAAGCAACTCGATTCTCAAGCGAAGCATATCATGTGTGTCCATTTGAGCAAACGTCAGTATGGCAGAGTGAGTGCTTTGAAGTCTGCTAAGCTTATGTATGATAGGCTATCCAAAGTCAACGAAGGTGTTTCCACTCAACGTGACACTCATGTTGACGTTCTTTGCAATCTCTTCAACCGCTTCAATAGACTTGACAATGAAAATGTTCAGCAAACTTGTGATCGTCTCACTGATATCTCCAATGAGCTTCAAGCACTGGGTGCTACTGATATCACCGACCATGAGGTGGTGAAGAAACTGTTAAGATCTCTTGGTTCATCATTCGATATTCTGGCTTTGATGATTCAAGAACGTGGAGACTACAAGTCACTTGATCCTGCTGATATTGTTGAGAGCCTCAATACTCATGAATTCCAACAAGCTGAGAAGAGAGACCTCTATGGGCCAAGCTATGGAAGATCTCGTGCTCTAAAGGTAAAAGAAATTTTCTCATCTGAAGGCGAAGATTCTGATAGTAGCCTTGGTGAACCTGAAGAACTGAGTCAGGAGCTAGCGATGCTCGTGAGGAAATTCTAGATGTTCTAAAGGATAGGTGGATTTGGAAAGTTATCAAAAAGTGGTTTGAGGAAATCAGATTCCTCAGATGACTACAAGAAGAGAACTTGTCACAAATGCAAGAAATCTGGTCACTTCATCTCTGACTGTCCTCTCTGGGAAAAAGAATCAAAGAAGAAGAAGAAGAAGTGCAAGGACGAAACATCTGATGACTCAAAGAAAAAGAAGAAATCTTCAAAGTCCTCCTCTACAAAGTCCTCATCTTCAAAGTCCTCAATGCACCAGCAGAATAGTTCCAGAAAGGTTCGGGCTTTCATTGGCAAGGAAGTAGACTTAGAAGAAGAGTCTGAAGAATATGAAGAAGAAGAAGAATCTGAGGTGGAATCTGAATCTGGTGTCGCTAGCCTTGCTCCTGCTACTGCTTTCGTCAACAAGTCCATCTTCAACGATGAAGAAAATGACTACTCCAACATCTCTGACGTCACCTATGATGATTACGCTCCCACCTATTGCTTCATGTCCAAAGGTTCCAAGGTACATAAGCATCAATCCTCCTCTAAATCAAGTGATGGTGAATCTGATGAATATGTGAAACCTAGCTATGCCAAACTTGATAATATGGCTACTAGCCAACAAACTGCACTTGAAAAGCTTTAGAAAATGCTAGACAAAAGCGATGATCTGTTGAATGAGGAAGTGGATCGGACTCAAAGTCTGTCTGATGATCTCAAAAGTCTTCATACAATGTATGATAACCTTCAGACTCATCATAATGCTCTCTTGTACTATCATGAGAATCTTTCTTATGAATTTCTTCAAAGAAAGCAAGATCTTGAGAAACTAAGGGTGACACATGAGGATCTCCAAAGGGAAAACGATTCCTTACTGGCTCAACAGATCAGTATCGCTCAGTAATAATTTGTTCCACCCTGTTTAAAATGCGTCGAATGTGAAACTGCTAATTCTTCACCTAAATGTTCAAATGCTTCTATTGCTGCAAATTCTTCAACTATTCCAGTGGTCACAAATTCCTCATCTAAGGATACTACAAGTATCACTGACGAAAATGCAGGGTTGAAGGAATTGTATGTGACAAGCATGTACAAAAGTCTCAAAGGTCATCAAACCCTTTGCGATGTCCTCAAAAAGCAGATTCTGAACAAGAACCATAGGAAAGAGGGTATTGCCTTTGAGAGGAAACTCAACGCTGATGGATCCTACTGGACACCTGAGCAGTACCCCAAACCCTCATGGCTTGCTGCAAAAGGACCTCATGTAGATCCATCCACTTTATTTGGCTTTACTTGTGAAACTTCATATTCCTCTGATGAGTCACTTGACTCCAACTACAAATTTTTCAAAAATCAGAAAGGTGAAGTATTTGCCAGATTTGTTCGAACTAACTGTAGGAACGGTTCACCTAACAAGAAAATCTGGGTTCCCAAGAGCGGCCTACAAAATCTTCAAGTGAATGTCCTCACGACACCACTCATGAAGAACAGTAACCCAGGTGAAATTCCTCATATGGACCAAAGTCTTCACTTGGACCAAGTTCCTCAAATGGTCAAAAATATCATTCTCGTGCTAATACCTCTGTTTCGCAGGCAAAATCTAGGAGTTCTAAATATGTGCACTATTCTTCAAATCATCATGTTCACAAGTCCTCGAAGAATTTCTTTGCTTATTCATATTTGTACTCTAACCCGCGTCGTGTAAAATGAAGCGCACTAGCTTCTCCCTTCTCATATGTTGCTCGAAGAATGAAGAACTCTTTGCCACCCCATCGGATGTGGGTGGTGAAGAAATTGAACTAATTTCTTATGCAGGGTCAGGTCTCCAGATGAACTTGAACATTTGATGAATTTGCTGGAGACCTGAGGAAATGCTTGAAGGACGCAGGCTAACCATGTAGAAATGAATTCCTCATTTCTCACGTCCTCACACTGCTTTACTTACTACGTTGTTTGATGAAATTTTGTCTGATGACATTGATGTCATATTCTTCACTCTGAATCATATGAGTTTGTAAGTTGTACTAATTCATCTATAGGATGAACCTCCAAAAGCTACTGAGTGGGTCCTCGATAGAGGATGCACAAACCACATGACTGGTGACAATAATCTACTAATGAATTTTCCACTTGATCCATCTCATCTGAAGCATATCACCTATGCTGACAAACGAAAAAAGCAAGGTATTGGGTCTACGTAAGGTTGCAATCTCAAAGGACCGAACCATGAATAAGGTGATGCTTGTTCAATCCCTCGGGTTCAACCTTATGTCTCTCTCAATGCTTTGTGATCTTGATATGGTCGTAGTATTTGGAAAATATCGTTGTGTTGTCATCATGGAATCTGACAATTCCAAAGTCTTTGAAGGCTTTAGGAGAGGAGACTTGTATATTGTTGATTTCTCTACAGGTCCTCAGCCTGCCATATGCCTACTTGCAAAGTCCTCAGAAGGCTGGCTGTGGCATTGACGACTTGGACATGCTGGTATATGAGACTGAGTTCAAGTCTGAAGTGCAGGATGTCTTCAGACGATTTCCTTCAAGGGCCTCCACGAACTTCGGCCTCAAGATCAAGCATATCAGGAGTGATAATGGGACCGAGTTCAAGAACACCAATCTTGATGAATATCTTGATGAACTTGGTATTACTCATGAGTTATCTGCCCCATATACTCCTCAGCAGAACGACGTCGTGGAGCGCAAGAACAAGACTCTTCTTGAGATGGCTCACACCGTGCTTGATGAATACAAGACTCCTCGTCACTTCTGTCCTGAGGCAATTGATACTGCATGCCACATGATCAACAGGGTGTATCTTCACAAATTCTTCAATAAGACTTCATATGAACTTATGACTGGAAATAAACCCAATGTAAGTTATCTCAAAGTCTCCGGTGCAAAATGCTGGATTAGAGATCCTCACCATAGTTCTAAATTTGCACCGAAAGCACATGCACGTTTTATGCTTGGTTATGGAAAGGACTCGCACACCTACAGAGTCTTCAACACCTATCACCACAAGGTTGTTGAAACTATAGAGGTGCGGTTCGGTGAAATTGACGGCTCGCAAAGAGAGCACCTGCCTTCTATGCTAGGTGATCAGTCTCCCGAGGAATCCATTAAGATGAAGGCTACTGAAGATGTCATACACACCGAGGAATTCATTCCAATGAATGAGGACATTCATGCTTATACACCTGAAGAAAATGGTGCTGAAGAAAATCCTCAGCCACGTCAACCTCCTCATCCAAGAGTTGCAAATGAAGTGGAGATTGAAAAAATCATCAATGACATCAATGCACCAGGTCCCCTCACTCGCTCAAGAGCTTCACATTTGTCTAAATTTTGTGGGCACTTTGCTTTTGTATCTATCATAGAGCCCACCAAAGTTGATGAAGCATTCAAGGAGCCTAAGTGGATTCAAGCTATGCAAGAGGAATTGCACCAATTCAAGCTCAACAACATGTGGGAACTCGTCAAGCAGCCAGATCCTCGCAAGCCTAACATCATAGGTACCAAGTGGATCTACCGCAACAGGCAAGATGAAAATGGCCTTTTGGTAAGGAATAAGGCTCGTCTTGTAGCTCAAGGCTACACACAGGTTGATGGAATTGACTTTGATGAAACTTTTGCACCTGTTGCTAGACTTGAAGCTATTCGCATATTGGTTGCTTATGCTAACCATCATGATATTATCTTATATCAAATAGATGTGAAAAGTGCATTCCTCAATGGTAAGCTTGAGGAAGAAGTATATGTTGCTCAACCCCCAGGTTTTGAAGACCCTAAGCATCCTGACAAAGTCTTCAGACTCAACAAGGCGCTCTATGGCCTCAAGCAGGCCCCTCGGGCGTGGTATGACACTCTAAAGGAGTTCCTCATGAAGAAAGGCTTCAAACCCAGTTCACTCGACCCAACTCTTTTCCCAAAATCCTATGACAATGAACCTTTCATACGCCAAATATACGTAGACGATATTATCTTTGGCTTTACTCACAAACGATAAAGTGATGAATTTTCCTATATGATGAGTGAATAATATCAAATGTCTATGATGGGAGAGTTGAAATTCTTCTTAGGTCTTCAAATTCGTCAGCAAGACAACTGCATCTTCATTTCTCAAGAGGAATACCTCAAGGATGTTCTGAGGAAATTCGACATGTAAGATTGCAAATGCGTCAAAACTCCAATGCCTTCAAAAGACCACCTTTGCACCGACAAAAATGGTAAAGATTTAGATCAAAAGGTATACCGCTCCATGATTGGTTCTTTATTGTATCTATGTGCATCTAGGCCTGATATTATGCTTAGTGTTTGCATGTGTGCCTGATTCCGAGCAACACCGAAGGAATCACACCATAAGGTTGTGAAACATATTCATCGATACTTAGCTCACACACCAATGCTTGGATTATGGTATCCCAATGGCTCAAATCTTCACCTCGTTCAATACTCTAATGCTGACTATGCTGGCGATCGTGTGGATCACAAGTCAACCTCAGGCACATGTCATTTCCTCGGACGATCCTTAGTCTGTTGGTCCTCAAAGAAGCAGATATGCATGTCACTATCTACTGCTGAAGCTGAGTACATAGCAGCTGGTTCATGTTGCGCTCAGCTACTGTGGATGGAGAAAAACCTCAAGGACGATGGCATCAAGTTGAAGAATGTGCCTCTCTACTGTGACAATGGGAGTGCCATCAAGACTGCTTACAACCCAGTTCAGCATTCCAAGACCAAGCACATCCAGATTCGCCATCACTTTCTTCGAGATAATGTACTCAAGGGCGACATCTCCATTGACCACATTCCCACTGAAGAACAACTGGCCACTATATTCACAAATCCCTTGGATGAGAAGAGATTTGGTAAGTTGCGGTGTGAGCTAAATATCTTAGAATCTTCGAATATTCTTTGAAAAAGGACACACATACTAACACTTATGCAAAATTGATGAGTTAGATGTGCAACACACGAAGTAACTTTTTTATTCAATCAATGAAGAATAACTCTCTAAGTATGAAGAAATTAATGAAGAATTTGATTCTCAGAACGCTACGACAATTGTACGTGGTGTCTGAAATCATCATTCTTATACGGTGGGTCACGCCACCAACCATAGTTGAAATTCTTCAAAGTTCAGTTTTTCGTCATTTTGCAAATTCTTCAAATTTTTAAATTCCTCAAGTTTGCAAATTCCTCAACTTTTCAAATTCCTCAAACTATGAAACTCACGTTCCTCATTGACTATATATATACATACATACATATATATATATATATATATATATATATATATATATATTTGAGTTTACAATGTCCTCAATAGCATTCACTTATCGCTATTTCTTCAAGTTGATTTTCATCTAAGTGAATGTGATCGGACCCGTTCCCCCTCTATGATAAACTCAACCCAGTCTGTTCACAAATTCTTCATATGCGTTCTACTTTGAAACTCGTTCAAAGTCTTCACTGTGTCCTTTACATCTAAAGAATTTGTGAATGGAAACTTTAAAAATTTTACTATCAAATTTTTTGGCGTTTCCCGCTCAAACTGTTCCAATTCCCACGACTAGATAACCCATGATCCCCCACTATCGCCACTACTGAGTACGTGGGTGACACATGTCGCGTGGAGAGCAAGGGTCAGGGGCAAGCTGGTCCAAAATCTTCGGACATCTTGGTTTTCACCTCCACTATAAATACCCCTTCCCTTTCACTATGCTCGGTTACTCCTCACTCCTGCTCTCTCCCGAGCTCAAACCTAGTGCCGCCGCTAAAATCAGCGCCACCGGTGTGGAAGACCTTGACTGCCTTGCCTTCGCCATCGCCATACTCGCATTAGCCACGGAAGTCTTCACCCCGCCGCCGCTGGAGCTGTCTCCCTCTGCCAAGCTAGGACGTTGGAGATCTGGACTGACAATCTTCCCTGATTTCATCTCACAGTTCGTCATGTTCTTCATCAGGGTAAATAAAATCTATTTTTACTGCCCTTGTTTGATCTTCAAGTTTTCCTCAATTTTCCCAAAGGTGTTTATTCTTCAAGAATCTCATTCTAAAGCACCTTACATGCTCATACACTAGATGTTTTCCCTAAGTTTTGATTTTCTTCAAGATTCCTCAATTGTGTGAAACCTCAAAATTTGCACAACTCTGGAACCTAAGACAAAGAACACTTAGTGAAAAACCTCAAGACACCCATGGTCAAATTCCTCACACTTGATGTTTTTTGAAAAACTTCTGAGAACGCATATGAGCTCTTCAAATTCCTCGCACCTATACTCTGTTCACAGGTACAAACATGTCCGCTAATGAATCACTAGGTTCTCATCAACTTAACTCATTTGTAGCATTTCTTGAGGAAAAATTGTGCACTTCTTCAGAATCTTCAAGAGTTCAAAATCCTCGGCCGAAGAAAATGGCTGATGGGAAGAAGCCACAGAAAGGTGGAAAGAAGACAGAAGTGCAGACTGCCTTTGAGATACCTGATGACTTGTATGAGGAATATTGCACGCTAGATGAAGAAGTTCATGGCAAAGAAACAACAAAGTAGATAAAGATCCACTTACAAAAAATTGAGAGGAGATGGGCAAAGGAGTGGAAAGAATATCGCTATGTCACTCCCAAGTATATGATGAAATTCGCAGTTAAACCCCCTTGCAGCAGGCCACCCTTGGCTTGAAATCAACAGCTGATCCCACTAGTCTCAAGACTGGTAATGACTTTCCTCACGAATGGCAAAAATAGCAAGCCAAGCTCGCGAAGAAAGCAAAAGAGGCTGTGAAGAAATTCAATGAAGACTCTGCTGCTGCTGTGACTGCAGGAGCCACTGCGAGTGCTCTGAAGAAATCAATTGTGAAGAAATCTGTTGTGAAGTCAAAATCTTCAAATTCAGAATCATCACTTCAGATTCCTCAAGCAAAGCCTTCAAAGGCCTTAGCCACTGGTTCAGTAGCTGCTCAGTCCTCTGCTGCTACCGCAAAGTCCTCTCCACCTGTGCACCTTGCATTAGGTCAGAGGACAGAGGGCTCCCCAATTGCTTCAAGGTTCTGTGCAAGTCCCTCTGCTCAAGCACAGTCTTCAACGAGTCCCGCTCTCTTGAAGCTAAAGAAAACTGCTGGACGAGGTCAAAGACCAAGTCCTCACACTAGCAAAGCTATAGTGAACGTACCCTCGCGATCTGAAGCTGATGATGAGGCTGATGATGAAGAACTGGAAGAAATCATCAGAGAAAGTTAGCAAAAGGCTTCAATAGCCAAAGGCACCTTTGTTCCTCTTATGCTGGATCCCAAGATGATCCTCAACTTCATTGACATATGGCATGAGGATCCCAGCACCCCACTTTCCTCACTGAACCTGCCTCTTGGTGTGGACCATGTCCTCACCCACTTTATTGCTGAGGAAAATGGAAGAGAGATCAAGCTTAGAGAGCTAAGAGGAACAGGGCTCGAAAAGAAAAAATTCTGAGGAATAACATGATGAATTTGACTCCAAATCAACTCATCATAGTTCAGTCTGAAATTCGCTACCTCTTTGAGGAACAAGACAAATATGATGCTGAATGGAAGGGCACCAAAGTAAGATTCGTTAGCGCAGCCCAAGCTGCTGTTAAGGACCATAGCTCAAGGGTTGCAACTCGATCGCAACTACAAATTCCTCAGGCTGAAGAATCTGCTCAGCATACTGATGAAACTGCTCCCGCAGCTGAAGAAACTCAGGATGATGAAGAACATGCTAGGACAACCGCCACTGTTGTGCCTGAAGAAATTGCCAGGCCAGCTGAAGCTTTTGCAGCTCTTGAGGAAATTGAGACCCCAAGGGCGACTGCATTAGCTACTCCTGAAGAAAATGCTCCTCCTTCACCCTCTGCAGATATAGCAAAATCATCAAGGGTGAAGATCATCAACCTTCCTTCTGCATCCGAAGCGAAGAAGACCAAGGCTGTGGAGAAGAAGGCACTGAAAATAAAAGCATGACCGTCAGATTCCTCAGCAGTGAAGAAATTGAAGACACTCCCAAGTTCTTCAACAGAACCATTTGATGCAACGCCTATCAGCTCCGTGCCAGCCTATGTCATCCTAAATGATGATCAAGAAGAAAAGGATCAACCTGTTGCTACCTCACAACAGATTGATGAAGAAATTGAAGTGGAAGAAAATGCTTCAACTCCAAAGGTATCATCGCCACAACCTCAGTTGACTGCTGAAGAGGCCGGTGTTGAAGAAATTGATGAGGACGTGGACATTGGCAATACAACCCCTGTCATGAATGATGAATATTGGGAAGTTGCTCACCCAAATTCCCCAATAACCACTCCTCTATCACAGATTCCTCAGTCACCAGCCCAGACTGAAGAAATTCATACAGGATCTGATGACTTGGCCGCAACTGCCACTGAGGAAATTCCAGCTGCATCAGCTGAAGAAATTGAAGCTCCAACTACTACTGAGGAAACTGTTGCACAAATTCCTCGGTCTGAAGAAGTTCCTCCCATGCCTAAGGAGATAGTGGGCCGCTTCAAGCCAAACCTTCATCCAAAGCCAAGAGTGCCATTCAAAGTCTCAAAGCACCCCAAATTCATCAAGACCAATTTCTTTGATGCGCACATTTTCTTCACTGGACCCAATCCATGTCTCAGCTAGGGTCGGTCACACCAGATTCTGGACTCCAACACAGATGAACTATTATGCATCAATACTGTTTGACAAGAAGAAAGTCTTCAAGCACCATCAAATTGCTCATGTGGATATGGAAACAATCCCTTCCTTCACACCGGTGCTTGCAGTTCTTCACGATGTAGGAGCTCTTCCGTTCTGTGTGGATATGTACGATTGGAATGAAGAACTAATTCTTCAATTCTATGCCACTCTGCACATCAGAGGTGATGCTTGTAACATCAACTCATGGGTCTTGGATTGGATGACTGGATCAACCCATTACGCTGCACCAGCCTCTGAATTGCTTCGGTCAGTCCTAGTTCCAATTCCTTCAGAAGAAGCCCATTGCCTGTTTGATGAATCTGCTCTGCCCGACCATATGATGCAAGTGTTGATGAAACCGCTGGCTCCTGGAAAACCTTAAAGGACCACCTTCCTTGTGAAGGATTTACTCTATGTGCCCAGGACTATTTATCGCATCCTCACCAACACCCTTTGTCCTCAGAAGGGTCACAACTCTAGAGAAGAAGAAGTTGAGGCAGTCATGAAGAACATGCTATTCAACATCATTCATGGGATTCCCATCAACTACCATGATTTCTTCATGAGGACACTGGATAATGGAGCATTAGCCCCTTTTGAAGCGAAGCCTTATGCTCCCTGGATCATGAAATTCATCAGATCAAGGTCTTCAAATCCCTTCGAAGCTGACTTCCAAAATCACTTCAGCTTTCTGCCTCCAATTGAAGTCCTCGAGAACACAATTGCATCAGTTGAAGGTAAAGGCAAATATGTCATTGATGAAGGTAATCATCCGTTGGATGGTCAGTTTCTTAAAGTTGCATCTTACTCCACCAATGATGACACCGCTACCTAGGACTCTGCTGCAAAGGCCTCGGCGCAAAAGTCTCGAGAGTCTGCCCCTCGTGTGATGACAGATCGTGAACTGCTCATAAGTTTTCATCAGAAGGTTGATCGCAATCACAAGTGGGTGAAGCGTCAGTTTGCTTCAATGGTTCAGAACATGACTATGGCGCAGAACTCTGTGAGGAAAAATCACTATTATGTGTATGAAATCTTCGATCATGCGTGGGACATTCTCGCACATCTCAAGAATCCTGAGTAACTCAACGACATGGACTTTAAGCAAAACTTTTACTGGTCTCATCCTCCTCAGAAGAAATTCAAGAATGTTCGAGTTTCTCAGCTAGTTACCAGTTCATATTCTTCATCACGTGAGACCGATGAAACCAAGGACATTAACGACACTGCGGCAAGCCCTACATCGACAAACAACCCCGACACCGCTGGTGGTCCTTCCTCACCGAAAAGATGAAATTCTTCAAGGGGCATTAGTCCTCAGTTTTCGTCCCTTTTG
The DNA here is from genome assembly GCA_022496015.1 of Hordeum marinum. Lineage (NCBI taxonomy): Eukaryota > Viridiplantae > Streptophyta > Magnoliopsida > Poales > Poaceae > Hordeum > Hordeum marinum. The sequence goes on from CM039674.1 coordinate 90,049,497, forward strand.
GTCTTTGATGACAAAGGGAGAGAATAATTGAGTTAGTCTTCAAGCGGGTCTCTATATATGGGCTGTTTTTTTGTTTAAGTTACAACTCTCGCTCTTCTGAAGCTTTTTTTGGTTGAGTTGTAAACTTAAATACTATGGTGGTCTGACCACTTTGAACTGCTTTCCGCATGCTTATTTCCTCAAGTACCTCAAAGCATGCATGCTGAATTTCGTCAGACACCATTTTCATCATGCATTTCAAATTCTTCATATCATATGTTAAATGCGTGTATGAATAACAAGATATAGGGGGAGTTCTCCATGTTTTTATCCTACCTTGTACATTTGCAGTCCAAAGAAAATTCCTCAAATATGCACATCTTCAGGGGGAGTTATTCTATATCTTGCAATCAAATTCCTCAAAATCAGTATTTACACTTCATAGTATTATCCCCGTTGAAAACTTAACCTATTTGTCATAAATCACCAAAAAGGGGGAGATTGTAAGTGCATCTAGTGCCCCTTAGTGATTTTGGTGTATTGAACACTTATATTTTAAGGAACTAATGTGTTTGTGAGTGTACACATGCTCTATAAGTCGATGAGGAGTTTGATATATTCGGAGATTACCGACCCCTAAAAATGTATGTCTTGAACTGAAGACTTTGGTGAAGACTTTGGTATTCCCTAAAGACTTTGAAAATGAAGAAGTTGGTGTGACCTTGAAGATATGAATGAGGACTATGAAGCATGAAGACTTTTGTTTTTGTAGTTTCATTTCCATTCTTTGAGTCATAGGAAACACCGTATTGTTAAAGGGGGCCGAGGTAATACTAAGGAAAATTCCAAATGATGCTCAACTCAAAATCCTCAACCTATCCAATACTTCGAGTGAAGCCGTTTTGGAAATCTCTTACGGTTTAGTCAAGTTCTTCAATGACAGAGACGATGTTCTTCTGGTCTTTGAGGAAATTGGTCTGACTGAGGAGTTAGGATTTCGCCAGTGCAAATTGCCTACAAGTGAGGAACATGATAATCCTGAGGAGTTTCATAGTTTGAAATTCCGACCATTGTTGTGCTTTGCGCTTGTCCCCAATCATAATATCAACATAAGATCATATCATTGGGGGCATTTGTAACATATCATGTTAGATTGCACCCTGGCTATAAATAGCCATCCCCACAACCACTAGTTGGTTGGTTGCTCCGAGAGAGAACTTACAGTTGTCATTTGAGAGCAACCCATACTTTGAGGACTTCGAGAGAAAATCATCAGTGAGGAAAAACCCAAATCCAAACCACCAAATCCAAAGTGATTGAGCATCACTAAAGAGATTGTTCCTCTGTGGAACCGATGCTTGTTACCTTTGAGGACTGCGTATCCTCGAGACGGTCAGGCGTCATGGTCTAGTGCATCCTGCAGTCAATTGGAGATCACGGAGTGACCTTGGTCTAGAGCATCCAGCAGTCAATTGTGGATCGCTAGGTGACCACTTTGTGAGGGTTTTGGAAGTCTACGCTCAAGAGTTACCACAAGCGTTGGGTGAGGACTTTGTGACCTTAGCTCAAGGAGAATACGGTAAGGACTCTATGTCCTAGGACTGTGTGTCATCTGGTTTGAATAGCAGGCCACTCCAAACTAGACATACGACTGTCACAGGAGTTGGAACTGGGTCATCAAACCATTGTCTTCATCGAGCTACCTGGTTCTATTTCCTCAACCCCTCTATTTCCTCGTATACTTGTTGATGAAATTGATTGTTACTGTTTGAAGAATTTGACTGAAGACTTTCATAATTTACTCACTTAAAATTCTTCAAGTGACCTTGTTCCTCACCTGCTTATCTCGTATCATGCTACCTATAATCTGTGCATGTTCATTTCATCATCATGACTATGTTGTTGCTATGTTTCTCATGCACTTGAGTACTTATTCCGCTGCTAGTTGTTCAACACATTTAAAATTCCTCAAGTTGAAATTCCTCAAGTGATGAATTTCTAAAAATGGCCTATTCACCCCCATCTAGTCGATATAACGCAGTTTCACTTCTCCTCTAGATTGGTTCCGTGCCGCTTAGCAAAGCTGTGCCGGATCAGCTCCACCACCACCGTCGCCACGCTGTTGTGCTACTGGAGAACCCATCAACCTCTCCACCCTCGCTTGCTGGATCAAGGAGGCGGAGATCGTTATTCAGTTGTACATGTGTAGGATCGGAAGGAACATGATGAGATCGCGGGACAACTCATGATAGGATCGCGAAGATGTTCGACTACAGCAACCGCGTTTCGTAATGTTTCCCGCCTAGCGATCTACAAGGATATGTAGATCCACTCTCCATCTCATAGATTCTCATCATCATGGATAGATCTTATGTGTGCATAGGAATTTTTTTTCCCATGCAATGTTTCCTGACAGTGGTATCAGAGCTAGGTTTATGCGTAGATGAGATCTTGAGTAGAATACAACAGAGTTTGTGGGCGTTGATATTCAGATTGCTTCCTCCTTTAGTCTTTTCTTGATTCAGCGGTATTGTGGGATGAAGCGGCTCGGACCAACCTTGCTCGTACGCTTATGAGAGACCGGTTCCATCGATTGACATGCGACTTCGTTGCATAAAAATGGCTAGTGGGTGTTGTCTCTCCCACTTTAGCTGGATCGGATTTGATTAAGGCGGTCCTTGTAGAAGGTTGAATAGAAATTTGCGTATCACCGTTGTGGTTTTGCGTAGGTAAGAATCATTCTTGCTAGATACCCATAGGAGCCACGTAAAATATGCAACAACAATTAGAGGACGTCTAACTTGTTTTTGTAGGGTATGTTGTGATGTGATATGGCCAAAGACATGATGTTATATATTTGATGTATTCGATGATCATGTTGTAATAGTTAATATCGACTTGCATGTCGATGCATACAGCAACCAGCAGGAGCCATAGGGTTGTCCTTAATTATTGTATAAACTTCGTGTCAATCATTAAGCACTATGTAATGCTTTACTTTATCGCTAAACCATAGCAATAGTAGTAGAAGAATGGTTGGCGCGACAACCGCGATGGTGACACATTGATGGAGATCAAGATGATGGGGATCATGGTGTCATGCCGGTGATGATGGAGATCATGTCGTTGCTTTGGAGATTGAGATCAAATGCACAAGATCATGGCCATACCATGTCACTTATGAATTGCATGTGATGTTAATCCTTTTATGCACCTTGTTTTGCTTAGGACGACGATAGCATTATTAGGTGATCCCTCACTTAAATTTCAAGATAAAATTGTGTTCTTCCTGAGTGTGCACCGTTGCGAAAGTTCGTCGTTTCGAAGCACCTCGTGATGATCGGGTGTGATAAACTCTACGTTCGCATACAACGGGTGCAAGCCAGTATTGCATGTGTGGAACACTCAGGTTAAACTTGATGAGGCTAGCTAGCATGTACAGACATGGCCTTGGAACACAACATACCGAAAGGTCCAACATGAGTCATATAGTATATATGATCAACATAGATATGCTCACCATTGAAATCAACTCAACTCACATGATGATTGGACTTGGGTTGGTGAATTTGGATCATGTATCACTCGAATGACCAAGTGGATGTCAATTTGAGTGGGATTTCTTATGTAATATGATCAATTGAACTCATTATCATGAACATAGTCAAAGTGTCTTTGCAAATTATGTTGTAGATAGCTCGCGCTATAGCTCCCCTGTTTTATTGATACGTTCCTAGAGAAAAAGTAAGTTGAAAGATGGTAGAAGCAATTATGCGGACTTTTGTTAGTGATCTGAGGATTGTCCTCAGTTGCTGTACAAAAGGCTTATGTCATAAAGCACCACTCGGTGCGCCAAACCCCCTGAAGCGGTGTTTGTGGATGTTGTGAACATTTGGCAAATACGTTCCGATGACTCATTGATAGTTTAGTGTGTCATGCATTACAGCTTAGAATTGAGGCTCCAAACACGTTTTGAACGTGACGGAGCGTATGTGATGTTCCAAGAGCTGAAATTGGATTTTAGGCTCGTGCCCGTATTGAGAGGTGTGAGATCTCCAACAAGGATTCTTTGCCTGCAAGATGAAGGAGAATAGCTCAATCAGTGAGCATGTGCTCACATTGTCTGAGCACTACAATCACTTGAATCAAGTGGGAGTTGATCTTCCAAATAAGAGAGTGATTGGTATACTTCTCCATGTCACTACCACGAAGCTACTAGAGCTTCGTGATGAACTATAAACATGCCAGGGATGGATGATCCCATGAGCTATTCGTGATGTTTGACATCTCCAAGGTAGAAATCAATAAGGAGCATCAAGTGTTGATGGTTGGTAAAACCACTAGTTTCGACAATGGCAAGGGTAAGAAGGGAAACTTTAAGATTGGCAAGACAGTTGCTGGTCGAGTGAAGAAACCCAAGGTTAAATCCAAACCTGAGACTAAGTGCTTCCACTATGAGGGGAATGGTCACTAGAGTGGAACTACCCTAAATACTTGGTAGATAAGAAGTCTGGCAACATCGACAAAAGTATATTTGATATACATGTTATTGATGTGTACCTTACTAAGTACTCCTAGTAGAACTTGGGTATTAGATACCGGTTCAGGTGGTAAATGTTAGTAAGTCGAAATGAAAGCTAATGAATAAACGGAGATTGACTAAGGGCGAGGTGACGATGTGTGTTGTAAGTGTTTCCAAGGTTGATATGATCACCATCGCACACTCACTCTACCTTCGGTATTAGTGTTGAACTTAAATAAATGTCATTTGGTGTTTGCGTTGAGCATGAACATGATTAGATCATGTTTATTGCAATACGATTATTCATTTAAGTTAGAAAATAATGGTTATTCTATTTACATGAATACTACCTTCAATGGTCATGCACCTAATGTGAATGGTTTATCGAATCTCGATCGTAGTAATACACATATTTATAATATTGATGCCAAATGATGCAAAGTTAGTAATGATAAGTACCACATGCTTATGGCACTGCCGCGAAGGTCATATTGGTGTAAAGCGCATGAAGAAACTCTATGTTGATGGATCTTTTGAATCACTTGATTTCGAATGGGTTGAGACATGCAAACCATGCCTCTTGGGCAAGATGACTACGAACCCGTTTTCCGGTATGATGGAGCGGGCTAGTGACTTATTGGAATTGATACATGTTGATGTATGTGGTCCAATGAGTGTTGAACGTTTGAAAGGTTCAAGCAGTTTCAGAGTGAAGTTGAAGATCATTGTGACAGGAAGATAAAATGTCTATGATATGATCGTGGAGGTGAATATCTGAGTTAGGAGTTTGGTATGCAACTTAAGACAATGTGGAAATTGTTTAACATCTCACGCCACCTGGAACACCATAGTGTCATGGTGTGTCTAAACGTCGTAGTCATGCTGTACTGGATCTGGTGCGTACTATGATGTCTCTTATCGTTTTTCCACTATCGTTATGGGGTTATGCATTAGAGATAACTACATTCACTTTAATAGGGCACCATCTAAGTCTGTTGATATGACACCGTATGAACTATGGTTTGGCGGAAACCTAAGCTGTCATTTATTAATGTTTGGGGCTGCGACGCTTATGTGAAAAATATTTTCACCTAATGAGCTCGAACCCAAAGCGGACAAATGCATCTTCATAGAATACCCTAAGGAAACATTTGGGTATACCTTTTATCTCATATCCATGCGCAAAGTGTTTGTTGTTAAAACGGGTCCTTTCTCGAGAAAGAGTTTCTTTCAAAGGAATTGAGTGGGAGGAAATTAGAACTTGATGAGGTTGTTGAACCGTCACTTCAATTGGATGGTAGCAGAATACAGAAAGATGTTTCTGCGGTGCCTATGCCAATTGAAGAGGAAGCTAATGATGATGATCATGAAACTTCGGATCAAGTTACTACCGAACATCATAGGTTGACAAGGATATGTACTACCCCTATGTGGTACAGTGATCCTATTTTGGAAATCATGTTGTTCGACAACAATGAGCCTATGAACTATGAAGAAGCGATGATGGGATCGGGTTCCAACAAATGGCTAGGAGCCATGGAATCCAAGATAGGATCATTGTATGAAAGCAAAGTATGGACTTTGGAGGACTTTCCCGTGAATGGCAGGTCATTGAGTACAAATGGACCTCTAAGAGGAAGACATACGCTGATGATAAATGTAACTATTTATAAAGCTCGACTTGCCGTGAAAAGGTTTTTCGACAAGTTCAAGGAGTTGACTATGATGAGACTCTCTCACCCGTAGCGATGCTCAAGTCTGTTGGAATTATGTTAGCAGTTGCTGCATTTTTTGATTATGAAATCTGCAGATGGATGTGAAAAAAAGTTTCTTTAACGGTTAGTAAAGGTTATATGTGATACAACCAGAAGGTTTTGTTGATCCCAAGGATGCTAAAAAGTATGCAAGCTCTAGCGATCCTTCAGTGGACTGGAGAAAGCATCTCGGACTTGGAATATACGCATTGATGAGGTTATCAAAGTTTTGAGTTTATACAAAGTTTGTGAGAAACTTGTATTTACAAGAAAGTGAGTGGGAGCACTATAGAATTTCTGATATGTATATGTGGTTGACATATTGTTGATCAGAAATAATATAAAATTGATGGAAAACATAAAGGGTTGTTTGAAAAGAGTTTATCAAAGGAAGACCCGGATAAAGCTACTATTATATTAAGCATCAAGATCTATAGAGATAGATCAAGACGCTTGATAAAACTTTCAATGAGAACATACCTTGACAAGTTTTTGAAAGAGTTCAAAATGGATCGGTCAAAAAGGAGTTCTTGTATGATTTATAAGGTGTGAAGTTGAGTAAGACTCAAAACTCGACCATGGCAGAAGAAAGGGAAAGGACGAAGGTCGTCCCCTATGCCTCTAGCCATAGGCTCTCTACTGTATGCCATGCTATACAATGCACTTGATGTGTGCCTTTCCCCATGTCTGACAAGCGGGTACAAGAGTGATCCAGGAGTGGATCAGTGGACAATGGTCAAAATTATCCTTAGTAACTAGAGGACTAAGGAGACATTTCTCGATTATGGAGGTGATAAAGAGTTCACCATAAAGAGTTACATCGTTGCAAGATTTAACACCACTCTAGACGACTCAGATTAGTAATCCAGAGACGTATAGTGGGATAGCCATTTGGAATAGCTCCAAGTGAAGCGTGGTAGCAACATCTACGCTAGAGAGAGTTACAAAGTACACACGGATCTGAATGTTACAGACCCATTGACTAAAACCTCTCTCACAAGCAAAACGTGATCAAACCACAAAACTCATTGGGTGTTAGTCACATGATGATTTAAGTGTTAAATCACATGGTGATGTAAGTGTTAAACACATGGTGATGTGAGCTAGATTATTAACTCTAGTGCAAGTGGGAGACTGTTGGAAATATGACCTAGAGCAATAATAAAATGGTTATGATTATATTTCCTTGTTCATGATAATCGTTTATTATCCATGCTATAATTGTATTGATTGGAAACTAAATACATGTGTGGATATATAGAGAACACTATGCCCCCAGTATGCCTCTAGTAGACTAGCTCGTTGATCAATGACGGTAAAGATTTCCTAGCAATGGACATAAGATGTCATTTGATAACGAGATCACATCATTAGGAGAGTGATGTGATGGACAAGACCCAAACTATAAATGTAGAATTTGATCGTGTTAGTTTATTGCTACAGTTTTCTGCATGTCAATGTATCCGTTCCTATGACCCTGAAATCATGCAACTCCCTAACACCGAAGGAATGCCTTGTGTGTATCAAATGTCACAACATAACTAGGTGACTATAAAGGTGCTCTACAGGTATCTCCGAGGGTGTCTGTTGGGTTGGCATGGATCAAGACTGGGATTTGTTACTCTGTGTGACGGAGAGGTATCTCTGGGCCCACTCGGTAATACAACATCACAACAAGCCTTGCAAGCAAAGTGACTAATGTGTTAACCACATGATGTTGTATTACGGAACGAGTAAAGAGACTTTCCGGTAACGATATTGAACTAGGTATAGAGACACCGACAATCGAATCTCGGGCAAGTAACATACCGAAGAACAAAAGGAACAACATATGGGATTAACTGAATCCTTGACATAGAGGTTCAACTGATAAAGATCTTCGTAGAATATGTAGGAACCAATATGGGCATCCAGGTCCCACTATTGGTTATTGACCAAACAGGTGTCTCGGTCATGTCTACATAGTTCTCGAACCCACAGGGTCCGCACACTTAACGTTCGGTGATGAAGTGGTATAGATGAGTTATGTATGTTAGTGACCGAAGGTTGTTCGGAGTCCCGGATGAGATCTCAGACATGATGAGGAGTTCCGGAATGTTCCGTGTTGATTACCGGAAAAATTTCGGGCATCACCGGTAGCGTAGCGGGGGTGCCAGAAGGGTTCCGGGGGTCCACCGAAAGGGGTCGCCAGCCCCGGAGGGGCCACACGGGCTGTGAGGGGTGCCCACCAACCCCTTGTGGGCTGGGAGCACCTACGGACTGATACGTCTCCAACATATCAACTTTTGCTCTTGTTTTGGACTCCAATTTGCATGATTTGAATGGAACTATCCCGGACTAACGCTGTTTTCAGCAGAATTGCCTTGGTGTTATTTTTGTGTGGAAATAAAAGTTCTCGGATCGTCCTGAAAATTTATGGAGAATATTTTTGGAATTAATAGAAAATACTAGCGTAAGAATTAACTAGAGGGGGCCACCTACAGGCATGTGGGGCCCTCGTGGCTCCTCCGACCTCCTCTCCAGCTCCATATAACCCTATTTGTCAAGAAAAAAAATTAGATTGAATATTTCATCGCGTTTCACAATACGGAGCCGCCGCCATCCCCCGTTCTTCCTCGGGAGACCAGATCTGGAGTCCGTTTTGGGCTCCAAAGAGGAGAAATGGACGCCTTCGTCATGACAAACCATCCTTCATCACCAATTCCATAATGCACCCCACCGTTCGTGAGTAATCTCATCGTAGGTTTGCTGGATGGTGATGGGTGGATCAGATTTATAGTGTAATCGAGTTAGTTTGGTTATTGTTTGATCCCTAGTATCCACTATGTTATAAGATTGATGTTGCTATGACTTTGCTCTGCTTAATGCTTGTCACTAGGGCCCGAGTGCCATGATTTCAGATCTGAACCTATTATGTTTTCATGAATACATGTGTGTTCTTGATCCTATCTTGCGAGTTGTAGACACCTATCACGAGTTATGATCCGCATCCCCCAGGGTGACAATAACTCAGATTCTTTCTGGCGATTACCATAGTTTGAGGAGTTCATGTATTCACTAAGTGCTAATGCTTTGGTTTAGTTCTCTATTAAAAGGAGGCCTTAATGTCCCTTAGTTTCCAATAGGACCCCGCTGCCACGGGAGGGTAGGACAAAAGATGTCATGCAAGTTCTTTTCCATAAGCACGTATGACTATATATGGAATACATGCCTACATTAAATTGATGAATTGGAGCTAGTTCTCTGTCACCCTATGTTATAACTGTTGCATGATGAATGCCATCCGACATAATTATCCATCACTGATCCATTTCCTACGAGCTTTTCGTACATTGATCTTTGCTAAGTTACTTTTCCGTTGCTATTGTTACAATCACTACAAACTACTACTATCACCTTGCCACAGTTAACGTTACTACCATCTTACTTTTCTACTGAATACTTTGTTGCAGATGTGAAGTCTTTCAGGTGTGGTTGAATTGAGGACTCAACTGCTAATACTCGATAATAAATTTGGGTTGAATAATCTACCCTCAAAAACTATTGCGATGCCCTATACTTGTGGGTTATCAAGACCTTTTTCTCACGCTGTTGCCGGGGAGCATAGCTGTATACTCGGAGTCACTTGGGATATATATCTGTTGATCACTATGAAGAATTTGAAAGATCCAAAAACCAAGATCTATCCCTCTACTACGAGGGGAGGTAAGGAACTGCCATCTAGCTCTGCACTTGATTCACCTTCTGTTATGAGTAAGTTTGCGACACCACCACCTGCTAGTAATTCTGATATGTCGCAAGTAATTGATGATGCTAATTCTGCTATGCATGATGCTTATGATAATACTTTGTTTGATGATACTGTGCCACTGGGTGAGTTTCTTGATGAACAAATTGCTAGAGCAAATGCTGAAACTTATTATATTTTTGAATCTGATGAAATTATTGAAACTGAACACTATGATTCACCTGCTAGACCTAGTTCTCCTAGATATGAATTTCCTGATATACCTGAGGGTTATGTTATGGAAGGAGAGGTATCTAGGGACTTTCTTGCTTGTCAGGATAGAGATGATCTTAACAAATTGCTTCGCACGTGGAAGGAAAAATCTCTGAATGCAAGAATACAATATGATCCTAAGTTTGCTAATTTGCCTATCTTTGTTACTAATAATGATTATGAATTCTCTATCGATCCTGAGTTAATTACTTTGGTTGAATCTGATCCTTTCCATGGTTATGAATCTAAAACTGTTGTGGCACAGCTTACCAAATTGAATGACATAGCCACCCTATTTACTCATGAGGAAAAAATTCGCTATTACAATATTCTTAAGTTGTTTGCTTTCTCATTAAAGGGTGATGCTAAGAAATGGTTTAATTCTCTTGCTCCTGGTTGTGTGCGTAGTCCCCAGGACATGGTTTATTACTTCTCTGAAAAATATTTTCCTGCCCATAAGAAACAAGCTGCCTTGCAGGAAATATTTAACTTTTTGCAAATTGTAGTAGAGAGAATCCCACAAGCTTGGGGGAGGATTCTCCAATTACTTAATGCTTTGCCTGATCATCCTCTCAAGAAAAATGAAATACTTGATGTCTTTTATAATGGACTAACCGATGGTTCTAGGGACTACCTAGATAGTTGTGATGGTTGTGTTTTTAGGGAACGAACTATTGAACAAGCTAAATTACTATTGAATAACACATTGAGCAATGATAATGATTGGACTATTCCTGAACCACCTCCAAAGCCAACTCTGAATAAAAAAGGTATTCTATTCCTTAGTCCTGAAGATATGCAAGAGGCAAAGAAATCTATGAAAGGAAAGGATATAAAAGATGAAGATGTTAAGAATCTACCACCTATTGAAGAAATATATGGTCTTGATAACCCGACACAAGTAGTAGAGGTTAGTTCTCTCACTAGCCAATGCTTGGATGAATTTGATAATTTTATTATGAAGCAAGAAAATTCCAATGCCTATGTTAGTAGACAATTTAAACATAATGCTTATATGCTTGATCGCTTGGTTGATTATTTGAGTAGAACTATCAATGATCTTAAGCTTATTAGTAAACATGCTTCCATGGTAACCACTCAAGTAGAACAAGTACTTAAGGATCAAAATTATTTGCTTAATGAGATGAATAGTAAAGACAATGATCATTCTATTAAAGTTGTGACTAGAGGTGGTAGAATGACTTGGGAACCTTTGTATCCCGAGGGCTATCCTAGGAGAATTGAACAAGATTCTCAGAGAGTTAACACTGATGCACCTATTCCTTCTAATAAGAGTAGGAAAAAGAATGATGCTAGTGAACCTGTTATAGATATGTCCGAGAATCCTAATGATATTTCTATTTGTGATGTTGAGACACAATCTGGTGATGAACATGAGCCTAGTGATAGCATTAATAATGATGATCATGCTGATGGCAACCTAGTAATGATAATGATGTGGAGATTGAACCTGTTGATGATCTTGATAACCCACAACCTAAGAATAAAAGATATGATAAAAGAGACTTCATTTCTAGGAAACATGGTAGAGAAAGAGAACTATGGGTTCAGAAACCCATGCCCTATCCTCCTAAACCATCCAAGATAAAGGGCGCTTTGCTGAAATGCTTAGACCTGTCTTTTTACGTATGCGCTTGACTAATATTTTGAAAATGTCTCCTTATGCTAAGTATATGAAAGATAGTTTGACAAATAAAAGAAAGATACCGGAAGCTGAGATTTCCACCATGCTTGCTAATTATACTTTTAAAGGTGGAATCCCTAAGAAACTAGGTGATACCGGAGTACTGACTCTACCATGCTCTATTAAAGGAAATTATATTAAAAGTCCTTTATGTGATCTTGGAGCTGGTGTTAGTGTTATGCCTTTCTCTTTATACCGCAGACTTGATTTGAATAAGTTGACACCTACTGAAATCTCTTTGCAAATGGCTGATAAATCAACTGCTCTACCTATCGGTATTTGTGAGCATGTACCTGTCATAGTTGCAAATGCTACTATCTTGACGGACTTTGTTATTCTTGGACGACAGTATGTCGATCATCCTTGGTAGACCCTTTTTGAATACTGTAGGGGCTGTTATTGATTGCAACAAGGGCAATGTCACTTTTCATATTAACAGCAATGAACATACGATACACTTCCCGAAGAAACACCACAAGTTCGTAGTATCAACTCTATTGAAAAAATTCCAGCAATTATTATTGGAGACTTTGAGTTCCCTCTTCCAACTGTCAAGAAGAAATATGATGTACTTATTGTTGGGGAAATGCATATCTCCATTGAGGTAACTTACTATTATTCAAAAATTCTTCGGTTTCATGATATTAAAAAGAAGTTTGTTAATAAGACTTGATCAACCTTATTGATGGATTCCTTTTGATAAGCATGAGATGGATGAATTTAGAAAGCACAACTTCCTGCACCAGACTTCTACTTTCTGGTACCTAGATGAAATTAAGTAAAAATGCTATTATTTTCTATTTTCTGAGTTTTCCGTGCAATAGAAAAAGGACCTCAAAATAAAAGTTCCTAGAATCCCCTGAAAATTTAGTAGGATTTTTTTTGGAATATTTAAGAATTTTTGGCACTGAGAATGCATCAGGGGGCTGCACTAGTGGGCCACAATCCTGTAGGGCACGGCCACCCCCCTGGCCGCGCCCTTGGGGCTTGTGGGGCCCGCATGGCACCCTCCACTTATTCCAGCACCTATTCACTTCATCTATCCCCAGAAGAAAATCCCACCATTTCTCAAACCCATGTTCTAGCTCATCTTGCTACCATTTTCGATCTCCTTGCTCAAAGCTCCATTTGCAAAACTATTTTAGGCGATTTCTCATCGGTATGTGACTCCTCCAATGGTCCAATTAGTTTTTGTTCTAATGCCTTATATATTGCAAATTTTTATTGTTATGGTGACCTTGTTCTTGAGCTTGCATGTCAAATATGTACGGTCCCAAGTTGTTTTGATGCATGATATAGTCTCTAGGCACCTGAGGGAGTAGTTACTATGAGTTTTGTTGAGTTTTGTTCACCTTTATTTTCACTCACTAAAAATTTCAGAATTTTTTAGAAAAGTTGATATGGTTACTAAGAGGTTATTCAAGCTGGGGTTCTAAGGAAGATGGAAATGAAATGAAGGAGAAAACCAAGTATAATCTTCCTCACGTCGCAGAAATCCGACCATGTGAATGGTCATGTGACTTATTCTTGAGGGCGGCTGGAATTTATGAATATTTCTATTATTTGGCCGAGAATGTAGGCATCACTGACTTCCTCAATCATAAGTGTGACCAGTACCTCTTGCTCACTAATACCTTTGTGCAAAATTTTCACTTTCATCCTAGGGAAGACCCTCCTACAGTAGAATTTCACTTATATGATGTGCCTAAGAAATTGAACCTTTATGATTTTTGCAAAGTTTGCAAGATACCCTATGAGGGCAGCATCAGGGAATCACATCCTTGAGACATGGAAGATTTTATTGTCGCAGTCATTGTATGAGAAGAGAGAGGCGTGTCCAGGGCAAGAGCAGTGAGTTTACATTTTCATGTGCTACACTATTATTCATTATTTGCGGGAAGATGTTTAGTTCGTCGATGGGAGAGTGGAAGCCTTAGTGCCCCTGACCTCTCTATTTTACGCCATGCTTTATTGGTTGATAGAACCTTTAGTTTGGGCTCTATGTTGGCCCAATGGTTGAACACCAACCGTTCGAAGGGGCCCATATTCGGAGGTATCTATGCATCTCATTTAGCTAAACATTTTGAGATACCCATTAGGCTCCATGGAAAAGATGAAAAGTTGATACCCTCGAATTTTCTAGATTATAACCGTATCGTAGCCCATGATGTTATTAAAAAGAATGATGATAGGAGGCTGCTTTACAATTTAGTATTTATTCAGGATACTTGCGAGATTATTACTCTGCCTGCGTCTTCTCTTTTCCATATTCATTTAGGCAGGTACACTGTTATGCCCGATGACATCTATCGATATTGGGGTTTGGCGCAACCGCCAGCACCAGAGCCAGCATCGGCTCTGGATCCATATCAGACCCCAGTTTTTCAGTGGTATCCATAGGAGGTTGCTAGCCAGTGGAACCCTCAGTGTCCTCCGGAGTATCCCAGAGAAGGTTATTTCCAGTCGTGTCCCTAGACCGACTTAGTCCAAAAGCCTAAGCTTGGGGGAGTACGTATTTCTCACCGACATTACATTCATATTCACACACTTATTTCAGTTGTCGGTGTTCATACTATTTCATTGTACTATCCATGGTAGTGTAATGCTTGTTTTGCTTTCTTCTTATGTGTTTAATAAACTTTGAGGAAATACAAAAAAATTAGTTCTAGATTTATTTCCTAGTTGCTTAGTTGTAGCATTAAAGAGAAAACCCAAAAAGATTTCTTGTTCTTCTTTTTGCGTGTTGGGAGCTTTCCCGTGTAAATAATTTTCCTTTCTTTTCTTTGGGTCGTAAGGAGAAGACCACGATGACGTGTTGAGTGGCTCTCATATGCACTATTTTTTATCTTACAAAGAGCCCATATTGCCTTGTCTTCTCCTTTGGTTTATTGTTTGTAGACTCCAGCTTAGTCCAATGCACACCCACTCTTATTATTATTCACATCGTTCGGTCATGCAAGTGAAAGGCAATAATGACGATATTTGATGAAAAGATTGAGACGGAGAAAAGCTCGTATGAACTCGACCTATCTTGCTTTTGTAAATATGATTAGCTCATCGTTCCGAATTCAATACGTTATGGGTTGAACATGTTTGCAGTGACAATTAGACATTATAGTTATTCATGCCATGTTTAATTAGCTAAGAGTGGATAATGGTTCGTCTTGAGTGCCAACATGCGCATTAAAATGGTTGTGATGTAGTATGATAGAATGGTATCCTCCTCTGGATGATTCAAGTGGCTTGACCTGGCATATGTTCACGCATGTAGTTGAAACAAATCAACATAGCCTCCACAATATTTATGTTCATGGTGAATTATATCCTACTCATGCTTGCATTCAATGTTGGTTAATCTCATAGCATGTTCACGAATGTGTCACTCTCTAGTTGGTCGCTCCCCAGTCTTTTGCTAGCCTTCACTTGTACTAAGCGGGAATACTGCTTGTGCATCCATCCCAATAAACCTAAAGTTGTTCCATATGAGTCCACCATATCTACCTATATGCGGTATTTACCTGCCGTCCCAAGTAAATTTGCATGTGCTAAACTTTAAACCTTCAAATAAACTTTCATGCTAGGTGGGTTATTCTCATGATATGTGTTAATTCACTATTATTGACAAGAAAGTGGCTGGTAATCGGGATGCCCAGTCCCATGCTCGAAATAAAAGGCAAAATATAACTAAACAATACTCCCCCAGAGTCGTGTTTGTATGGACGGTACCCGTGGATTCTGCCCGCCGTGGAGTGTGACTGATTGGTGGAGGGGGAGTAAAAACTTTACCATTCTATTTGGGAACCGCCTATAATGTATCTAGCATGGAAGATATTGAAAACCTCTTGGTCGTTATGTGAGCAACGAAAGCATACTACTCCAAAATCATTACCTATCTCTGTTTTAAAAGCTTGAGCTCTGGCACCTCTACAAATCAATGCTTCCCTCTGGAAAGGGTCTTTCCATTTACTTTATTGTTGAGTTATCATCCTCTTATAAAAGCCAACAGTTAGAGAACACAATGGTCATCTTTATGCCTTGCTATTAATTGATATTGATTGTGAGCATGACTGGATCTCTCTCACTATGAATTACAATGTTGAGTCAGTCCTTGTTCTCTAGAGGTGCTCTGCATTTATGTTTTGTGGTCTCAGAAAGGCCTAGCGATATACCATTATGTCTTATTGTATCATGATTGTTTTGATAAAATTGTTCTCATCGGATACTTGTTATTATTGCTCACTAGTTGGTTATGGCATGGCCATGAGTAAATGTGAGACCTAAATGTTATTGTGAATGTGGTTAGTTTATAATCTTCGCTGAAAATCTGAACAGAAGTTAGACATATTCACAACAGCAAGATCAAAAAGAGTTTCTAATTTTTTTTCTTTGTCACTTTCAGTTTATGAACTGAATTTCTTGAGGATAAGCAAAGGTTTAAGCTTGGGGGAGTTGATACGTCTCCAACGTATCTACTTTTCCAAACTCTTTTGCCCTTGTTTTGGACTCTAATTTGCATGATTTGAATGGAACTGACCCGGACTGACGTTGTTTTCTGTAAAATTGCCTTGGCGTTATTTTTGTGCAGAAATAAAAGTACTCGGATCGTCCTGAAAATTAACGAAGAATATTTTTGGAATTAATAAAAATAATGGCGGAAGAATTAACCAGAGGGTGCCACTTGTAGGCCACAAGCCTACTAGGCGCGGCCACCCCCGTAGCCACGCCGAGCAGGCTTGTGGGGGCCCTCATGGCTCCTCCAACCTCATCTCTAGCTCCAGATAACCCTATTTATCGACAAAAAAATCAGAGAGAAGAGTTCGTCGCATTTCACGATGCGGATCCGCCGCCATCGTCTGTTCTTCCTCGGGAGACCATATCAGGAGTCCATTTTAGGCTCCGGAGAGGGGAAATGGACGCCTTCGTCATCACCAACCATCCTTCATCACCAATTCCACGAAGCTCCCCCCCGTCCGTGAGTAATCTCATCCTAGGCTTGCTAGACGGTGATGGGTTGGATGAGATTTATCATGTAAACGACTTAGTTTGGTTCGGGTTTGATCCCTAGTATCCACTATGTTCTGAGATTGATGTTGCTATGACTTTGCTATGCTTAATGCTTGTCACCAAGGCCCGAGTGCCATGATTTCAGATCTGAACCTATTATGTTTTTATGAATCTATGTGTGTTCTTGATCCTATCTTGCGAGTTGTAGACACCTATTACGAGTTATGATCCGCATCCCCCAGGGTGACAATAACTGGGATTATTTCTGCTGATTACCGTAGTTTGAGGAGTTCATGTATTCACTAAGTGCTAATGCTTTGGTCCGGTTTTCTATTAAAAGGAGGCCTTAATATCCCTTAGTTTCCAATCGGAACCCGCTGCCATGGGAGGGTAGGACAAAATATGGCATGCAAGTTCTTTTCCATAAGCACGTATGACTCTATATGGAACACATGCCTACATTACATTGATGAATTGGAGCTAGTTCTGTGTCACCCTATGTATAACTGTTGCATGATGAATGCCATCCGACATAATTATCCATCACTGATACATTGGCTACGAGCTTTTCATATACTGATCTTCGCTAATTTACTTTTCCATTGCTACTGTTACAATCACTACAAATTGCTACTATCACCTTGCCACAGTTACCGTTAGTACCATATTACTTTTCTACTGAATACTTTTCTATATATATTAAGTCTTTCAGGTGTGGTTGAATTGCCGACTCAGCTGCTAATACCCGAGAATATTCTTTGGCTCCCCTTGTGTCGAATCAATAAATTTGGGTTGAATACTCTACCCTCAAAAACTGTTGTGATCCCCTATACTTGTGGGTCATCACCCACCTGGGCCCATGCGGCTAGGGCTGGTGGGAGGGACAACCCTAGGGGTGGCACCATGTTTCCTCGGGTGGCAAACCTCCCTGGGCGCCTCCACCCTTGGCCACCGCCCCAAGGGGGAAACCCTAGGGGTTGGGCTCCCCACCCCTCCCACTATATATCTGAGAGAGGGAGGAGGGCAGACGTACCACAAGCCACGACGCAACCCTTCCTCCCTTCCAGATTGCTTCTGCTCTAAATTGGTTTGCTGCCGCTTAGCAAAGATCTGCCGGATCAGCTCCACCACCACTGCCGCCACGTCGTCATGCTGCCGGAGAACCCATCTACCCCTCCACCCTCGCTTGCTAGATCAAGGAGGCGGAGGTCGTCATTGAGCTGTACGTGTGTTGAACGCGGAGGTGCCATATGTTCGGCGCTAGATCGGAAGGAACGTGATGAGATTGCGGGACGGCTCATGATGAGATCGCTGGATGGCTCGTGATAGGATTGCAAAGATGTTCGACTACACTAACCGTGTTTCTTAACGCTTCCCGCTTACCGATCTACAAGGGTATGTAGATCCACTCTCGCTCTCATAGATGCTAATCACCATGGATAGATCTTATGTGTGCATAGGATTTTTTTGTTTCCCAAGCAATGTTCGCCAACAGTAGTAGCTCATGGTAGGCGCGGACTTGATCTTGGGGAGATTCTCTTGAAGTGCTTGTTGGAGAATATGCCACATATCCAAAGGTGAAGATACCTTGAAGTCAGCGAATATGCTAATGTACGTGGTGATGTCATCGAGCGGTGGTTGGTGTCGAGCTCTTGACCTCCATACTTGTTCTTTGTTGGACGCCCATATCTTGGCATCGTTATTTCTTCATGTCGTTGATGGTGTCGATGCCAGTGTGATCTTGCCGGAGATGGTTTCTCAGGAGCATGTGCTCTTGAGCTTCTTCTCGAATATGATGAATAACTCACACAGTTCTTGATGAGGACCTTGAGCTCCTCCATTTGAGCATCTATCTTGGCATCGATGAAGTTCTTCATGGCATCGAACTTGTCGTTGTGGTGGTAGACCGAAGTAGATGTGCCGTCCCTATCCATGGAAGCACTTGAGAAGGTGTGAGAATGAGATGGAATGAGCATACCAAAGTTACCTCTTTCCAAAGTTGTAGATGGATCTCAAAATAGCACAATGTATGCAAGGAAATAGTGCACTAGGTGAAAAACCTTGTCCAATTCTCACAACCTACACAAATGGCTTATAGTGGAGCTCAGTGGGGCTAGTGGCACAAAATCAAGAAAAATGAAATCCAAGATATTGTAAATTTTGAAATAAATCCAATGGACTCAAAATGCAAAGGAAGTGATCACAAATATAGAGGAGGGCCATAGAGAAACACACGCAGTGGGATAATGGGGATTGTGCAACTATAGGGATGAGAAAAGCTCGTGTTGCACAAACACAAGGAGAGACGCTAGTTTATTGCACGTTTGGGCATGATTCACCACTTGGCACCAATCCTTTTATGCAAGTAAAACGTTTCCTATTCCAAGTATCCTCATGTACAAGTATCTCTCTTCATGTTCTACACTTTTTGCTTATAAGCTTTGATCTTTCTTTCTCTTGCTTAGAAGCTTTTTTTTCTTTTTGACTCTTCTCTTCCTTTCCACTATTCTTATTGAGCCTCAACCAACTATATGAGACAAGAATCACAAGATATGCATGGGAGAAAGGAATTGCACTATATGATATTTCCAATGATGCAACAATATGATATGGTACCACTATGGTGCACAAGTTTTCGCAAAGCCCGACAATACTCGGATAACTAGTCTCACTAGGTATGAAGGTAATCGCAAAGATGGTGGGGCTATCAAGATGTAATGGCAAGGAAGAAAAAGTGTATGATAGAATGGATACCTTATTCACACTTAACCTTTCACGAAGTCAGGGGTAAACAGCCTTGCTTCCGGTTAAGGATGGTCTCAAAGGATGGATGTTCGTTGTCGATGTCGAACATCGCTGGTCGATGTAGATGATGGACCAATACAAGTCGTCAGTGGTCGATGATGAAGTAACCGTCCCTAAGTAGCCGAAAAACCTTAGGAGACTCAAATCAAAACTCAAACAACCTCAAATCCAATGGGAAAAAAATTGGGTTAGGTTGCAAAAGTCTACGGGTGTAACGCAGATGATATGGGGGAGGGCCTAGGCAAAGGTGCGAAAATTCAAAATATTTTATGGTGTCAAATGGTTTTGTAAGTATATTTTTGGGATGGAGGGTGTCAATAGGTACAAAACGAGCTAAAGAACGTCGGAGTTGCGATGAATTAGTTATGGCCGAAACAAGAATCAGCCAAACTCAGTTTCTAGAGGTTGTGGACGTCTAAGAAGGATCTCGGACATCCGAGGGTCAGACATCCATAAATCCGAGAAATCGGCTCTGTTGGGGGGTTCTGGAGGTCCAGAAAGGGTCGGTACTCCGAGGCTTCGGGGTGGTCCGGACGTTTGGAGGCTGTCGGACGTCCGAAGGGTCTGGGTCAGCTCGGGATTTCAGATCCAGGACGCATATTTGGGCGGAAATATGGATTTTTGGGGTCAAAATTAATGGGGAAAACAAAAATTAGGTGGATTTGGTGGTGGGGAAGCTAGATCTACTTGCCAAACACAAAATCCATGCATCAAAATCAACAAAATCTCACAAGAACCAACAAATCACAAAAAAATTGGTGAGGCTATTTTTGGAGGGGATTTTCGAATTCGGACAAAAACACACAAAATCTAGGCTAGAAAACGAAGGGAGGGATTCCAAATTCGAGAAAAACATGACTCTAGATACCAATATGATATGGGGCAAACATCAGGGTGGCCTAATCTTCACGAATTGGAGGTGGATTCGGGGAAGAACACGAAGAGTACGAGAGGAAAACATGGAGAAATCACAGGGGGAAACACTATATTGGAGAAGATCCACAACAAGTACTCCTCCAATCACAAGCAAAACATGAGATGCATCAAGATCCAAGAACAATAATGGAAGTAAGGATATATGGGTAGTTCATCCAAATCTCTAAGAGAGATAGGCCTTGAAATCCACTAGGGATCTTACCTCGACAGGGGCCTTCACATCCTCTATGGATCTTCTCCGGTGGAGGTCTTGATCTCAATGGGAGAGGTAGAGGAAGGAGCAAAGCACAACTAACTATGAGCTATCACTTTGCTAACCCTATAAATGAGGTGGGGGTGGAGTATATATAGTCTTGGCCACGAAGGGGTAACTGAGGGAGAGATACAAGGCCTAAGGCCCGCAGCTGCGCACAGGCACTGCCAGACATCCAGAGGTGGTCGGACGTCCGAAAACTCAAAAAGGACAAGACATCTGGAGGTTGTTGTATGGTCGTGGCTCGGTCGTCCTGAGGTCTTCAGAATTTCATTGGTTCGGTGTGGTCGAGGTGGCGTCAAATTTCTAGAGGACATCGGTCGTCTGGGCGCTGGAGGTTGGTGGACGTCCGGAATGCGTCGGTCGTCCGGACGATGTAGAGTGTCGGACGTCCGTAAACTTCCGGTCGTCTGGCTGCTGTAGACTTCTGCAGCTCTGTATTCTTCCATCTGCGCTTCCAAGCTTCCCTCTAAGATGGTCTAGTCATACTCTTAAGTCTGAACTTCTTCTCCATGAATGTGTAGCTCAACTCACACCTATGCATGCACACCAGGGAGGGGTCACGTAGTATACCATCCTCGAAGGGCACAAGTTGACATGTGTAAAGGAGAAGATTCAACTTTGTAAGTATGAAGTGTATATCACATGTGTCACTTGGCAAAGGTACTCTTATCATGGTCATGTCTGTAGGATGCTCTGTATGAACCTTGTTAATCAACTACAAGCAATCTCTCAAGTAACTAAGCATCCTCAATAACCATACCATGATACACCTTAACTGATCTCATGTTGTAGGATCAACAACACACATAAATTGTCTGGATATTAGTGGAGGCAATTTTGAGGCTATACAACCCGTTGACAACCTCAAGATGAAGGTACTTGAGCGTAGTATAGCCATTGAGCAGCCTCTCCATGTCCTCCTTGGTGATGCAGATGCCCAATAACATGAGCAACTTCAGTCGAGGGAGAACAACAACGGGTGCATCCTTAATATGGGGGAAATGTAGTTCATGAAACACGCGCGATGCAGTGTGGGCGTGAAGTGGAGCATGGACCTTGGCAGCGAGCGCATATGTCCACAATTAAACTTGAGCAGCTCGAGCTAATCTAGGGTGAGGGATATGAACCCCTCGGTAATCTTGTCTTGGACCTTGCCATCGGAACGGAATTTGCCGA
Organism: Hordeum marinum; assembly: GCA_022496015.1. NCBI lineage: Eukaryota > Viridiplantae > Streptophyta > Magnoliopsida > Poales > Poaceae > Hordeum > Hordeum marinum. The sequence continues at coordinate 90,071,634 of CM039674.1, forward strand.
TTTTAAGGCTTGTGATTAGGTGACAGTGTGTGCCGAGGATCTGGGACAATATGTCAATGCATTTGTGATAGTTACAACTGAGCTTATGGTCGTCGATGAGGTTGAGGGGGGGTGTTCCATAGGGGGCGCCACCACCGGGATAGGATGGTTATCATCATGCATTTTTTATTGGGAGTCGGGAGATGATGACTATCAACATATCATCACGGAGGTTCCTAATGATGTCTAGGCCCACGAGAGCTTCGTGCAGTTTTGGATCGACCAGCCTCCGCTTATTGGTAGCCTCATCCTCCAACTCTGCAGGTGCCAACAAAATAATCTCTGGAGTCTCCTCGATGATGGTGCTTCCTGATAGGAGTGTCGGAGTGCGAGGACAGGGATTATTTAGTTAAAACAACGGAGAAGAATAGTGTTTTTATAATTACAAGTTACTAGGTAGGAAAAGACTTAATAGAGTCATGAAATGAAATCACAATTGGTTTCTTAAATACTACACAATTACTTCAACATTGCTACTTAAATCAACATGCCTCCCTAAATGCTCAGGCTCCTTTAGGTGCAGTATAATTTTAGTGCCAGCTTTAAGTACATTAAACTTAGAAATGTCTCCCTAAATGCCCACATGAAAATAGGAGTGATCTCGATCAAGTTGTACACAAACAACAATTGTAAATGCATGGTTAGTGGCCAATATGATATCCTTGGAGTCTTCAGTTATGTGAAGTCCTAGATTTTGTACTACACATATTTTTGCAAAGCAAGGGATGTACTACAGGAAATAATATGAATGTTAATTAATAGGGTTACATGATTTTGTGAGAGTCCTTGAAAGAACAATACAATAGTTGAAATCAAAGGACACAAATATATAACTAAACAGGTAATGTAACAACGATGTCATGCAAATATGAGAGTAGTCGAAAGAACAATGCATCATTATTTTGCCTAATATAAAAGGGAAAAATCCCCTTTCATGTCGATGCTGTAGGTGGCACCTTTAATCCAAATGTAGCAATATATAGTATAGGGATTTCTACTTCATGCCCATGGTTCCTTAGTTCACCTCAATTTTGCCCAAGCCAACTAACTTTGCTCACTTTTTCCTCCCTCCTCCACCACCTAGTCACGAAAGGCCAAACGGAGTGCCACTGTCTAGTCAAAGCACTTGACCATTACCTCCTGACTAATGGTCGACCAGTTATCCCGACACACTACTACAGGATGAACAAAGACGACACATCAATTAGAGACCCTTTGATGAAACTATGTGCGATGCATAAATCGCAAATGGTATAGTTCAAGCTCTGTTGCCAATAACGTGAACTGTGTGCAATGGCGGACCCATAAAATATGATTGAGAAAATACTTACATGTGTGATTTGTGACATACAGATCTTCTATAAGAACTGTTTGCAATTAGCTAAAATAACATAAACGGTTAGAGAGATCCAGATGTGTGCGATAGTGGGCACTACCATCAACTGTGTGCGATGATACAACAGAACACAAATAATTCGGCATAACAAGATGTGTGATATATACAAAAAGCATGTTAGTAATGACAATCGTGTGTGAAGACCAGAAATAACACAAATGATTGGTGCTAATAACCTGTGTGTGTTGTGGGGAAACGCTTTCTAGTATACAATTGTCAGCGATCGTTGAAATCATCGCCGACGGGTTTCGTAGTTTAGCCCATGTGTACTATGATTTGCTCTATCTGCACATCTATGCTACATACATGTCACTCCGGTGAAGTATTTGCGATGCGCCAAAATAACATAATCGGTTGCACAGATAGAGATGCGTGCGACAGACATTGTACTGTGTGCTCGGATAAACTGTGCACGATGACCCCAAATAACACAAACAATTCGATGGAACAAGATGTGTGTGATGCCCGACAAATAGGTCTGTAATCTAAATTGTGTGGAAAGACTGAAAATAACATAGACAATTCCTGGTAATAAGCGCCCAGTTTAGAAAATTATTGCAAAAATTATCATTCATACTCCTACATAACCCAAACAACATAATTGAGACATTACATATCAACAAGGTTCAGAAAACAGCAAAATGGAAACAACTACTCATCAACGTTGTTATGGGGCTGACCCGTTGGTTCGATGATGTTGAAATATTGTCTGCACTCACGCAACCTCATCTCTTGGGAAGAAGGATCCACATCCGGGTCGGCGAGGACCATGTTCTTGAACACTTCATAGGCCCGACCATTCCTCTGTTCCTGCTACATCATAGTAGCTCCGGTCTCATGAAAAATACCGTCTAGGGCCAAAGGCAGGCGTGCGATGCTCCCGTGATGGAGATTTTCGAAGCAGTCGTAAACACAAAAGCCATACGACGCGCGCTCTATTCGAAAGGTAACAGACTCTAAGGAAGTTTCTGCCCTTACCACGGTTAAATCCACGCAAGCCTCCAAGGCAATGATGGCCTCATCGGCGCGTGTTACCTTTTAAAAGGCCAAAGCTGCGCATTCCGCGTACAGAACCACGCTTGTCCACAATAGATCTGTTGCAACCGCCATCTTTTCCACTTTTGCTGCCAATGCCTCTGCACCCTCATCAGCACGTAACGCCACCGCCACCGTCGTGGTCTCCTTCATGGCTAAGATTTGCCTCAACCATGCGCCTTCGATGACGGAGAGGCAGGGCTAAGATTCCGATGACATGTGTAATGTTGTGGATTTTGCTGAGGCAAGGACAGTGGAGAGAAGAAGGGCAGATTTGGGGGCTGCGAGAGGGTAAAGAGATGATGGAGAGAGAAGGGTGGTGATATTTATTTATGACCCAATACACGACTGCAAATAATAACTACATTTTTCTGTGTACGATTATGTGTGCACCAAAAAAATTCAAAAATTATGACGTTATACACATGTCCCGCAAACCGTGTGCCATGCAGAATAGATATATCACACCCAGGTGTAAAATATGAAGCGCCTCTGATGAGTCATGCAACCACACACGGGTGTAAAGTAACAACTGTGTGCCATGACTCACTGTCCCTCGTCGCCTATACCCTCACAAATGATGGATGGTCATTGCTCATGGCTCCATTAGTCTTGCCACCCTCGAGACAATGCATCCCGTGCAAGCGCAAGCGCCAGCCACAACGGTAAATTGTAAAATCTCCAATCCCCTTGCCAATAGCTAGCTATAAATAACCACAGCGATGGTCGGCGTCGGCAAGTCACAGATCCCTCGTCTAGTTGCCACACATACCGTCAAACTCCCAATGGCCGACGATAGGTTGGAGTTGGGCGACGGTGGAAATGAGCTAATGTTTTGTAAATTACTCCGCCAACTAGTCATTGAAACAGCTTGAGCATGTAAATGTTGATTGAATTGTTCATGCATGCCAAATGTGTCAATTGTATGTGTTGGCCTCTCTATCTATCTATCTATATATATCATCTCATATTGAAATGTGAACAGTTAATATGAGAAATGCCGTCTTAAAATCGGCGCTAATCACAACTTGGAAACACATGGATATCATATGATCCATAACTTAACAATCTTGGCAATTATATGATGCATAACTAGATACTTAAGATAGTAACAACCAGCGCATTTTATGAAGCACATGGCCAGCAACCACAACTATACATTGGAAGCAGCTTGACAACGACATTTTGGCATCTCGTGAAAGAAAAGGAAGATCCCTTCACTGTCTATGTAGAACATGAGTATAACAATTTCTCCAATTTTCAAATATGGATGCATTGTTAGGACAACAGAGAACCTATTAATTTGAATTGTTCCATTTGTGCGGGAAATGTAGTACCTTCCAATCACTTTGGTGTTCCAAGTATAGGAACAAGTGTGATAGGACAACGCCGGGGAATACGTTCAGGAACAACTACAACTAGCAATTTATGTTGCAATGAAGAACAAAAACCAATTGTAACCAACCACTGAAGCTATCTATAGTTTATGAACAACAACATAAAATAATATTTTTACCAGCATTTTGTTGACACAATTGGTCTTGTTCAATGTGTACAGCAGTGCCAAATTTGTGCCCATCCCAAATCCAGCGCCAAACGTTCTATTGGTAGTTTGTGAACACATTTTTATGACATGCTTGAAGTCTTTCCAGTGAAATTTGGAATGGCGAGTAACATACATATTTTTAGCTATGCATCGAATATTTCCTACGTAAAAAGTGGAAAGTTCTTATTTATTTAGGAAAATGTAAAAGAATAGTGGACATACATTGGTAATTAGAATTTGCTGTTGTCTAGGAAACAGAGTCAGAAAGGGAAATCCCAATTGGTTGCTGGGTAGGAAACAAAGTTGAAAGAACACTGACTTGGATCAGAATCTGGCCGGATGATGCCGTTGGAGAAGTATACATCCATGTTAAAACCATGCTTTGGTATATGCACTAGAATTTTATTGTCAGCTTTAAGTTCATAAAACTTAGATAATTTTCTCCAAAGGCACGCATCAAAATAGGGGAACCGACATTATCAGTTTTTACCTGTACTTTCATTGTGATTCATGGTTCGTGGTCAATATGACATCAATGGAGTCATCAACTAAGTAAAGGCCAAGATTTCCGTGTACACGTGTTCTTGCAAAGCAAGGGATGTACTGCGGGAAATGATAAGATCTTATGGTTACATATAGTAGAGAAAAAACGGAAATATGGGAGAAATTGAGAGAACATAGCAGTAGCTGAAATCAAAGTACAAAAATATGTAATTAAAGAGATAATGTACTCCCATGTTTGCAAGTAATTAAACAGATAACAAAAATGACATGCAAATATGAGGGTAGTTGAAAGAACAATACAACATAAATTTCCCTAATTTATAAGGGGGGAAAATCCTGTTTGAAGTCTATGCTATACGTGACACCTTTTATCCAAATTTAGCAATGTATAGTACATGCTCATAATATTAGGCCATGCCAACCACGATAGGGTGAGATTGAACATATTGTGCACCCTCAGAAGTCCTCTGGTATGGTGATATAGAACTTCTTGTCCATCATGACGTGGCCACCACACATGCCTCATTTGTGCTTGCACTATGGACACTACGAACACCCTCGAATCAGCTAGAAGAAAAATTAATCAACATCTATGTCCCCTGGGTGATTGACAGAGACATACGAACTGTGATAAGGGATGCTCAAATATTTCGCAAAATTTAATTAACTAGTTTTTCATTATAAAAAAACCAAGCTCGACCCTGTAGAAAATCCTGCAGAAATCCCAATTGAGCAGCGTCGAGAAAGTCGGCGCCTATCGGTGTTGGTGAGGGGTGAGACAAAATGTGGCAGCGTTCATCGGAGTAGCAAGCTACAACAGGCCTCATCGATCTCGAAGATTTGTGCAGGCTGGGGTCGGCAATGAGCAACCATACAACAGTGTGAATGAGGACGGAGGGGGACAGGGCCGGGCCGGTTGAGGGTCTGTGTAGGAAACGGTTCGTAGAAAGGAACCGTGTGTGATTAATGTTATTATGATATGTTATTATGAACTGAAATCCCAACTACAATATACAGGTGTGATGGGAGAGGTGTGATTGTTGTTCGATGGTGGTGCATCCTATAGTGCGCATGCGTGATCCTGGCTGGGGTTTTGGTCGATCAGAGCGTAATGCACAATAGGGTGAACGCACACGGTTCCAGAAAGCACACAATCTTTACAAAGTAATCGTCTGCCCAAAGAAATCACAAAGTTTGAAGGAAAATCCATATTTCCATGGTCACTTCTCCACGATTTATTTTCTACGACCAACATACCTACTAGAATGCACCATGTTCAAATTTGACATTTTTTCGAGCTTCTTTACTATATTTAGGATTTTATATCCACTTTCTAGGCATTTACTGTTAATAATTCAAGTTCGAACATTCTTTACATGAAAACGTGTTCAAAACCATTCGAAAAAACATAACTGTGTCATTAAATAACTTTTCATGTATTTTACAGGAAATTAATAGAATTTTAAAGGATATGTGTGGGCAGAGGCAACCATAAATGTGTCTTTATTGATTTTTTTAACTCATCTAGAAAATGGAAAACATGCCTGAAAACATGATACCTTGTGTGGTCCCCTATCACGACCTTAGTATGGTGTGTCGTACATTTGAGAAGGTTTGGTTAATGTCTCCATAGACACCCTTCATATATCGAACAATCACCTATGAGGTTTAATGGTTTTGGGAGGGAGATCGCCATGTTTTGACGGGAAATCTATATTTCCTTCCTCCTTTCTCCTTGATTTATTTTCTACGATTAACATACTCACCACAATGCCCGTTGTCCAAATTTGACATTTTTTGGACCCATTTACTATATTTAGTCTTTTAGGTGGGTTTTTTCTAGGCCTTTTGAGATTATAATTCAATTTCAGACAGTCTATACATGAAAAAAAATGTAAAACTAAGGTTCTAAAATCATAATTGTGATATTACATAACATTTCATCAATTTTACAAGGAATTAATTCAAATTAAAATGATATGTGTGGACAGAGGCAATCATAGATATGTCGTTTATTGGTGTTTAACTCTAAAAATCTAGAAAACAAGATACATAGCGTGGTATGATTATGCGACACCAATATGCCGTGGTAAATATTTGAACACCAAGCAAAGTATTAATTATGTCTATCTGATACTATCATTTTAACAAAAATACAGTTTTAATCGCAAACTTTTTTTACAATGAACTGTTTGCAAAGTGTTGGATGACACGAGAGAAAGAAGGCTTGTAATATGCGTGCGAGATCGCTTTTCATGTCGAGTTGTACATCTAAGTATTAGTACTTATCCATACTACTACTCTGCGAATTTAAGAACAAATTATGATCTGTGAATTTAAGTACAGTGATCGAGTGTACAATTTTTCTGACGCGGGAGCACCAATTTTGTCTTTTCTCGCAAACGGGTATTCGATTTGCTTCATCTGTGCTGCATGTTTCCTCCGCGTAAGGTTCGAGTTTTGCAGCAAAATTTTCAATAGGCGTGTAATTTCAGAAGTTATTCCTCCCAACCCATCCCCACCCATCACATTTCCCCATATCCCCCTATCCTTGCAGCCCAAACCCACACCACAACAACCAAATATATGTTCTGCCCCAGACTCACTTGTCGATCTACTGATGTAATCACCAATCACCATCATCGCCCCGGCCTGATTGCTCAGATGGAGCCTACGAACCACCATCATGCCTACACAGCCCCACCCCTATCACCGAGCATCCCTGCATAAGCCCAACCACATATCACGCGAAGGTCGAGGCGTTCATGGCGGTCGATGGCGCTGCGGCCGTTGTGCATGTTGACCCAGAGGAACACCTTGCCACCGTCACCAACTTATAGTGGGATTGAAGTACCCTAGATCGAATCCATCCCAAAGCACCTCTTCCCATGACAAGCAAAATCGATCTAGCTGGCCGAACTAAACCAAAGATTCAAAGAAGAAATACAAGGCAATAACTAATCATGCCAATAAGAGATAAAAGAAGACTCAAATCATATTCATGGATAGAAACTGATCATGAACTAAAAATTCATCGGATCCCAACAAACACACCACAAAAGTCATTACATCAAATAGATCTCCAAGAGACCAGTGTATTGACAATCATAGAGAGAGAGAGGAAGCCATCTAGCTACTGCCTACAGACCCATAGGTATACGGTGGAATACTCACGCATCATCGGAGAGGCACAAATGATGAAGATGAACCCCTCTGTGATGGTGTTAGATTGGATCTCGAGGTTCTGGAACTTGTAGCGGCTTGAATTGTGTTTCCTCGACTCTCCTAGGGTTTTCTGAATATTTGAGAATTTATAGAGGCGATAGTTCGTGGAGGGGAGTCCCGAGGTGGGAACGTGATATGCCCAAGATGCGACCCTATCCTTATTTTGACTCGAGGGCCTCGATATGGATAGGAGCGCATCTCTTCGTTCTGCAAGAATGAATATCATTACAAGTACATGTGCAGAAGAGATGAGTATACAGAATTGGCTTACACTCGCCACAAGCTACAACAAGATCACATCAATACAATGACATATTCAAGCATCATACATAAGAGCAGGACGACTAGGCGAGCGAGCACGCGCACGCGAGAGGAAAAGCAACGCGGAGGAGTGGTGTTTCCCTTCTCTGAAGATGACCTTCAGAGATCCGTGCTGAGCATGGGGAGCACTAAAGTGGAACAACTACGGCGACATATACAGCGGCCTAACAACGATGGAGAAGGCACGGATTGAAAGAGGGGCTCACCTAGGGCTGAATGGACAAGAATAATATGTTGGCGAGAGGATTGGGGACGATGCAGGGAAGCACCGAAGACCCCCTCGCCTCGGATCGGGGACGCAGGAAGAAGATGGGTCGGGGAGGCAACGCTCCAGGGGCTGAAGGCGTCGAGCTCGTTGTCGGGGACGATGGGCCTACCTCTGTAGTTTGAACCATGGCAATCGGAGGGATGGACGCGACGGCATCGAGCTAGACTAGGCACGAGCAAAATCTCGACCGGTTCATGGCGAGCTAGGCGATGGCGATGCTTGGGGGAGACCTACCTGCGGTGGTGGGGCGAGGAGGAGGGAGGAATGGAGACAGGAGACAAGCTAGGGCACGGGGGATGCGCTAAATAGGCGGCTCGGGCGCTCTCCGACCGTCAAATCACGCCATGGCCGACGTGGACACGCTGGATGGGGTGCCATACATGGAGACGAATGCGTCGCTGGGGCTGGTTGGGCTGTGACTTTGTGTTGGCTGCTGTTGCTAGGCTACTGCGGGAAGATAAGGGCTAGGTGGGCTGACCTCTCTCTCTCTCTTAGGAAAAAACAGTTTTCCTATTTATATAAAACATGAAAACATAAAAACACAGAGAAAAAATAGAGGGGTAGTTTGGCACAAAATAAAAATATATTTGGACTCACAGAAGTATGCACAAATTAATAAAAATGAACTCGGAATTTTTTAGAGCAAATAAATTAATACACTTAAAATTAATATAACAAACTATTTTTGCAAGAATAGAAAGGCAAAACATACAAACATGGGAAGGAGCTATTTTTAAAATGCATAGCAGAATATATTGGAGAAGTGCAAAATTTTAAAAGAATTTATTCAGGAAGCAAAATTCCACATGTTGCAATAATAGTAAAGAGAGAGAGTTGGGTATAGTTTTATAGAAATTGTGGAGGGGGGTCACACCAAGACTTGCATACCAGCACCACATTACACACACACACTCACAACAACACAAGCATATGATGCGACATAAAAATTATGAGATGATGCCATGACGCCATGATGAATGATGAAAGTCATGAAGCACAAATTATTTCTATTCAACCACATGAGGGAAAACATGGAAGGTTCATACATGAAATATATTACAAATGGGAAGGGATGCAATTGGGCTGTTACAACTCTCCCACACTACACGAGGATCTCGTCCCAAGATCTAAGAATGAGAAGGGAAGAGAAAGAGCAAGAGGTAAACTTAGTTGCTTCTCTGACAAACGAGTGAAACCAATGATCATTGCAGGTTTCAACGAGATGAAAGATGACACAGGGAACAAGGAAGAATTCAGAAGAAATTGGGGCAGTACTTCAGTAGAAAAGAGAGGCAAAATTAGATATGATGGAAAGAAACTGAAAGAGATACACCAAACTTTGGTTGGATTAGAATCATAAATTCATAAGATGGAAGGATCATGAAAAGATTTCACAGCACTCTGGTTAATGGACAAGCAAGGGAAGAACATGATCTTAATCAAACTAGATGTGAGTTGAAAAGAACAACACCACAATGCCTCCGAAACAAAGAATAGAAGCTAGATCTTTGGAGAGAAGAGAATGGAGAAGAAAATGACAACTTCTACCACCATTGAATTTGAAAAGCATGGCTGAACAGAGTTGATGGAGAATCAACAACGAAAATAATAGCTTGTTATGGGCTTACGAAAAACATCTCAAAATTATGAGGTGACAACCTACCACAACAGAAACAATTGATTGCTTGATAGAAACAAGATATGCAAAACTTGTTTCACGAAGAGGTGGGGGAGACACCTGAATCATTTATGACACCATGATAGCAAAAATCCTTAGGAAATGCTTTAGGTGAAATCCAACCCAAGATAACTCCGAGAACACAAGATGGGTTTACTTATCTCATTCTTGACAATTTTTCTTCAAGACTCCTCATAATGAAGGATTTATTAACACCATCTCTGTAACATCCCAAAATTTCATTTTGGAATGTTATGAAATGTAGATATGCATCTATCATCATCATTGTTTGAATGTATGTATTTGATGAAATGCTTCTTCTGACTTTCTGAAAGCCCTTTCTATTTTCAATATGTTGCTTTCACCTATTGAAAATCTTGGTAAAAAGTTCAAATAAGAGGGGAGGAATATGACACTCCACACCAAGACCCATTTGGTGATCTATTTGAACAAAAATAACAGGGGTTATTTTGAATATATTTGCAAAAAGGTTTTAAAAACAAATAGGCAATTCTGAAAATAATTTTTTTTAAAGTATTCAAATGACAGAATAAAAATGTTCATTAAATAGCATTTATTATTCTGTTAATTTTGATATATTTATTTCCTACTTTTAACCACGGTTTGAGTGTTTTAAAAGCTTTTGATTGTCGCTGGAAAACATTAAAAGAAAACGGTAGCGGATTTTTTATATAAACCGACCGGCCCACACGCTTTTACTCGCGTATTAACTACAAGCCGGCCGACCGACGCGCATTCATCTCTCCCTCTCTCGCTGAGCGGCGGACCCCACCCCGACCGCCCAAAGACCTCGCTCGGTCATCACTCTTCTCCCCCCCATGACCTCGTCGCCGGCCGTTCCCCCCCCCCACAGATCCTGCCTCCCGTCACTCCCTCTTGCTCCCCGCACCCCCTATAAGTTCCGGCCACTCCCCGCTCTCCATTCCTCCCCGAGCCCCCTCTCTCCCTTGCCGAGGCGCTGCCAAATTCCTCGCCGGAGTTGCTTCGACCACCGGAGCTCCCATCGCCCGTGCCCCTCGCTCCACTCTCCCCCTCGCCCCTCCGACCCCTCCATTCGACGCCGGACCTCGCCCACCGTCGTCTGAACCCCTCCACTACTTCCCTCGACCACCGGAGCGCCAACACCGACAACTTCGCCGTCTCGGACTCGCCGGAGAACCCTCGCCGGCGACCTCTTCACTATGAGCTTCCCCCTCCCACTCCGTAGCCGTACGATGTCAAACCGACGCACGAGATTAGATCGGATTAATTTCCGAACCGGTATTCTCTACCGACCGGTCGTTCGCCCGCAAACCTCCACGCGCACACACTAGCCACCAATAGGAAAACGCCATGTAGCCCCCCTGGCCGTTGAAAATCAAGTTTTCTTTTCTGTTTTTGTTTTAGTTAACAGAGTGATTTCAAATTTTGTTTTTCTTATAACTTTTAATCTGTTTAATATTCTGAGTTGATTATTTTTGCAATAGCTCACATTTTTCATGTAGTTTCACCCTGTACTTTTAAATCTCAAATTTGAACTATAAAATTTGAATTGAATCAAATTTGCTCAAAACATTCAAATCTGTATAACTAGAATTTGAAAATAGATTTTGATATGAATCTTTTTGCTACTGTTTGATATTGGTTAGGACTATCACCATGCTTAGTTTGAGAATTTTTAGGATGATTTTGTTTAGTGTTCTAGCTATAAACAGAATCTGCTTAGTATTATAGTATAGTTTTATTTACTTAGTTTTAGTTAGTTTAACTTAGATTTAGTTTTAATTTGTTTAGTAGGTTCTGTTGTTTAAACATTTAGTGTTTTACTTGTTGTTAATAAGAATATAAGATTGTTTAGTTATTTCTTTGTTAATATAGGAATCACAACTTCTTTTCAAATAGGTTTAATTTGAACTAAAACAACTAGTTAGTAATAGTTTTCTTTCAACAAAGTTTTATATAATTTAATTCTGTTTTCTAAGACAAGTTTATTTGTAAATTCTTTCCTGTTAAGAACATGTTTTGTTAATAAATAATAAGTTTTGTTTTGCTCTTTTGTTAGTAAAACTATAGTTGATTCATATACTGTTTATCAAAACTTTTATAAACTTTACTAAAGTTTTCTTAACAAAACTTTAAATTGAATTCAATTCTGTTATTAATAAAATATTTTTTATTGTTTCCTTGCTGTCAACAATTGTTTTGTTATTACAAAATAGTTTTATTAATTTAGTAGTGTTTTATCAATCATCTCCTAGGAAACAAAACTTTGTGTGTTTTTCTTACTTGTGATTTGTGCATTGTTTTGTCTTGATTGTTTACTAGTTCTTGGTTGATCGTTGTGAGTTGCAATATTTTGTTGTATGCTTATTGAGTGCTCTTGTTTGCTTCGTTAGATTATCCGGAGTGCGAAGCTTGTTACTTAGAGTCACTCACGTACGAAGATCATCAATCAGGCAAGTCATTTTGATCATCTTTACCCATGTTTTATTGCACTAGTTTTTCCATCACCCCAATTGCATGCAAAGTAGGTAATTGGAAACTTGGTTACTTGTTGTAGTATCATGTGGTAGGATCCCTCTCAAACCTTGACACATTGGCCCCAGGAAACGTTGTTTTACTTTTTTCTATGCTATTCGTAGAAGGGGTTGGTTGTGAGATTCATGAGAGTTGAGAGAGTTAATAATTTCAAGACCTACATAATGATCAAGAATTCAAGACTCCGAGTTTTCAACATATCTCTGGGTGGATGATGGTTGAACGGCACCCTGGAGAAACCAGTGGATTTGCCTAGGTGATGCTGGAGATGGCCAGTATTCACGCGGAAAGGTCCACCCAGGCACAAAGAGATGGATGGATGCTTCAAGACCCAAGGCTTACCTGCACAGCCACAAGTCATTATGGGCTCTGGCTTGGTTGGATATCGTGGTGACCCTGGACAGGCGGTGCTACGAGATGTAGAAGAACGGTAGGAAAGGATGGGCACCAACAGAGTCGCAGGGAAACCCTTTTGAAGACCATGTTTTGGTCATCCGTTTCTCAAACACCCTGAAGTGCGAGAAACCAAATCTTGTGGGGAACGTGTGCACAACTCTGTAGAGTACTCAAACCTAATCGATTAGCCTTGTCCACGGTCATGGACGACTTGAGCCAAAGGAACTGAAACTTCCGGAACTCTCAACACAATTAAGATGATGATGTGGGTATTAATAATTTGGGTATGAGAATTGGTTGGTGGAACCATCTCATTAATCAACCAACTTAGTAATAATTTTTGCTTATCCCACTCTTGATGTAGGAAAAATTGGCTTTACGCAAAAACTTACCACCCCACCTGCCATATAAGCATGTAGACTAGATGATTATCTTTTCACCCCTCTCTTGTGACTTTGCCGGCATATTCCATATGCTGACCTACACGGCTGCAACGTATCATGTTGCAGAGTACTTTTCCGACCAGGAGTGAGTACACGTTCTACGCTCGGTGAGATGCCCTTGGAGTCAGATGGACTCATCTACCTTCGACGCTTCCGCAACATTTAGACATTCTCATGAGTTGGCTTTCAGCCACTTTATTGTAATCTTTATTGTAATAAAGGACTCGATATGAGATTTCGATTAATATAATGTTGTGTGATTTCCCTTTGATATATACATTGATGTACCGTGTGTGTACCAGCATGATCTTGGGATGGTACGAAAACACCGGAGATTCGACCTTTCAGGTCGGGTCACTACAATCTCAAAAGACAATGGAGAAGGAATTGAAGTTAGAAATCTAAGATAAAGAACACTTGAGCACCTCCAACAAGAATCATGAAGAACACTTAGAGAAGAATTACATCCTTAACAAACCACCATGAAGGACCTCTTGAAGAACACCGGAATGAATGGATGAAAGAAAACAAGTGAAGGTTGCAAAAGAACAAGATTGATGCCTTGCCAATATTTAGATGAAGCTTCGCGTTGAGATATTTGAGAAAACTAGGAACTTCGGAAAAGAAAAGATGAACACTTGAACCAAGAATTTATATGATGAAAAACTCCGGAAAAGGATTGAAATCACCTTGATGAAATTTTTTAGAATTATGTTATGCTTATCCTTCATCAACTTAAATTGATGACAAGCAATGGATTTCGCACACCACGTATTTTTCTCACAAAGAATTGAAGACAAAGAGAGATAGATAGATCACAAACTTGAAGAAGTCTTGCACGAGAACACTAGTGAGAATTTGAAATTAATGGGGATACTACAAATGAATGGAGATACATGGCATGAGGATTAAGAGATCATGATCCACCTAATAGAAAACTTCACAAGGCACCGGAATATTTCAGATACGAACGAAAAGACAACAATTGAGGAGAAGTTAAGAACGAAAGCTGAAAGCTGAGAATGAATAAATCTTCTGAAATGATGGCCTTCATAGGATCGAGAAACAAGAACAACACTCAATGCTCTAGATAGATATGAATGGATTACTCATGCTCGAAAACAATTCAAGAGGATAACATCAAGCTGAGATGACGAATCTTGGAGAGAATGGAGCAAGATTTAAGAGAAACTCTTGTTTGGTCTTCTATGATGAGAATGATGAGGAGAAACAACACCATGAAATACTGAGAAACTCTGAAATAATTAATAAAGAATGGTTGAGCCAATGATGAAAATAATTCGAAGCAATCATGGATAAGGAATATGACTGATGATAATCATTCTTACATCATATTGCAAAGAACTTGAGGACATCTCCATAAAGAATCAAAGAGCCAGGTTAGATCATGTGGAAAAACCTGTGGGTTATGGGCCCACTGAAGGAAACAACATTGAAATGATTTCTTAGAAATAGAGATTGCACCGGTACAACGAAAACTTGATGAGGTGAGAACCTCAAAATAATTTGAAATGATTTTGGAACAGGACACGAATCTTTTGAGATATGTTGAAAACTCTGGATGGAATTGAGAGAGGTCAATAAACAAGAGAGGTTTGAATAAGAATTCCGACACAGAAAAACTTAAACAAATGAAAACTGATATGATGAAGACCGAGAGGTTGAATCGAATCCACCGGAGAAGAATAACAACAAGAACAAAGAATATGAGGATTGATGTTGGAATTGAAACTCCTGAGAATCTCCATAAGAATCACCAGATACAATACAGAATAAATGATAGGGGAAGTATTAATGAAGAGAAAGGCACCTGGACGAGAATTTAGTCACAGAAGAAAAAAGGGTGGGAGGGTGGGGAAAAACAAAGACAACTTAGGACGGATGAAAAAGAACTCTAGAAAGAAACATGAGGATTGATCTTGCAAATATTGGAGACGATTGAATATCTTGACGAGGAGCGAACCGGTTGAAAAGAATTGATATGATAACTTGATTGAGCACAAGAATTAGCAATCCCACAGAAATATGAGAACACTACTTTGGAAAGAGATGAGATCACCACTTGACATCGAAGCAACTCGAATGAGCATATTCAAAAACAAAACAAAGGATGAGGCTTACGAAACAAGCCGGAAACAAATACATAATTGAGATTTCGTCCGATATTTTCGTGGTAAAATCGCATGGGCTCGTTCGTACATTGGATCGTCATATTGAAATGACACTCGAATATGCTCCCTAGGCATAGCGAACTAGAAGGCTTGACGAAGCATACCAAGACTGTCCTCTGTAAAAAAGACCATGAACAAATAAACCACTAGATGTCGAACCCCAACCTCTCATCATTCCTCTGTTGAGAGATAGCCTAGGTAACTACTTGAATTCCCACCTAAGAACTCCCAAAATCTTTGGTTATGCAATAGGGTGTTGGGGATAAAGGGAGGCAAAATATCTCACACAACTAACAAGCCCTACACTCTAACTATATCCATCCGTCAACAAATAACCAAGAAAAACTCAGAAATCGTGTACCTCCGACCTTCGAAAAACATCCGATATACTAGCTGTGGCAATACATCTGATCGCTCTCCCCAGTACTGGGTAGCGCTAACTACTCTCACCACAAGGAGTATAGAAGTGTTTTTGATGTCGACGACCTCTAGTATTCCAGAACTGCAACGAAACAAATGTGATGACAACACCTCGGAGCTCAACTCCCCGGGACACTGCCACAACCCCTAAATGTCAGGAGGCACCAAGAACAATGTTCTCGTCACAAAAATATCGGAACGATCCCAACAATACCAGCATGATCCTAAAAATAATTTGAGTGAAAAAGAGAAGTGGAGTAGAATTAAAATTTCCTAAGTCGAATACCTCACTAGAGTATAGAAGAGTAGTACAAGAAACCAACTCTCCGATATATAACTAGACTCAAAATAGTTTTTCACTAGACTCGACTCGGCCAAGGTTCAATCAACCAAGGGGGCTCCTAGGTCGGAACCTGGCTCTAATACCAACTTGTCATGCCAAAGATGTGACCCTATCCTCATTTTGACTTGAGGGCCTCAACATGGATAGGAGCGCATCTCATCGTTTTGCAAGAATGAATATCATTAGAAGTACATGTACAGAAGAGATGAGTATACAAAATTGGCTCACACTTGCCACAAGCTACAACAATATCACATCAATACAATAACATATTTCAAGCATCATACATAAGAGTAGGGCGACTACGCGAGCGAGCACGTGCACATGAGAGGGAAAGCGAAGTGGAGGAGGGGTGTTGCCCTTCTCTGAAGATGACCTTCAGAGATCCGAGCAGAGCACGGAGAGCACTCGCGTGGCATGACTACGACGACGTCTACGGCGGCCTAACAATGATGGAGAAGGCACGGATCAAAAGAGGGGCTCACCTAGGGCTCGATAGACAAGAAGAAGATGTTGGAGAGGGGGTTGGGGACGACGCGAGGAATCACCGAAGACCCGCTCACCTCGGATCCGGGACGCAGGAAGAAGATGGGTCGGGGAGGTGACGCTCCGAGGGCTGCAGGCATCGAGCTTGTTCTCCGGGTCGACGGGCCTGCCTCCGCGGTTCGAACCATGACCACCAGAAGGGCGGACGCGACGACGTTGAGCTACACCGGGCGCGATCAGAATCTTGGCTAGTTCATGGCAAGCTGGTCAACGAAAATGCTTGGGGGAGACCTACCTGCGGCGGTGAGGCGAGGAGGAGGGAGGAATGGAGAGAGGGTACAAGCTAGTGCATGGGTGACGCGCTAAATAGGCGACTCGGTCGCTCTCCGGCCATCAAATCATGCCATGGTTGACGTGGACACGTTGGATTGCGTGCCATACATGAAGACGAACTCGTCGCTCGGGCTGGCTGGGCCGCGGCTCTGTGCTGGCTGCCGTTGGTGTGCTAAGGCGGGAGGATAAGGCCCAAGTGGGCTGACCTCTCTCTCTCTCACATGAGAACGCAAAAACACAGAGAAAAAATAGAGGGGTATTTTGGCACACGATAAAAATATATGGACTCACAGAAGTATGCACAAATTTATAAAAATGAACTTGGCATTTTTTAGAGCAAACAAATTAATACACTTAAAATTAATATAACAAACTTTTTTCGCAAGAATAGAAAGGCAAAATAAGCAAACATGGCAAGGTGTTATTTTTAACATGCACTACAAAATATATTGGAGAAGTGCAACATTTCAAAAGAATTTATTTAGCAAGCAAAATTCCACAAGTTGCAATCATAGTAAAGAGAGAGAGTGGGGTATAGTTCTATAGAAATTGTTGAGGGGGATCGCACCAAGACTTGCATACCATCACCACATTACACACACACTCACAACAACACAAGCATATGATGCAACATAAAAATTATGAGATGATGCCATGATGCCATGAAGAATAATGAAAGTCATGAAGCACACATTATTTCTATTCAACCACATGAGGGCAAACTTGGAAGGTTCAGACATGAAATACATTACAAATGGCCAGGGATGCACTTAGGCTGTTACAGAATATCCCCCCAGGCCGCGTCAGGCCCTCTAGCGCAGTCTGGTGTCTCGTTACCTCCTCGGCCTTCCTCTCCAGCACTTCTATGGCCCACTGGATGTCTTATGGCCCAAAAAAATCTCCAAAAAGATTCACAGTGTTTGGGCTTCATTTGGTACTGATTTTTTATGAAGTGAAAAAAGAAGCCAAAACGGCAACTAGCACTTTGGCACTATGCCAATAGGTTAGTCCCAAAAAATTATATTAAGTTGCTATAAAATGATTGTAAACCGTCCAAGATTGCTAATATAACAGCATGGAACAAGCAAAAATTATAGATACATTGGAGACGTATTAGTGACAACCGACTGGCTTTGGTTGTCAAAGGCTACTTACAGTTCTTTGGGCTTTATTATAGTCAAGAATATCGAACTGTCGGAAACATGAGAGGGCAATGAAGATGGTCGATCTTCACTTGGATCATGCGTATTGACGAAGTTCAGTGTGGGGATAGAGATTTTTAAGTAAGTATCTTCCCTCACACTCCCCAAAAAGTTCAGTGTTTTACGAAAACCTTAGAAGCCACGTAACTAAAAATTTCCAGACCGATTAGAAGACGTCTAACTTGGTTTGAAGGATGCATGGGATGTGGTATAGACTTCCTCGTGATACTCCTAGGGAAAGCCTAGCAGTAGCACGGGTTAAAGGCCTATCAGTAGTGCGAGGGACTGCCCTACTTCTACGGTGCCACACCTAACTTGTAGCAGTAGCACGGGTCAACCCGCGCTACTACTATATTCAGGTAGTAGTACCGTCTGTTGGAAAAGGGCGGTGCTGCTAATAGTTGCAGCGCACCTCTTTCAAATGCGCTGTTGATACCTAGGCGCTGCTGCTAAAGTGGTTCTTGTCCCTACTGCTATAATAGTTGTATTTTCTGGAAAAAAAATCTGCTACCTGATGTCTACTAAACAACTTGTCCTTGTAGACTTCTGTTGGTCCTCCAAGCGCAGAGTTTTGTAGTACAGTAGAAAATTTCCCTCAAGTGGATGAGGTTTATCAATCTGTGGGAGGCGTGGGATGAAGATGGTCTCTCTCAAACAATCCTATAACCAAATAATAAAAAGTCTCTTGTGTCCCCAACACACCAAATACAATGGTAAATTGTATAGGTGCACTATCTCGATGAAGAGATGGTGATACAAGTGTAGTAATGATAGTAGATATTGATTGTTTTAATAGTAACAATAAAAACCAGCAAGGAAGCAAGTAAAAAAAGTGAGTACAAACTATATTGCAATGCTTGAAAGCATGGCCTGGGGTCCATACTTTCGCTTGTGCAATCTCTCAACAATGCTAATATAATGGGATCACATAACCATCCCTCAACGTGCAACGAAGAATCACTCCAAAGTTCTTATCTAGCGAAGAACATAAGAAGAAATTGTTTGTACGGTACGAAACCACCTTAAATTATCCTTTCCGATCGATCTATCAAAGAGTTATTACTAAAATAACACAAAGTTATCCTTTCCGATCGATCTATGTAAGAGTTCGTAGTAGAATAACACCATACGATATGCATCAACCAACTCTAATGTTACCTAGATACTCCAATGGCACCACAAGTATCCATGAGTTAATTATAAGATAAGCATAAAAAAATCAGATTCCTAATACCCAATCCAACACAAAGAAACTCAAAGAGTTCCTCACGGTTTCTATCGGAGAACAAGGTATGAAAACATGCAATCAACCCCTATGCATAGATCCCCAAGGTCACCATATATCATGTGATTCACTTGAATACCCCAATGTCACTACGGGTATCCGCATGCAAGACATACATCAAGTGCTCTCAAATCCATAAAAGTATTCAATACGATAATAAAAAATCTCAAAAGGAAAAGTCAATTCATCACAACAACATAGGGAGTGGAAAACACCATATGATCGAACTATATTAACAAAGCCTGTGATACATCAAGATCGTGCCATCTCAAGAACGAGAGAGAGAGAGAAAGAGATTGAACACATAGCTACTGGTACAAACAGTCAGCCCCGAGGGTGGAATACTCCCACCCCGTGATGGCCTCCACCGGGATGATGAAGATGGCCACTGGAGATGATCTACGCTCTCCGGCAGGGTACTAGAACGCCTCCATATTAGTTTTTCATCGATACAGAGAGTTCCGGTGGAGGAACAAGGAGTCTAGGGTTATTTCTGGTGGTTTCTGAATATATAGGATTTTGAGCGTCGGTTTCACACGAAGTTGGGCCACGAGGAGAGCACAACTCACGAGGCCACGCCAGAGGGGGCTCGCGTGTGGTGGTGGGTTGTGCCCACCTCATGGCTCTTCTGGCCCTCCCACGAAGCTTCTACTGCCTCTTTTGTTCCAAAAAATCATCAAAAAGTTCCATTGCATTTGGAGAACTTTTATTTCTGCACAAAAAACAACAGCACGGTAGTTCTACTGAAAACAGCGTTAGTACGGGTTAGTTCTAAATAAATCATATGAAGTGCATCAAAACCATATAAAAGTATTGCAAACATAGGTGAATATGGTATGAATACTTCATAAATTATAGATACGTTGTAGACGTATCAGCATCCCCAAGATTAATTCATACTCATCCTCGAGTAGGTAAATGGTAAAAGAAATAATTTATGACGTGTGAATGCTAGCATAGTGCATAAGTCTGATCAATGATAATTTCAACCACTTACCATAGCATCATAACAACAACTCTTCTCATAAAACTCATCATGATAAAGCAGCAACCAATTCATGTGATATGGTTCAAACAATGAATTCTCTTAAAACTTAACAACCTATGTTCTTAGTCACCAAACAAATGCAATTCAACTTATTCTCAACAAAGTCTAAGTAAGAGCTCCACATACTCAATCATCATATTGTCTTCGATGATTGCAAGTACTAAAAGCATATTTTTAGAACAAAGGGCATCCATCGAACATAGAGAAATATAGGGGCTTAATGTTTCACCTCCAAACTCATTTATCATAGAGATAATTGTCAACAATAATAAGTCATGATCAATATCTGCCTAGAGCTTTCCGCACAACATGGTGCTTTCCAACTAATAGATTGAGGTTGGAATAATAAGTTGACTCAACATGAAAGTAAATAGATTGCCCCTTCGCAGAGGGAAGCAGAGATTTGCATATGTACCAAAGCTCATTGTTTAAATCAGAGATAAATATAATTTTGGGAGGTGCAACCTTCCTGCCAACTTTACGACCAAGAGTTATCAATATCTTCCATGTTAAACACATTAGCGGCGGTTCCCAAGTGGTAAAAGTAAAGGTTTAGTCCCCGACCACCAACAAAAACACTCCACGGCTAGCCAAACCCAGGGGTATTGTACATACCAACAACATTCCTGGGGGATTTTTGTTTAATTATTTGCAATTTTAGATTTTGGGACTGGGAATCCCTATTACCGCCCCTCTCGTGCAAGGACAGGTGAATAAACACTCATCATGAGAATAACCCGCTTAACATGGAAGATTCCGACCGCCCCTTTCGCTCCATGAGCGGTCGAGGAACACAAAATAGATGCTCATTTGAAATTTTAGAGGTGGCACATGCAAATTTACTTGGAATGGTAGTGAAATACCATATATAGGTAGGCATGGTGGACTCTCATCACAAGAAACTGGGTTTAAGGGTTTGGATGCACAATTAGTATCACATGTTGGCTAGAAAAAGGTTCAAAACAAGCACCACATGTTGGAGGATCCATAACAATACAACTTCTATGTAAATATACACAATCATAACTCATTAAGTTGTCTTACTTGTCCAACTTCAACTAATTTGCTCCAGTTTGAAAATAATTAATGGGTACTCACAATCATAAAAGATGTCCAAGATAATATATTTGTATGTGAAAGTTCTCTTTCTTATACTAATCATTCATGAATTACTTGTATGACCAATATTGTGATTGTCAAACTTCAATATATTTTACTTTCTAAACCAGTTGTGAAGTTACTACTAAGCATAAAGCACATTGATAATTTCATATTTATGATATTTCATTGATTCAGAATTTACTCATAGGATATAAGTGAAGATCAAGAGTAAACATCAAACTACACTTCAAAAGATATAAGTGAAGATCAATGAGTAGGTAAACAATCAAGTAGCTATGTGAGGGCTCTCTCCGTTCCAAAATATAAGACTTTTTAGTGATTTCATGATAGACTACATACGAATGTATATGGACATATTTTAGAGTGTAGATTCACTCATTTTTCTTCGTATGTAGTTCATAGTAAAATCTCTAAAAGGTCTTATATTTAGGAACAGAAGGAGTAGTTGAGTGGTTTGAGTAAATTAAAGAGAAAACAGTGAAGAACCATCTCTCTCTCAATAAATATTTTCAGATCTAAGTATTCTATTAAAACATCAAGCAAAACAAAATAAAATTACACTCCAAGAATAGCACAAACCATGTGGACAAATAAGAACTTAGGCCCAACATAGGCTAACCTATATTTGATTGATGAAGACAGGTGGGATGCATAGCATACCCAAGCTTAGATGCTTGAGACTTATTGAAATATTTACTTGGGGTGCCTTGAGCATCCCTAAGCTTGATATTTTGTATCTTGTTCAATCCTTTCAGATCACGGTTTCACCTATTCTCAAAAACTTCATCCACACAAAACTCGAAAAGAACTCATGAGATAGATTAGTACAGTTAAAAACGAATCAACACTTCATGTACTGCCAAGACAAGTTGCACAATAGTTTTCAAACATCATCTACTGTTTACTATTGTTTTCACAATTTATATCGACAAATATAGGCTATGAAAACTATAGGATAAGTAGATAACAAAACTATGACAACAATCTTTCCAAACGGAACAGTGTGTAGCAATATATTAAACCAGTGTACTTCTATAACTCAAATAATTCCAATACTTTAGGACATGATAAGGAATTTATATAAAAAAATGTGTAAAAATTTCAGAAACTTTCCACATTCCATTAAAATACGAATATTCAAACACTACATATAAGTTTCTGTTTTTATACAGCACACATCAAACATGTAACTCAAGCATCCTAAGAGCCAATTCTTGGAATGTTTTATTGAAGAACAAGATTATAAATAACATATAATAGCGAACAAAAAAATATAATGACGCTCCAAGCAAAACACATAGTATGTGAAAAATAAAAATATAGCTCTGAGTAACATATACCAATAATGTTCGAGACGAAAGAGGGGATGTCTTCCTTGGATATTAACTTGGGGGTGCTTTAGGCATCCCAAAGCTTAGGTCCTTTCTGCTCCTTGTTCACCTCATATCGGTATCTCACCCAAAACTTGAAAACTTCAATCACACAAAACATAACGAAACTTCATGAGATGGGTTAGTGTAGTAAAGATAGATCATTAACTTAGGTATTGTCAAGACAAGATTCATAATTATTCTCACATAATACCTAATGTATTCCATGAGTCTTGTCTTCTCATTTATTGCATGCCTTTCGTGAGATGGGTTAGTGTAGTAAAGTGGATCAAAACAATATAAAAGTATTGTAAACATAGGTGAATATGGCATGAATACTTCATAAATTATAGATACGTTGGAGACGTATCACTGCCCATTTCCTTTGTATTTGAACAATTTTTATACAATAGTCTCTAACATATTATACACATACAAACCTAAACATATCATACACAAAAAAATAGTCTCATAATATCATATCATAATCATAATCATCATCCAACACAAATGATGTCTCTCGTCATCATCTTGAAATAGCGATGCAAGGTATGACATGTCTCGGATACATGCAACTACATCGTCATCCACTAAACGATGATATACAAAAGAAGGGCTAGCACTATGAGAAAGAGCGGAATTATGCAGTACATGAGGCGCCGGTTCCGATTCTTCTCTCTCGCTAGTGTCCACCTCAAGTATCTAGCTTCTGCCTCTCTTCTGCTGTCAAACCCTTTTAGGCTGTCGCCCGAGAAGCAATACAATTGGGCCTAACAATCCGGCCACTCGTCGTACACTCCTGGAACCCTCCCTATGTACACGGCATACCACCTCGCTATCGATGATATAAGTACATGTTAGAGATCAATATTTATCAAGGGAATCAACAAAAATATGCAACATAATATAAATGAGCAAAATAAAAAGAAAGGGTGGTAGCAAATAGATGCAACATATATAGTAAACATAATTAATCAACACAGGTTCATCGTACCCAAACTAATTAACTAGTGTACACAATTGATCATGTAGCCAAACTAACAAACTAGCGTTACGCAAGTTCGACACGGACAGTTGACATCACAAAGTTTCATCGCTACATAAAGTAACAGTTCAACCGAAACATCATCACTGTCGGCATCATCAATTCATAATGGAAGTTCCATCCATCCAGATCATCGAGGATGCACCCTAGCTTCTTGAATGGCGTCAGGTCCCGACGTTGCATGCCTATGCAAGTTCAGACGTCAGCTTGCGATATAGGTCCATGGTGGAACTACCCCTTCTCTTCGACAACTTCTTTCACGATGATCGTTGCAATGTCCCTATGGATACGAAAGAAGTCATCTCTGAGTTTATAATCCGGCTCTTCTCCGAAGGATCCGCCCATTTTCGGATATGATCATCATTTCTGGTCATCATGTGAAGCTATTGGTGCTCCCTTCTAAACTCCATCATGAGATGGATGAGGTAGAATCCATCGTTATGGCTTGATGCCGGTTGATGCATGCAACAGAAGGTAGTCTTATGGGAGAAACCCGACATGTTCTTCCTTTTTTTCCTTATCTCTAGGTGGTCGCCCCTCATGCTGAAGTCGTGGAGAGCATCATCTAGAATATCCATTATGTGTGTGTAGTCCTTCTTGTCATGCTTTCTTGATGCGTCAAAATACACTGCGTGGGAGACTCGCAGAAAAAGAACGATAAGGATAGCGCGCCTGTGGCTGTGGGAAAAGAAAACACCTCAAATTATTCTCCATATGAGTGAGAAGGAATGGTTGAAATGTACGAAAGGGTTATCCGTCCATGACTTACATTGGTGATAAGGCAGGAGAACTGTTTCCTTGTCCTTATTCATTATCATGAAGTATTCGATGTAGTCCCTAGCACCTTTATGCTCAAAGTCATCGAGGCTCAAGAAGGACTCGTGCATGTAGTATGGATACGCCACACATATTTGCGGGATTTGTTCTCTCCTGATGGCATAGCTCATGTGTAGCGAAAGAAGGCGGACGATTGTAAAATCGAACCGCCTCATGAGAAACATCTGAAAGATATAATCAAATTGCAGGAAGAAGACCTCCACGGGAGTCTGCCGATGTAGAACCTCCCCTTAGGCACATGAACCGCGTATAGTGGATATACGGGATCCTACGGGGTGAGTAGGCTTACCTCAGTCAAGGGTACATGGTCATGCAGTCTCCTGAGATCCTCTGATATGCCCTTTAGCGGACCCGGTGGTAGCCTCGGCTCGCCCGCGACATGGATGATCGCCGCACCTTTGACCGGTACACGGTCTGCACAATTGGTCGAAGGGGCTGACTGGCTGCTAGAAGCTTTGGCTATAGAAGAGCCTTTCTTCGTTGGCGCTCTCTTCCTCTCCTTTTTCTTGGGTTGACCTTCCAGACCCTTCCTTAACCCCGCCACTAGTGTTGTCGGGCTATGCACTGTACGACCCTCGCCTAGTTGAACTTGCGTTTAGGCGACATCAGGAGGCGTGTCCTGTGAGGATTTCATGAAGAGAGACTTCTTGCAATCAACCCTAGGACAGTCCTTCCCCAACACATCATCCATCTCGTCATGATCCACATGCTGATAGCCCGATTCATCTGGATGGCACATCAAGTCTATGTCCTCATAGCAGTTGCCTAGATTGAGCAACCACATAGGGTCCTCCTCCTCCATCTGATCATCCATTCTTTGTTCTATGGGGGTGATTACCTCATCCACTATTGGACCCCCTTCCTGGCGTAGTCCATTGCTCTCACCCGACACTACATGCACTGGTAATTGCGTAGGCAAGGTGGTGGTGTTCATACCTGCTTGCTGATGTGTGGTTATTGGTGTGCTCTTGGCCGCCTCTAGACGAAGAAGATCCTTCGGCCACAGCAGCATCCAACCCTTTTAGTCTCCAAGCCGCATCGTGGTCTCATCCTCCACTCCCGCGAGCCGTACTGGAGGAGGCAAATCCGTGTGGCCCACTTTCACACTCAACAAGTTAACCCCAAAGTTGCCAACGGGGATCGATCGGCCGTGGAATGTGAGTTCCAAGGGCTTCATTATCACTGCCTTCCCCATGTAGACCTTCTGGGCTTTGGCCACGTAGAGTACAGTGCCTACGGTTGTCGTACTAGTCGTAGTCTTCCTTGTTGGCGACTCCATCCATTCCGATGATGTTACTTTGGCCTCTCCCCACGACAACACGGCTGGGCTTGCTTTTGTTGGTTATGAAGAAGCATTGTGTCACGTGCTTAGTGTGTACCCATGGCTCATTTTTTGCGTTGGCATTCATGATATCATTTTTGGCATCGGGTATAGACATGGTAGTGAAATACCAGTTTTCTCTTTCGACATTCTTAGCCCATCTGACATGAAACATCGTCGCACTTTGCAGTCTAGAGTAGTCAAGATCCTAGATCTCCTCGACCATTCCATAGAATCTTTCAGGTGAGGCGTTGTCGTCGGTCATGCATTGCATCTTCACCCTTGAGTTCTGAAAATCACTATTTTTATCTTTGGACTCTGTGTAGAATGTGTATCCATTGATATCGTATGCCTCATAGGTCACGAGGTTGGGCGCGGGACCATGTGCTAAGGAATATATGAGGTTGCTCATGGGGTCAGGATTAGCAAGAACATGTTGTTTGAACGAAGTCAAAAAAGTGAGGTTGTGCTCTCTAATAACTTCGGCGTCCGTCTTGTCTGCCCCAAGTCACGATACTACCAGGGTTAGGTGTTGTAGCACTACTAAGTTTGCTATGTCAAAGTCGTTGCATCGATCCGAGTAACCCACATGCATTTCTCTGCGATCGTTAGAGTGACCTTCTCTTTCGAGCCTCCCAAGGTGCTTCTTAATGGGCAAACCAACAATAGGGTCTCCGCCATGTATATAATTGACACATGAAGATATGCACACTTGGGTCAGATAGCCCTGGACGATGCTTCCATCCAGACAGGACATGTTACGAACAAATCCTTTGATGACCCCATTCATCCTCTCGAACGGCATCATGTTGTGCAGGAATGTCGGTCCTAGGTCTATTATGTCATCCACAATGTCGACACATAGATTCACCTTGACGTCAAAGAACGCGGGTGGGCAGTACATCTCAAGCTCATTTCGTATCACAACGATCTCTTCCTATAGCCTTCGGATCTTCTTCACACTGATCGTCTTTCGAGAGAGAACGTCAAAAAAGTTGCAGAGACCAGTAAGCGTGTCACAGACGTGCTTGTCCATTATCCCTGTTAGGGAAATGGGTAGTATCTGCGGCATCATCACATGATAGACATGAGACTTCATCCTGCTGAACCTTTTCTTCTTCGTGTATAGAAATTTGTTTATCTTCCCACAGTAATCGGAACTAACTTTGATTTCGTTAAGGCACTTGAAGAATTTATCAATCTCCTTCTGACTTAAGGTAAAGCAAGAAGGGGGGCAATAATTCTCTTCCTTCTTGTTGACTTTTCTGCCCCTGTCCCCCGCCTCCTTCTCCGTCTCCGTCTCCTCTAACTTTTTATGGGACAACATGTGCAGATCAGCCAAGATTTTCAAATCTTCCAAGTCTCTTCTTGCCTTCAGCCCATCCTTGGTCTTATCCGGCATGTTCATCAGTGTTGCAAGCAAGCTCTCAAGGACATTATTCAAGATATGTATTTGATCAAGGCAATGAAGCATGCCAAGTTTGGGCCAGTACGGAAAATCCTAGTAAACAAACCTTGTTTTCCATATCATCCATGAACCGCGTGCATTCGCAACATCTCTGGCACACATGTACTCCGACATATCTGTAACTGAGATAATTGTGCACCGTTATCATCAACATGGCTCTCATATAGAAATAATGGCCTTTGCTAGCGTCCCATGTCTTTGCCGGTGTTTTCCATAACATGTCTAATTCCTTGAAGTAGCCCCAAATGTAGATGAATATTATTTCCCGGTTGTTTTGGCCCTTGATAAGCATGCTCATGTGTATATATTTTGACTTCATGCACAACCGCGGGGGGCTGTTCATCCATACAAACATGGGCCATGTGCTATGGTTGGTGTTCTGGTTGCCAAACGGATTCATGCCATCGGTACTCGCAACAAGCACGATGTTCCTTGCATCAGCTATGAAATTTCGATATTAGGTGTTGAACGCTCTCCACCGTCTTGCATCCGTGAGGTGTCTCAACTTCGGATCATGTCCATCATCGGGATTTTTCCTCTCCGCGTGCCAACGCATGACCTTTGCTTCCTTAGGATCTAAAATATTAACGTTGCAGACGGGGAGTGATCGGTAAGTACCATACAACTTTCTAGCGACATTTCTTTCCATCCTTCTTGTATCAAGAAGCAATGCAAACTAGATATCTGGTTTTTTTTTGCGTGCTCTGGTACGTCTCCAACGTATCTATAATTTTTTTATCATGGCATGCTATTATATTACCTGTTTGGGATGTTTATATGCATCAATATGCTATTTTAGATTATTTTTGGGACTAACCTATTAATCTAGAGCCTGGTGCTAGTTTATGTTTTTTCCTTGTTTTTGAGTTTTGCAGATATATGGAATATTAAAGAGAGTCCAAACATAATAAAATCTTTGGAAGGAATTTTTCTGGAAGGAAACAAATCAAGCAGGCTTGGAGTGCAGAGCAGGAAACCTGCCACGGAGTCACAAGCCTGCTAGGTGCGGCCCCCCTAGCCATGCCTAGCAGGCCATGCCTAGCAGGCCTGCTGTCTCCCGACATGTCTCCAACCCTAATATTTGGCCTATAAATTCCCAAATATTCCCCGAACATCAAAGGGAGCCACACAAATACTTTTCTGCTATGAGAAGCCTCCATTCGTGAGAGATCCAATCTTGGAGCCTTTTCTAGTAATCTGCTGGAGGGGGTTTCGATCACGGAGGGCAT
The DNA here is from genome assembly GCA_022496015.1 of Hordeum marinum. Lineage (NCBI taxonomy): Eukaryota > Viridiplantae > Streptophyta > Magnoliopsida > Poales > Poaceae > Hordeum > Hordeum marinum. The sequence goes on from CM039674.1 coordinate 90,100,724, forward strand.
CTACATCAATTCCATTGCCCCTTCGATGATGCGTGAGTAGACCACCAAAGACCTACGGGTCTATATCTAGTAGATAGATGGCTTCTTCTCGCTCTCTGATCTTCAAAACCATGTTCTTCATGATCTTCATGGAGATCTATCCGATGTAATCCTCTTTTGTGGTGCGTTTGTCAAGATCCGATGAATTGTGAGTTTATGTTCAGATTATGCATGATCTTATTTTAATCTCCTATGAATTCTTATATGCATGATTTCATATACTTGCAAGTCTCTTCGAGTTATTGCTTTGGTTTGGCCAAGTAGATTGGTAATTCTTGCAATGGGAGCAGTGCTTTTTCTGGGTTCAATCTTGCCGTGTCCTCACCTAGTGACATAGTAGGGGTAGAGAGGCATGTATTGTATTGTTGCCATCAAGGGTAACAAGATGGGTTTTCATGATATTGCTTGACTTTATCCCTCTACATAATGTCATCTTTCTTAGTGTGTTACTCTGTTCTTCATGAACTTAATACTCTAGATGCAGGCAGGCGTCGGTCGATGTGTGGAGTAATAGTAATAGATGCAAAAACGTTCCGGTCTACTTGATATGGACATGATGCCTATACGCATGATCATTGCCTGGGATAACTACATGATTATTTGCTTTTCTATCAATTGCTTGATAGTAATTTGTTTACCCACCATGATATTTTCCTTCGAGAGAGAAGCCTCTAGTGAAACCTATGGCCTCCAGGTCTACTTTCCATAATATAAATTCTTATCTATAAATAAAAAATACCAAAAATATTTTGCTGTAGTTTATTTACCTTTTACTTTCCGTTGTCATTTATATCTATCTCTATCGGATCTAGTCCTTGCAAATAATCTTGAAGGGATTGACAACCCCTTTATAGCTGAAAGTGCGTTATATCGGCTAGAGGGGGGGTGAATAGGTGATTTTTACAACTTCATCATTTGAGGAATTTCAACTTTGAGGAATTTGAAATGTGATGAATAACTAGCAGCGGAATAAGTACTCAAGTGCATGAGGAACATAGTGATAGCATAGTCTTCATGATTAAATGAAACATGCACAAATAGAGAGTAGCGTGATACAGGATAAGCAGTGATGAACAAGGTAACTTGAAGAATTTGAGGTGAGGAATTTGTGAAATTCTACAGTCAAATTATTCCAACTGTAACAATCAATTTCATCAACAGATATATGAGGAATAGAGGAGTTGAGGAAATAGAACCAGATAGCTTGATGAAGACAATGGTTTGATGACCCAGTTCCAAATGCTGTGAAAGTCGTACGTCTGGTTTGGAGCGGCCTGGTATTTAAACCAGAGGACACACGGTCCTTACCGTATTCTCCTTGAGGTAAGGTCACACAGTCCTCGCCCAACACTCGTGGTAAGTCTTCAGGGTAGACTTCAAAAACCCTCACAAACTGGTCACCCGGCGATCCACAATTTACTGCTGGATGCTCTAGACCAAGGTCACTTCGTGGTCCCCAATTGACTGCAGGAGCACTAGACCATGACGCCTAACTGTCTGGAGGATACACAATCCTCAAAGGTAACAAGCGTCGGTTCCACACATGAATTTCTTCAATGATGCTCACTCACTATGGGTTTTATGGTTTGGTTGTGGGTTTTTCCTCACTGATGATTTTCTCACAGTGTCCTCAGAGGACGGGTTTCTCTCAAATGACAAGTGTCAGTTCTCTCTCAGAGCAGCCAACCAGCTAGTGGTTGTGAGGGTTGGCTATTTATAGCCAGGGTGCAACCTGACATGATAAGTCATAAATGCCCCCAATGATATGACCGTTGTGTGGATAAGAACGATTGGGGACAGCTGGCGCTAAGCACTGCAACGGTCGGAATTTCGAACTATGAAAGTCCTCAGCTTATCATAATCCTCACTTGTAGGCAATTCGCACTGGCGAAATCCTAACTCCTCAGTCAGATCAATTTCCTCAGAGACCAGAAGAACTTCGTCTCTGTCTCTGAAAAACGTGTCTGAATTGTGAGATTTCCAAAGGCTTCACTCGAAGGATTGTATGGGTTGAGGATTTTGGAGTTGAGCATCAGTTGGAAGTTTTCCTTAGTATTACCTCGACCCCCTTTAACAGTACGGTGTTTCCTATGACTCAAATAAAGGAAATGAAACTATGAAAACAAAAGTCTTCACGCTTCATATTCCTCATTCATATCTTCAAGGTCACACCAACTTCTTCATTTTCAAAGTCTTCAGAAAGTCTTCACCAAAGTCTTCAGAAAGTCTTCAGCAAAGTCTTCACTTGAAGACATTCATTTTTAGGGGTCGATAATCTCCGAATATATCAAACTCCTCATCGACTTATAGAGTCTGTGTACACTCACAAACTCATTAGTGCCTTAACCTATAAGTCTTCAATACACCAAAATCACTAAGGGGCACTAGATGCACTAACAATCTCCCCCTTTTTGGTGATTGATGACAAATAGGTTAAGTTTTCAACGGGGATAAACATATGAAGTGAAAGTACAAATTTTGCGGAATTTGATTGCAAGATATATAAGAACTCCCGCTGAAGATGTGCATATTTGAGGAATTTGCTTTGGGCTGCAAATGCACAGGGCAGGTTCAGAACATGGAGAGCTCGCCCTATATCTTGTAATTTATACATGCATTTGAATATATGAAATGAAGAATTTGAAATGCGTGAGGAAAATGGTGTCTGACGAAATTCAGCATGCATGCATTAAGGTAATAAACATGCGAGGAAATAGTTCAAAAGTGTCAGACCACCATCGGACTTAAGTTTACAACTCAATAACCAAAAACTTCACAAGAGCGAGAGTTGTAACTTAAACAAAAATAGCCCATATATATGTAGACCCGCTTGAAGACTAATTCAAATTTTCTCCCCCTTTGTCATCGAGGACCAAAAGGGAAGAAAAAGTGATGACTAATGCCCCATGCGAAATTTCATCTTGTTGGTGAAGAAGGAGCGCCGGCGTTGTTGGGGTCGATTGTTGATGTAGGTCCAGCAGCAGTATCGTCAATTTCTTCCTCTTCATCGTGCTCCCGAGATGAAGAATAGGAACTGGTGACCATCAGAGGAACTTGGACTTTCTTGAACTTCTTTTGAGGACAGTGAGCGAAGTCAGGATATTCTTCAAAGTTTGGCTCATCCAATTCTTCAGAAGACATGATGTGATTTAGCACAGCCCAAGAGCGCTTGAGGTTTTCATGAGCATAGTAGTGGTTCCTCTTGACAGTGTTCTGCGTCACAGTCATATTCTGCACAATATACCCAAGTTGACGCTTGACCCACTTGTGATTTCGATCGACCATCTGATGAAGACTTAAGAGAAGCTCACGATCAGTCATCAAACGAGGAGCAGTTGCATGAGGCTTTTGTGCAAAGGTTTCGGCAGAGGAGTCTTGTGTGGCAGAGTCATCATTGGTGGAGAAGGATGCTGCTTGACGAAACTGACCATCCAATGGACGAATGCCTTGATCAATGACATCCTTGCCTTTTCCTTCATCAATTCTTCTTTTGAGGACTTCAATCGGGGGCAGAAAACTGAAATGATTTTGGAAGTCAGCCTCCAACTACATTGAAGACTTTGTTATGAGGAAATGCATAATCCAGGGAGCAAAGGGCTTCAACTCAAATGGTGACATAGCAGCATCGGCCAGAGTCCTCATGAAGAAATTGTGAAAGTTGATGGGAATCCCATGAATGATGTTGAAAAGCATATTCTTCATGATTCCTTCAACTTCTTCTTCAGAGTTGGGGCCCTTTTGAGGACATAGGGTATGAGTGAGTATGCGATAGACTGTTCTTGGTACATACAACAAATCCTTCACAAGAAAGGTTGTCCTTTGAGGCTTTCCAAGCACTAATTTCATCATCATCACATTCATCATCTGATTCGGTAATGGTGGATCATTGAACAGGCAGCGGGCTTCATCTGAAGGAATTGGAACTGGGACAGACTGAAGCAATTCAGAAGAGCTTGCAGTGAAATGAGTTGTTCTGGTCATCTAGTCCAAGACTCAGGAGTTGATGTCTGAGGAATTTCCACTAATGTATAGAGTGGCATAGAATTGAATAATCAACTCCTTGTTCCAATCACAGACATCTACACAGAAGGGAAGAAGCCCAGCATCATAAAGAACTTGGAGCACCAGCGTGAATGATGGAATAGACTCCATGTCCACATGAGGAATATTATGGTGCTCGAAGATTTTCTTCTTGTCACATAGAACAGAGGCATAGTAGTTCATTTGCGTAGGAGTCCAGAAACTTGTGCGACCAGTCCGAGCAGAATCATATGGATTTGGTCCTGTGAAGAACATGTGTTCATTGAAGAAATTTGTCCTGAGGAATTTGGGGCGGACCGAACCTTTGAATGGCATTCTTTGATTAGGTTGAAGATTCGGTCGACTGCGCACTTTGATCTCAGTTGGCATGGGAGGAACTACAGACTGAGTGATTTGTAGAACAGGTTCCTCAGTAGTGGCCGGAGCATCAATTTCCTCAGCTGTTGCAGCTGGAATTTCTTCAGGGTCTGGAAGATATAGGTGTTCCGAATCTTCAGGTATTTCCTCAGTTTGTGCAGGTGACTGAGGAATCAGCATTAGAGGAGTTGCCACAGGTGAGTTGGGATGTGCAGATTCCCAATATTCATCATTGATGACTAGAGTAGTGTCACCAATGTCAACTTGTTCATCAATTTCATCAGCGCCAGTAGTTAGCAGAACCTAGGGCGATGATACCTTGGGAGTTGATGCGGTGTCATCAATGACAATTTCCTCATCAAGAGGCTCTAAGGAAGTAGCCGAATGATTCTCTTCTTCGTGAGGAATGTCATATGCTTCTCCAATTGGCACAATCGCATAGGCTGGTGCCGAGGAAATTGGAGTTGCATCAAGTGGTGTAGCTGAGGAACTTTTCAAAGTTTCCAACTTCTTCAACGCAGGGGCTCCAGAAGTTGATGCTTTTCTTTTCAGGGGATTTTCCTCAGCATGAGCAGTTTCTTCAGGAACGACTGATGCAGCCGCCCTGGGTGGTTCAGTTTCTTGAGGCATAGTGGATTCTTCAGCTGGCCTATCAGATTCTTCAGGCACAACATTGGGGGTTGTCCTGGCTTTATCATTAGTGGTCTGAGTTTCCTCAGCAGCACTGGCAGTTGCTTTTGATTCAAAAGCTCTTTCTTCAGCAGTTTCTTCAGGCTGTGCATTTTCATCAGTAGCCTGAGGAATTTCATATTCAGTTTGAGCATTTTCTTCAGACAGTTTCTTTTGTGGTTGTGATCGAGCTGCAACCCTGGTGTTGTGATCCTTTATAGCTGCATTAGCAGCCTTGACGAGTCTGACCTTGGTGCCCTTCCATTCAGCATCATATCTTTGTTGATCCAAGGTGAGGGTGCGAATCTCAGACTGAACTGTGACCAGTTGATTTGGGGTCAAGTTCATCACATTTTCGCGCAAAAACTTTTCTTTGCTAGTCTTGTTCCTCTTAGCCGTCTGAGCTTGCTCTCTTTTCCATTGTTCTTTAGAGATGAAGTGGGTGAGGACATGATCCACTTCAGGAGGCAGATTTAGTGAGGAAAGTGGAGTACTTGGGTCCTCATGCCATATATCAATGAAGTTGAGGATCAACTTGGGATCCAACATGAGAGGAACAGAGCTTCCCTTTGCTTTAGTAGACCTGTGCTGACTCTGTCTGATAATTTCTACCAATTCCTCATCATCAGCATCATCAGCATCATCTGAAGAATCTGAGGGGATTGTAACCAGAGCCTTGCTGGTGTGAGAGCTTGGTTTTTGATTACGTCCAACTGTCTTCTTCAATTTAAGTGCAGAGGGACTGGTTGAAGACTTTGCAGTAGTGGAGGGGCATGTAGTGAGCTTTGGCACTAACGCAAAACCCTTAGTCCTTTTGCATTTTGCCAGATGCACTGGAGTTGAAGACTTTTTGACTATTGCAGATGACTGAGCAGCAACAGTTCCAGGAGTTGAAGGTTTTCTGGGCTCAGGCCTTTGACCTTGAGGAATTTGCACTAAAGAATTTGAAGAGTCAATTTTCAGAGCAGATTTCTTTACCATCTTGTTCGGAGCACTTGCAGAAGCTCTGACAGAGGCAACAGCAGCAGGATCCTCGTTGAATTTCTTCACAGCCTCTTTGGCTTTCCTCGCCAATTTGGCTTGTTGCTTTTCCCACATGGCGGGAAAGTCCTCACCAGTTTTGATGCTAGAAGGATCAGCAATTTTGTTAGGAGCTAGAGGAGGCCTGCTGCAAGGTGGTTTCACAGCGAATTTCATCATGTATTTTGGAGTTACATATCGATATTCTCTCCATTCTTTGGCCCATCTCCTCTCAATCTTTTGTAGACGAATCTTCCTTTGCTTGGTCGTCTCCTTTCCATGAGTTTCTTCGTTAGGTGTGCAATATTCATCATACAGATCCTCAGGGATCTCAAATGCAGTGTGCACATCTGTCTTTTTCCCTCCTTTCTGAGGTTTCTGTCCATCAGACATTTTCTTCACTTGAGGAATATGAACTCTTGAAGATTCTGAAGAGGTACACAGTTTTTTTCAAGTAGCGCAGTAAATGAGTTAAGTTGATGAGAACCTAGTGATTCATCAGCGGACATGTTGTACCTGTGAATAGAGTATAGGTGCGAACAATTTGAAGAGGTCATATGCGTTCTCAGAAATTTTAAGAGAGATAGGTGTGAGGAATTTGACCATGGATGTCTTGAGGATTTTTACTAAGTGTTCTTAGCCTCGGGTTCCAGAGTTGTGCAAATTTGAGAATTCACACAATTGAGGAATCTTGAAGAAAGTCATTACTTAGGAAAAATCATCAAGTATCAAGTATGAGGAGATGAAGGTGCTTGTGTATTTGATTTATAATGTTTAAACACATATTCGAGGAATAGTAGTTGTAGTTGAGGTTCAAACAGGGGCAGTAAAAATAAATTTTAATAACCCTGGTGAAGAACACGACGAACATAGAGATGAAATGAGGAGGTTCATCCGTTCAGATCTCCCACGCCCTAGCTTGGTAGAAGGAGACAGCTATAGCGGCCGCGGGATGAAGATTTCTGTGGCCGATGCGAGTACGGCGACGACGAGGTTGAGGCAGCGAAGCTCTTCCTCACCGGCGATGATGACTTTAGCGGTGGCGCTTGGATGGAGCTCGGGAGAGAGATGAGATGCGGAGTAATCGAGCACAGTAGATGGGAAGGGGGCATTTATACAGGAAGTAAAAACGGATCCTCCCAAAGATTTTGGACAGGATTGCCCCTGACCCTTGCTCTCCACGCAACAGGTGTCACCCACAATCTGAGTAGTGAAGATTGTGGAGGATTGTGGGTTATCCAGGCGCGGGAATCGGAACAGTTTGAGCGGGAACCGCCGAAATTTTTTGTAGTTGAAGATTCCAAAGTTTTAGTTCGCAAATTCTTCAGTTGTCAAGGACACAGTGAAGACTTTGAACAAGTTTCAAGTAGAACGCATATGAGGAATTTGTGAACAGACTGGGTTGAGTTTAGCATAGACAGGGAAAGGGTCCGATCACATTCACTTAGATGAAAATCAACTTGAAGAATTAGCAATAAGTGAATGCTATTGAGGACATTAAAAAAACTCAAAAGTATATATATATATAGTCAATGAAGAATATGTGTCTCAAAAGTTTTGAAGAATTTGAAAATTTTGATGAATTTGAAAAACTTGAGGAATTTGCAAATTTGAGGAATTTGATAATTTGAAGAATTTGCAACAGTGCTCAATTTTGAAGAACTCCAACTTTTGGTTGGTGGCGTAACCCACAGTATAAGAATGATGATTTCAGACACCGCTTACAATTGTCGTAGAGTTCTGAGAATCAAATTCTTCGTTAATTTCTTCACACTTAGAGAGTTATTATTCATTGATTAAAGAAAAGCGTTACTTTGTGTGTTGCACATCTAAGTCATCAATTTTGCATACGTGTTAGGATGTGTGTTCTTCAGCAAAGAACATTCGAAGATTCAAAGATATTTAGCTCACACTGCAACTTGCAAAATCTCTTTTCATCCAAGGGCTTTGTGAACATATCAGCCAGTTTTTCTTCAGTAGGAATGTGATTTATGGATATGTCACCCTTGAGTACATGATCTTGAAGAAAGTGATGACGAATCTGGATGTGCTTCGTCTTGGAGTGCTGAACAGGGTTGTACGCAATCTTGATGGCACTCTCGTTGTCACAGAAAAGAGGCACATTATTCAGCATGATGCCGTTGTCCTTGAGGGTTTGCTTCATCCATAGTAACTCAGCACAACACGAGGCAACACCAATGTACTCAGCTTCTGCAGTATAGAGTGAAACGTAGTTCTGCTTCTTCGAGGACCAACAGACTAAGGATCGTCCGAGGAAATGACATGTGCCTGAGGTTGACTTGCGATCCATGCGATCTCCAGCATAGTCAGCATCAGAGTATCCAACGAGATGAAGATTTGAGCCCTTGGGATACCACAATCCAAGTGTTGGTGTGTGAGCTAAGTATCGAAGAATGTGTTTCACAGCCTTATGGTGTGATTCCTTTGGAGTTGCTTGGAATCGAGCACACATGCAGACACTTAGCATTATATCAGGCCTAGATGCACATAGGTACAATAAGGAGCCAATCATGGAGCGGTATACCTTCTGATCGAAATCTTTACCATTTTCATCAGTGCAGAGATGGCCTTTTGAAGGCATTGGAGTTTTGTCGCCTTTGCAATCTTGCATGTTGAATTTCCTCAGAACATCTTTGAGGTATTTCTCTTGTGAGATGAAGATGCCATTGTCTTGCTGACGAATTTGAAGACTTAAGAAGAATTTCAACTCTCCCATCATAGACATTTGATATTCCTCACTCATCATATAGGCAAATTCATCACTGTAACGTTTGTCAGTACATCCAAATATAATATCATCAACATATATTTGGCATATGAACAGTTCATTGTCATAGGATTTGTTGAAAAGAGTAGGGTCAAGTGAACCGGGTTTGAAGCCTTTCCTCATGAGGTATTCCTTCAGAGTGTTGTACCACGCCCGAGGGGCCTGCTTGAGGCCATAGAGGGCCTTATTTAGTCTCAAGACTTTGTCTGGATTCTTAGGATCTTCAAAACCTGGGGGTTGAGCAACATATACTTCTTCCTCAAGCTTACCATTGAGGAATGCACTTTTCACATCCATTTGATATAAGATGATATTATGATGGTTAGCGTAAGCCAGTAATATGCAAATAGCTTCAAGTCTAGCAACAGGTGCAAAAGTTTTATCAAAGTCAATTCCCTCAATCTGTGTATAGCCTTGAGCTACAAGTCGAGCCTTATTCCTCACCACAAGACCATTTTCATCTTGCTTGTTGCGGTAGATCCACTTGGTACCTATGATGTTATGCTTGCGAGGATCTGGCCGCTTGACAAGTTCCCACACGTTGTTGAGCTTGAACTGATGCAATTCCTCTTGCATAGCTTGAATCCATTCGGGCTCCTTGAATGCTTCATCAACTTTGGTGGGCTCTAAGATAGAGACAAAGGCAAAGTCCCCACAAAATTTAGTTAGATGTGAAGCTTTTGAGTGTGTGAGAGGACGTGGTGCATTGATGTCATCGATGATTTTGTCAATCTGCACATCATTTGCAACTCTTGGATGAGTAGGTTGACGAGGCTCAGGAGTTTCATCAGCACCATTTTCTTCAGGTATATCAGCATGAGAGTCTTCATTTGTTGAAATGATTTCCTCAGTGGGTATGCCATCTTCAGTTGCCTTCAACTTGATGGATTCCTAAGGAGATTGTGCATCTAACACAGAAGGCAGGTGCTCTCTTTGTGATCCATTAGTTTCATCGAACCGCACATCTACAGTTTCAACCACCTTGTGATGGTAGGTGTTGAAGACTTTGTAGGTGTGCAAGTCCTTTACATAACCAAGCATAAAATCTTCATGTGCTTTCGGTGCAAACTTAGAACTATGGTGAGGATCTCTGATCCAGCATTTTGCACCGAAGACTTTGAGATAACTTACATTGGGTTTCTTGCCTGTCATGAGCTCATATGAAGTCTTCTTGAGGAATTTGTGAAGATATACCCTGTTGATGATGTGGCATGCAGTATCAATTGCTTCAGGCCAGAAGCGATGAGGGGTTTTGTATTTGTCAAGCATGGTTCAAGCCATCTCAACAAGAGTCCTGTTCTTGTGCTCCATGATGCCATTCTGCTGAGGAGTGTAAGGAGCAGATAAATCATCAGTAATACCAAGTTCATCAAGATATTCATCAAGGTTAGTGTTCTTGAATTCAGTCCCATTATCACTCCTGATATGCTTGATCTTGACGCCGAGGTTGGTGGAGGCCCTTGATGCAAATCGTCTGAAGACATCCTGTACTTCATTTTTTTATAGAATGATATGCACCCATGTATAATGAGAGTAATCATAAACAATGAAAAATCCATACAAACTTGAAGAATTTGTTAGTACGGAGTAGTGAGTGGGACCAAAGAGATCTATATGAAGCAATTCAAAAGGTTGCGTAGTGGTCATGATAGTCTTCGAGGGATGCTTGGATCTGTTCATTTTCCCAGATTCACATGCACCACAAAGGTGGTCCTTGAGGAATTTGACACCCTCGATGCCAATGATGTGCTTTTTCTTCACGAGTGTGTGCAGATTCCTCATACCAGCATGTCCAAGTCGTCGATGCCACAGCCAGCCTTCTAAAGAGTTTGCAAGTAAGCAAGTGGCAGGTTGAGGACCTGTAGAGAAATCAACAATATACAGGTCTCCTCTCCTAAAGCCTTCAAAGATATTGGAATTGTTAGATTCCATGATGACAACACAACGATATTATCCAAATATGACAACCATATCAAGATCACAAAGCATTGAGACACACATAAGGTTGAACCCGAGGGATTCAACAAGCATCACCTTGTCCATGGTTCGGTCCTTTGAGATAGCAACCTTACCAAGTCCCAATACCTTGCTTTTTTCCTTTGTTTGGGTAGGTGATATGCTTCAGAGGAGATGGAGTGAGTGGCAAATTCATCAGTAGCTTCTTGTCACCCGTCATGTGGTTTGTGCATCCACTATCGAGAACCCACTCAGTAGCTTTTAAATTATCATCCTGTAGATGAATTAGTACAACTTACGAACTCATATGCTTCAGAGTGAAGAATATGATATCAATTTCATCAAAAAGAATTTCATCACACAAGATAGTAAGCAAGTAGAGTGAGGACGTGAGAAATGAAGAATTCATTTCATCATGGTTAACTTGCGTCCTTTCAAGCATTTCCTCAGGTCTCCAGCAAATTCATTAGATGTTCAAATTCATCTGCAGACCTGACCCTACATAAGATGTCAGTTTGTTTTGTTCACCACCCACATTTGTAGGGGTGGCAAAGAATTCATCATTCTACGAGCACCATGTGGGAAGGGAGGCATTGAAGCAAGTGCGCTTCGTTTCACAGGGCGAGGGTTAGAGTATTCAAATGAATAAGCAGAGAAATTCTTCGAGGATTTATGAACATAATGGTTTGAAGAATAATGCACATACTCATAACTCTTAGGTTTTCCCTGCGAAACAGAGGCATTAGCACGAGAATGGTGATTTTGACCATTTGAGGAATTTGGTCTGGGGTTCCGATTCTTCATGAGTGGTGTCGTGAGGACATTCACTTGAAGATTTTGTAGGTAGCTCTTGGGAACCCAGATTTTCTTCATAGGATAACCGTTCCTGTAGTTAGTTCCAACATATCTAGCAAATACTTCACTAGACTTATTTTTGAAGAATCTGTAATTGGAGTCAAGTGACTCGACAGAGGAATATGAAGTTTCACAAGTAAAGCCAGATAAAGTGGATGGATCCACAGGAGATCCTTTTGCAGCAACCCATGAGGTTTTGGGGTACTGCTCAGGTGTCCAGTAGGATCCATCAGTGTTGAGTTTCCTCACAAAGGCAATACTCTCTTTCCTAGGGTTCCTGTTCAGAATCTGCTTTTTGAGGACATCACAAAGGGTTTGATGCCCTTTGAGACTTTTGTATATGCCTGTCACATACAATTCCTTCAACCCTGCATTTTCCTCAGTGATACTAGTGGTATCCTCAGATGAGGAATTTAAGACCGTGGGAATAGTTGAAGAAATTGTAGCAATAGAAGCATTTGAACATTCAGGTGAAGAATTAGCAGTTTCACGTTCGATGCATTTCAAACAAGGTGGAACAAATTCTTCCTGAGCGGTATTGATCTGTTGAGCCAATAAGGAATCGTTTTCCCTTTGGAGATCCTCATTTGAAACCCTCAGCTTTTCAAGATCTTGCTTTCTTTGAAGAAATTCATATGAAAGCTTCTCATGATCGGCTAAGAGGTCGTTATGATGACTCTGAAGGTTATCATACTTTGTCTGAAGACTTTTAAGATCAAGAGACAGAGTTTGAGTCCAATCTACTTCACAGTTTAACAGATCATCGCTTTTGTCTAGCATTTTCTGAAGCTTTTCAAGTGCACTTTGTTGCTTAGTGGCAATTTTAACAATTTTAGCATAGCTAGGTTTCACATATTCATCAGATTCACCTTCACATGATTCAGATGAGGAATGATGTTTGTATACCTTTGAGCCTTTTGCCATAAAGTAATAGGTGGGAGCATAATCATCATTGCTGACGTCAGAGTCATTGGAGTGGTCATATTCTTCATTGTTGAAGATGGACTTGCTGACGACCGCAGTAGCAAGAGCAAGGCTAGTGACACCAGATTCTGATTCCTCTTCAGATTCTTCCTCTTCTTCATATTCTTCAGATTCTTCCTCAGAATCCATTTCCTTGCCGATGAATGCTCGAGCCTTTCTAGAACCATTCTTCTTGTGCTTTGAGGACTTTGAAGATGAGGACTTTGCAGATGAGGACTTTGAAGATTTCTTCTTTTTCTTTGAGTCATCAGAACTATCATCTTTCTATTTATTCTTCTTCTTTGAGTCTTTTTCCCAGAGAGGACAATCAGAGATAAAGTGGCCAGGCTTCTTGCAACGATGACATGTTCTCCTTTTGTAATCTTCTGAGGAATCTGATTTCCTCAAACCACTTTTTGATGAGTTTCCAAATCCACCTCATCTTGAGAACTTCTGGAATTTCCTCACAAGCATCGCTAGTTCCTGACTTAGTTCTTCAGGATCACCAAGGCTGCTATCAGAATCCTCTTCTTCAGATGAGGAAATTGCTTTTGCCTTCAGAGCACGAGATCTTCCATACCTTGGCCCGTAGAGGTCTCTTTTCTCAGCTTGTTGGAATTCATGAGTATTGAGTCTCTCAAGAATATCAGCAGGATCAAGAGCTTTGTAGTCTCCACGTTCTTGAATCATCAAAACTAGAGTATCAAATGAGGAATCGAGAGATCATAGCAGTTTCTTCACCACTTCATGGTCAGTGATATCAGTGGCACCAAGTGCTTGAAGTTCATTTGATATATCAGTGAGGCGATCAAATGTTTGTTGAACATTTTCATTGTCAAGCCTCTTGAAGTGGTTGAAGAGATTGCGAAGAACATCAACATGAGAGTCACGTTAAGTCAAAACACCTTCGTTGACTTTGGACAGCCTATCCTGATAAGCTTAGCAGATTCCAAAGCACTCACTCTACCATACTGTCCTTTGCTCAGATGACCACAGATGATATTCTTCGCTTGAGAATCGAGTTGCTTGAATCTCTTCACATCAGCAACTGTAACAGTGGGAGTGACAGAGGGCACACCATTTTCCACAACGTACCAGAAATCGTTGTCAATAGCTTCAAGGTGCATACGCATCTTATTCTTCCAGTAGGGGTAGTCTGTCCCATCGAAGGTAGGACAGCCTGCGGAAACCTTGATCATACCTGCAGTCGACATAACTAAAACTCCAGGTGGTTAAACCAAAATCACAGAGAGCGAGGGAGTACCTGCCCTGATAGCAATTGAAAGTGCGTTATATTGGCTAGAGGCGGGGGGGTGTATAGGCGATTTAACAAATTCATCATTTGAGGAATTTCAACTTTGAGGAATTTGAAATGTGATGAATAACTAGCAGCGGAATAAGTACTCAAGTGCACGAGGAACATAGTGACAGCATAGTCTTCATGATTAAATGAAACATGCACAAATAGAGAGTAGCGTGATACATGATAAGCAGTGATGAACAAGGTAACTTGAAGAATTTGAGGTGAGGAATTTGTGAAAGTCTTCAGTCAAATTCTTCCAACTGTAAAAATCAATTTCATCAACAGATATATGAGGAATAGAGGAGTTGAGGAAATAGAACCAAATAGCTTGATGAAGACAATGGTTTGATGACCCAGTTCCAACTACTATGACAGTCGTACGTCTGGTTTGGAGTGGCCTGGTATTTAAACCAGAGGACACACTGTCCCAGGACAGACAGTCCTTACCGTATTCTCCTTGAGCTAAGGTCACACAGTCCTCGCCCAACACTCGTGGTAAGTCTTCAGGGTAGACTTCCAAAACCCTCACAAACTGGTCACCCGGCGATCCACAATTTACTGCTAGATGCTCTAGACCTAGGTCACTTCGTGGTCCCCTATTGACTGCAGGAGCACTAGACCATAATGCCTAACCGTCTGGAGGATACACAGTCCTCAAAGGTAACAAGCATCGGTCCCACATAGTAATTTCTTCAGTGATGCTCAATCACTATGGGTTTTATGGTGTGGTTGTGGGTTTTTCCTCACTGATGATTTTCTCACAGAGTCCTCAAAGGATGGGTTCCTCTCAAATGACAAGTGTCAGTTCTCTCTCAGAGCAGCCAACCAGCTAGTGGTTGTGGGGGTTGGCTATTTATAGCCAGGGTGCAACCTGACATGATAAGTCATAAATGCCCCCAATGATATGACCGTTATGTGGATAAGAATGATTGGGGACAGCTGGCGCTAAGCACAGCAATGGTCGGAATTTCGAACTATGAAAGTCCTCAGCTTATCATAATCCTCACTTGTAGGCAATTCGCACTGGTGAAATCCTAACTCGTCAGTCAGATCAATTTCCTCAGAGACTAGAAGAACTTCGTCTCTGCCTCTGAAAAATGTGTCTGAATTGTAAGAGATTTCCAAAGGCTTCACTCGAAGGATTGTATGGGTTGAGGATTTTGGAGTTGAGCATCAGTTGGAAAATTTCCTTAGTATTACCTCGATCCCCTTTAACAGTACGGTGTTTCCTATGACTCAAATAAAGGAAATGAAACTACGAAAACAAAAGTATTCACGCTTCATATTCCTCATTCATATCTTCAAGGTCACACAAACTTCTTCATTTTCAAAGTCTTCACAAAGTCTTCAGCAAAGTCTTCAGAAAGTCTTCAGCAAAGTCTTCACTTGAAGACATTCATTTTTAGGGGTCGATAATCTCCAAATATATCAAACTCCTCATCGACTTATAGAGCCTGTGTACACTCACAAACTCATTAGTGCATTAACCTATAAGTCTTCAATACACCAAAATCACTAAGGGGTACTAGATGCACTAACAATAGCATTGGCTGGAAGAGTTTGATTGTTTGTGTAGGTGCATCCATTGGTGACCATCTTGTTCCTCCTATTGGATTTATACCTTGGTCCTCAACAACTGAAGGAAATACTTATCTACTTCGCTGCATCACGCTGTCCTTTTCAAGGGAAAACCAACGTACACTGAAGATATAGAAAGAAATTTTTCAGAATTTTTTGAGTCACAGAAGTTTACGAAGTTTTTAGATTTCTACACACTGTTCTGTTTTTGACAGATTCTATTTTCTTTGAGTTGTTTCCCTATTTTGATGAATCTTTAGGTTGTATCGTGGGTTATGAACCATGCATAAGTTACAATACAGTAGGTATAACACCAATATAAATAAATAATGAGTTCACAACAGTACCTAAAGTGGTGATTTATTTTCTTATACTAACAGATCTCACGAGTTTCTGTTAAGTTTTGTGTTGTGAAGTTTTCAAGTTTTGGGTAAATATTTGATGGACTATGGAATAAGGAGTGGAAAGATCCTAAGCTTGGGGATGCCAAAGGAACCCCAAGTCATATTCAAGGATGCCAAAGAGCCTAATCTTGGGGATGCCCCAGAAGGCATCCCCTCTTTTGTCTTCAATCCATCGGTAAATTTACTTGAGGCTATATTTTTATTCACCACATGATATGTGTTTTGCTTGGATCATCTTGTATGATATGAGTCTTTACTTTTTAGTTTTCCACAATGATCCTTGATGCACACATTTTTTGAGAAGGACACACTGAATAGTGAATTTGTAAGAATGCTCTATGTGCTTCACTTATATCTTTTGAGTTAGGCAATTTTGCTGTATGTGCTTCACTTACATCTTTTAGAGCATGGTTTTGTTTGCGGTTTATAGAAATACTTGAACTCTCGTACATCACTTATATTATTTTGGGAGTCTCTAAAAGCATGGTAATTGGTCTAGGTTATGAATTTAGTCCTAATATGATAGGCATCCAAGAGGGATATAATAAAAACTTCCATATTAAGTGCATTGAGTATTTTTGAGAAGTTTGATTCCTTGCATAAGTTTTGAGATATAAAGATGGTAATGTTGAGAGTCATGTTAGGAAGTAATTGTGATTTGGTAAAAATACTTGCGTAAAGATTTGTGATTCCCGTAGCATGCACGTATGGTCAACCGTTATGTAAGGAAGTCGGAGCTTGACTTGTTTATAGATTGTCGACCTTTGTGTGACGGTCGGGAGTGCGTGATGGTTAACTCCTACCAACCTCTCCCCTAGGAGCATGCGTTTAATACTTTGCTTCAATAACTAATAGACTTTTGCAATAAGTATGTGAGTTATTTATGACCAATGTTGAGTCCATGGATTATACGCACTCTCACCCTTCCATCTTTGCTAGCCTTTCTAGTA
Organism: Hordeum marinum; assembly: GCA_022496015.1. NCBI lineage: Eukaryota > Viridiplantae > Streptophyta > Magnoliopsida > Poales > Poaceae > Hordeum > Hordeum marinum. The sequence goes on from CM039674.1 coordinate 90,117,647, forward strand.
CCCTGCAACTTTTGCCGGTACAACAAACACCTTCCTCAAAACATCCACCATATACCTTCCTCAAAATAGACACCATATATATTTCCTCAAAATAGCCACCATAACTACCTATTATGGCATTTCCATAGCCATTCCGAGATATATTGCCATGCAACTTCCACTATTTCCTTTTATGACTTGCACCATCACTTCCATATTGCATATAGAGTTATATTTTGGCATAGGTATCAAGTTGTAATTTTCTTTTGAGTTGTAAGTAAATAAAAGTGTGATGATTATCATTATTAGTGCATGTCCCATGTGAGGAAAGGATGATGGAAGCTATGATTTCCGCACAAGTGGGGATGAGATTCCGGACTTTATGAAAAAAAAGAGGCCAGCGAAGCCCAAATAAAAATAATAATAAAAGAGGCCTTAGATGCCCACTAAAAAAATAATGAGAGAAGAAGGAGAAGGGATGTTGCTACTATCTTTTTCTAGACTTGTGCTTCAAAGTAGCACCATGATCTGCATGATAGAGAGTCTCCTATTTTGTCACTTTCATATAACTAGTGGAATTTTTCTTCTTGATGCACGTCCACTTAGTTCCCTTTTGAGATTGCATACACTTATAGCTCTAGTGCATCCATTGCATGGCAATCCCTACTCACTTACAATGATATCTATTAATGGGCAACTCCATAGCCCGTTGATACACCTAGTTGATGTGAGACTATATTCTCCCTCTCTTTGACAACCTCCACCATATTCTATTCCACCTATAGTGCTATATCCATGGCTCACACTCATCTAATGCGTGAGAGTTGAAAAAGTTTCAGAAAATAAAGGTGTGAAAACAATTGCTTGACTTTTCATCGGGGTTGTGCATGATATAAATACTTTGTGTGGGGAAGAGGGGCATAGCCAGACCATATGATATTATAGGGATAACTTTCTTTTGCCATTATATTTTGAAGAGATACAATTGCTTTGCTAGTATGCTTGAAACGTTATTGTTTTTATATCAATATTAAGCTTTTGTTTTGAGTCTTATAGATCTGAATATTCCTGCCACAATAAAGAATATTACATGGATAAATATGTTAGGTAGCACTCCACATCAAATATTTTGTTTTTATCATTTACCTACTCGAGGACGAGCAGGAATTAAGCTTGGGGATGGTGATATGTCTCCAACATATCTATAATTTTTGATGATGGCATACTATTATATTATCTGTTTTCGATGTTTTATATGCATTAATATGCTATTTTATATTATTTTTGGGACTAACCTATTAATCTAGAGCCTAGTCCCAGTTTCTGTTTTTTCCTTGCTTTTGAGTTTTGCAGATATGGAATATTAAATGTAGTCCAAACAGAATAAAACCTTCGGAAGGAATTTTTTGGAAGGAAATAAATCAACTAGGCTTGGAGTGCACGACATGAAACCTGCCAAGGAGTCAGAAGCCTGCTAGGCGCGGGGCCCCCTGGCCGGGCCTAGCAGGCTTGCCGTCTCCCGGCAGGTCTCCTAGACCTAATCTTTGGCCTATAAATTCCCAAATATTCCCCCAACGTCAAAAGGAGCCACGCAAATACTTTTCCGCCGGCAGAAGCCTCCATTCCCGAGAGATCCAATCTTGGAGCCTTTTCCGGTAATCTACCGGAGGGGGTTTCGATCACGGTGGGCATCTACATCAACTCTATTGCCCCTCCGATGATGCGTGAGTAGTCCACCATAGACCTACGGGTCCATAGCTAGTAGCTAGATGGTTTCCTCTCTCTCTTGGATCTTCAATACCATGTTCTTCATGATCTTCGTGGAGATCTATTCGATGTAATCCTCTTTTGTGGTGAGTTGCTCAAGATCCAATGAATTGTGAGTTGATGTTCAGATTATCCATGAATCTTATTTGAATATCCTCTGAATTACTATATGCATGAGTTCATATACTTGCAAGTCTCTTCGAGTTATTGGTTTGGTTTGGCCAACTAGATTGGTAATTCTTGCAATGGGAGAAGTGCTTGGTTTTGGGTTCAATCTTGCGTTGTCCTCACCTAGTGACATAGTAGGGGTAGTGAGGCACGTATTGTATTGTTTCCATCAAGGGTATCAAGATGGGGTTTTCATCATATTACTTGAGTTTATCCCTCAACATCATTGCATCTTACTTAATGTGTTACTCTGCTCTTCATGAACTTAATACTCTAGATGCAGGCAGGAGTCGGTCGATGTGTGGAGTAATAGTAGTAGATGGAGAATCGTTTCGGTCTACTTGATACGGACATGATCTCGATATGCATGATCATTACCTTGGATAAATACATGATTATTCGCTTTTTATGAATTGCTTGACAGTAATTTGTTTACCCACCATGATATTTTCCTTCGAGAGAGAAGCCTCTAGTGAAACCTATGGCCCCCAGGTCTACTTTCCATAATATACTTTCAGATCTATAAATCAAAAATACAAAAATTACTTTGCTTCAATTTATTTACCTTTTACTTTCCGTTCTTGTTTACATCTATCTATATCAGATCTAATCCTTGCAAATAATCATGAAGGGATTGACAACCCCTTTACAGTGTTCGGTACAAGAGTTTGATTGTTTGTGTAGGTGTGTCCATTGGTGACTTGCTTGTTCGTCCTACTGGATTGATACTTTGGTTCTCAATAACTTAGGGAAATACTTATCTACTTCGCTGCATCACCCTTTCCTCTTCAAGGAAAAACCAACGCACGCTCAAGAGGTAGCATCCTCCTTCTGATAAATGACGCAATCATTGATGCATGCATGGTATATAATGTAGGGCAGATCAAGAGGGCACATGATCTTCTTGGCCTCGTCCACACTAGTAGGACATATATTCCCCATGGGAAGAACCTTCTTTAGGTACTTGAGTAGCTCATCGAGGCGTATGTCGGTCCATTGGTTGTTAGCCTTCGTCTTTAGAAGATCGAGCGTGAAAATCAAGCGAGTCACCTCGAGATCACAACCATCATAGAATGGAGTGTTTGAGCCTACCTCTAGTTACCCCAGCTTGGCCTCCTCTCTAGAAGCAGCTCTGTCGGTACACATCTCCTTGCGAAGTAGGTCTCGAACATGAGGGTCCCGCACGATTGAACTTAGTAGCGATGAAGGTTGTGGCATGTCCACGTCTTCTACGCCGACATGTCCGACCTCTTCTCCGCCGTCATGTCGGGCCGCTTCTCCGCTGCCATGTCCGCCCCTTCTCCGTCACCATTGTTGGTCATCTCTTCCTAGGAACCCATGTCGTCATTGGCTACACCACCGACGTCCTCCTCATCATCATCTTCAATTATCCATCGATTATAGCCATCCAAGAAACCAGTCATGAGCAGGTGTGCCTTCAAACGACCATGCTCATAGGGGCCGAGCCAAAGTAATCCTTTGCTTCTTTGACATGAACATAAGAACTATGTCCTATTATTTTCATTCATGTCCTGCATCACCGATCGAAACCACCTTTCCACCATTTTTCCAATGACGATCATGATCGCTTGCGAGGTAACAATAAATAAATTCATTATAAAAATGCATGCATGCATCAAAGTCATACAAAAATTTGGCATGACCTTCCCTACAAATAGGACATATAGAGTTTGCCCTGAAATTCATTGAAACGAAAATTAATCAACATTTCGGCAAAACATAGGCAACTCAAGCACAATTGGGCGTCAACTCATGCCACATGCACTATTTCCATCTTATCGCCCGATTAGGTCAATGTATCGCACACACACAAATATTTCCATTCTTGCAAAGCACACAAATTTTTACTCACCTATCTCAAGATAGAGCTCGAGCACGGTGATGAGGACGATCTGTATCTCCACACACCTACCTAGCTAGCTACCTAGTGATCAAAAGTGGACCTCCATACTTCTTCACATTGCTAGATCTAGTTAGGGAGGTACATAGGTCACTCCATTAAATGGGTAGATCTATCTAGCTAGTTGGGGAAGGAGATGGCTCTAACTAATGGAGTGGAGGAAAAGTGGGGGAAAAGAGAAAGGGGGTGCATTAATGGAGGTGGTTAGTTAGTAGTTAGGGGCATTAAAGAGAGATAAAGAGAGCTAGAAGAAAGAGAGTAATGGGGCGAGAAGGAGTAGTGAGGAAGCAGCAAAGTGAAGGAGAGAGGAGGGTGGAGGGAAAAGTGAAGGGAGAGAGGATAAGGGAGGGGAAAGGGAGGGAAAGGTGGGTGCCACACGTTAGCAGTAGAGCCAGCCTGAGAAATGCGCTACTGCTAACTCTATAGCAGAAGCACGTGTTAGTGGGCATCGCTACTGCTAAGTAGGGCCCACCATCTGGCATAGTACTGCTTTAGTTGCAGCGATGGTTCGCATAGCCGTAGAGTGCTTTATGAAAGACGCGCTACTGCTAATGTTGTAGTAGTAGCGCTCCTTCTCGGGCCGTGCTGCTACTCTGAAAAGCCTGGCACGTAGTGGCTAGTTTCTATAGTCAGGGTGTGTATTTGTGGGGAGTTGCTACTGCTCCTGCACTACTGCAATGTAGCAGTAGCGCCCTTCGTAAAACCGCACTACATATAAGGTTCTGTGTATAAGCTTTATCCTAGTAGTGTGATGATGAGTTTATGTATGAGAAGGTTATATGATGTAACGTTAAGTGATCTGCATGTCACACTATGGCATGATAGCTGGAGCCAAGGGATTTTCACTTTAATGACCTGCGTGTAAACCTCGTTATTTTTACCAAAGGTAGTGATAGACATGCTATGGTGGACTTCGGAGCAAGGTGGCTTCACTAGCCCCAGGAGATCATGGTGGTGGCTACGACATCACCTTGGAGTAGTTTCATCAAGACCTTAGAGGATCCACTGGTGTAGTGACATGCTATACAAACGGTTTTTAACCCCTTTCCGCGACGTAGTTCCAAATTGTAGCCTTGCATGTGTGGGCGATAGGGCAGTCGATACCACACGACATGGCAAGCCCATCGGCGATGGTGGCCAATGAACACAAACATTTGGAAAAACTAAGTGTATAGGATGTCCGCACCTATCACAAACGAGGGTCACCGGCTAATCATTTGAGATATGTGTATTTCCCATACGATTGATCCTTGCAACTCGTGTGAGATCACACTAACATCGCACGCACTATTCTATGAAGCGCCAATTAGGATGTGCACTCAATCACAAAAAGTTCATGATTATAAAGCGTGTACAATAAGGAGACAATCACACATAGTTAGTTCCACTATGACCGTCTGTGATATGATATAAGAGTGCATACGTTTATCATTGTAAAACCATATGCAAAGGTTAAATATATCCCACATGCGGGGTTTCTTATAAACGTTTGTGATTTATAAAACGCCTCAAACATGTGATCCATAGTTCCCAGATGTGTCATCCAGAATAACTTGGTCGGATGAAGGCAAATTGCACGATGTCTTCCTTGACCAAAGTTTATGATGGTACACAGTTCAAAATACGAAACCGTGTGTGATAAGGAGACTAGCACAAACGTTAGTGTTTTTAATATCACACGTTCTTTCTCGACTGATCGTGCGGAGACGAGATTCATCACAAACGCCTCAAATGGAGAAACGTGTCTGATGTTAGAGCTGATCGCAGACATATTGCTTTCTCATATTGCTTTCCCAGATGTGTCAAGCAGGATTTGTCCCTAATTAAATACCTTTGTTCATAATTCACATAATTTAAATTTGAAAGTAGGAATTCATGTATTTCATATCGAATCATGTTTAGGTTTAAGAACGAATGCACAATACGATTCACATGTACATATACTCAAGAACTACATAGGCATCAATTCTCAAAAAAGGAAAACTACAGAAGGGACAAATAAAGAATGATGGAAGCACGGTTGTACTGAATATGGTAAAGAGAGAGTCGAAAGACATTTTGTATGCTGGAGAAGGTGAAGCAGAATGCCCATATTGTGCCCTCCTCCATGTCTAACGCACGAACGACTCTAGGCCAGCCCCTAGTGATGGCCGCCCGCCCATCCTTCACTGTCTTCATTAAAACTTCTCGATGCTCATTATAGTCTCGATGATATATTTTAACCTTCATTGCATGTCCAACAATCATCTACTTTGTGAGGTAATCTTGAGTAAACTGCTTTGGGAACCACTGCAAAAGAAAAAGATTCATACATTGTTGTGTGACAACTCATTATGGGGAGTACTAATAGAAGCCTACAGAGTTCGTAGTTACCACCCTACAACTCATTGTTGTGTTGGATACAACATAAACAAATAGTCTAATTGGCATTGTTCATCTCTTTTCCCTAACAATCATTTTCAGTTTCCTCACTTGATGCCGGTTCATGAATATTTCATTACCCCACACGCAAAAAGGGTCCAGGAATGGATCTTTACCTAAGACATATGTACCTACAAGCAAGAAGCCAATATTAGAAGCTAAAACGCAGTTGCACAATGGTGTAATATATTACTCCATCAATTCAACAATGTGTTGCATATAAACATTTGGAGAAGTTAACACTTACTTACTTTTACCAAGTTTGTAAAGAAAAACATTTACATCTAGAATTGCAATCCCATTTCATTAGATACATCACAAAATTTAATATTGTATACATTTTAGATGGTATATGTAGACGCATCATCAAAATCTATATGGACTACATGATGGAATGAATGGAGTATAAGCGGAGGGATGAAAAGAACCTCGGTAGAAAACGTTGGCTACTCCCATTGTTGTCCTGTGCAAGTACATGTAAAGTCATGATAAGTACATTAGGCCTAACATCAACCAAGTATACGAGGTATCTGCTTGAAATAAACAAGACATATATCCTCGCGATAACAACCAAATATAGCCATTTGATATTGGACAAATGCTCAATGGAACCAACCTAACAACTAGATAACGAAAAGCAAGGCGTCTGCTTGAAAACTAGACAAATGCTCACTGCAATCAACCTAACAACCAGATGTACAAAAGCAATGCATCTGCTTGAAAACTAGAGAAATGCTTACTACAACCAACATAGCAACCAAATTCAGAGAAACAAGGCATGAATGTTTAAAACGGGAGTTAAGGGCACATGTTAACAACACCAGGCATAAGACGGTTGCTGTGGCGAGGTGAGGCCCCAGGTCCAGCCGAGAAGAGTAGTTCGGCAGCGTGACGACGAATCCCCCAATTATTACGACAAAAGAAAGTGGTTTTAACAAACAAACTTTTTTATTTAACACAAATATAATACTTGGTCAAACCGAACAAAGGTTAAAAATTGAAAAAAGTTGAGCATGAAAGCGACTTAGTTGGTTAATGTGCTTGTGACGTGTGTCGAGCTTGTAGTCGGTCAAGGTCCCAGCCCCCAAGCCAGTCACGAGGTAGCCGAAGAAGAGTTCGGCTTGATGAAGTGACAACACAACAGTTCCGAAGGCCGAAGAGAAAGCCCTGGGCGAGTCGAGCAGATGGAGTATTTCGGCAATGTGACGGCGAAGCCCCTAGTCCGTCAGCCATGTCAACGACACAATTTGGTTGATGGAGGCGGGACAACGATGTAGGCATGCCAAGGTGATCGCATGACACAGCCGAAGTTGATTACAGGTGCACACAATATAATGCAAGCCAAGAGTAATAACAAATAAAGGTAATAATATAATTAAAAAAAAGATAATTCTTCTACTTAGTTAATTTAAGTGAACCAAATAATTAAGTAAATATGGCCTGGGCGCCAATGTGCGTGGGCAAACAGTTCGGCTTGACGAAGTGGCGATGCTGCACGGTCTATATGGCGAGGGGACGTCCCTCGTCCAGGTTGATGAAGAGATGCCAAATCCCCCGGTCTAGCCGCGGTGACCGAGTAGGTCGGCTGGTGATGCCGAAGTCTCATGCTAGGCGAGGTGTCGAAGCAGGTTGACTGATGATGTCGAAGTCTCACGTCAGCCGAGGTGTCGAAGCAGGTGTTGGAAATATGCCCTAGAGGCAATAGTAAATTGGTTATTATCATGTTTCCTTGTTCATGATAATCGTTTATTATCCATACTATAATTGTATTGATCGGAAACTTAGATACATGTGTGGATACAAAGACAAAACCATGTCCCTAGTATGCCTCTAAAAGACTAGCTCATTGATCAAAGATGGTTAAGGTTTACTAGCCATGGACATGAGATGTCATATGATAACGGGATCACATCATTAGGAGAATGGTGTGATGGACCAGACCCAAACTACAAACGTAGCATATGATCATGTCAGTTTATTGCTACTGTTTTCTGCATGTCAAGTATCTGTTCGTATGACCATGAGATCATGCAACTCACTGACACCGGAGGAGTGACTTGTGTGTATCAAACATCGCAACGTAACTGGGTGACTATAAAGGTACTCTAGAGGTATCTCCGAGGGTGTCTGTTGGGTTGGCATGGATCAAGACTGGGATTTGTTACTCCGTGTGATGGAGAGGTATCTCAAGGCCCACTCGGTAATACAACATCACAATAAGCCTTGCAAGCAAAGTGACTAAGTGTTAGTCATGGCATCTTGTATTACGGAATGAGTAGAGACTTGCCGGTAACGAGGTTGAACTAGGTATGGAGATACCGACGATCGAATCTCAGGCAAGGAACATACCGAAGAACAAAGGGAACATCATACGGGATTAACTGAATCCTTGACACAGAGGTTCGACTGACAAAGATCTTCGTAGAATATGTAGGAACCAATATGGGCATCTAGGTCCCGCTATTTCTTCTGGACCGTAGAGGTGTCTCGGTCATGCCTACATAGTTCTCGAACCCGCAGGGTCTGCACACTTAAGGTTCGGTGACATTTCGGTAGTATAGAGTTATGTATGGTGGTGAGCAAAGGTTGTTCGGAGTCACGGATGAGATCACATACGTCAAGAGAAGCTCCGGAATGGTTTGGAGGTAAAGATTGATATATACGAAGTCCTGTTTCGGTCGCCAGAAAAGTTTCGGGCTCATCGGTAGTGTACCGGGAGTGCTGGTAGTGTACCGGGCGACCATCGGGAGAGGTATTTCGACCCAAGAGGATACATTGCCTACGAGAGGAGGTAAACCAGCCCCTGGTGGGCTTGCCAAAGCATACTCTAAGGTCCCATGCAGCTTGAGTGGTTTGAGAAGGAAAAAATCCAAAGGTGGAGAGGTGGAAAGAGTTTCCAAGTGGAAAGGAGGAATCCTACTGCTAATAGGATTGGAGTAGGACTTCTCCACCTCCAATTTGGACCAAACCTTGAGGGTTTGAGGCTGCCTCCTCCCCTCCCTCCCTCCTATATATACTAGAGGATTTTGAGGAAAAAGCTAACCCTAATTGCCACGTGCTGCCCTCTTCTTCCTCTAGATCGTTTTCTCCTCTAGATCGGTTTTCAGCAATGCTTAGGCGAAGCCCTGCTGGAATTCCTCCACCACCATCGCTGCAATGCCGTCGCGCTGCCGGAGAACTCGTCTACCTCTACGCCCCCTCTTGCTGGATCAAGAAGGCAGAGATCGTCATCGAGCTGTATGTGTGCTGAACGCGGAGGTACCGCACGTTCGGCGCTAGATCGGAAGGACCGTGATCAAGATTGCGAGACGATTCATGAGTGGATTGCGGGACGGATCGCGATGAGATTGCGAGACAGATCGTGATGAGATCGCGGGATGGATCATGATGGGACCGCAGGACGCTCGCGATTTGGATCATGAAGACGTTCGACTACACCAACCGCGTTTCTTAACGCTTGCAGCTTAGCGATCTACAAGGGTATGTAGATCCACTCTCCCTCTCATAGATGCTCATCACCATTGATAGATCTTGCGTGTGCGTAGGAATTTTTTTGTTTCCCATGCAACGTTCCGCAACAGTGGTATCATGAGCTAGGTTTATGTGTAGATGAGATCTCGAGTAGAACACCAAGAGTTTGTGGGCGTTGATGCTTAGATTGATTCCTCCCTTGGTCGTCTTTTGATTCAGCAGTATTGTGGGATGAAGCGGCCCGGACCAACCTTACTCGTATGCTTATGAGAGACCGGTTCCATCAACTGACGTGTAACCTCATCGCACAAAGATGGCTGGCGGGTGTCTGTTTCTCCTACTTTAGTTGGATCGGATTCGACAAAGGTGGTCCTTGAGAAGGTTGAAAAGCTACTTATGTATCACCGTTGTGTTTTATGCATAGGTGAGAATTGTTCTTGCTAGATACCCATAGCAGCCACATAAAACATGAACAACAATTAGAGGACGTCTAACTTGTTTTTGCAGGGTATGTTGTGATGTGATATGGGCAATTACATGACGTGATATATTTGATGTATGAGATGATCATGTGTTGTATAGAATATCACGACTTGCATGTCGATGAGTACGGCAACCGGCAGGAGCCATAGGGTTGTCTTTAATTACTGTATGACATGCGTGTCAATCATTAAGTGCTATGTAATGCTTTACGTTATCGCTAAACGGTAGTAATAGTAGTAGAAGCATGGTGGGCGCGACAACCCCGATGGCGACACGTTGATGTAGATCAAGATGATGGAGATCATGGTGTCATGCCGGTGACGATGGAGATCATGCCGGTGCTTTCAAGATGGAGATCAAAAGCACAAGTTCATGGCCATATCATGTCACTTATGATTTGCATGTGATGTTAATCCTTTTATGCACCTTGTTATGGTTAGGATGACGGTAGCATTATAAGGTGATCCCTCACTTAATTTCAATATAAATGGGTTCTCCCTGAGTGTGCACCATTGTGAAAGTTCGTCATGTTGAGACACCACATGATGATCGGGTGTGATAGACTCTACATTCACATACAACAGGTGCAAGCCAGTGTTGCACATGCAGAACACTCGGGTTAAACTTGACGAGCCTAGCATGTAGAGACATGGCCTCAGAACACAAGAGATCGAAAGGTCGAACATGAGTCATATAGTAGATATGATCAACATGATGATGTTCACCATTGAATCCACGTTAACTCACGTGATGATCGGACTTGAGTTGGTGAAGTTGGATCATGTATCACTCGAATGACCGGAGGGATGTCAATTTGAGTGGGAGTTCTTCAGTAATATGATTAATTGAACTCATTATCATGAACATAGTCAGTAGTGTCTTTGCAAATTATGTTGTAGATTACTTGCTCGCTCTGTAGCTCCCTTGAATTTTATATGTTCCTAGAGAAATAGAGTTGAAAGCTGATGGTAGCAATATTTTTGACTGGGTCCGTGATCTGAGGATTGTCCTCATTGCTGCATAGAAGGCTTATGTCCTTAATGCACCGCTCGGTGCGCCAACCCCTCTAGCGTCATCTGTATATGCTGTGAACATCTGACATGCATGTTTTGATGACTACTTGATAGTTTAGTGCGTCATGCATTACGACTTAGAATTGAGGCTCCGAAATGTTTGAACGTCATGGAACATATGAGATGTTCTAAGAGCTGAAATTAGGATCTCAAGCTCGTGGCCGTGTTGCGAGATATGATATGTCCAACAAGATTCTTTGCCTGCAAGATGAAAGAGAATAGCTCAATCATTGAGCATGTGCTCAGATTGCCTGGGTGCTAAAATCGCTTGGATCGAGTGGGAGTTGATCTTCCAGATAAGATAGTGATTGATATAGTTCTCCAAGTCACTATCACTAAGCTACTAGAACTTTGTGATGAACTATAAAATGCCAGGGATAGAAATAATGATCCCTGAGCTGTTCGTGATGTTTGACACCGCGAAGGTAGAAATCAAGAAGGATCATCAAATGTTGATGGTTAGTAAAACCACTAGTTTAGAGAAGGGCAAGGGAAGTAGGGAAACTTCATGGATGGCAAGTCAGTTGCTGCTCCAGTGAAGCAACCCAAAGTTGAACCCAAACCCGAGACTAAGTTCTTCGATTATGAGGAGAGCGGTTGTTGAGGTGGAACAACCCTAGATACTTGGTAGATAAGAAGGCTGGCAACATCAATAGAAGTATATTTCATATATGTGTTATTGATGTGTACCTTGCTAGTACTACTAGTAGCACCTGGGTATTGGATACCAGTTCGGTTGCTAAATGTTAGTAACTCGAAATAAAAGCTATGGAATAAATGAAGAACTAGCTAAGGGTGAGGTGACGATGTGCGTTGGAAATGTTTCCAAGGTTGATGTGATCAACATCGCATGCTCTCTCTACCTTCGGGATTAGTGATGAACCTAAGTAAATGTTATTTGGTGTTTTACGTTGAGCATGAACGTGATTATATCATGTTTATTGCAACCCGGTTATACATTTAAGTTAGAGAATAATGGTTATTCTGTTTACATGAATAATACCTTCAATGGTCATGCACCCAATGAGAATGGTTTGTTGAATCTTGATTGTAGTATTACACATGTTCATAACATTGATGCCAAAAGATAGAAAGTTAATAATGATAGTACTTGTGGCACTGCCACTAAATGTCATATTGGTATAAAGCGCATGAAGAAACTCCATGTTGATGTATCTTTGGACTCATTCGATTTCGAATCGGTTGAGACATGCGAACCATGCCTCTTGGGCAAGATGACTAAGGACCTTGTTTTCCGGATTAATGGAGCAAGCAAGTGGTTTATTGGAAATGATACATGTTGATGTATGCAATCCAATGAGTCTTGTAGCATGCGGTGGATATCGTTATTTTCTTACCTTCACTGATGATTTGAGTAGATATAGTGTATATTTACTTAATGAAACACAAGTCTGGATCGTTTGAAAGGTTCAAGCAAATTCAGAGTGAAGTTTAAGATCATCGTGAAAAGAAAATAAAAATGTTTGCGATATGATCGTGGAGGTCAATATCTAAGTTACGAGTTTGGCATCCGACTTTAGACAATGTGAAAGTTGTTTCACAACTCACGCCACCTGGAACACTATAGTGTGATGATATGTCCGAACGTCATAGTCGTGCTCTATTGGATGTGGCGCATACTATGATGTCTCTTATCGTTTTGCCACTTTCGTTTTGGGGTTATGCATTAGAGACAACTACATTCACTTTAAATAGGGCACCATCTAAATCCGTTGAGATGACTCCATAGTTTGATAGAAACCTAAACTGTCCATTCTAAATGTTTGGGGCTGCAACCCTTATGTGAAAAAAGGTTTTCACCTAATGAGCTCGAACCCAAAGCGGACAAATGCATCTTCATAGAATACCCTAACAACAGATGGGTGAACCTTCTATCTCAGATCCAAGCATAAAGTATTTGTTGCTAAAACTGGGTCCTTTCTCGATAAAAAGTTTCTCTTGAAAGAATTGAGTGGGAGGAAGATAGAACTTGATGAGGTTGTTAAACCTTTGTTCAACCAGAGAGTAGCGCAACGCAGGAAGATGTTTCTGTGAAGCCTACGTTAGTTGAAGAGGAAGTTAATGATGTTTTTCATGAAGCTTCGGATCAAGTTACTATCTAACCTCGTAGGTCAACAAGGATGTATACTGCTCCTGAGCGGTACGACAACCCTATCTTGGAGGTCATGTTGTTGGACAACGATGAACCTATGAGCTGTGGAGAAGCGATGATGGGCCTGGATTCCGACAAATAGTTAGAGGACATGAAATCCGAGAAAGGATCCATGTATGAAAACCAAGTATAGACTTTGGTAGACTTGCTCATTGGACGGCAGGTTGTCGAGTACAAATGGACCTTTGAGATGATGACAGACGCTGATGGTAAATGTCACCATTTATAGATCTCGACTTGTCGCAAAGAAGTTTCCGACAAGTTCAAGGAGTTGACTGTGATGAGACTTTCTCACTCGTCGCGATGCTAAAGTTTGTTGGAATTATGTTAGCAGTTGCTGCATTTTTCAATTATGAAATATAGTAGATGGATGACAAAACATCGTTTCCTTAACAGTTTACTTGAGGAAAAGTTGTATGTGATACAACCAGAAGGTTTTGTTAATCCTAAGGATGCTAAAAGGTGTGCAAGCTCCAGCAATCCTTCTAAGGGATGGAGCAAGCATCTCAGAGTTGGAATATATGCTTTGATGAGGTGATCAAAGTTTTTCAGTCTATACAAAGTTTATGAGAAGCTTGTATTTACAATAAAGTGAGTGGGAGCACTATAGAGTTTCTGATAAGCATATGTGGATGACATATTGTTGATCGGAAATTATGTAGAATTTCTGGAAAGCATTAACGGTTGTTTGAAAAGAGTTTTTCAAAGGAAGACCTAGATAAAGCTACTTAATTTTTGGGCATCGCGATCTATAGAGATAGATCAAGACGTCTGATAAGACTTTCAATGAGTACATACCTTAACAAGATTTTGAAATAGTTCAAAATGGATCAGTTAAAGAAAGAGTTCTTGCCTAACTTGTAAGGTGTGAAGTTGAGTAAGACTCAAAGCTCGACCACGGCAGAAGAAAGAGAAAGGACGAATGTTGTCCCCTATGGCTTATCCATAGGCTCTATATTATGCCATGCTGTGTACCGCACCTGGTGTGTGCCTCGCCATGAGTCTGTCAAGGGGTACAAGAGCGATCCAGGAGTGGATCACTGGACATCAGTCAAAATTATCCTTAGTAACCAGAGGACTAAGGATATGTTTCTCGGTTATGGAGGTGAAAAAGAGTTCGTCGTAAAGAGTTACGTCGATGCAAGCTTTAACACCAATCCGGATAACTCGTTGTAGCAATCTGGATACGTATAGTGGATCAGCCATTTGGAATAGCTCCAAGTGGAGTGTGGTAGCAGTGTTTATAGTTTGACATAGAGATTTGCAAAGTACACATGGATCTAAATGTCGCAGACCAGTTGACTATAACACCTCTCTCGCATGCAAAGCATGATCGAGCGCCAGAACTCATTAGGTGTTAGATTCATAACAATGCGAATCACATGGTGATGTGAACTAGATTATTGACTGTAGTGCAAGTGGGAGACTGTTAGAAATATGCCCTAGAGGCAATAATAAATTGGTTATTATCATGTTTCCTTGTTCATGATAATGATTTATTATCCATGCTATAATTGTATTGATCGGAAACTTAGATACATGTGTGGATACATAGACAAAACCATGTCCTTAGTATGCCTCTAATAGACTAGCTCATTGATCAAAGATGGTTAAGGTTTCCTAGCCATGGACATGAGATGTCATTTGATAATGGGGTCACATCATTAGGAGAATGGTGTGATGGACAAGGTCCAAACTACAAACGTAGCATCTGACCGTGTCGGTTTATTGCTACTGTTTTCTGCATGTCAGGTATCTGTTCCTATGACCATGAGATCATGCAACTCACTGACACCAGAGGAGTGCCTTGTGTGTATCAAACGTCGCAACGTAACTAGGTGACTATAAAGGTACTCTAGAGATATCTCCGAGGGTGTCTGTTGGGTTGGAATGGATCAAGACTGGGATTTGTTACTCCGTGTGATGGAGAGGTATCTCAGGGCCCACTCGGTAATACAACATCAGAATAAGCCTTGCAAGCAATGTGACTAAGTGTTAGTCACGGGATCTTGTATTACAGAATGAGTAAAGAGACTTGCCGATAACGAGGTTGAACTAGGTATGGAGATACCGACGGTCGAATCTCATGCAAGTAACATACCGAAGAACAAAGGGAATATCTTACGGGATTAACTGAATCCTTGACATAGAGGTTCGAACGATAAAGATCTTCATAGAATATGTAGGAACCAATATGGGCATCTAGGTCCCGCTATTGTTTATTGACCGTAGAGGTGTCTCGATCATGTCTACACAGTTCTCGAACCCGCAGGGTCTGCACACTTAAGGTTTGGTGACGTTTCGGTAGTATACAATTATGTATGATGGTGACCGAAGGTTGTTCGGAGTCCCGGATGAGATCCCAGATGTTACGAGGAGTTCTGGAATGGTCTGGAGGTAAAGATTGATATAGAGGAAGTCCTGTTTTGGTCGCCGAAAAAGTTTCGGGCTCATCGGTAGTGTACCGGGAGTGCTGGTAGTGTACCCGGGGACCTTCGGGAGAGGTATTTCGACCCAAGAGGCTACATGGGCAGTGGGAGGAGGTAAACCATCCCTTGGTGGGCTGGCTAAAGACTCCTCTAAGGGCCCATGTGGCCTGAGTGGTTTGTGAAGGAAAAAATCCAAAGGTGGAGAGGTGGAAAGAGTTTCCAAGTGGAAAGCAGGAATCCTGCTCCTAATAGGATTGGAGTAGGACTCCTCCACCTCCAAGTTCGACCAAACCTTGAGGGTTTGAGGCTGCCTCCTCCCCTCCCTCCCTCCTATATATACTAGAGGATTTAGAGGAAAAAGCTAACCCTAATTGCCATGTGCTGCCCTCTTCGTCCTCTAGATCATTTTCTCCTCTAGATCGGATTTCAGTAATGCTTAGGCGAAGCCCTGCTGGAATTCCTCCACCACCATTGACACAACGCCGTCATGCAGCGGGAGAACTAGTCTACCTCTCCGCTCCCTCTTGCTGGATCAAGAAGGCAGAGATCATCATCGAGCTGTACATGTGCTGAATGCGGAGGAGTCGCACGTTCGGCGCTAGATCGGAAGGACCGTGATCAAGATCGCGAGACGATTCATGGTTGGATTGCGGGATGGATCGCGATGAGATTGCGATACGGATCATGATGAGATCGCAAGATGGATCATGATGAGATCGCAGGACAGATCATGATGGGATCGCGGGACACTCAACAATTTGGATCGCGAAGACGTTCGACTACACCAACCGCGTTTCTTAACGCTTCCCGCTTAGCGATCTACAAGGGTATGTAGATCCACTCTCCCTCTCATAGATGCTTATCACCATGGATAGATCTTGCGTGTGTGTAGGAAATTTTTTGTTTCCCATGCAACGTTCCCCAACAGCAGGTCGACTGGTGATGTTGAAGTCCCCGGAGTAGGTCGATGAAGAGATGGCAAAGCCCTCGGTCTAGCCGGGGTGACGGAGGAGGTTGGCTGGTGACGCCGAGGTCTCATGCCAGCTAAGGTGTCAAAGCAGGTCAGCTAGTGACACCAAAGTCTCATGCCAGCAGAGGTGTTGAAGCAGGTCGGCTGGTGACGCCGAAGTCCACGGAGCAGGTTGATGAGGAGATGACGAAGCCCACGGTCTAGCCGAGGTGACAGAGCAGATCGGTAAGGTGACGCTAGAGCCCCATGCCAGCCGACGTGTCAAAGCAGGTCAGCATGGTGGATGTCAGCTGGAAAAAGCAAAGGCGCGGCGATGCCGACGTAGGTTGGAATTTGTGACACGGTCAATGCTGGCTTGATAAAGCAATGGAGCGCCCGATCCGTACAACCCGCAGATGACAATGTTCTCTTGATGATAATTCGTCCCTCACGATGCCGAAATCTCGGTCGGCTGACCGAGATGATGAGAAAACTTCCTTCAAAAAGGATGTCTCAAACCCTTCCATGAAAAGTATGAAGTCGTGCCAGATTCGTTTTCGCGCAGAAAAAAGATCTAAAATACATTGTTCTACTCGAACGTTTCTCGGTGTTTGGACGGTCGGATCGAGCTGAAATTTGGAGGCGTGATCGATATAGGAATTCCGCAGTCGGTGAATGGTGGGATTTTCCAACAGATATCCAAGCTAGATACTGGACTCCTCGTCCTAAACTTATCCAAATTCCCGTCCAGATTCGATAGGGCTCCGATATATTGGAGACTGCCGGAGATTCCTCCGTCGGAACTTGCCGAAATTTTGCAGCGTTGTTGTAGATAAAATTCCACACAATTCCATCAAAGCACTCGTTAAAGTTACGCTCAAGGAAATGGAGAGACGAACACAAATTCTCCGTCCAGAAAAAACTGCAATCTACAAACGAGCTATCGATTTTTCTAGCGACCCCATAGTGGAACTCTCAATGAAAGCACCAATGTTGGTGTCAAAACTGGCGGATCTCGGGTAGGTGGTCCCGATCTGTGGGTGTTGAATCGATGGGTAACAGGAGACAAGGGAGACATTATTTACCCAGGTTCGGACCCTCTTGATGGAGGTAAAACCCTACATCTTTCTTTGTTTGTATTGATGATGGTGTACCGAGTATAGAGTTGAGCTACCTCGAGATTGTATGAAGTGGTCTAAACCCTAAGAGCTATGCTCGTACGATATGTTGATCTGATTGTCCCTAATGACCAGCCTGGACTCGTCTTATATAACACACCAGAGGCCTTGGATAACAAGAGTCCTAGTTGGCTACGTCGGTGGAGAGGAGTCCTTGTCTTGATCACCAAGTCTTGTGGAATCTTCCTCGTATGCATCATGGGTTGTCCGAACAGGCCCATTAGTGTACCGCCCTGGGGGTCCTCGGTCCGACCCACTGGTCGGAAGACGACATGGTGAGTACCCCCTAGTCCAGGACACCATCAACATAGAGTTGAAATACTGCTTCCAATTAAATTTTGGCAAACGAACTGGGCGGGGGCAACCAAGATGGCACACGGTCCAAACATAATAAAGCATGTACGCTCTTCGCTGTAACGAAATGTCGTGTCATGAAACCACAAATTTTGCATCGCTCGAGGCGGGTAGCTCTTTTTGGGATTTCTCAAGGAGGGTTCATCTCACACGTTTTATCCTCAATTTCACTCGCAGTCGTCAAATTCATCCTAAATTTTCACATGCCCACAAACAGATGACACAAACATTTAGCAAATTTTCAACACAAAATGCCTTATTTTGTAGCGGATTAGTTGATATTAGTTCATATGCTCGGTAATTTACAAACAGTTCGTCAAATTACATGAAGGTGAACTACACAAAATATTCACTACGCCATGGATGCATACAAACGCCACGTGCTCTAGCGTTGCCATGACCTTCCTCGCCTTAGAACGAGTATTAAGAGGAGCTCGTCAAGTCGATGAGCCCCACTGGTTCCACAATAGAGACCGGGAGGGCTACCTCGGCCGGAGTGACCGCGACGCCTCTCGCCAGGTCTACTACTATCGACGAAGATGTCATGGCATCTAGGTAGGACATCGGGATACAGACAAACGCCAATCTCGCTAGAGTTGCGTCCCTGGTTGCCATGGCTGGTGTTGCCAGGGCTTCCACCGCAGATGCCAGTCCTACATTGGCCTCCAACGTGGCTGAGAGGCATGTGGCAGCCTGGTCCATTGGCTTCTAGTCCTGCTCCTGCCTCTTTTTTCCCTTTGGATCTGAGTTCTGATTCCTCTTCGCACTCTCCCGCCATTTCTGTCGCTTCAGATCCCTATCCGCGTTGCGGATGGTATCCACAAATGTGATAGATTCTTCCACACCGACACTGAGACAGCACTCGTCCTCGTCACGCAGGAACGCAGAAACGCATCGAGGCCCAATTCCAGGACGGAGAGAGCGATGTCCATCTGCATCCGACGCTGAAACTCGGGGTCGTTGATGTGGCTGGAGACTTTGTCGGTAGTTCCCCAAAGAGGAAGGGATGATGCAGCATAGCGACGTTAAGTATTTCCCTCTGTTATTAAACCAAGGTATCAATCTATATAGGAAGATCACGCACCCACGTAAACAACACGTGCACACAAACAACAAATACTTGCAACTCGACGCGAAAGAGAGGTTGTCAGGATCTCTACGGTAATAAGATAGATTTGGTAATGATAGTTTTGGCAAATAGATCTCCCAAGAACAAAAAATAAAATAAGTAAACAAAAAGTGCAGCAAGGTATTTTTGGTTTTTTTGGATTAATAGATCTTTAAACAAAAGATGCAAATAGTAGATCGCAAAGCAATATGTTGGAAAAGTAGACCAGGGGGCCATAGGTTTCACTAGTGGCTTCTCTCATGAGTATAGTACACTGTGGGTGAACAAATTGTTGTTGGGCAACTGATAGAAGATCAAATAATCATGAAGATATCCATGCAATAATCATTATATAGGCATCATGTCCAAGATAAGTAGACTGAAACGATTTTGCATCTACATCTATTACTCCACACATCGACCGCTATCCAGCATCCATCTAGTGTATTAAGTTCATGGGAAAATAGAGTAATGCAATAACAACGGTGACATGATATAAACAAGATCTATTCATGTACGTATAGACCCCATCTTGTTATCCTTCATGGCAACGATACATGCGTGTCTTGCTGCCTCTTCTGTCACTAGGAAAGAACACCGCAAGATCGAACCCATCACATAGCACCTTTTCAAAATGGCAAGAAAAATTGATCTAGTTCGCCTAACTAAACCAAAGATTCAAAGAAGAAATACGAGGCTATAAGAAATCATGCAAATAAGAGATGAAAGAAGACTCAAATCATATTCATGGATAGAAACTATCATGAACTCAAATTCATCAGATCCCAACAAACACACCGCAAAAGTCATTACATCAAATAGATCTCCAAGAGACCATTGTATTGAGAAAATAGAGGGAGTGGAAGCCATCTAGATACTACCTACGGACTCGTAGGACTATGGTGGACTACTCACACATCATCGGAGAGGCACCTATGAAGAAGATGAACCCCTCTGTGATGTTGTTAGATTGCATCTCGAGATTCTGGAACTTGCGGTGACTAGAATTGTGTTTCATCGACTCCCCTAGGGTTTTTAGATTTTCTGGGACTTTATAGGCTCGATAGTTGGTTGAGGGGGTGCTCAAGGAGCCCACCCTCTACCAGGCCGCGCTAGGGGCCTCTGGCGTGCCCTGGTGGAGGGTGGTCACCCTGGCCCCCCTCTTTTGATGTTGTTTGGCACATCTGCTTCCTTCTGGTCCATACAAAATTCACAAAAATCCTAGCAGCATGTGGGCTCTATTTGGTACTGATATTTTGCAAAGTAAAAAATCAAGCAAAGACAACAACTGGCACTTTGGCACTATGTTAATAGGTTAGTCCCAAAAAATGATATAAAGTTGCTATAAATTGATGGTAAAACATCCAAGATAGATAATATAACAACATGGAACAAGCAAAAATTATAGATGCGTTGGAGACGTATCGGCATCCCCAAGCTTAATTCCTACTCGTCCTCGAATAGGTAAATGATAAAAATAGAAATTTTGATGTGTAATGTTGCCTATCATGTTTATCACATATTCTTTTGTTTATAGCAAGAACATTTGGACTTTTCATATGGTTCAAAGCAAGAGTCTAGTATTGAGATGAAAACTTTAATACTCACGAATCTCAACAAGTAACCATGTCTTTCAAGATATCAATGCTAAAGCAAGTTATCCCTAGCCCATCATGCTCAATCATTGATCCATTGAAAGCACTATATGCTCCCTTGGTGGTTTTGATAATTCATGACAACATACATTGTCTCTTGGACTAATACTTTCATCTAGTGTATTTCAGATAAAGTCCACAGAGAGATAGGTTGGCTAAGGAGTGTGGAGAATATCCCCATGAAGAAGAAGGAGAAGGAATAGCATTGGCAGAAGCTTCAAGCAAGAGGACTCTACATTTTACTTTGTGAGAAATCACTTTGAGTTTATAGGAAAGCCAATAGTATTAAAAGGGGGTAAGGTACTATTGGTGAACAAGATGCTCCACGTGCACAAGTGATAGTGACCAAAAACACCCACAAGCACTCCCACAAATACTCTGTCTAGAACCCTACCACTCAAATCAGTAAGACCAACAATTCCCATTTGGTCTCACCGAGATTCAAACCCTAGACAGATCCTAAGCCAAACCCATCTCGGTACTACCATCATTTCATTCGGTGCCACCGACATCAGTTTCCAACTTTCGGGCCATTTTCAAGCATTGGTACCACCGAGTTTTGCCAATTGTTCTCACCGAGTTTTGGACCAACTTTCTGGTTAGCCATTGTCAAGTATTGGTACCACCAAAATTTGAGAATCGGTCTCACCGAGTTGTGCAATCTAACTGTTGGTCATCTAATCGGTACCACCGAGATTTCTGTATCGGTCTCATCGAGATTCAAAAGTTGTTACCTTTGGAGCAACTCAGTACCACCGAGATTCACACATATATGTCACCGAGTTGGTCACTTTAGGTGTAACGGTTGGATTTTTGGAGATGCCTATATATACCCCTCCAACACTACTCACTTGGAAGAGAAGCGCTCAGAACAAATCCCCACTCATCCCAACTGATTTTCGGAGAGAGATACACCTACTGATGTGTTGAGATCATGGCATTCCATTCCAACCATATGAATCTTAATCTCTAGCCTCCCCAAGTTGCTTTCCACCCAATAAATCTCTTCCACCAAAGCCAAATTTGTGAGAGAGTGATTGAGTGTTGAGGAGTCTATCATCTTGAAGCACAAGAGCAAGGAGTTCATCGACATTATCGAGGCTATTACCTTTTGGAGGGTGGTGCCTCCTAGATTGGTTAGGTGTCGCTTGGGAGCCTCCTAATTCGTGTTGTGGAGTGAACCAAGAAGTTTGTGAGGGCAAGGATATCGCTTACTTCGTGAAGATCTACCCTGAGTTAGGCTAGTCCTCCGTGAACGTAGGCCATCATGGTATAGTCAAGGTTTCTTCTTCGTGGAACCCTCCATGGGTAGAGCCCTCCATGGACTCTCGTGACCATTACCCTGCATGGATTGAAGACTCCATAAACGTGTATGTACGATAGCACCACCTATCGAAAACACGGGAAAAATCTTTGTGCCCTTCATGTGTTTGATCTCCCTATCTCAACTCATTACTTCCGTGTGCAATGTCTTTACTTTACGCTACAATACTTGATTACTTGCATGTCTAGGGTGTGCTAGACTCGTTATAATTGCTAAAATCTGCCAACACATAACTTTGGATATTCTGTAGATTTTAATTTGTTCTAGTAGTCTGTTTACCCCCCTCTAGACATACACTATTAGTGATCTCACAATTGGTATCAGAGCATTGGTCTCCGTTGTTTCGGTTTCATCACCGTGAAGGAAGATGGATGTGTCTAGTGTGGAAAGTTTGAGTTGTAAAGTGCCCATTCTTGATGGAGAGTACTATAGTCAATGGAAGAATGCTATGATTAATCTATTTTACAAATTCCATTTGAGAAAACATATTGAAAATCCTTATGTGTTCCCTATCGATGAATTACATCCCCTGTTCAAAAATTCGTCTGATTAACCAGTTAACTTGCCGATTAATCTCTACTCGTGGGGTCACCGAGTAGCCGATAAACTAATAAATCGTCCGATTAATTGATTAATTCAACGATTAACTTGCCAATTAGCCGATTAATCCCCTACTCGCCAGCCAACCGAGCAGCTACGAGTTAACCATTTCCTTAACAATGATTACATGCCACACACGAAGAGGAAATTGACATGATTTGTAACCTTAGAACTGTCAATCTTATTGTTAGAGGCTTACCAAGAATTGTCCTTTCTCAATTGAAGAACTTTGCATGTGCTTATACTTTGTGGAATGATTTGGAGAAACGATATCCAAATCTTTCATTAATTAATCTTGATGAAATTCTTCCTAAAACTGTTGCTTTTCACAAAATGCAGCCTAGTGATCCAAACTTTGATAAATGCCTGTTTCAGCTTCGTGATCTTATGCGTGCTAAAGGAGATGTCACAACTATCAATAATATTATCATTGAAGTTATTCACATTCATAATCTTGAACATTGTCATGATTACAATACTAACGAATCTCTTGGTTTCTATGATGAAGAGATTCTACCAAATGATGACATTGAAGAATATGGCTACTATGATGAAGATGAGTTGTTCAACATCGAGCATGAAAAGATCATGAAGAATCTATGTCTCATGTCAAACTTCAAGAATTACCTGTCAGGTGGAAAAGAGTGGATTCTCGACAGTGGATGCATCGATCACATGACTGGAGATAAAGACATGTTCCAAGAGATCACGCCTAATCAAGGTCCTCGGAAGTACGTGACCTTTGGAGACAAATCTAAGGGTAAGGTACTTGGCCTTGGTTAGGTGGCCATATCTCAAGATAGCTTTATCCAAAATTTGATGCTTGTTGAATCCCTTGGCTACAATCTTCTTTCCGTATCTGGACTAGCAGACTTCGATTTGAATGTGCTATTTACCAAAGTAGATTGCCAAGTGTTTCATCATGATAATCATAAAATTGTCTTTACCGGTACTCGTAAAGGTGATCTATACATTGTCGATTTCACTAAAAAGGCCCAACCTCATACTTGTCTCATTGCAAAATCATCTAAAGTTTGGCTATGGCATAGAAGGGTAGGACATGTAGGCACGCGCTATCTAGATAAGCTTATCAAGGGCGATCACATTCTTGGTGTTGAAGATGTTATTTTGACAAAGATAGGCTTTGTAGTGCCTGTCAAGCAGGAAAGAATGTAGGTGGAAGTCATCCGGTCAAGAACATCATGACCACTAGGAGACCACTCGAGTTACTTCATATGGATCTTTTTGTTCCCAATGCTTACATGAGTCTCGGTCGAAATTTATTTTGTTTTTCATTTTGGGTCTGGGCATCCATATTACCGCCATACTCTCGTGCAATGACAAGTGAATAAACACTCATCTTGAGAATAACACATCCATGAGCGGTACAAGCACACAAAAAGGATATTTTTTGAAAGTTAAGAGATGACACATACAAATTTGCTTGGAACGGCATGGAAATACAATACATAGTTAGGTATGGTGTACTCATATGGCAAAACTTGGTTTAAGGATTTTGGATGCACAAGTAGTATTTCTACTTAGTACAAGTGAAGGCTAGCAAGAGATTGAGAAGCATCCAACCAAGAAACGAAAAATCACATAAGCGAGCATTAAGCATAACTAAGACCGAATAATGCACCATAAGTACGATGTAATTTCGTAGCACAACTATTGACTTTTGTTCTTGCATAGGTAATCACAAACCTTAACACCAATATTCTTACTAAGCATAATTACTCATCAACATAACTCACATATCACTATTGTCATCTCTCAAAACTATTACAAAGAATTAAGTTTAATTTTTCCAATGATCTTCATGAAACTTTTTATTTTATCCCTCTTGAGTATATATCACTTTGGGACTAGTTTCATATGTTGCAATTACTTTTGATAAGCTCACATGGATATAAGCGAAGAACATGAGCATACATGTTTCATCTCTCTAAATAATATAAGTGGGGCATGAGAGAATTTCTTAAAAATTACCAGCTCTCGATTTAATATAAGTGAAGCATTAGAGAATTTCCTCAAACATGTAAAAGCACACCGGGCTCAAAAAGATATAAGTGAAGCACTAGAGCAATTCCTTTGCTCAAAAGTTTTAAGTGAAGCATAAAGAGCAATTCTAACAAATCATAGTATATTTTTGGATCTATCAAATATGTGTGTATAGCAAGTATACTAATTAAAATGCACAAAGCAAAACAAGAAAAGATACAAGATGCTCCAAGAAAAACTCATCATATGTGACGAATAAAAATACAGTTCCAAGTAGTATACCGATGGTTGTCAGAAGAAAGAGGGGATGGCACTAGGGGAATCCCCAATCTTAGTTGCTTGTTACTCTTTCGATATTACCTTGGGGTGTTGTAGAATCCCCAAGCTTTGATTCTTCTAACTCCTTATTCCTTCATCCATCGTGATCTGACCCAAAACTTGAAAACTTCAGTCACACAAAACATAACAAAATTCTCGTGAGATCCGTTAGTATAATAAAGCAAATTACCACTTTAGGTACTGTTGTAAACCCACATATTTTATTATTGCATTATACCTACTGTATTCTAAATTTACCATGACTTATACCCCCTGATACAAGCCATAGATTGATCAAAACAAGCACACAACGCAATGAAAATAGAATCTGTTTCAGACCAGACAGTCTATAGTAATTTGTACTCTACCCATACTTCTGGAACTCTTAACATTCTAAAAAATTAGGAAAACATAAAGAATTTGTATAGAAATATTGTGTTAAAAGTTCAGCTCAATATCACGTTCCAGTAAAAAAATTGTTCACTGGGAACAAAGTTTATGTTTCAGATTCAGCATTGTTTCTACTCATCTTATTGATCATCCTAAAGGCATCACTTGCCACAAATATGTTTGAAGAAAGGTTTTGGGTTTTTTGGATTAGGTAATGATAGTTTTGGGAAATAGATCTCCTAAGAACACAAAATAAAATAAGTAAACAAGAAGTGCATCAAGGTATTTTTGTTTTTTTGGATTAATACAACTGAAAACAAAAGATGCAAATAGTAGATCGGAAAGCAATATGTTGGAAAAGTAGACCCAGGGGGGCGTAAGTTTCACTAGTGGCTTCTCTCATGAGTATAGCACACGGTGGGTGAACAAATTACTGTTGGGAAATTGATAGAAGGTCAAATAATCATGATGATATCTAGGCAATGATCATTATATAGGCATCACGTCCTACATAAGTAGACCAAACCGGTTCCGCATCTACTTCTATTACTCCACAAGTCGACCGCTATCCAGCATGCATCTAGTTAAGTTCATGGGATAACGGAGTAATGCCATAAGAATGGTGACATGATGTAGACAAGATCTATTCATGTAGGAATAGACCCCATATTGTTATCCTTAATGGCAATGATACAGGCGTGTCTTCTATCAATGGGAAAGAACACCGCAAGATCGAACCCATCACAAAGCGCCTCTTCCCATGGCAAGAAAGATCGATCTAGTTGGCCTAGCCAAACCCATGATTCGAAGAACAAATACGAGGCTATAAGTAATTATGCAAATAATAGATCAAAGAACACTCAAATGATATTCATGGATAGAAACTAATCATGAACTCAAAATTCATCGGATCCCAACAAACACACCGCAAAAGTCGTTACATCAAATAGATCTCCAAAAGACCATTGTATTGAGAAACATAGAGAGAGAGGAAGCCATCTTGCTACTGCCTACGGTCCCATAGGTCTACGGTGGACTACTCACGCATCATCGTAGAGGCATCTATGAAGAAGATGAACCCCTCCGTGATGGTGTTAGATTGGATCTCGAGATTCTGGAACTTGCGGCGGCTAGAATTGTGTTTCGTCGACTCCCCTAGGGTTTTTAGATATTTTGGGAATTTATAGGCTCGATAGTCGGTTGAGGGGGTGCGCGAGGTGCCCACCCTCTACCAGGTGCGCCAGGGGCCTCTGAAGCGCCCTCTTCTGGTCCGTAAAAAATCCACAAAAATCCTCGCAGCGTTTGGTTCTGATTTTCTGTGAAGTAAAAAAACAAGCAAAAACAACAACTGGCATTTTGGAAGTATGTCAATAGGCTAGTCCAAAAAATGATATAAGTTGCTATAAAATGATTGTAAAACAACCAAGATTGATAATATAATAGCATGGAACAAGCAAAAATTATAGATACGTTGGAGACGTATTAGTCGTCGGCAGCGGTGGAGGTAGATGACGGTTGACCGTTGACCCACATGGAGGACACCACGTCGGAATCCTCTATCATGTCGGCGGCGGCTGCGACAGCTGGCTATTTGCTGTTGCCCGCCATGGCGGCCAAAGTGTCGGAATCCTCTATCATGTCGTCGTCCAAGACTATCAAGATGGCGCCATGCACATCCCCACGCTTCAACAAAGGTTCCATTTGGTGTGTGTGGTGGTGGTGGTGGCGAGCTATCGATGAAAACATTAGCTGTTAGCCACCGTCGGTGAGATCTTTTATAGGTCGCTGTCGGTTCTGGGTTTGTACTATGCACATTACCCCTTTGCACTGGATGACGCTTGTGGTTGGCACCACTAGGCAAGGCCGATTTTGCTATCTACGAGCATCGCACACGGTTAGAGTAGTACATTCGTGTATGCTCGGGGTACAATCGCATATGGTTGTTTCGACAGTTTCTTTTGTTATTGTAGATAATACTAGTATCTTTGAGATAAACGAGAAAAAAATGCAAGAGATGGTCAAAACACAACCACACCCGCTAGTCGCCCAAATATATGCTCCCTCCCTTCCTAAATATATATGTGGTTCGTAGCGAAATCTCTAAAAAAGACTTGTAATTGTGTTCGGATGAAGTATATATATATATGTACGGACATGGTTTTGTCATGTTTAAATTCGCAATGCGCAACTTTAATGTGTGGCACATGCTCCATATGTGCATGCTGAGGGGGTCCTCGGATAGACAACCTATTGCTTATGGGCCGAACTATATGGGCCGCAAGGTGAGCATTGGATGATCAGGGTCACCGTCGCCATGATGGAGACCTCAAGGAGTCGTGACTTATCCTCCAAGTCTTCGATCGTAGATAGGCATGTTTATCTCTTCAGCATGTAACTGACCATGTGTAAACCCTAGGTACCCTCGACGTCTATATAAGCCGGAGAGTTTTAGGTTGTAGGGACAGAACAACTCATCTAGGGTTAGCTATTCGATATCAAGATAGATCAAATATGTTAACCCCATACCATCAATGCAACCAAGTAGGACGTAGGGTATTACCTCCATAGGAGGGCCCAAACCTGGGTAAATATGTGTCCCCTTCGTCCCCTGTTACCATCGATTCTAGTCTCACAGTTCGGGACCCCCCCTACCCGAGATCTGCCGGTTTGACACCGACACATGCCTAAAAGCGTCCAATGTGACAGAAAAGGGTTTCATGACAAACATAATATAGGGTGTTGCCCCCTACACTATGTGCCAGAGGATATACGGGGTCCTATGAACACATGACCTGGTTCAAACTTTGTCACACATTTATCCACGTCTAAATTTTTGTAAGACAACCAAGAGAATTTATACCTTAATTAATATGGCCAAACCATCACATATTGTTGTCGAACAAGAGGGATATATAGATCACGCGGTCCCATGAGTTGGCGCGTCGTTGAAGATCAGTTGAGCGGGGCTAGAAGAACATCACCCCTTGCATATGGCCAAATGTATATGCAAAATGGTGTCGTCCGATGTTTAAACAATTAATACACAATGACACACTATCTATGACGTGGCATGCACCTAGGTGAGATAACTGGACACACATATATATGCCCCCTTAAGATTGGTTATATATATATTATATATACCAAGATCATTATATATATATCATTCCCCTCCCTGCACAATGGATGCATGCATGGTCCACACACACACACACACACATAGAGAGAGAGAGACATGCACACACACACACCGTCACCCATCCTTGGCCTTCCAGCGTTGTCAGTAAAAGGCATGACAAACCCTAAGGGCCCGCCAATAGGTTTGTTGTCAGAAACCGCACAACGTAGGCACATGTCCCACACACATGCATGGGTTCACACCCGCACACGCGCGCATCCTCTCCCCCCCCACACACCGTCAACCATCATTTGCCTTCTAGCATTGTCAATAAAAGCATGACACACCCTAAGGTCCCACTGGTAGGTTTGTTGTCGGAAACCCCACAATGTAGATACATGGTCCACACACAAGCATATGGGTTCACACACACACGCGTGCACACACACACACGGGCGCGTGCACACACACACACACACCATTGGCCTTCCAGTGTTGTCAGTAAAAGGCATGGAAGACCCTAAGGTCCCACCGATAGGTGTGTCATCAGAAACCGCACAATGTAGGCACACAGTCCACACACATGCATTGGTATACAAACATACACACTCACACACACGCACTCGATCCTTGACATTTTCAAAACAGCAAAAGAAAACCGTGGATATTTTCAAAACAAGGATCTCAAGATTTATTTAGACGGAATGATATATCACACACACACACACACTCAATCCTTGACATTTTCAAAACAACAAAAGAAGTAAAATAAATTCATGGATATTTTCAAAACAAGGATCTCAAGATTTATTTAGCTGGAATGACATATCACTATAGGCATTTTATTTATGCCTATAGTGATCATATCACACCACCAAAATGAATCTTGAAATCTAGCAACTTCCCAATCGGTCACCCATCCTTGACTACTCCATCGAAAGTACGCTTAACTTCCGAATTCCATCGAATGGGGTACGGGCTAGAAAGACGCATCTTGCTGGTAACGGTTGCCTCATATCATATGCAAGGTGTGCCCCGATGGGCACCTGGTGGGACCAAACACGCATCACAGACGTTTCTGGTAGTACTGGAAACCGTGTGCGATGGTGGCATGGGGACTTATGATGACGCCTTGCTCTTGCTCGATGGTGTGATGTCGCATGGGGCCAGCGCTTCAGTGGGAAACCGATTGGGGGAGTGGCGAGAGATTGATTGGGGGAGTGGCAAGAGAAGCGTGTTTCGAAAGAACATCTTTTTAATACAAATTAGATAACTTCTCAAAGAAGGAAGCTCGAGCTAGCACGACACACGCACACCGTGCTTGCACACACACGAGCTTCAGACGGGCATATAGAACTACTTTACATTATTCATGGTTTGTTTTATTTTTGTATACTACACTAATAAAGTTTGTAGATATTTAATGTGCATAATTCAAATTTGAACTAAAAGAACATGATTCGTTTCACCAAAATGGGTTGAAAAAAGGTATTTGTGTCCTTGGGTTCCTTGTTTAGGTCCCACGCAATGAACATGAATGGATTGCAAACATCTCGAAGTCATGACGAGGCCACAAACATTGAGAAAATTGGCTATTAAACCATCATAAATCCACAACTCATCTAAAATTCTTGAAACTTACCCCGGTGTCATAACACGACACTTATACAACATGATAATTTTTTGTCCAATGTGGGAGAAGTCTCTTGCACACGAAAACATCTCTCTGTTGGAAATATGCCCTACAGGAAATAATAAGATGGTTATTATTATATTTCCTTGTTCATGATAATTATTTATTATCCATGCTATAATTGTATTGAGTGGAAACCAATTGCATGTGTGGATACATAGACAACACTTTGTCCCTAATATGCCTCTAGTAGACTAGCTCATTGATCAAAGATGGTCAAGGTTTCCTAGCCATTGACATGAGATGTCATTTGATAATGGGATCACATCATTGGGATAATGATGTGATGGACAAGACCTAAACTATAAACATAGCATATGATCGTGTCAGTTTATTGCTATAGTTTTCTTCATGTCAAGTATCTGTTTCTATGACCATGAGATCATGCAATTCACTAATACTAAAGGAATGCCTTCTGTGTATCAAACGTCACAACGTAACTGGGTGACTATAACGGTGCTCTTCAGGAATCTCTGAGAGTGTGTGTTGAGTGGGTATGGATGAAGTTTGGGATTCGTTACTCTGTGCGACGGAGAGGTATCTCAGAGCCCACTCGGTAATACAACATCACAACAAGCCTTGCAAGCAATGTGACTAAAGTGTTAGCCACGGGATATAGTATTACGAAACGAGTAAAGAGACTTTCCGGTAACGGGATTGAACTAGGTATAACTGACGATCGAATCTCGGGCGACTAACATACCAAAGAACAAATGGAACAACGTGCATGATTAACTGAATCCTTGACATAGAGGTTCAACCGATAAAGATCTTCATAGAATATGTAGACACCAATATGGGCATCCAGGTCCCTCTATTGGTTATTGACCGTAGAGGTGTCTCGGTCATGTCTACATAGCTCTCGAACCCGCACGGTCTGCACACTTAAGATGTTTCAGTAGTATAGAGTAATGTATGGTGGTGACCGAAGGTTGTTTAGAGTCCCGGGTGAGATCTTGTACGTCACTAGGAGATCCAAAATGGTTCGGAGGTAAAGATTGATATATAGGAAGTCCTGTTTTGGTCACCAGAAAAGTTTTGGGCTCATCGGTAGTGTAATGGGAGTGCCGGGAGGGTACCGGGGGACCATCGGGAGGGGTGTTTCAACTCAAGAGGCTACATGGGCTGTGGGAGGAGGTATACCAGCCCTTAATGGGCTGGCCAAAGCCCCATAAGAGGCCCATGCGGATGGTAGGAGAAACCCAAGGTGGAAACGACGTTTCCAAGTGGGAGAGAGGGAGTCCTAATCCTACTAGGATTGGAGCAGGAGGACTCCTCTCACCACTTCGGCCGAACAAAGGGTTGGCCCCTTGGGGGCCAAGACTCCTCCCTCCCTCCTCCTATATATACTAGTGGTATTGAGGGTTTTTTATAATAGAAATCCTCCACGTGCTACGCTCTCTCTAGATCATAGTTTCTCCTCTAAATCGTCTCAGCGGTGCTTAGGCAAAGCCCTACTGGAACAGTTCCACCACCATCGCTGCCATGCTGTCGTGCCGCCGGACAACTCATCTACATATCCGCCCCCTCTTGCTGTATCAAGAAGGCGGAGATCGTCATCAAGTTGTACGTGTGCTGAATGCGGAGGTGACGTCCGTTTGGCGCTAGATCGGGACGGGTCGTGATTGGATCGCGGGATGCTCAGAGATTTGGATCACGAAGACGTTAGACTACATCTACCGCGTTTCTTAACGCTTCCTGCTTAGTGATATACAAGGGTATGTAGATCCACTCTCCCCCTCGTAGATGCTCATCACCATTGATAGATCTTGCGTGTGCATAGGAATTTTTTTGTTTTCCATGCAACGTTCCCCAACACTCTCAAGAACCATCGTGGTTTAGATACGGAATAATATGTCACCTCTGTGGAGGGAACGACATTCGATGTCTCTTCCCGTGTTGATATTTTATCTACATGCAACATAGGCTAGTGCAATTGCAATGCTAAAACGTGAAATTATTGAAACTGGTGTGTCGACATAACACTTATAGGACATGGTATATAAGTTTTGGGACAAACCTATTACAAATTGGAGCTTCACACGACAAGCATGGTGGTTTCGATATGGAACATGTCACCTTTGTGGTTGAAACGCCATTTGAGTTTTATAGGCATGCACTTAATGTGAAGAACTCAAGTTTGAATTACAAGCATGAGCTCCAGCGCACCAAAATGGATTAAAACCCATTTTGTGTCATTGGGTCCATGTTTACATCTCCTGCACTGATGGTCACCGAATTACAAACATCTCGGTGTCGTGACTAAACCGAAAACATTGATAATCTTGGTTTCAAAGTCCGAGAGAACTCAAAGCCATGAATTCATGAAACTTACATAGTATCATGCCATGGCACATCTACGGTGCGCATTTTGTTTTCTAACGAATTTGGGACAAATATTGGGACATGCATCTTACAAGCCAAAGCTCACCATGATAGGGAACATGTCACCTTTGTTGGTGAAACTACATTCAATGAGTCATTATTCCACCGAATCGGCCCATTTTATACATTAATTGAGTTTTCTAAGGATTTAATATGCATAGTTCAAATTATGAACTGGAGGCACACGCTCTGACCTCGTGGCTTCGATAGGGAATATGTCACCTTTTGTGACGAAACTACATCCAACGTGTCCTCTAGTGCACCTATTTGACCCTTTTTATACATCAATTGAGTTTTCTAGGGCCCTTTCGTATGGATGTGAATGAATTAG
Organism: Hordeum marinum; assembly: GCA_022496015.1. Taxonomy (NCBI): domain Eukaryota; kingdom Viridiplantae; phylum Streptophyta; class Magnoliopsida; order Poales; family Poaceae; genus Hordeum; species Hordeum marinum. The sequence continues at coordinate 90,150,939 of CM039674.1, forward strand.
AAACATTTAGGCATGATAGCTCGGCCGGAATCATTTATAAATATTTGTTTCTTGAATTCTTGTACATACAAAACTTCTATGATAACCATTTGGTGCCACGCGTCCATTTTTCACTCCATCCGTTTCTTTTTACTTCGCATATAGTATTTGGTCAAAGTCAAGCTAAACATAGTTTGACTAAATTTATACAAAAAACATATCAACGTCTACAAAGCTAAGGTTATATAGTATGAAAGTTAATTTGACATTGCATCTAATAATGTTGATTTTAAATTATAAATATTTATTTATTTATCTATAAAGCGAGACAAACTTTGCAAATTTTGAATTTGACCAAATTTTATATGCTAACTAAAAAGAAACGGAGGGAGTACTTGATATGGGGGAGCCGTGCGTGTAGCTACAGGTTGATGACATGACTCATGTGAGCTTTCCGCCATGCAGGCTCGACAGGACGTGTGCGAGCTGTCTACCGCGTAGGCTTGATAGGATGTGTGAGAGCTATCCGCCGTGCATGCTCGACGGGACGCATGAGAGTCTATTGTGCATGCTCATCGGGAATCGATACTTTGACCTCAAACCCCCACTCGCCTCGCTCCCATGTTCTGAATTAATGGCGTCCTTCACATTGTTTATCATGTAGTTAACGCACCTAGACAGAGGGAGTAGTTTGCTTGTGATCACTGTTTTGTTCATGCCTAGCGGAGACCTTTAACGTTTCGTCTGTTTTCGACTTGTATACATGTACAAATGTACGAAATAATATAACAACAAATTAGCACCGGCAAAGATAATAATTTTCTTATATATGCATGATAATAAAGAATGTCACATGTGGCAACTCCCCAAAGACACAGGGGCAAAATAAGAAGGAAGAGGTTGAAGAAGGAAGACAAAGAAAACAATCTATCTAATTCTTCATGGATTTCTGGGCGCGGAGTTTCTCAATCTCCTACTTCATCGCCTCCACGACCTCCATCTCCTGTGACCTCTCATCCAACATCTTCCGCACCATTGTGAAAGTTCGTCGTTTCTAAGCACCACGTCATGATCGGGCGTGATAGACTCTACGTCTGGATACAACGGGTGCAAGACAGTGTTGCACATGTGGAACACTCGGGTTAAACTTGGCGAGCCTAGCATGTACAGACATGGCCTCGAAACACAAGAGACCGAAAGGTCGAACATGAGTTGTATAGTAGATATGATCAACATGATGATGTTCACCATTGAAACCACCTCAACTCACATGATGATCGGACTTGAGTTGGTGAATTTGGATCATGTATCACTCATATGACTTGGGGGATGTCAATTTGAGTGGGAGAGTTAGTAATTTGATTAACTAAACTCATTATCTTGAACAATAGTCTAAGTAACCTTTGCATATTTATGTTGTAGATCAATGGCTCGTGCAGTAGCACCCCTGAATTTTAATGCGTTCCTAGAGAAAGCTAAGTTGAAAGATGATGGAAGTAACTTTGTTGACTAGGCCCGTAATCCGAGGATTATCCTCATCGCCTCCTAGAAGGCTTATGTAGTTGATGCACGGCTTGGTGATCCACCCGCTCCAGGTGAGTCTACAAACATTGTGAACGCCTGGCAGACACGTTCTGATGATTACTCAATAGTTCAATGTGCAATGTTGTATGGCTTAGAATTGGGACTTCAAAGACGTTTTGAACGTCATGGAGCACATGATATGTTCCAAGAGTTGAAGTTTGTCTTTCAGAAGAATGCCCCGATCGAGAGGTATGAGACCTCTGATAAGTTCTATGGTTGCAAAATGGCGGAGACCGGGTCTGTCAGTGAACACATACTCAGAATGTCTAGGTATTCTACCTGTCTGGCTGAATTGGGGATCCCCCTTCCGGCAGAGGCGATCACTGACAGAGCTCTTAAATCTTTGCCACCTAGCTACAAGAGCTTTGTGTTGAACTATAACATGGACAGGATGAACATGTAAGTCGTCGAGATGTTTGCGATGTTAAAAGTCGTTGAGTCTGAGATTCAGAAGGAACATCAAGTGTTGATGGTCAATAAAAACACTAGTTTCAAGAAGAATTCCAAGGGCAAGAAGGGTAACTCTAATAAGAGTGGCAAAGCAGTTGCCCCTCCCGTGAAGAAACCCAAGGCTGGACCAAAGACAGAAACCGAGTACTTTCATTGCAAGGGAACTAGTCACTGGAAGCGAAACTGCCCCAAGTATCTGGCTTACAAGAAGGCAGCCAACAACAAACAAGGTATACATGATATAGATGTTATTGATGTGTACCTTACCAACTCTAGTTGTAGTGCCTCGGTATTTGATACCGGTTCGGTTGCTCACATTTGCCACTCAAAACAGGAACTACGAAATAGACGAAGGCTGGCAAAGGACGAAGTGACGATGCGCGTCGGAAATGGTTCCAAGGTTGATGTGATCGCTGTCGGCACGCTCGCTCTTTGATTACCATAGCGATTAGTGATGAACCTGAATAATTGTTATTTAGTGCCTTCATTAAGCATGAACATTATATCTGGATCTTGTTTATTGCGAGACGGTCACTCATTCAAATCAGAGAATAATGGTTGTTCTATTTATATGAGTAATATCTTTTATGGTCATGCACCCAATGTGAGGGCTTTATTCATATTGAATCTCGATAGTGATGATACACATGTTCATAACATTGATGCCAAAAGATGTAGAGTTGATAATGATAGTACCACTTTCTTGTGGCACTGCCGTTTAGGTCATATTCGTGTAAAACGCATGAAGAAGCTCCATGATGATGGACTTTTGGGGTCACTTGATTTTGAATCACTTGACACATGTGAATCATGCTTCATGGTCAAGATGACTAAAACGTCGTTCTCTGGAACAATGGAACGGGCAAGTGACTTGTTGGAAATCATACATAGTGATGTGTGCGGTCCAATGAGTAGTGAGGCGCGCGGTAGATATCGTTATTTTCGAACCTTCACTGATGACTTAAGTAGATATGGGTATACTTAGTTAATGAAACACAAGTTTGAAATGTTTGAAAACTTCAAGCAATTTCAGAGTGAATTTGAGAATCATCATAACAAGAAGATTAATTTCCTACGATCTGATCGAGGAGGTGAATATCTCAATTATGAGTTTGGCAGTCACTTAAGACAATGTGGAATTGTTTCACAATTGACACCGCTTGGAACACCACGGCGTAATGGTGTGTCCGAACGTTGTTATCGAACCTTATTAAATATAGTGCGTTCTATGATGTCTCTTGCCGATTAGCCACTAACGTTTTGGGGTTATGCATTAGAGACAGCTGTATTCACTTTATATAGGGCACCATCCAAATCCGTTGAGATGACGCCATATGAATTGTGGTTTGGGAAGAAGCCAAAGTTGTCATTTCTTAATGTTTGGAGATGTGCTACGTCTGTCAAAAAGCATCAGCCTCAAAACCTGGAATCCAAAGCGGAGAAATGCATCTTCATAGGATGCCCAAAAGAGACAGTTAGGTATACCTTCTATCTCAGATCCGAAGGCAAAGTGTTTGTCGCCAAAAACTGTACATTTCTTGAGAAAGAGTTTCTCTCGAAAGAATTGAGTGGGAGGAAAATAGAACTTGATGAGTTTGTTGAACCTTTGTTTCAACCAGAGAGTAGCGCAGCGTAGAAACATATTTCTATGAAGCCTACGACAGTTGAAGAGGAGATTAATAATGATGATCATGAAACTTCAGATCAAGTTGCTATTGAACCTCGTAGGTCGACAATGGCGCGTACTGCTCCTGAGTGGTACGGCAACCCTGTCTTAGAGGTCATGTTGTTAGACAATGGTGAACCTACGAGCTATGGAGAAGCGATGATGGGCTCAGATTCCGAGAAATGGTTAGAGGCCATGAAATCCGAGATGGGATCCATGTATGAAAACAAGGTATGGACTTTGTAAGTATTACCTGAATGGTGAAAGCCCATTCTGAAAAAATGGATGTTTATGAGGAAGATGGATGCGGACAATAATGTCACCGTCTATAAAGCTTGACTTGTGGCAAAGGGTTTTTCACAAGTTCAAGGTGTTGACTACGATGAGACTTTCTCACTTATAGTGATGCTTAAGTCCGTCAGAATCATGTTAGCAATAGCTGCATATTTCAACTATGAAATTTGGCACATGGATGTCAAATTAGCGTACCTTAACGGTTTCCTTAAGGAAGAGTTGTATATGATACAACCGGAAATTTTGTCAATCCAGAGAATGCTGACAAAGTTTGCAAACTCCAGCGATCCATTTATGGACTAATGCAAGCATCTTGGAGTTGGAATCTGCACTTTGATGAGGTGATCAAAGCGTCCGGGTTTATACAAGTTTACTGAGAAGATAGTATTTACAAGAAAGTGAGTGGGAGTTCTATAACGTTTCTAATATTATATATGTATAACATATTGCTGATTGGGAACAATATAGAAATGTTGGAAAGCATGAAGGAATATTTGAACAAGAGTTTTTTAATGAAGGACCTAAGAGAAGTTGCTTTCATATTAGGCATTGGTATCTATAGATATAGATTGAGATGCTTAGTCGGACTTTCACAGAGCACATACCTTGATAAAGTTTTGAAGAAGTTCAAAATGGATCAGTCTAAAAAGGGATTCTTGCCTGTGTTACAAGGTGTGAAGTTGAGTAAGACTCAATGCCCAGTGACTATAGAAGACAGAGAAAAGATGAGTGTCATCTCCTATGCTTCAGCCATAGGCTCTATCGTGTATGCAATGTTGTGCACAAGACCCGACATCAGCCTTGCCATAAGTATGGCGGGAAGGTTTCAAAGTGATCCAAGAATGGAGCATTGGACGGCAGTCAAGAATATCCTTAAGTACCTGAAAAGGAATAAGGAAATGTTTCTCGTTTATGGAGGTGATCAATAGCTCGTCTTAAAGGGTACGTCGATGCAAGCTTTGACACTGATCCGGATGACTCTAAGTCACAAACCGGATACGTATTTATTCTCAATGGGGGAGCAATAAGCTGGTGCAGTTCCAAGCAGAGCATGGTAGCTGATTCTACATGCGAAGTGGAGTATATCGCAGCCTCAGAGGCGGCGATGGAAGGTATCTAGATGAAGGAGTTCATGATAGATCTTGGAGTAGTGCCCAGTGCACTAAATCCAGTGGATTTTTTCCGTGATAACACCAGTGCCATTGCCCTAGCCATGGAACCAAGGTTTCACAAGAGGGCCAGACATATAAAGCGATGCTTAAATTCCATCCACGAGTACATCAAGGAGGAGGACATAAATATTTGCAAAGTGCACATGGATCTTAATGTTACAGACCCGTCGACTAAACCTCTTCCAAGGGCTAAACATGATCAACACCAGAATTGTATGGGTGTTCGATTCATTACAATGTAAACCACATAGTGATGTGAGCTAGATTATTGACTCTAGTGCAAGTGGGAGACTATTGGAAATATGTCCTAGAGGCAATAATAAGATGGTTATTATTATATTTCCTTGTTCATGATAATCATTTATTATCCATGCTATAATTGTATTGACTTGAAACACATTGCATGTGTGGATACATAGACAACACTTTGTCCCTAGTATGCCTCTAGTAGACTGGCTTGTTGATCAAAGATGGTCAAGGTTTCCTAGCCATTGACATGAGATGTCATTTGATAATGGAATCACATCATTTGTAGAATGATGTGATGGACAAGACCCAAACTGTAAACATAGCATATGATCTTGTCAAGTATTTGTTCCTATGACAACGAGATCATGCAACTCACTGACACTGGAGGAATGCCTCGTGTGTATCAAACGTCACAACGTGACTGAGTGACTATAAAGGTGCTCTACAGGTATCTCTGAGAGTGTCTGTTGAGTGGGTATGGATCAAGACTGGATTTGTTACTCCGTGTGACGAAGAAGTATCTCAGGGCCCACTCGGTAATACAACATCACAACAAGCCTTGCAAGCAATGTGACTAAAGTTTTAGTCATGAGATCTTGTATTACGGAATGAGTAAAGAGACTTTCTGGTAACGATATTGAACTAGGTATAGAGATACCATCGATCGAATCTCGGGCAAGTAACATACCGAAGAGCAAAGGGAACATCGTACGGGATTAACTGAATCCTTGGCATAGAGGTTCAACCGATAAAGATCTTCATAGAATATTTACAAACCAATATGGGAATCAAGGTCCCGCTATTGGTTATTGACCGTCGAGGTGTCTCGGTCATGGCTACATAGTTCTCGAACCCGCAGGTCTGCACATTTAAGGTTCGGTGACGTTTCGGTAGTATAGAGTTACGTATGGTGGTGACCGAAGGTTGTTTAGAGTGCTAGATGAGATCCCGGACATCACGAGGAGCTGAAAAATGGTCCGTAGGTAAAGATTGATATATAGGAAGTCCTGTTTTGGTCACTAGAAAATTTTTGGGCTCATCGATAGTGTACCAGGAGTGCCAGGAGGGTATCGGGGGACCATCAGGAGGGGTGTTTCGACCCAAGAGGCTACTTGGGGGACAAGTCTCCTCCCTCCCTCCTCCTATATATACTTGACGTATTGAGGGGTATTCACAATACAAATCATCCACGTGCTACCCTCTCCTCTAGATCGTTTCATTGATGCTTAGGTGAAGCCCTACTGGAATAGTTCCACCACCATCGCCGCCACGCCGTCGCGCGGCCGGAGAACTCATCTACCTCTCCCCTCCCTCTTGTTGGATCAAGAAGGCAGAGATCATCATCGAGCTGTACGTGTGTTGAACGTAGAGGTGACGTCCGTTCGGCGCTAGATCGGGACGGATTGTGATTGGATCATGGGACACTCGACGATTTGGATCGCGAAGACGTTCGACTGAATCAACCGTGTTTCTTAGCGCTTCCCTCTTAGAGATATACAAGGGTATGTAGATCCACTCTCCCTCTCGTAGATGCTCATCACCATGGATAGATCTTGCTTGTGTGTAGGAAATTTTTTGTTTCCCATGCAACGTTCCCCAACACTCTCAAGAACCATCATGGCTTAGATACGGAACAATATGTCACCTCTGTGGAGGGAACTATATTCGATGTCTCTTCCCGGATTGATATTTTATCTACATGCAACATAGGCTAATACAATTGCAATGCTAAAATGTGAAATTTTTGAAACTGGTGTGTCGACATGACACTTATAGGACATGGTATATAAGTTTTGGGACAGACCTCTTACAAATTGGAGCTTCCCACGACAAGCAAGGTGGTTTTGATATGGAACATGTCACCTTTGTGGTCTAAACGGCATTTGATTTTTATAGGCGTGCACTTAATGTGAAGAACTCAAGTTTGAATTACAAGCACGAGCTCCAGCGCACCAAAATGGAATAAAACCCATTTTGTGTAATTTGGTCCATGTTTACATCCCATGCACTAATGTTCACTGAGGGAGTCCTAGATTAAGGGGTCCTCGGGAGGCTGACCTATCTCTATGGGCCGGACTGTATGGGCCACTTACCGAACATGGGATTCATTGAAGACCTTATCTCCAAGATGGAAGCTTTGGGAAGTATGGATTGCACTCCATGTTTGATGTACCAAATAGGCATGCTTATCTCTTGGGCATGTAGCCGGCCATGTGTAAACCCTAGGTACCCTTGGTGTCTATATAAGCCGGAGGGTTTTAGGTTATAGACACAGAACAACTTATCTAGGGTTAGCTATTCGATCTCGAGGTAGATCAACTCTATAACCCTCCATACCATCAATACAATCAAGTAGGACGTAGGGTATTACCTCCATAGGAGGGCCCGAGCCTAGGTAAATCTGCTTCCCCTTCATCTCCTGTTACCATCGATTCTAGTCTCACAGTTCGGGACCCCCTACCCGAGATCTGCCGGTTTTGACACCGGCATTGGTGCTTTCATTGGCAGTTCCTCTGTGAGCACTAAAGAGATCGATGTCTCGCCTTTTCATGTATGAACAGGTCCGAAATATGCACACTTTCGTCCCCAGACAGATCTTCGCCTTCGGCAGCATGGTGCTGCATGACGACCCGACCGGCCATCTAGGACGAGTCGAGAGCTTCGCCCCCGATCGAGAGGTCAAATTCGGGAACCTGGAGTTCTTTGTAGACTCTCAAGACGACTTGTCACTAACCGGGCTTGCGACTTCACTTGCAATGCATGAAAACTCTGAGGCTTTAACCTCGAGTTCCTTCTCCAGTCATACCAGCAGGGTCAACCAGGGTGGTGTACCCACTCCTGGTCTGGATCCGGCCACAATGCCGGAAGGCCGGACACTTGTTCTTGCCAAACATCCTTCTCGTTCGGATGCATTGGGGGTCAACTCCAAATGTTCCGAACAGTATAATCCGATCAAGCCCTAGGCGTTCGATGAAACTCTAGATCGGATCTCGTCGATGGAACTTTCCGATGATCTAGCCCCGATCTTTGTTCAGATCGGCCACACTACCAGTCGGGACGAATTTTTTGTCGCACCCACCACCCACCTGATAGTCACAGTCGAAGATTTAACTGACATGCTGGACTATGCCTCCGATGAGGCAGAATACATGGATGAAGAGGATTATGCCCCCACGCTGTTAATACCGAAAGATGGGCTGCCAGTTCAACATATGATGTCTACATGGTGGACACTCCCCATGGCGACAAAACACCTAACAATGACGGCAATAAGTCGGCCGACACACCGTCAATGCGCCGAAAACTGCATAGTCGGTCCAACGGCAAAAAGGGAAGGAAATCTATCATCGGCACCTGGGACGGAGTTACCCCAGAAGACCGCGGTGACCCTGATATCCCCGAACACCCGTTAGAGGGTCAAGAAAGGCTTGAAGACCAAAGCAACCCCAACAACGTCAATGACTCTGAGGACAATAACTACCTGCCATATATCGAAGAGGAGGATATCCCGGCAGTCGATGATTTGCATCCCTGATAGCCATGAAGATCAGGAACTATTCAAACAGCAGATGATAGCAACGGCGCACTGCCTGAAAGCTAAGGAACAGCAGCTTAAAGCCGAACAGGATGACCTCAATGAACGGTGGACAAGAGTCCACCCAGCTGAGAAAGGACATGGAGCTGGTCTATCGGACCAGCCCAAAAGCTATCCACAAAGAAGGCTGCTGCCACAATTCGACGACGAGCTCACCGATACTTCGTCTCCGAAACATACTCCATACGAAAAGCCAGACCGCCCTCCTCGCGAGCATGATCGTGTCACACCCTATGTTTGTAGCACATTGTTATGATTGGGTTTAAAAAATTTGAAGCCAACTAATTTTTTTCTATGTACTTATGCTTGCTCGTTGTGTTGCTTGCTTGCTTGTTAATAGAGTTTTATGGCACTACTAGGTTCTATTCCACTTCATATTCATCTTCCTTGATCCAAACCCCTTGCCCAATGATCATGCCATGTGAATACTGCCCAAAACTATTTTTATCAAATTTTGTTTTAACCAAAAATGATTTATTTAATTTAAATGTCCAAAACCCCCTGAAATAAGGTGTGCACTGCAAGTCCTCAAATCAGGTGGACCCTTCTTTCCCAAAGGCTTTATTTCAAACCTACTATATATGTGACTTCTCAAAACCACCAAACATCATTCTCAAAGATTATTTTCATATTTTATTTAAAAGCTTTATCTTAAGGCCAGAAATTCGTTTTCCTAGGGAATAATTATTTAAATGCTTTAAAAATATTTGAGAAAATTTAGAGAAACTCAGTGGACATATATTTTCCATATATATGAGTTTCAACACAAGGGTATGATCAGATCATGAGCAAAACCCCTCAAAACCCTTTATGTTCTGATCAAACTTTTGGAATATTTCTATAAGAAATATTCTCAATAAATTCCAGGAAAATTCTAGCAAGTCAACACTATCATGGGTGATATATTGCAAAGTTGTATCCCAATCCAAGTTGGTTTGGTTCATCAAATCATCCCAAAACCATTTCTGTCCAGAATCAAATTTGAGCAACTTTACATTGTGAAGTGTCTTCCCTTGGCCTCAACCTTTGTCGGCATGCTCTAATGGCTAAATAGTTATGATAAACTAAGTGGTGCATCAAGGGTTAAAGCCTAGGCTCATTGGATCTACATAAATCTGATTCTGCCAATTTCTAGAGTTCATCAAGTTTCCATTATCAACTTATTCCCCGTGAGCTCAAATTTGGTGAAGCATCTCATTTCTACCTAGCCTTTGACCCTGGTAAATATCTTAGTAAGCTGGTAATTATTTCTTGCCCAAAACTCCACCAAACATCTTTTGGTGATTTGGAAGAAACCCTATTTCTACCTCTTATCCTTTTACCCTTGGCCCCAATTTTTTACCACAGCCTCTCTGAGTTACTAACTACGTCCAGCAACTCTTCCTAGCCAAAGCTCCATGGGTAAGTAGGTAAAACCCTCATTTTACACCTCTGGACAGCATATTTCTCCCTCTGTCTTAGCTTCCCTTCTCTCCTAAGGCATCACCAGAGGCATGCGAAACGCGCACTCTGGAGCGCGCTACAGTGCTGACATGCACTATAGCCGTTGGCTACTGCATGGCCCCGACCACCTCGGGCTCCCCCCTCTCGCCAGATGGTCGGCCTCGGCATCCATGCCACGCCACCATGTCGGGCCCCTCCTCTCTCCCCCTCCTCTGGCCCTCCTCGCATGCGCTGCGGCTTCCTGAGCCGGCCAACCACGGGGCTCGCACAGGCGCGCTCCCATACCTCTCTCTCCTCCCCCCCTCAGCCTAGACCAGTCCGAGGAGCACCCCTGACTCGCCCCCTCTCTCTCCAATGGCCTCTCGCCCCGGCCTCGCCCTAGCCGGCACACCGCAGTGCGGTGGAGTCACGTTCGCGTATAAAAAGGGCCTCCCGAGCCCCTCTCTCCCCTTGGTCTCTCTCTCCTCTCAACAATTGCCCCCCTTCACGCTCCGAGGACCGCCCGACCTCTCTGCGCTCGGGATCGACCCGAGGGCCGCCGCAGCCATCTCTCCGTCGATCTCGAGGTGGCAAGCTCCTCCGTCCCTCTTTATTCTCCAGCTAGTCCTCCCTCAGCACGCTGACGCGTTTCCCCTTCATCCCTGTCTTCTTTGCAGCCTGGAATGGCCCCAGCAACCTTCTCCCGAAGCCATCTCCGTCGTGGGTGCTCGCCGCCGGCTAATCCGGCCACCTCCGGTCTTCCTTCGACCTCCCCTAGACCGGCGACTCGACCCCGAGCCCATTCCCGCTCTCACCTGCCTCCGTCGTGCCCAGCGCTGCCGACGGTGAGCTCTCTCCCCTCCCTGTCCCAAGGTGGGAGAAGGACCCAACAAGTGGGGCCCACCTTTCGGCCTCTCTTCCTCCCTCCCGCGCTCCCCCTCCTCCCCCTTGTGTCGCTGATGACCGGGCCCCACGCATTAGGTTTGAACCTGACCGGCTCAGCCTCTGGCCGCCTCTGGCCAAGGTCCCAGTGGCCTTTTTCCTTCTTTTTCCTTTTCTGTTTTCTATGGATTTTGCAAAAATCCTACAGAAATTAGTCCAATGCCAATAATTCTTCCACCTAAAATCTTGAAATAATCCCTAGAATTTATTAGGATTTTTTTTCAAAAGTAGTACCAAATTTGTACCAAATTTGAAAATAGTTATAGAAGTTGAAAAAATGACGAAACTAGCACCCCGTCGGCCTTAGTTGGGCCGACCGGGCACCCATTGGCTTAGTGCAGGCCGAAAAGGTCCCATCGGCCGACGCCAGGCCGAAGAGCAGGCCGTCGGCCCACGCCAGGCCGAAGAGCGCCCGTCAGTGGCCAGGAGGCCGAAGAGCCCCTGAATAAGGCCGACGCGGCTAGCTCCTTCTTCTTGCTCTAGCTCCCTCTTCTTCTCTCAGTTTCGGCCACCCCCCCCCTTGATGTCCCTTTCCCTCCACCCATTTTCCGTTTCAATCCGATGAAACAATAGATCGTCTTCGTCTCCCCCGCCCTACGGTTTCGTTTTTTGCAACATGGTAGTGTGTTGTTCATGTGGAGGAGACATGGTGTGGTGGTGGAGGTGTGAATGGTGAGAAGGTGGAGTGGTGGAGAGGAAGAAGAAGGTGGAGAGGAAGAAGAAGGGCACTCACGCGTCAAAGGTATAATTTTTTCTATTAGTTTAGGTTAGTTTTTTGTTAGTTTTTTTAATGTACGTAAAATTAGTTTAGATTATTTTTGTTAGTGTAGTGATTTTAGGTTACTTTTATTAGTTTAGTGATTTTAGTGTATGCTTTCCGAGTGTAGGTTTAGTTAGTGTAGTCATGTTAGTGTCGGTTTATTTTTGTGAAGTTCATTTTAGTGTAGGTTTATTTAGAATATGTAGGTATATTTTAGTGTACATTTTAGTGTATGTTTTCCGACTGTAGGTTTAGTTAGTGTGGTCATATTAGTGTTGGTTTATTTTTGTGAAGTTCATTTTAGTGTAGGGTTATTTAGAATATGTAGGTATATTTTAGTGTACGTTTTATTTTGGTGTCGATTTATTCGTTGCGAATAATGAAAAGATCGCAATGTCTGACAGGTTAAAATGTCTTAATCCGTAAATTTCACTGTGTATTACGACCCTGGTAATGTTCAATATAATGAGTTGGTGGTTGATCTTAGCGAGTTCAAAAAATGTGAGATGACACTTTTAGACCCGGACAGACTGGACATTAGGCAGTTGAAGCACTGGTTGACAACTAGTTTTGCCCTGGATCCTGAAGTTTGTTCCGTTAGTACTCATGCCTTGTGGACCAAATCCTGTAAAAATGTCAAGTGGGATTTGATTCCGATATATAGGATCTAGCATTGGTTGTCTCTTTTAAGTCATTGCAGAGACCGAAAATCCATCTGTATGCCCTAGTGCAACCAGTGGCGAAGGAGCAGAATATCGTACCACCCACCGTGGGGTATGAACCAGGCCAGAGTAGTCAAGTGGATAACAAGATTTATGTATCCGGGTCATAGCCACCGGATGTGAATGCTAGCCAAGCCGAGAAATATTCATATTATGTGCCACACAATGTTAGTGGTCATGCTCCTAGTCAGAGTATTCAGTCAATAGTATTAGCTGCATCTGGTGTTGCTGATGGGGATGAGGAAGGCGATGAAATGCATAGGGTGATGGAGGAAGAGGATGAGGATGGGATTGCAGAGGAACTTGATTCTGAAAATTCCGAGGATGAGGAGGAGGTACCAATTCCTGCTGCATGGGAGCAGGACATATATCCGCCGGCTTTACTATCAACGATGGCCATGAGACTCCATGGCAATATAATCTGAACCAAGTCTAGATAGGGGCTATGTTTGACACAAAGAAGAAAATGAAGTATGCGGTGATAAAGTGGGCTATGTCTATCAGAGGGTTTTTCGGACACACATATCTAGTCCAACAAAATATACCGTGAAGTGTGTTGAATGAGGTTGTCCTGTGAAGGTGCACGGCAACGTGCCAAAGTATAACATCCACTGGGTTGTGACAAATGTTTTCCCGCATAATTGTGTTAGGAAAAACATGTTTGTTCGTCATCCAAACCTTACTTCAACTCTCATAGCTCAACTCATGTATACTGAGATAGTGACGAAGAAAGATATGGAAGCAAAACACATCCAGACAGTAGTGAAGGTCAGATGGAATTATGACATTCCTTATGGGAAGGTTTGGAGGGCTAAGCAGAAGGCTATGGAGGAAAGGTTTGGGACGTTCTTTGAATCATATGATAATGTTGTCCGTCTCCTTGACATACTGAAGGAGAGGAATCCCGGCACTTATGTTAACATTCAACACACGAGGTTGGATAGCATACCAGATTACAAGGTGTTGAAACGAGTATTCTTCTCTTTCGGTATGTGCATCGAAGCTTTCAGGCATTGTCCTCCTGTGTTGTTTGTGGATGGTACATTCCTGACTGGTCAGTACAAAGGGCAAATCCTGACTGCTATTGGTGTAGACGGGAACAACCAAATCATCCCACTAGCCATGGCATTTGTGGAGGGTGAGAACTTTCAGAGCAGGGTATGGTTCTTCCAGCAAGTTAAAATTGCAATCATGAAGGACCGATCAAATGTGTGTCTCATTCATGACAGACGTCCTGATATATTGAAGGCCATGAAGACACTGAGTAATCCAACTGCTGGCGAGCCAACACCTTGGAAGGACTTGCAAAGTTGGTGGTGCATGCACCATCTGGGTGCTATTTTTTTCTCACAGTTCAAGAACAAATGTTTGATGAACTTGTTCAAGAAGTTATGCAAGCAGAACCAGCAGCGCAAATACGATTTTATGTGGTCAAAACTAGATGAGTTCACTAAGAAGCAGGTCCTTGCTAGGAACAAAATGGAAAAAGACTAGGTTAAATTAACAGCACTCATTGCGGAGCTTGAGGAGCCAGTTGGTCTTTGTGACTTGCCAGCAATTGACCCTCCTAATACAGAGAGAAAGAAGGGCAGGGCAATAAAGAATTTTTCTGAGTGGATAGAGAAAGAGCCTCCAGTGAATTGGTCTTTGCTCATGACACCCATGGAGCTAGGTATGACCACATGACAACCAATCTAGCAGAGATCTATAACTTTCTACTCAGAGGGAATAGAGCATTGCCACTGACAGCTATTATGGAGGGTGTATTCCATGGCACTGTGAGATATTTCAGAGAAAGGCACGAGTTAGGAAAGAAGCATATTGTAGATAATCAGAACACTCCTTATCGTAGCCCTGTCATGGAGTACATGGATGTGAAGATAAAGAAAGCAAAAAAGCACACTGTCACAATCATAGGTAATCAGGAAAGGAGGTATGAGATTCAGCTTCCTACTAATGGTTTTGGTTCTGCAAATGAGGTGAAGACGCATGAGGTTAAAATTGGAGAAGAATTTTATCCAACTTGTGAGTGTACATGCAACAAACTGCAGTTATTGCACCTGCCTTGCTCACATGTGTTGGCTGCATGTGGCCAGATTCAGTTGGACGCTCTCTCCTTCGTGTCTCTGTACTATTCAAAGGAGGCAAAACTATTTCCCTTCGTCGATGCAGAACTCTTGCCCTTTGATGCAGAACTCTTCACCTTGCTGCTCGGCATGAAGAGGTTGTCCTCATCCTCACTTTCTGCTGACCATAAACCTGAATTATTCATAGCAATCCTGAGATAAGCATCACCCTTGTGCAGTTGCTTTTGCCATCTGGCGTGCAACCTCACAAGTTCTTTCTGTATCTCCTCAAAAGTCCTGGGGGGCCACCCACTCCTAGCTAATTGGTGAGCCAACTCATTCATTATGAGGTCAGTACTAATGAGTTCCTCCCATGGAACTACTTTATCATTCATCTTGAAATTGGCAGCTAGACGAAGAATACGATCGGACATACCCTTGTGAAAACTATGATCAAAAGGATAGTGAGGATGAGGAGGATGAGACATCTCCATGAAAGGATGACGAGAGCGGAAGGATGGTGGAGCGAAAGGGAAAGGAAGGCCTGCTCACCCTCCTTACTGCGAATGTGGTTATATAGGTGGGAGAGAAAGTGGCGGGAGAGAAAGGTGGGAAAGACAATGGTGGGAACGAATGGCGGGAGAGGAAGTGGCGGGAGAGGAAGTGGCAGGAGAGAAAGTGGCGGGAGAGAACCAATGCAGTTGCATAAGAGGAAAGTATCACGCTTCTCGCTGAAATTAAGATACAACTTGCCGAAATTAAGATACAACTTGCTGCAATTTAGTTACAAGAATATAAATCTACTGAGTCCAACATGGATATTTTCCTTTTCCGTCTCCAACTTCTTCTGCTACCTGGGCTGCATGAGCCCTTTATTTCTTTCTCTGCCTCTCAGCCTCACGGGCCTTCTCTTGCCGCTGGTAGACCTCCGCCAGTCGAAGTTGGTTTTCTTGGTTTTTCTTCTTCATCTCAGCAAGAAAAGCTCTCTGCTCCACACAGTACTCTTGCCAAGCTCTCTCCTGCTCTGCTTTCTCCTCTGCTACCGCCTTCTCGCAGTGCTCCTCGAAGTCCAAACTTGCCCATGCATGACGCCTTCTTTCACGAATCTCAGTCACCGCCCAGTCCGGCATTTTCGTGTCTATCCAACGATAGTACTGGCACAGGGGCGGAGGAGACTAAAAAAGAAACAGAAATATAAAAATCAAATCAACAAAAATATCAACAACGTGTTTATTCTAGGTGACTGAAACATACCGGAGGCGTGATGTACGGTGAAGGACCAACAAGTGGATCTTTCTCATAATTAGCACACATGAAAAACTTCATGCCCAACCAATCTGAAAAATCCGTCACCTCTTTCACCTTGCAGAGATCCCCGCACCAACAACGAACTGCTTCCACCCCCTGAGGCAACTTTGCACTCTTCCATTTTCTAGGCCTAATGCTTTGATCCAAACAAGGCAAACTCATAATGACTACCGTGCTGGTTTTTCCGAGTGCTGGTGGCCGATGGATGAAGGCAGATACAATGCCTCCTTTTATAGGCAGATGACAACAACAATGACAGGAAATCGGGTTGGAAAATTTGGCGGGAATACTTGGCGGTAGAAAATGGTGGGAGAGTGGCAGGAGAGCATGGCAGGAGAAAATGGCGGGAGAGAAAGGCAGGAGAGAAAGGTGGGAGAGAATATAAATCTACTGAGTCCAATGTGGATATTTTCATACATCTTGCTGAAATTAAGATACAAGTTGCTGAAATTAAGATACAACTTGCTGAAATTGAGTTACAAGAATATAAATCTAATGAGTCCAACGTGGATATTTTCCTTTTCCATCTCCAGCTTCTTCTGCTGCCTGGGCTGCATGAGCCCTTTCTTTCTTTCTCGCTGTGGTAGATAGCTGAAAACAATAGCTAGCTCATGTTCGTGTTGTTTGAATGTCACGAGCACCAAATTGTTGACTTCAATAGACGATGCTAGCAGAAAATTACCGCAACCTTCCTTCTTTAACACCATTCGATCACCCAAGCCAATGAAGTAGGAACAAGGAATGCTCACAAATATATCATCATCTTCTGAAACCAAAGTAATTTCAAGAGTTAAAGAACCAGTCCTAGGAATAGCCACAAATTCCATCAAACTCCAGACAACCATGGTAGGAATAACCTCAGAAAACAAGCAAGTTATATGATCCATCCTATGAACCAACAAAGAACAAACAAATAATAAAAACCAGAAACCAAAGCTTACCATATGTTGAGAAATAACATTCATGCGAACCATCCTATGAACAAAAGGAGTACACAGTATGTAGTTGTCATCAAAGAGCTATCGTGACATGACATACATTTGATGATAATTCAGAGTGACACCACGACTATAAAAACAGTTGTCAGCAAGTTCCCTGTGAGTTTCACTCAGATCCTCAAGAGCTACAAAAAATGATTTCACTAGCTGAGATGAACGGCCAAACGTATAAGCTGAAACAAATCTGGAAATCAGTCAAACAGATATCTTACCAACATGGGGTAAAGGAAACAACATAACACCATCCCGATGAAATTTGACACTAATGTAAGTTCCATAGTGCTCAAGCATAACAGTCATCATGTCACTATGGCGGAGACCATAATCATTCACAAGTTCCTCCCACGAAGGACCATGGAATTTACTTCTCATCCTACCATGTGTAAATATAACATGGTATAAGTTACCCTCACTATTGTGTAGAGCAAGATCAATATCTGTGTCACCTCTCTGAATAGCTAAAGCTCTGCACTCCTCAATGCACCGAGCAAGATGTGATCTAACACTGCACGGAACATACTACAACAAGAATGGAAGCAAACATCATAATCATATAAACAACGGCATTCGAATATGCCACAGTCAGATAATCAAGACATAGAATCTTACAACACATCTTGAACATCGACGATCCAGCACCATAGTAATTACAGACGCACCAGAATCAAAGGCAGCACAAGGGCCACCTGGAGCTTGGCAAAATGGGAAAGCCATTTAGCTGCAGATGGATGGTGAACAATAAGAACTACATCCACTACCGACTTGAGAGTTCTCATTCGATTGAGTTGGAAGCCAAAAAAATATCGTAGGCCGGTGGAGATTGCCCTGATCTATTGTTTATGTGGGTAGGATAACAAAATGGGTGGTCGAGCGAAGAGATCGGCGAGGCAGTGGAAGCACCGGAGAGCAACGAGAGTGAGAGGTGAAGAGGGGCAGGCTACTAGACGGGGGAGGGTGAAACGAGTGGTCAGAGGAGGAAGAAAGAAGCCTTGGGCCATATCCAGGGGCCCATCGGCCTCCCACAGGCCGACAGGTGGCTCTTTGGCCACCCTCTGGCCGACAGGCCTCTCCCCGGCCTTTGATTGGCCGACAAGGGGATCTTCGGCCGGGTGCTGGCCGGCGGGCCCCTCTTCGGCGTGGTGTTGGCCGACGGGCCCCTGTTCGGCCTGGTGCTGGCCGACGGGATACTATTTTCGAAAAAAATTCAACTGCACTAACTGTTTTCAATTTGGTAGAAATTCATTTCTTCGTGCCATTTGTAAAAATGGTTGAATATGTTTTTAGTACTGTTTTATTTTAAAACATTTAATAGGCACCTTTTTTCCTCTATTATTTTATTTCCAAAATATTTTTCACATCAAAACCCTAGGACAATATTTTTAGTATGACATTTAGTATTTATCAGACTAGGTTAGCATTTTTAATTAGTTGAGT
Source organism: Hordeum marinum (assembly GCA_022496015.1). Classification (NCBI taxonomy): domain Eukaryota; kingdom Viridiplantae; phylum Streptophyta; class Magnoliopsida; order Poales; family Poaceae; genus Hordeum; species Hordeum marinum. The sequence goes on from CM039674.1 coordinate 90,169,580, forward strand.
GCTCTGTTTTTGTGTGTTTCTTATTTTTATCGCTTTATTTCGCGACGATAGATTGCGCGGTTGACGAAGAAGTTGGACCCGAAGACTTCGAAGACCCCGTAGAATTTGTTGAGTCAGGCAAGCAGCCCTTTGACCATGATGAGAAACCATTTTATTGCATGTCATATTGCACTTTACTTTCATCATACTTGATCATGTGTTGTGGTGTTCCCCTTTCGGTGGGACGCCTCCGATACGTTTGCTTTGACATTTGCATCGTGCATCACCCTACCACCTCTTGAGGGTTATGCGGGTGGGAATAGTTAGGTTTCAAATAGATGCCACGCAAATGGGATGGGACTTATGCATAGTGATGGCAAGAAACGAAATGATTTCAAAGATTTTGCAAAAAATCCCGTCAGGTTCCACTAATGCCTGAGGGAGATGATGATGAGATGGGTGACCACTTGAGAAAGAAGTGGTGTACCGGGGCAAGTAAGTGTTGTGGTTTTCGAAAACGGATTGGTGTGAGTTGTGACTATTATTCCAACCTTACATGTACGACCACGATACCCCTTATGGGACAGGGCCTTGTTGATTACTATGGTTGATGCTAGGAAGGATCCCGCATTACTAGTGGCAAGAGTGAAGTGGTCACTCTTGAGACGGGATCGTCCCTGAGTGGAAGGTCATGCGCTGTCTTTACAGGCACCAGGCACACCATTGCATGCCCTCATGGATCATACGAGTGATGTATATCATGAGGGATGACACCAACGAGTGGACTCTTTGTTTAGTATCACCATGGGAAAGGCATTGTTCGGGTGCTTACCTCGGGTATGTTAAATACCACACGTCATGGATGACACAGAAGTTCCCCGAGTCTTGTGGGTAAAGTGTGCAACCTATGCAGAATGTAAAACTATTCAAATAGTCGTGTCCATGGTCAAGGACAGTTGGATGACCGCTCTTGTGCTACGTCCAAATATGTTCACACGGGTGTGTGGGTGTGTTTGAGACACAGATGGTACTTGAACTAAGTTCGATGACTTAGCATGCGAAGTAAACTAAGTCCGATGACTTAGCATGATGAATGAACACAAGGTGTTCAACCTCTACTTATGTTGATATATATAACATGTTCATATGTATATCTACTAATTGTTTATGCATGCTCACTAGTTATTTGATCATGACATTTGCATTCAAATTAGCTTTCCGCAAAACCACCTACTTAGTGCTATATCATGCATCATTGTTATTTTGTTCCACAACTTGGGTTGCTTGCGAGTACATTCAGAGTACTCATTGGCTTGCCAAGGGTTATTTAATTGGCCAGGCATGGAAGAACAGGAGTATGTTGAAGAGTTCGTTGGAGACGAACATGCGAACTAGGACGCTTCCCAGTCAGAATGCATGTAGGTTAAGGCAGATGGCATGGGTTCAAGCTTTCGACCAAGATTTCCGCTGCTTGTTCTAGTTTAAGTGTTTGGCCCGTGTGGCCCTATCTATGTAAGACTAGACCTTTGTGGTCATTATGTGTGTAAGACTTTAAGTATGGATGTAAGACTCTTGTTATTCAGCTTCTGTGTGTTCAGCGAGCATTGATCTCTAGGATCACTGTACACGCGCATTCGGTGATCTCGACTTATGAGTCGGGGTCCCCACAAATCGGACGGCCGACGACGTTGGCTATAGGCTGGAAATACCCCGGACATGGCGAAAGGAGCCACTACAACCTAATGGCAGGTTCGACCTGCGTGACGACTTAGATCACAGAGCAGGACGTACAAGATCCATCTATAGATCCAAAGACTACTCATCTGATAAACGGGATGGATAGAGACCATGGCTCGAACGAGGTAACAACAGAGACCGGGAATGCAACCGATCTAGAACAGACGCCGATCACAGGCACAACATAGCTCGGATTCGAGGCGCCACTCACCCGTTGTGTTTCACAAATGAGGTGATGCGGCATCGGTTCCCGGAAGGGTTTAAACCCGTGAACATCGAATAGTATGATGGGACAACTGACCCAACCATATGGATCGAGGAATTCCTCCTCCACATACACATGGTGAGAGGAGATGATCTTCATGGCATCAAATACCTCCCCCTTAAACTCAAGGGGCCAGCTCAGTACTGGCTAAACAGCCTCCCCAAAAACTCCATCGAATGCTGGGAAGACCTGGGGGATGCATTCCACTCTAACTTCCAGGGAACCTATGTTCAGCCGCTGGACTCCTCTGACCTAAGTAATGTCATACAAAAACCCGAAGAGTCTTCACAACAATTCCAGAATCGGTTCATGACCAAGAATAACTAGATTGTGGATTGTCCGGATGATTGTCCGGAATGCTAGGAAGACCTGGAGGATGCATTCCACTCTAACTTCCAGGGAACCTATGTTGAGCCGCTGGACTCCTCCGACCTAAGTAATGTTGTACAAAAACCCGAAGAGTCTTCACGACATTCCAGAATCGACTCATGACCAAGAAGAACTAGATTGTCGATTGTCCGGATGGCGAGGCAATAGCCTCTTTTAGGCATAATATTCGGGACGAATGGCTGGCTCGCCAGCTCGGCCAGGATAAACCTCGCACCATGTCCGCCCTAACTTCCATGATGACCCACTTGTGCGCGGGTGAAGACAATTGGCTAGCAAGATGCATCCACAACTTCGAAGCGCCCGGAACCTCAGAGGTTCGGGATGGCAACTAGAAGCCCAATTGAAAGAACAACAAGCGTCAGCACAATAACAGTGATGCCGATGATACGGCCGTCAACACCCGATTCCGCAACTCCCGTCCTGGGCAACGGAAGAATCCTCCTAAAGGTAATCACGACTGACCCACTCTGCTGAAGAACATCATGGACATGCCTTGCCAAATCCACGGGACCCAAGAGAAGCCCGCCAACCACACACGCCACAATTGTTAGGTGTTTAAACAGGTCGGCAAGCTCCCACCCGTGGATCAAAGCAAGAGTCATCACAGCAAGGATGAGGATGAGCCCCGGGGTCCGATTGGTGGCAATCAAAAGAAATTTCCTTGGGAAGTAAACATGGTAAACATGATATACGCCACCCGTATATCCAAGAAGGAGAGGAAGCGTGCCCTTCGAGAGGTCTACGATGTAGAGCCCGTGGCCCCGAAGTACAAACCATGGTCGACATATCTGATCACCTTTGATCGGCACGATCACCCGGCCAGTATCCGTCACGGGGTTCGGCCGCACTTGTCCTCGACCCCATTATCGATGGGTATCACCTCACAAAAGTCCTAATGGACGGAGGAAGTAGACTTAACCTGATTTATTCAAACACGGTGAAAAAGATGGGCATAGACCCATCACGAATTAAACCCAGTAACACCACCTTTAAAGGGGTGATTCCAGGTGTCGAAGTCTGATGCCCAGGCTCCGTTACGCTAGAAGTTGTGTTCGGATCGCCCGATAAATTTCGCAGTGAAGACTTGATCTTCGACATTGTGCCCTTCCGCAGCGGCTATCACGCCCTGCTCGGCCGGACAGCATTCGCTCATTTCAACGTCGTCCCAGATTACGCATACCTCAAGCTAAATATGCCTGGCCCCAAAGGGGCCATCACAATTAACAGCAATACGGAGCAATCTTTGTGAGCTGAGGAACATGCGCTGGCACTGGCGGACGAATTTAATTACAAAGATGATCGGCAAGTTCTGGCATCTGCCGTAAAGGCACGCAAGGTTGGGAAGCGAGCTCATCTGCAAGCTGAACTCCTAGAGCCTTCCTCTCCCCTCAAATAGGGACTCACTCCCCATCGCACGCCCCTAGTATCAGCGAAGTACGTGCAAAGAAGGCACAACTTCGCACTTAAAATTCCATGGGCAGCGATGTGGGGAAATGAAAGTGCATTATATCGGCTAGAGGGGGTGAATAGACAATTTCTACAAATTCATCACTTGAGGAATTTCAACTTTGAGGAATTTGAAATGTGATGAATAACTAGCAGCAGAATAAGTACTCAGGTGCATGAGGAGCATAGTATCAGCTTAGTCATCATGATGAAATGAAACATGCACAAGCAGTGAGTAGCGTGATAAGGATAAGCAGTGATGAACAAGGCAATTTGAAGAATTTGAGGTGACGAATTTGTGAAAGTCTTTAGTCAAATTCTTCAAACAATAACAATCAATTTCATCAACAGGTTTATGAGGAATAAGGTGGTTGAGGAAATAGAACTAGGTAGCTTGATGAAGACAATGGTTTGATGACCCGGTTCCAACTGCTGTGACAGTCGTACGTCTGGTTTGGAGCGGCCTGGTATTTAAACCAGAGGAAACACATTCCCAGGACACACAGTCCTTGCCGCATTCTCCTTGAGCTAAGGTCACACAGTCCTCGCCCAACACTTGTGGTAAGTCTTCAGGGTAGACTTCCAAAACCCTCACAAACTGGTCACCCGGCGATCCACAATTTACTGCTAGATGCTGTAGACCAAGGTCACTTCATGGTCCCCCAATTGACTGTAGGAGCACTAGACCATGACGCCTAACCGTCTGGAGGATACACAATCCTCAAAGGTAACAAGCGTCGGTTCCACACAGGAATTTCTTTAGTGATGCTCAAACACTATGGGTTTTATGGTTTGGTTGTGGGTTTTTCCTCACTGATGATTTTTCTCAAAGTCCTCAGAGGATGGGTTGCTCTCAAATGACAAGTGCCAGTTCTCTCTAAGAGCAGCCAACCAGCTAGTGGTTGTGGGGGTCGGCTATTTATAACCAGGGTGCAACCTGACATGATAAGACATAAATGCCCCCAATGATATGACCTTTATGTGGATAAGAACGATTGGGGACAGCTGGTGCTAAGCACAGCAACAGTCGGAATATCAAACTATGAAAGTCCTTAGCTTATCATGATCCTCACTTGTAGGCAATTCGCACTAGCGAAATCCTAACTCCTCAGTTAGAGCAATTTCCTCAGAGACCAGAAGGACTTCGTCTCTTCCACTGAAAAACTTGTCTGAATCATAAGAGATTTCCAAAGGCTTCACTCGAAGAATTGTATGGGTTGAGGATTTTGGAGTTGAGCATCAGTTGGAAATTTTCCTTAGTATTACCTCGACCCTCTTTAACAGTACGGTGTTTCCTATGACTCAAATAAAGGAAAAGAAACTATGAAAACAAAAGTCTTCACGCTTCACATTCCTCATTCATATCTTCAAGGTCACACCAACTTCTTCGTTTTCAAAGTCTTCACAAAGTCTTCACCAAAGTCTTCACAAAGTCTTCAGCAAAGTCTTCACTTGAAGACATACATTTTTAGGGGTCGATAATCTCCAAATATATCAAACCTCATCGACTTATAGAGCCTGTGTACACTCACAAACTCATTAGTGCCTTAACCTATAAGTCTTCAATACACCAAAATCACTAAGGGGCACTAGATGCACTAACAATCTCCCCCTTTTTGGTCATTGATGACAAATAGGTTAAGTTTCCAACGGGGATAAACATATGAAGTGAAAGTACAGATTTTGAGGAATTTGATTGCAAGATAAAGAAGAGCTCCCCCTGAAGATGTGCATATTTGAGGAATTTTCTTTGGGCTGCAAATGCACATGGGAGGTTCAAAACATGGAGAACTCCCCCTATATCTTGTAATTCATACACGCATTTGAATATATGAAATGACAAATTTGAAATTCATGAGGAAAATGGTGTCTAACGAAATTCAGCATGCATGCATTAAGGTGTTTGAGGAAATAAACATGCGAGGAAATAGTTCAAAAGTGTCAGACCACCATCGGACTTAAGTTTACAACTCAATAACCAAAAACTTCAGAAGAGCAAGAGTTGTAACTTAAACAAAAATAGCCCATATATTTGTAGACCCGCTTGAAAACTAATTCAATTTTTTCCCTTTGTCATCGAGGACCAAAAGGGAAGAAAAAATGATGACTAACGCCCCATGAGGAATTTCATCTTGCTGGTGAAGAAGGAGCGCCAACATTGTCGGGGTCGATTGTTGATGCAGATCCAGCAGCAGTATCATCAATGTCTTCATCTTCATCGTGCTCACGAGATGAAGAATAGGAACTGGTGACCATCAGAGGAACTTGTACTTTCTTGAACTTCTTCTGTGGACAGCGAGCGAAGTCAGGATATTCTTCAAAGTTTAGCTCATCCAATTCTTCAGAAGACATGATGTGATTTAGCACAACCCAAGAGCGCTTGAGGTTTTCATGAGCATAGTAGTGGTTCCTCTTGACAGTGTTCTGCGTCACAGTCATATTGTGCACAATATACCCAAGTCGACGCTTGACCCACTTGTGATTTCGATCGACCTTCTGATGAAGACTTAAGAGAAGCTCATGATCAGTCATCACACGAGGAGAAGTTGCATGAGGCTTTTGTGCAGAGGTTTTGGCAGACGAGTCCTGTGTGGCAGAGTCATCATTGGTGGAGTAGGATGCTGCTTGACGAAACTGACCATCCAATGGACGAGTGCCTTGATCAATGCATCCTTGCCTTTTCCTACATCAATTGTGCTTTTGAGAACTTCAATCGGGGGCAGAAAACTGAAATGATTCTGGAAGTCAGCCTTAAAGTGAATTGAAGACTTGGTTCTGAGGAAATGCATAATCCAGGGAGCAAAGGGCTTCAACTGAAATGGTGACATAGTAGCATCGGCCAGAGTCCTCATGAAGAAATCGTGAAAGTTGATGGGAATCCCATGAATGAAGTTGAAAAGCATATTCTTCATGAGTCCTTCCACTTCTTCTTCTTTAGAGTTGTGGCCCTTCTGAGGACATAGGGTATGAGTGAGTATGCGATAGACTGTTCTTGGTACATACAACAAATCCTTCACAAGAAAGGTTGTCCTTTGAGGCTTTCCAGGCGCTAATTTCTTCATCATCACATTCATCATCTGATTCGGTAGTGGTGAATCATTGAACATGCGGCGGGCTTCATCTGAAGGAATTGGAACTGGGACAGACTGAAGCAATTCAGAAGAGCTTGCAGTGAAATGAGCTGTTTTGGTCATCCAGTCCAAGACCCAGGAGTTGATGTCTAAGGAATTTCCACTAATGTATAGAGTGGCATAGAATTGAAGAATCAACTCCTTGTTCCAGTCACAGACATCTATAGAGAAGGGAAGAAGCCTAGCATCATGAAGAACATGGAGCACCGGCGTGAATGATGGAATAGACTCCATGTCCACATGAGGAATATTATGGTGCTCGAAGATTTTCTTCTTGTCACATAGAACAGAGGCATAGTAGTTCATTTGCATGGGAGTCCAGAACCTTGTGCGACCAATCCGAGCAGAATCATATGGATTTGGTCCTGTGAAGAACATGTGTTCATTGAAGAAATTTGTCTTGAGGAATTTGGGGAGGACCGAACCTTTGAATGGCATTCTTTGCTTAGGTTGAAGATTTGGTCGAATGCGCCGCTTGATCTCAGTTGGCATGGGAGGAACAGCAGACTGGGTGATTTCTAGAACAGGTTCCTCAGTAGTGGCCGGAGCATCAATTTCATCAGCTGTTGCAGCTGGAATTTCTTCAAAGTCTGGAAGGTACAGGTGTTCAGAATCTTCAGGTATTTCCTTAGTTTGTGCAGGTGACTGAGGAATCAGCATCAGAGGAGTTGCCACAGGTGAGTTGGGATGTGCAGATTCCGAATATTCATCATTGATGACTGGAGTAGTGTCACCAATGTCAACTTCTTCATCAATTTATTCAGCGCCAGCAGTTAGCAGAAGCTGGGGCGATGATACCTTGGGAGTTGATGCAGTGTCATCAATGACAATTTCCTCATCAAGAGGCTCTGAGGAGGCAGCCGAATGATTCTCTTCTTTGTGAGGAATGTCATATGCATCCTCAATTGGCACAATAGCATAGGCTGGTGCCGAGGACATTGGAGTTGCATCAAGTGGTGTAGCTGAGGAACTTGTCAAAGTTTCAACTTCTTCAACACAGGGGCTTCAGAAGTTGATGCCTTTCTTTTGAGGGGATTTTCCTCAGTAGGAGCAGTTTCTTCAGGAATGACTGATGCAGCCGCCCTGGGTGGTTTAGTTTCTTGAGGCACGGCGGATTCTTCAGCTGGCCTATCAGATTCTTCAGGCACAACATTGGGGGTTGTCCTGACATGTTCTTTAGTGGTCTGAGTTTCCTCAGCAGCACTGGCTGTTGCTTTTGGTGCAAAAGCACTTTCTTCAGCAGTTTCTTCAGGCTGAGCATTTTCATCAGCAGCCTGAGGAATTTGATATTCAGTCTGAGCAATTTCTTCAGACTGAGTCTTTTGTGGTTGCGATCGAGCTGTAACCCTGGTGTTGTGATCCTTTACAGCTGCATGAGCAGCCCTAACAAGTCTGACCTTGGTACCCTTCCATTCAGTATCATATCTCTGTTGATCCAACGAGAGCGTGCAAATCTTGGAACGAACTATGACGAGTTGATTTGGGGTCAAGTTCATCACATTTTCGCGCAGAAACATTTGTTTGTGAGTCTTGTTCCTCTTAACTCTTGGAGCTTGCTCTCATTTCCATTGTTCTTCAGAGATGAAGTGGGTGAGGACATGATCCACTTCAGGAGGCAGATTTAGTGAGGAAAGTGGAGTGCTTGGGTCCTCATGCCATATATCTATGAAGTTTAGGATCATCTTGGGATCCAGCATGAGAGGAATAGAGCTACCCTTTGCTTTAGAAGCCCTGTGCTGACTCTGTTTGATGATTTCTACCAATTCCTCATCATCAGCATCATTATCCTCTAAAGAATCTGAGGGGACTGTAACCAAAGCCTTGTTGTTGTGAGATCTTGGTCTTTGACCACGTCCAGCTGTCTTATTCAGTTTAAGTGTAGAGGGACTAGTTGAAGACTTTGCAGTAGTGGAGGGGCTTGCAGTGAGCTTCGGAACCATCGTGAAAACCTCAGTCCTTTTGCATGTTGCCAGATGCACTGGGGTTGAGGACTTTTTGGCTGTTGCAGATGACTGAGCAACAATAGTTCCAGGTGCTGAAGGTTTTCTGGGCTGAGGCCTTTGACCTTGAGGAATTTGCACTGAGGATTTTGAAGAGCCAATTTTCAGAGAAGATTTCTTTACCATCTTCTTCGGAGGACTAGCAGAAGCTCCGGCAGAGGCAGCAGCAGTAGAATCCTCGTTGAATTTCTTCACTGCCTCTTTGGATTTCCTCGCCAACTTGGCTTGTTGCTTTTCCCACATGGCAGGAAAGTCCTCACCAGTTTTGAGGCTAGAAGGATCAGCAATTTGGTTAGGAGCAAGAGGAGGCCTGCTGCAAGGTGGTTTCACAGCGAATTTCATCATGTATGTTGGAGTTACATAACTATATTCTCTCCATTCTTTGGCCCATCTCCTGTCAATGTTTTGCAAATGGATCTTCCTCTGCTTGGTCGTCTCCTTTCCATGAGTTTCTTCGTCAGGTGTGCAATATTCGTCATACAGATCCTCAGGGATCTCAAATGCAGTGTGCACATCTGGCTTTTTCCCTCCTTTCTGAGGTTTCTTTCTATCAGACATTTTCTTCACTTAAGGAATATGAACTCTTGAAGATTCTGAAGAGGTACTCAGTTTTTCTTCAAGTAGCACTGCAAATGAGTTAAGTTGATGAGAACCTAGTGATTCATCAGCGGACATGTTGTATCTGTGAATAGAGTATAGGTGCGAAGAATTTAAAGAGGTCATATACGTTCTCAGAAATTTTAAGAGAGATAGGTGTGACGAATTTGACCATGGATGTCTTGAGGAATTTTACTAAGTGTTCTTAGCCTTAGGTTCTAGAGTTATGCAAATTTGAGAATTCACACAATTATGGAATCTTGAATAAAGTCATTACTTAGGGAAAATCATCAAGTATCAAGTATGAGGAGATGTAAGGTGCTTGTATTTTTGATTTATAACGTATAAACACCTATTGAGAAATAGTAGTTGTAGTTGAGGATCAAACAGGGGCAGTAAAAATAAATTTTAATTACCCTCGTGAAGAACACGATGAACACAGAGATGCAATGAGGAAGTCCGTTCGTTCAGATCTCCCACGCCCTAGCTTGGCAGAAGGAGACAGCTACAGTGGCGGCAGGATGAAGATTTCCGCGGCCGATGCAAGTACGGTGACGACGAGGTTGAGGCAGCGAAGCTCTTCCTGACCGGCGACGATGACTTTAGCGGCGGCGCTTGGTTGGAGCTCGGGAGAGAGATGAGATGCGGAGTAACCGAACACAGTGAAGACTTTGAACAAGTTTCAAAGTAGAACGCATATGAGGAATTTGTGAATAGACTGGGTTGAGTTTAGCATAGACGGGGAAGGGTCTGATCACATTCACTTAGATGAAAATCAACTTGAAGAATTAGCAATAAGTGAATGCTATTGAGGACATAAAAAAACTAAAATGTATAAATAAATATATATATATATATAGTCAATGAAGAATATGAGTCTCAAAAGTTTTGAAGAATTTGAAAAGTTGATGAATTTGAAGACTTGAGGAATTTGCAAATTTGAGGAATTTGATAATTTGAAGAATTTGCAACAGTGCTCAATTTTGAAGAACTTCAACCTCTGGTTGGTTGTGTAACCCACCATATAAGAATGATGATTTCAGACAACGCTTACAATTGTCATAGAGTTCTGAGAATCAAATTCTTCAATAATTTCTTCACACTTAGAGAGTTATTCTTCATTGATTTAAGAAAAACGTTACTTCGTGTATTGCACATCTAAGTCATCAATTTTTCATACGTGTTAGGATGTGTGTTCTTCATCAAACAACATTTGAAGATTCTAAGATATTTAGCTCACACCGCAACTTGCAAAATCTCTTTTTATCCAAGGGATTTTTGAAGATATCGGCCAGTTGTTCTTCAATAGGAATGTGATTGATGGAGATGTTGCCCTTGAGTACATGATCTCGAAGAAAGTGATGACGAATCTAGATGTGCTTGGTCTTGGAGTGCTGAATAGGGTTGTACGCAATCTTGATGGCACTCTCGTTGTCATAGTAAAGAGGCACATTCTTCAGCTTGATGTCGTAGTCCTTGAGGGTTTGCTTCATCCATAGTAACTAAGCACAACATGAGCTAGCAGAAATGTACTCAGCTTCTGCACTAGAGAGTGAAACGCAGTTCTGCTTCTTCGAGGACCAGCAGACTAAGGATCGTCCGAGGAAATGACATGTGCCTGAGGTTGACTTGTGATACACGCAATCTCCAGCATAGTCAGCATCAGAGTATCCGACGAGGTGAAGATTTGAGCCCTTGGGATACCACAATCCAAGTGTTGGTGTGTGAGCTAAGTATCGAAGAATGTGTTTCACAGCCTTATGGTGTGATTCCTTCGGTGTTGCTTGGAATCAAGCACACATGCAGACACTTAGCATTATATCAGGCCTAGATGCACATAGGTACAATAAGGATCCAATCATGGAGCGGTATACCTTTTGATCGAAATCTTTACCATTTTCATTAGTGCAGAGATGGCCTTTTGAAGGCATTGGAGTTTTGACGCCTTTGCAATCTTGCATGTCGAATTTCCTCAGAACATCTTTGAGGTATTTCTCTTGTGAGATGAAGATGCCATTGTCTTGCTGACGAATTTGAAGACATAAGAATAATTTCAACTCTCCCATCATAGACATTTGATATTCTTCACTCATCATATAGGCAAATTCATCACTGTAACGTTTGTCAGTACATCCAAAGATAATATCATCAACATATATTTGGCATATGAACAGTTCATTGTCATAGGATTTCGTGAAAAGAGTAGGGCCGAGTGAACCGGGTTTGAAGCCTTTCTTCATGAGGAATTCCTTCAAAGTGTCGTACCATGCCCGAGGGGCCTGCTTGAGGCCATAGAGGGCCTTGTTTAGTCTGAAGACTTTGTCAGGATGCTTAGGATCTTCAAAACCTGGAGTTGAGAAACATATACTTCTTCCTCAAACTTACCATTGAGGAATGCACTTTTCACATCCATTTGATATAAGATGATATTATGATGGTTAGCGTAAGCCAGTAATATGGGAATAGCTTCAAGTCTAGCAATAGGTGCAAAAGTTTCATCAAAGTCAATTCCCTCAACCTGTGTATAGCCTTGAGCTACAAGTCGAGCCTTTCACCACAAGACCATTTTCATCTTGCTTGTTGAGGTAGATCCACTTGGTACCTATGATGTTATGCTTGCAAGGATCTGGCCGCTTGACAAGTTCCCACACGTTGTTGAGCTTGAACTGATGCAATTCCTCTTGCATAGCTTGAATCCATTCGGGCTCCTTGAACGCTTCTTCAACTTTGGTGGGCTCTAAGATAGAGACAAAGGCAAAGTGCCCACAAAAGTTAGTTAGATGTGAAGCTTTTGAGTGTGTGAGAGGACCTGGTGGATTCATGTCATCGATGATTTTTTTCAATCTGCACTTCATTTGCAACTCTTGGATGAGTAGGTTGACGAGGCTGAGGAGTTTCATCAGCATCATTTTCTTCAGGTATATCAGCATGAGAGTCTTCATTTGTTGAAATGATTTCCTCAGTGGGTATGACATCTTCAGTTGCCTTCAGCTTGATGGATTCCTCAGGAGATTGTTCATCTAACGCAGAAGGCAGGTGCTCTCTTTGCGAGCCATTAGTTTCATCGAACTGCACATCTACAGTTTCAACCACCTTGTGATGGTAGGTGTTGAAGACTTTGTAGGTGTGCGGGTCCTTTCCATAACCAAGCATAAAACCTTCATGTGCTTTCGGTGCAAACTTAGAACTATGGTGAGGATCTCTGATCCAGCATTTTGCACCGAAGACTTTGAGATAACTTACATTGGGTTTCTTGCCTGTCATGAGCTCATATGAAGTCTTCTTGAGGAATTTGTGAAGATATACCCTGTTGATGATGTGGCATGCAGTATCAATTGCTTCAGGCCAGAAGCGACGAGGGGTTTTGTATTCATTAAGCATGGTTCGAGCCATCTCAACAAAAGTCCTGTTCTTGCTCTCCATGATGTCATTCTGCTGAGGAGTGTAAGGAGCAGATAACTCATGAGTAATACCAAGTTCATAAAGATATTCATCAAGGTTAGTGTTCTTGAATTCAGTCCCATTATCACTCCTGATATGCTTGATCTTGACGCCAAAGTTTGTGGAGGCCCTTGAAGCAAATCGTCTGAAGACATCCTGCACTTTATTTTTGTACAGAATGATATGCACCCATGTATAACGATAGTAATCATCAACGATGACAAATCCATCCAAACTTGAAGACTTTGTTAGTACGGAGTAGTGAGTGGGACCAAAGAGATCCATATGAAGCAATTCAAAAGGTCACGTAGTGGTCATGATTGTCTTCGAGGGATGCTTGGATCTGGTCATTTTCCCAGATTCACATGCACCACAAAGGTGGTCCTTGAGGAATTTGACATCCTCGATGCCAATGACGTGCTTTTTCTTCACGAGTGTGTGCAGATTCCTCATACCAGCATGTCCAAGTCGTCGATGCCACAGCCAGCCTTCTGAAGACTTTGCAAGTAAGCAAGTGGCAAGTTGAGGACCTGTAGAGAAATCAACAATATACAGGTCTCCTCTCCTAAAGCCTTCGAACACTTTGAAATTGTCAGATTCCATGATGACAACACAACGATATTTTCCAAATACGACAACCATATCAAGATCACAAAGCATTGAGACAAACATAAGGTTGAACCCGAGGGATTCAACAAGCATCACATTGTCCATGGTTCGGTCTTTTGAGATAGCAACCTTACCAAGTCCCAATACCCTTGTTTTTCCTTTGTCTGCGTAGGTGATATGCTTCAGAGGAGATGGAGTGAGTGGCAAATTCATCAGTAGATTCTTGTCACCCGTCATGTGGTTTGTGCATCCACTATCTAGAACCCACTTAGTAGCTTTTAAAGTATCATCCTGCAGATGAATTAGTACAACTTATGAACTCATATGCTTCAGAGTGAAGAATATGATATCAATTTCATCAAACAGAATTTCATCACACAAGATAGTAAGCAAGTAGAGTGAGGACGTGAGAAATGAAGAATTCATTTCATCATGGTTAACTTGCGTCCTTTCAAGCATTTCCTCTGTCTCCAGCAAATTCATCAGATGTTCAAATTCATCTGGAGACCTGACCCTGCATAAGATGTCAGTTTGTTTTCTTCACCACCCACATTTGGAGGGCTGGCAAAGAATTCATCATTCTGCGAGCACCATGTGAGAATCGAGGCAATGAAGCAAGTGCGGTTCGTTTCACAGGGCGAGGGTTAGAGTATTCAAATGAATAAGCAGAGAAATTCTTCGAGGACTTATGAACATAATGGTTTGAAGAATAATGCACATATTCATAACTCTTAGGTTTTCCCTGCAAAACGTAGGCATTAGCACGAGAATGATGATTTTGACCATTTGAGGAATTTGGTCCAAGTGAGGACTTTGGTCCATATGAGGAATTTGATCTGGGGTTCCGATTCTTCACGAGTGGTGTCGTGAGGACATTCACTTGAAGATTTTGTAGGTAGTTCTTGGGAACCCAGATTTTCTTCATAGGAGAACCATTCCTGCAGTTAGTTCCAACATATCAAGCAAATACTTCACTTGATTGATTTTTGAAGAATCTGTAATTGGAGTCAAGTGACTCAACAGAGGAATATGAAGTTTCACAAGTAAAGCCAGATAAAGTGGATGGATCCAGAGGAGATCCTTTTGCAGCAACCCATGAGGTTTTGGGGTACTGCTCAGGTGTCCAGTAGGATCCATCAGCGTTGAGTTTCCTCACAAAGGCAATACCCTCTTTCCTAGGGTTCCTATTTAGAATCTGCTTCTTGAGGACATCACAAAGGGTTTGATGCCCTTTGAGACTTTTGTATATGCCTGAAACATACAATTCCTTCAACCCTGCATTGTCATCAGTGATACTAGTGGTATCCTGAGATGAGGAATTTAAGACCACGGGAATAGTTGAAGAAATTGCAGCAATAGAAGCATTTGAACATTCAGGTGAAGAATTAGCAGTTTCACATTCGATGCATTTCAAACAAGGTGGAACAAATTCTTCCTGAGCGGTACTAATCTGTTGAGCCAGTAAGGAATCGTTTTCCCTTTGGAGATCCTCATTTGACACCCTCAGCTTTTCAAGATCTTGCTTTCTTTGAAGAAATTCATATGAAAGCTTCTCATGATCGGCTAAGAGGTCGTTATGATGACTCTGAAGGTTATCATACTTTGTCTGAAGACTTTTAAGATCAACAGGCAGAGTTTGTGTCCAATCCACTTCACGGTTTAACAGATCATCGCTTTTGTCTAGCATTTTCTGAAGCTTTTCAAGTGCACTTTGTTGCTTAGTGGCAATTTTAACAATTTTAGCATAGCTAGGTTTCACATATTCATTAGATTCACCTTCACTTGATTCAGATGAGGAATATGTTTGTGTACCTTTGAGCCTTTTGCCATAAAACAGTAAGTGGGAGTATAATCATCATTGCTGACGTCAGATTCGTTGGAGTGGTCATATTCTTCATTGTTGAAGATGGACTTGCTGACAAACGCAGTAGCGAGAGCAAGGCTAGCGACACCAGATTCTGATTCCTCCTCAGATTCTTCCTCTTCTTCATATTCTTCAGGTTCTTCCTCAGAATCCATTTCCTTGCCGATGAATGCTCGAGCCTTTCTGGAACCATTCTTATTTTGCTTTGAGGACTTTGAAGATGAGGACTTTGCAGATGAGGACTTTGAAGATTTCTTCTTTTTCTTTGAGTCATCAAAACTATCATCTTTGTATTTATTCTTCTTCTTTGAGTCTTTTTCCCAGAGAGGACAATCAGAGATAAAGTGGCCAGGCTTCTTGGAGCGATGACATGTTCTCCTTTTGTAATCTTCTGAGGAATCTGATTTCCTCAAGCCACTTTTTGATGACTTTCCAAATCCACCTCGTCTTGAGAACTTCTGGAATTTCCTCTCAAGCATAGCTAGTTCCTGACTTAGTTCTTCAGGATCACCAAGGCTGCTGTCAGAATCTTCTTCTTAAGATGAGGAAATTGATTTTGCCTTCAGAGTACGAGATCTTCCATAGCATGGCCCGTAGAGGTCTCTTTTCTCAGCTTGTTGGAATTCATGAGTATTGAGTCTCTCAAGAATATCAGCAGGATCAAGAGCTTTGTAGTCTCCACGTTCTTGAATCATCAAAACTAGAGTATCAAATGAGGAATCGAGTGATCGTAGCAGTTTCTTCACCACTTCATGGTCAGTGATATCAGTGGCACCCAGTGCTTGAAGTTCATTGGATATATCAGTGAGGCGATCAAATGTTTGCTGAACATTTTCATTGTCAAGTCTCTTGAAGCGGTTGAAGAGATTGCAAAGAACATCAACACGAGAGTCACGTTGAGTGGAAAAACCTTCGTTGACTTTGGATAGCCTATTCCAGATAAGCTTAGCAGATTCCAAACCACTCACTCTGCCATACTGACCTTTGCTCAGATGACCATAGATGATATTCTTCGCTTGAGAATCGAGTTGATTGAATCTCTTCACATCAGCAGATGTAACAGTGGGAGCATTAGAGGGCACACCATTTTCCACAATGTACCAGAGATCGTTGTCAATAGCTTCAAGGTGCATACGCATCTTGTTCTTCCAGTAGGGGTAGTCTGTCCTATCGAAGGTAGGACAGCCCGCAGAAACCATGATCATACCTGCAATCGACATAACTAAAACTCCAGGGGGTTAAACCAAAATCACACAAAGCGAGGGAGTACCTGCTCTGATACCAATTGAAAGTGCGTTATATCGGCTAGAGGGGGGTGAATAGACGATTTTTACAAATTCATCACTTGAGGAATTTCAACTTTGAGGAAATTGAAATGTGATGAATAACTAGCAGCGGAATAAGTACTCAGGTGCATGAGGAGCATAGTATCATCTTAGTTATCATGATGAAATGAAACATGCACGAGCAGTGAGTAGCGTGATAAGGATAAGCTGTGGTGAACAAGGCAA
The DNA here is from genome assembly GCA_022496015.1 of Hordeum marinum. Taxonomy (NCBI): domain Eukaryota; kingdom Viridiplantae; phylum Streptophyta; class Magnoliopsida; order Poales; family Poaceae; genus Hordeum; species Hordeum marinum. The sequence goes on from CM039674.1 coordinate 90,186,550, forward strand.
TTTGAAGAATTTAAGGTGAGGAATTTGCAAAAGTCTTCAGTCAAATTCTTCAAACAGTAACAATCAATTTCATCAAAAGGTTTATGAGGAATAAGGAGGTTGAGGAAATAGAACCAGGTAGCTTGATGAAGACAATGGGTTGATGACCCAGTTCCAACTGCTGTGACAGTCGTACGTCTGCTTGGAGCGGCCTGGTATTTAAACCAGAGGACACACAGTCCCAAGACACACGGTCCTTACCGTATTCTCCTTCAGCTAAGGTCACACAGTCCTCGCCCAACACTCGTGGTAAGTCTTCAGGGTATACTTCCAAAACCCTCACAAACTGCTCACCCGGCGATCCACAATTTACTGCTAGATACTCTAGACCAAGGTCACTTCATGGTCCCCAATTGACTGCAAGAGCACTAGACCATGACGCCTAACCATCTGGAGGATACACAGTCCTCAAAGGTAACAAGCGCCGGTTCCACACAGGAATTTCTTCAGTGATGCTCAATCACTATGGGTTTTATGGTTTGGTTGTGTGTTTTTCCTCACTGATGATTTTCTCTCAAAGTCCTCAGAGGATGGGTTGCTCTCAAATGACAAGTGTCAGTTCTCTCTCAGAGCAGCCAACCAGCTAGTGGTTGTGGGGGTCGGCTATTTATAGCCAGGGTGCAACCTGACATGATAAGACATAAATTCCCCCAATGATATGATTGTTATGTGGATAAGAATGATTAGGGATAGCTGGCGCTAAGCACAGCAATGGTCAGAATTTTGAACTATGAAAGTCCTCAGCTTATCATGATCCTCACTTGTAGGCAATTCGCACTGGCGAAATCCTAACTCCTCAGTCAGATCAATTTCCTCAGAGACCAGAAGACCTTCGTCTCTGTCACTGAAAAACTTGTCTGAACCGTAAGAGATTTTCAAAGGCTTCACTCGAAGAATTGTATGGGTTGAGGATTCTGGAGTTGAGTATCAGTTGGAAATTTTCCTTAGTATTACCTCGACCCCCTTTAACAGTACGGTGTTTCCTATGACTCAAATAAAGGAAAAGAAACTACGAAAACAAAAGTCTTCACGCTTCACATTCCTCATTCATATCTTCAAGGTCACACCAACTTCTTTATTTTCAAAGTCTTCACAAAGTCTTCACCAAAGTCTTCACAAAGTCTTCAGCAAAGTCTTCACTTGAAGACATACATTTTTAGGGGTTGATAATCTCTGAATATATCAAACTCCTCATTGACTTATAGAGCCTGTGTACACTCACAAACTCATTAGCGCCTTAACCTATAAGTCTTCAATACACCAAAATCACTAAGGGGCACTAGATGCACTAATAGGAAACAAAGGTGGGAGTCTGGTTGGACCGGACTACTACCATTCAGTACATCTTCGGACACAATACAGGGACCATTAAAGGCCCCACCAAGGGCGTAAAGCTTATTCATAATTCGGCGACTTTTCAAAACCTTCTTTGTAAGATCCGTTCGCCGAACAGCCAAACATCAGGAGTAAACTAGCAACAGGGCACATCGAGGACGTAAGGCCACCAATCGTAGACCCCTATTACAACCACTCATCTATTCTCCTTTTCCACATACCTATAAGAAATTGCTTCGGCACTCCGAGTAATAAGAGTTATGGAGAAAACAAAAAATATATAGCATCATTTACATGTTTGTCTCTTTGTCCTTTTTTGCACATATTTTCCTTTTCTCTCTCTTCTCGCGACACAGTTCGATATGTAATGACGCAACCTGATCATATACCGCGGGCTCGAGCATATAAACAAATCACCTTACGTATGTTTTATTATGTGTTCGATGTCTTGGAGTTCACTTTATATGCATCGAGTTCGAACTATGTCTTTGGTCAATAGTTGGGTTGTCCGGCTCCTGTGTTTGCCCCCTTACGTTCCGCTCGTTTGGCTAAAAGGGAAAAGGGAGAACCCCTGCGATTATGCTTCCGGTTAGTCTGGTCAAGCATCTCAGGGGAGAAATCCGAAAACTGACCATCATAGTATGCGAGAGCTGGTCTATGAATCAGAGCCTGAAGTGTTATACTTACATCCTCGTCAAAGGACATTCCGCGTTGTGTGAGGGGTTTGTTATTCATGCGAACCATGTGATGCTTGCCTTAGTTGCGGTTCATCCGAACATTACAACAATCCGGGAGCTAGTCCTTAGCCCCCCGCAGTCCTTTTCGCGCCCCTATGGCTAAGTGAAAGAAATAAGGCACTATAGTCTCATTGCCTAGTCCGCTGCACTCTACCGCCTTCGGGTTCCGATCACTTGGCTAAGGAATATTGTGCATTGGCAGAGACACCCCATATAGTATCTACATGGAGGTTGAAGCCAACGACTCGCATCTTTTAGTTTTAAACGGCCACACAGGAGTTATAAAGGAATGCAAAGACATCAAAGCTGAATAAATAACTTATAACATTAAAAACTTTGAAAAGTCTTCGGACGCATTACAATTCATTTGAATAAATAATCGCCCGAACAATGAGAAGCTATCGCCCGAGAACCCTCCATTACTCCGGCGAAGTATAGCTCGGGGCGTCTATGCTCCTTCCTAGGCGGCGGTGGGGCAGTGGCTACCTTTATCGGATCCAGCACCGGCCAGTGCACCTTGGCCTGGGCAAGGGCCATCCGTACTCCCTCGATGCAGGACGAGCACTTCATGGTGTCGAAGCAGGGCGAAGCGGCAATTAACTTCTACACCAGGCCAAAGTAGTTGCCTGGCACCGGCTCGCCGGGCCATAGGTGGATACAGAGGTCCTTCATGGCCGGCTCCGCCATCTCGTGCAGCTCCATCAACTGTTTTAGCTGCTCCATGAGAAGAGGCAAGCGCTCGGGGGTCCGAATTGTACCCAGAACAGCCGAGCTTGATCTCCTTCTTCCCTCGAGGCAAACAGCCTATTAGCGTCCGCCACGCTCTTTTGGGGATCGGAGGAGGCGCCTAAAGAACGCCACACCTGGGTAAGAAATTTGAACTTGCTATCCCCGAAGACGCACTATAGTAAGTATGGCTTACCATCCATTATGTTCTTCGCTTGGCGGACCTTCTCCTCATAGAACCGCCTGTCCACCCACTCCTTCTGAAGATCGTTCTTCAGGGTGGATAGTTTGGCTGCGCTTGCCTTGCCCTTCTTCTTAAGGGCCTCGCACTTCTGCCTGGCGTCCTTGAGCTGCTGCTGGACCTCCACCACACGAGCCTCGTGCTTCTGGCTGGTGGCTCGCAGGGCAGACAGGGCGGTAGCCGCTTCTTTGGCCATCACCCTCTCGACGGCCACATGGTCTTTTGCTTGGTGGAGTTCGGCCTTGAGCCTCTCCACCTCTTTCGTCGAAGCTGTTTAAACATTAAAACATTATGAAAAACTACATGGACAGTGTTCGGGTAAAGGTGTTCGGACAAAGGTATTCGGATTTTGTTTTGACCTACCTTGCGCCTCATCGAATCTTCTGTTGAGGGCATCAACTTCATCCTTGGAGCGTTTATGCTTCTGGTTCAGTTCGTCCAGTTCGACACCATTTATGGCTGCCGCCGATGACGAAGCCTGCAATACACATGCAGTTGACATGTTACATGGGTTCTATACTCCCGAACTATATTCAATATGATCATATGTTCGACCTTATTAGGGGCTAATCTAACACTCCGGACACATATTTGGTTCTAGTCCGAAATGGGATACCTGGTTGACCTCTAGCTATGTTTCTCCAAACTCACCTAGGGCTCGGGGGCTTCCATGTACATAATAATAAAAATAAGTAAAAACTTGGCAAATAACAGTTTCATGTGACTTACTTGAAAACCCGTCAGGAGACCTTTGAAGGCCTCCTTCAGTCCATTGTTGACGGACTCAATGCTTTGTAATACCGCACCCATAAGGGTGCGGTGATCCTCGGAGACGAAGGCGCTCAATAGAGACTCCTCCATGACCGGCCTCCATTGGTCGATGGTGCCGGAGGTGATCGGATAACCCGGTCACTGAACGGGGTTTGAACTAGTACCTCCGGAGGCATGGTGCGCTCCGAAGATGCCCTTGGAGGGGACTGAGCAGCCGCTCGTCCGGCCTCCTTAGTGTCTGGGCGGGGTACCTCCTCCCAGTCTTCGATGACCGAGGTGTTAGCCTCGGCCATTATGTCGTCTCCCCCTCTGTCGGTGCCTGGCTCCATAGGAGCATCTTGGGATAACACCTCCATGGTGTCCTTCACGGCGCCTGGAGTTGTGGGATGCGAGGTATTCCCGCTCTCTGCTAGTTCGGCGGGTGGGGTCTCCTCGTTCGATATTTGATCGGTGGGAAGGACGCGCGGGGGGCTGCAAAATAAATAAGCACCTGCGTGTTAATAAAGTCTAAACCTGTTAAAGGACGAACAAGGGGTTTTCGGATCCTAACCTTTGGGGAGGGGGCTTGACCCTAAGGTTCCTTCGTGGAACCACCTCAAGGTCATCGGACTCAGTATCTGAATCCAAGCTGTCGTCAGACAGGATTACCTGTGCCCTACGCATCCTATTCTGGGCAGGGGGTACCTCCTCTGGGGCGTCCGATGAAGCCACCCTCTTCCTTGCGACGAGGGAATTTACTTGCCCCTCGGCTTCATCCTCCTGTTCTTGCACCTGCTCCTCCTCTTCCTCTTCCTCCTCATGCTCCTCTTGATTCGAGGAGGCATGAGTTTCCCCGGACACAGTCTCCGACTGGTCCCAGATGCAAAGGATGCTTTGGCCTGGTTTCTTCTCCTTCTCCTTCTCCTTCTTTGTGGGGGCCTCGTAAGGCTTCACCACAAGCATTTCTGCTAACAGCTCGGACCTGTCGTCCTCGGGCTGAGGTGTCGGACTGCTGATATTATCGGTTTTCCTTAGTCCTTTCTGTGAGAGAATGATCGGAATAAAACATTATGGATCCTCTTTGGGAAAGGTAAAGCCGATCACGCAGAAGTGTCCCGTACCTCAGTGGTGGTCTTGGAGCCCTGCAGGCCTCTGTCTTCCTCCTTGGATGGCCAGATCTCCTGTGACTTGAAGAGCGCCTTCCATAGCTTCTCCCGCGTAGTGCGGAAGAGGTTCCGGATTGTGAGTGCATCGTCAAGCTGACAGGGGAGGATGCATCTCCGGAGCATCACCAGGACCACATTGGTCAGCTTGATGTCCTTCTCGACCATGGAGCCGATGCACTTTTGCAGGTCGCTCACCTCCTTGCTTGGTCCCCAGTTAAGGCCCTTTTTGAGCCATGAAGCTAGTATGCTGGGGGACCGGATCTGAATTCGGCAGGAGGAATCTGACCTTCTTCTCGTTGTTCTGTGATATAGAACCACTCCTTCTGTCATGCCTTGATGGTGTCGATGAAGGTGCCCGATGGCCACATGACGCGGGTAAGCTTGCCGATGACAGCTCCACCGCAGTCTGCGTGCTTCCCGCCGACGCCCTTTGGCTTGACGTTGAACACTTCGAGCCATAGCCCAAAGTGCGGCTCGACTCGCAGGAGAGCCTCGCAGAGGAGGATGAACGTTGACATGTGCATGAAAGTGTTTGGCGGGAGGTCGTGGAAGTCGAGGACATAGAAAAACATCAACCCCCCCCCCTTGACGAAGAGGTGGAGTGGGAAGCTCTACCCCCTGATGAAGTGGGGGAGGAAGACCACCCTTTCACTCGGCCAGGGAGTGGGGATCACTTGGCCCTCCTCTGGTGCACAATGAGGGATGTCAACAGAGAGGTAGTCGACCTTCTTGAGGTTCAGGATGTCCCGATCGGTGACCGTGGAGGCCTCCCACTAGCAGTTGGAGCCCGCCATTGATGAGATCGGAGGTGGGTGCGGAAGGCCTAGATCTGTGCTTCAGAGGCACGGAGGAATGGAAGACAGACAAGGCAAATGGGAATCGTGAATAGGCTTTAGGGTTTTCTTCCCCTTTTATGAGGCTTTCGATTCGGTCTCCCCTTGCTGCGTCGTGAATCCCTCCACTTCTCGAGACGTGCGAGCCATTGTGCATGCGTGATTAAACATATCCCGTATAAAACGGGACTCGATCGGTACATTGATAGATCGTGATGATTAAAATGGCCTCGAACCGCGAATCAAGTTTGTGTAACTGGCCTAGCGGTCATGGTGGGCCGTGACCTTTCGTATTAGAGGTCGTTAGAGGAATATTATTTACCCCTTGACGTTTGGCCTTCATGGCCGACCTATTTATAGTGTTCGGACGCGCCACTACATGGAAAGCAACTTATCATCGGAGGCCGAAATAGGTTCGGTGGGAAGAACTCACCTCGCAAGCCGAAGACTCTGATCGTGTGAAGCAACCGAAGCTAGACCCTTGGTGTTGGAGGTAAGTTCGGGGGCTACTGAGGGAGTCTTCGATTCAGGGGTCCTCGGGAGGCCGACCTATTGCCATGGGCCAGAATATATGGGCCACTTACCAAATGCAGGATTCATTGAAGACCTTATCTCCAAGATGGAAGCTTTGGCAAGTACGGCTTGTGCTCCATGTTTGATGTAGCAAATAGGCATGTTTATCTCTTCGGCATGTAACCGACCATGTGTAAACCCTAGGTACCCTTGGCGTCTATATAAGCTGGAGGGTTTTAGGTTATAGACACATAACAACTCATCTAGGGTTAGCTATTTGATCTTGAGGTAGATCAACTATGTAACCCCCCATACCATCAATACAACCAAGTAGTACGTAGGGTATTACCTCCATAGGAGGGCCCGAACTTGGGTAAATCTGCGTCCCCTTCATCTCATGTTACCATTGATTCTACTCTCACAGTTCAGGACCCCCTACCCGAGATCCGCCGGTTTTGACACCGACAGTCACTGAATTACAAACATCTCGTTGTCGTGACTAGACCGGAAACATTGATAACCTTGGTTTCAAAGTCCGAGAGAACCCAAAGCTCTCCATGAATTCATGAAACTTACACAGTGTCATGCCACGGCACATCTACGGTCTGCATTTTATTTTTTGATGAATTTGGGACAAATATTGGGACATGCATCTTACAAGCCAAAGCTCGCCATGATAGGGAGCATGTCACCATTGTTGGTGAAACTACATTCAATGAGTCGTTAGTCCACCGAATCATTCCTTTTTATACATTAATTGAGTTTTCTAGGGATTTAATATGCATAGTTCAAATTTTGAACTAGAGGCACATGCTCTGACCTCGTGGTTTCCATAGGGAACATGTCACCTTTTATGGTGAAACTACATTCAACATGTCCTCTAGTGCACCAATTCGACCCTTTTTATACATCAATTGAGTTTTCTAGGGCTCTTTCATACGAATGTGAATGAATTAGAAACATTTAGGCATGACACTACTAGAAAAACGTCTATAGCTAATATGGACATTAATGGCGCACCATGTATGTGGTGCGCCACTGCTATATAGCACTGGCGCACCAGATATGGGTGCGCCATTAGTGGCCATATTACTAATGGCGCACCGGGTGTGTGGTGCGCCATTACTAGTTTTGTCCTGGCCCCACACCCCTTACCAGACTTAGCAATGGCGCACCAGGGGAAAGTGCGCCATTACTAGTTTTAACAAGTAATGGTGCACCACACCCACAATGCGCCACTACTAACAAATTTTTTTCAGTTTTTTTCAAGACTAGTAATGGCGCACCACACACCAGGTGCTCCATTACTAACCATGGTTACTAATGGCGCATTCTTAGCAGGTGCGCCATTGGTAACCTGAGAGCAGCTAGATATTAGTGATCACTTTCCCCACTTCATTCTCTCCACCTCTACCAAGCTTGGTCTCGGCTGCCTCCTCCTCCTCACCTCATTTGCACCATAGATTCACCCAAATTAAGTGGTTAAATTTCCTTTTTTTGATAGGTAAGTAAGGGGAAAGATTTCTTTATGTTCTAGATCTACTTTTTTCTCCCTCCAACGTACACACTTTTTATGGCCTAGATCTACGTATGTTTGTGGTGTTGCATATGTTTGTATTTGCAGGTACTAGTATTTGAAATGCGATAGTTGCCAACATTTTGCCGAAATATTGATTCATTTCCATTTCGGCAAGAATTTGGCACTATGCATTCTTTTTGGTCCTATTTTTAGGCAAAGTCATGCCAAATTTTTTTTTGGTTCTAAAATATCGTTTTGCTCTACCCCGCAGGCGACCATGGTCCGCACGATGACCGAAGGCATCGTGAATAGGTTTTTGAGCTCCGCGAAGGCCGAGATGCTTCAAAAGAATGAGATGGAGATAAGATGTCCGTGTGAAAGATGCAAGCTGAAGAGCCTTATGGACCCGGATTCCAGACAGGTGTGGGACCACCTGACCATGCGTCGTTTCATGGATGGCTATCGGTGGCAAGGTGATGAAGATGATTATGAAGTCGTCCATGGGGTCCGGGCAAGAAACAAGGAAGGGCAGCAAGATAATAGCGGCGAGGGCGGGTGAGAAGACGAAGAATCTCCAGGACATGATCACGAAGTAGATGCAGGACACAGTCATCATGTAGAAGATGCCGGACATGCGGATGAGGAAGATCAAGACGAAGGGCATGATCATGAAGATGAAGATGCCGGAGCAGACAACAATGGACCATCGATGGGCTGGTTGCAGGACCCTCATATTCAAGAGCTGCTTCTCAAGAAGACGGGTAACGCAAGAGCTGCCGCCCGAGAGAAAGCCAAGCTGGATCAACTGGATATAGACATGGTTACTCCATTGTATGAAGGATGCAGGCCCGAGGATACCCCCCTAAAAGTAATGCTCATGGCTCTGGAGATGAAGGTAAAACACAAAATGACCAACGCATGCTTCGACGAGAACATGTCATTCTGGCACGAACGTCTTCCCAAGGGGAACAAGTGCCCGACCAGTTTCGAGGAGGCGAAGAAAATCATGTGTCCTCTAGATTTACCGCACATGAAATACCATGTGTGCATGAACGATTGCATCATTTATCAGGACGAGCACACGGAGTCTACCATATGTCTGGTGTGCGGCGTCACTCGATACAAGAAGAGGAAGAAAGGTCCTCGAAAAGTGGTGTGGTACTTTCCGATCACTCCTCGTCTGCAGCGGTATTTCGCGGACCCTAAGCAAGCAGAACTCCTGTATTGGCACACGGATAGGGAGGAGAAGAAGCGAGAAGATGACAGAAATGATTCGGAGATAAATAAAAAGACAAGATGCTGAGTCACCCTAAGGATGCGAGCCAGTGGCAAGCGTTGAACTTCAAACACCTAGAATTTGGGGACGATCCAAGGAACATCATGCTGGGCGCAAGCACCAATGGAGTCAATCCGTTTGGCAGCTAGAGAAGCACACATAGCACCTGGCCTGTGTTTGTGTGGATGTACAACCTTCCCCCCTGGATGTGCATGAAGATGAAGTACATTCACATCAGTATGCTAATTGAAGGGCTGAAACAACCAGGGAACGACATCAATCTGTATCTGGGGCTGCTGAAAGAGGAGCTAGACATGCTGTGGAAAATGCCAGCCAATACGTGGGATGCCGCAGCGAAACAATATTTCCCTATGAGAGCCGCACTGCTCACGATGGTGCACGACTATCTCGGTTACGGATATGTCATGGGGTAGGTGGTCCACGGATTTTGTGCATGCGTCAGGTGCATGGATGACACAACATATCGCCAGCTAGATAGAGATTCTGGGTCATCGAAAACCGTGTTCATGGGACATCGAAGGTGGCTTCGCAACGATGATGCACGGAGAAAGCGCAAGGATCTGTTCGATGGTGAAACCGAACCCCGAAGACCCCACGAGAAGCGGCGAGGAAATAGACGAGTTGTTGAAAAATTGGAAAGAGTGCCCAGCGCAGGGAAAGAAGCGAAAGGCGCCAGAGCCGCTGCTGAAGGTATGGAAAACGAGGTCTGTTTTCTGGGACTTGCCGTACTGGAAGATCCTCCGTGTGCCTCACAGCCTTGATGTCATGCATATCACGAAGAACTTGTGTGAGAGTCTGCTTGGTACCCTGTTCAACATGCTAGAGAGGACCAAAGATGGGCCGAAAGCAAGGGCAGACTTGCAATCAATGGGCATCAGGGAGGAGCTTCATGCAAAACGCCCTAATGATGATGATGATGATGATGATGAGGCGAAGGACATGGAAGTCTCAAAGGCAAAAAGGCCAAGAAGATCGAATATGACTGCCCTCCCGCGTGCTTCACTCTAAGTCAGAAGGAGATCGAGCAGTTTTTCACCTGCCTCGTAGGAGTAAAACTTCCTTATGGTTACGCGGGGAAGATAAGCAGATACCTAGACTCAGCGAAGCAGAAGTTCAGTGGGATGAAGTCTCACAACTGTCACGTGCTAATGACGCAGATACTTCCAGTTCAAATCCATGGGATCATGGACGCACACGTCCGTGAAACGCTATTTGGCCTATGCAACTTTTTCGACGTCATCTCTCGGAAGTCGGTTGGCATGAGGCAACTTAGAAGGCTACAGGAAGAGATCGTGGTGATACTATGCGAGCTTGAGATGTACTTCCCGCCCGCATTCTTCGACGTTATGGTGCATCTGCTGGTCCATATCGTGGAGGATATCATCCAACTCGGGCCGACGTTCCTGCACAGCATGATGCCGTTCGAAAGGATGAATGGTGTCATCAAAGGATACGTTCGCAACAGGGCACGTCCAGATGGAAGCATAGCCAAGGGCTTTCTGACCGAAGAGTGCATCTCCTTCTCCATGAATTATCTAGGCATCGAGAACCCCATTGGTCTGCCTATCACCGGGCACCTCGGCAGGCTCGCTGGATGGGGTCACCGCGAGGGTCGCCGTGAAATGCTTGTCGACTTCAAGGGTCGACTCGCTGACTTTGAAAGAGCAAACCTAGTCGCGCTACAACACATAGACGTGGTCGATCCTTGGGTGGTAGAGCACAAAACCTTTATTGAGAAGACGTACAATGACCGAGGCCAATAGAGGACGAACGGAGATATAATCAAAGAGCACAACTCATGTTTCACGTGTTGGTTCAAGGACAAGCTTCGGTCGTACCCTTTACATGAGGATTCTTCCGCGGAAGAAAAACTCATATTCGCCTTGTCACAAGGCGCCGAGCATAACCTGATGACCTATGAGGCGTATGATATCAACGGCTACACATTCTACACAGAGCAGAAGGACATGAAGAGCGACTATCAGAACTCCGGGGTAACGATGGAATCCTACACCGGTAACGACAAGGACAGATACGACGGAAGGATCGAGAAGATCTGGGAGCTGAGCTACGTTGGAGAGAAGGTCCTGATGTTCCATGTCAGATGGGCCAAGACGTCCTAAAAGAAGACTGGTATTTCACCACCATGGTTATACCCGAAGCCAAATCCAAGACCGCGGGCGCAAACGTCACCGCAAAAAATGAGCCATGGGTACTGGCTTGCCAAGTGGACCAATGCTTCTTCATTACCGACCCGTCAAAGCCCAGTCGTGTTGTCGTGAGGAGAGGCAAAAGGAACATCATCGGAATGGATGGAGTCGCCAATGAGCAAGACTTAAACAAGTATGGCGACCCGAAGATGGAAGATGACGACGACGATGAAGTACCATACACCACAAGAAGAAGCAGGATCACCCTACCTAGAGGATGTCTGTTCAAGAGAAGAATTCAAGGGGTTCCGGGGCTAAATTATTCAACCGCGAGAAAGAAGGGCAAGAAGATTGTGAAAAGATAGCTAAGATCGAATCACGACGTGTCGGCCGTGTGTGTGTGTCAGTGGCATGCAAGCTCAATCTTTGATGACTGTTATTTCATGTCACTTGATTTCAACCATGTCATCTAATTCTAAATCTTTGCACAATGATTTTATCACTCCATTTGAATTTTCCTTTTCTTTTATCTCAAATCTTAAATTCTTACATGCAACTAAAAACCAAAAAAAAGTTAGTAATGGCGCACCAGGAGAAGGTGCGCCATTGCTATCCTTGTTTATGGCGCACCCCTAAAAGGTGCGCCATTGCTATCCTTGCTTATGGCGCACCCCTCCGAGGTGCGCCATTGCTAACCCTCTCCCACTACGGCATTATCTAAGCCCGCCCACCCGCCGCGAGCCCGACCCCCTTTTCCTTCTCCCCTCTCCGCCCGTCGCCGCCGCCCCCTTCTCCCCTCTCCTCCTGTCGCCGCCGCCCTCTTCTCCCCTCTCCTCCCGTCGCCGCCGCCCCTTCCCCCGAACCCCCGCCCCCTTCCACGGCGTTGGTGCGGTGTTGCCTCCCCCACTCCCTCACTCTGTCCCCCAAAACCTGGCAGGAGGAGGAGGAAGGCCAGTGTCGGCCAGTTCGTGGGTGGTTCCCGGAGCCTGAGTCGCCGGTCCGGTTCGTCTTCTCCCCGGGGCTTCTTCTCCTGCAGGTACGGACAACTTTCCTGTGATTTCATCGCCGGCTCTCTCGTTCCTCATCAGTGGAGGAGGGTGAGGGGAGGTTGTCCAGAGCATATAGGAGTGGCTTGATGTGATTTGAGTTTCGCGCGCATTAGGAACAGAGATTTACAGAGTAGATGTAGGCAATCAGAAATAGAAAAGTAGGCAATATTTATGTGTTTTGTATAGTCAATCAGAGAATTAGAGAAAAAGAGAGTAGATGCAGGCAATTGGGAGTATAGGAATATGCAATATTGTCTATGTTTTTGCAGGCAAACACATAGAGTAAAGCAAAGATTATTAGGCAACACCACATCCGCCCGATTTTTCACACTTTTTTTTTGTATCGTTTCATGCATACAATGTTAAGAGAGATTCATAGACACACAACCACAAATTCAGATAGTTGGCATTTCTGTGTGTTGGGTTTTTGTTTTACGTAAATCAGATAGTCAAGATCAACCTAAAAACATGCCCAAAAATAGGAGCAAACCGCCATTTTTTCATGCACCACCACAGAACTGATGAGATCCTTTTTGTTTCATCTCTGTTTTCCATAGAAATAGCTTCATCCCCTGTGATAAACTAGCTTTTTTGTTTTGAAGGCCAACCAAGCAACTAACCAGCCTACACATGACACCAGCTTACTGATTGTGTCTCTACAAGTTCAAGTTAACAAAGAAACCAGCATGCAACTAGAAAGAGCTCGGGAAATAGAGAATTCAGGAACTGAGCTTACATTATCCTGAAATTTTAGACCTGCCTGCTTCATAAAAACTTGTAGGGTTGAGAAAAGAGGTTAGTTGGCATTTTGTTTTTTTGCAGCTCTATCACCAAAATACTGGGGTTAGCAGAGCTAGAATAAGCTTGCAACACTACCCATCAGCCTTTTGCAATCGGGGAATACTGCCCATCCAGCTGGATCTTATACGTATATTTACTTTAGATATATACGGTACATGGGGCAGAATGCTTTATAGGTTGGAAGTATTATGGAAACTATTAAATATACTTACTGATATTATCATATCAACCCTTTTTGACACTGTGCCAACAACTTTTCCTTGACCAGGAGAACCGGGAACACACAGTGCCTGAAAATAGTTAGAGGTGCCTGAAAATAATTGGGTGCACCCCATTAAACTAGTAGGCCATGGGAATATATTAGATCGTTTCATTTTCATAAGCAAGCTAGCTTGAGAAAGTGGAAATTTGTCTAGTTCTGCTTTCATATACACATGAAAAAAAATATACCATGGTCCATGGGTGCTGAAGTTGGAGAGCCTGTCTTAGGTTTAGCCCCAGTTTAGGGGCAATCATATCAGAAGGTAGACAGGCCAAAACATGACCACTATAGAAGTCAGACCAACAGTACATGTGCTGATATAGTCATATAGCTGACTCTGCGGATTTTACTCCATAGACAGGGCATCACTTCTCTTTCGAACTCACCAACTAGATATGTACTAAAAGAAATGTAAAACACTTTGGCTGCCATAGTGGGGAAAGGTTAATGGGAATATATGCTATTGTAAGTGTAACCAATACTAGTTGTAGATGATCACTGCACTTTTTTGTGATAAACTTATTTCATTTTTCTCATTCTTTTGTCATCTCATTATTATATATTTTTCCTTGAGCTAGAACTTAGTTCTTTCTGAAATATCGCTGAGCTGTATCCACTATCTAAAGTGCTTTCAAATCACTTCAAAATGCGACGGCCCATGCCATGAGTGCTAAATTAAAGATGGAGAACCTGTCTTAGATTTAGCTGCAGTCTATGGGTCTACTGATATGATATCATATCAAAAGGTAGGCATGGCCAAAACATGGCAAATAGAAGTCACACCAATAGTACATGTGCTGATATGGCCATATACATAGCTGACTGGATTTCCCACCGTAGACAAGAAATCTCTTGTCTTCTGAATTCTCTAACTAAATATGCTACAAAATAATATGGGTATTTTCAGCTCCTTTCCATCTCTAGGTCGTCTGGGTCTCATGCCCACGTAACATGGGTATGACCGCATGTTTGGGGCTTGGCCGATCCTGTCGTTAGATTACCAATGATCTGTTTGATCTTATGTAAATTACTCTTCCTATCTTAATGAGAATGATACATGGCAGTATAGCAAGCCGTATGTAAATGCTCCCGAAAAAGGCACCTCCCCTCATCCACTAGGCACCTAAGGGAAAGTTTGGCGGTGCCTGGTAGCTTTGGTACATGCACACACACCCTTCTCTTAAGCTACTCATTTTATGAAAAGTTTAATTGTGCCAATATGTAGGCTTTTTTTGTGCAGGGACAAATAGTTACCGCTTTCTCCTGAAATGTTGATTAATTTTCGTTTCGGTTGAGAATGGGGCACTCCTAGGTCAAGAAAATTAGCAAAGGTCATGCCCAATTTTCTTGACCTAGAAGATGTCCGATTCTCAACTGAAACAAAAATTAATCAACATTTAGAGACAATATTATTTTTACAAAGCAAATATTTCTAAGTGGCTTTTACTGTTTTCCCTTAAGTTGAAATGCAAACTATTTTTTCCTCTAAATCTGAGAAGAATAGATACTACCCTGATCTCATCCAATAACTCTAGTAGCCTTTTTTTCTATTTAGAGCGAACATGGCCGACAACGATGAGGCCGGCGGTTCGGGCAAGCCATTCTGGGAGCTGTCCTAGGAGATGGAGGAAGAACCTCACCGCTATGAGGACGCCGCGGAAGACACCGATCCTGACTACACAACCCCTAGTGGCGTCGGGGATGGCACCACTGATGATGCCGCCGGGGATGCCACCACTGATGATGGCAGCAAACGCACAGATGGCAGCCAACCGAAGAGGCAACGGAAGGACCGGCGCCCGAATGTGCTCGGCACCGTCAAGGAGGAATTTACCGAAGTGTCCTCCAGTGGGCATCCAACGGCGCCCAAAGAATTAGTCGGTGGGTACGCGGGACAACTCGGGTGCATTCTCCGGAGCACTGTCTCGATCAACACCGAGAACCTAAGGCATCGTGACCGAGGGAATTTGCGCAACCTCCTCTTCACGAAGCTGCACGAACGATACAAGTTCCCCGGTGACTTTGCAAACACACGCCTCTCAGGGAATAAAGTGAACAGTGCCGCCCTCACGAAGATGAGCACGGCCCTGGCTACTTGGAGAGCCGCGGTGAAGAGAAGGATTCTAAGAGGTGATAGTTATGAGAAGATCAAGGAGAAAAATCCTTCAATCAGCGAAGCTGACTACCTGGAGTTCAAGATCAAGTGCGAGAGCAACGCATCCGCGGAATCAAGTCAGTGGGGGAAAGATATGCAAGACTTGAACTTAGGGGTCCACAAACTCGGTCCCGGCGGTTACAGAGTGGCGGAACCTAAATGGCACAAGGAGGACGCGAAGCCTGCCGAGCAAGGCCTACCGCCCCTCTTCGATAAATACCATGAAAAGCAGACCAGGAACTATGTCAGGGCCCGGTACAAGGTGGACCCAGTAACAAAGGAGCTTACCACGGATCCGAAGGTGAAGGAGCTTGAGCGTGTTCTGGTAAGGAATACACCCCCGCGTAATTAGGTCCATATGGTTGCATTCTAATTAATGAAGCCAAATTTCTAAATGGTTCACGTTCCTTCCGCAGGAAACTAAAAGCAGTAGCGCGGGGTCTCAGAGCTCCCCGTCTGCCCCTTGGGACACCACTTTAAATAGGGCGTTGAACGTAATGAAACAGAAGGATAAGTTCAGTAAGCCGTTGTCAGCTGGTCGTGTGGCCGACGAAGGCTTGTCCACGAAATGGTCGGAATACTATAAGGCTGGGCGAAAGGAGAGAAAGACCAGCTCGGAAAGCCAGGAGCGCAAGGTTAAAGAACTCAAGGCACAAGTGGCACGGATTCCGGAAATAGTCCAAGAGAAAGTGTGAGACCAACTGGGAGCGACGATCACCGCCATTATGCCTTCCTTGCTTGAGGGGCTGCGGCGGTGGATTGCGGGCGGCCAATAGGGGCCGCCCCCGATTCCCAGCTTCACGGGCAGCAACTTGTACAACGCGCCAGCATTGGTGTCTCCGGCGGAGGCGGCATTGGTGTCTCTGGCATCGGCGCCGGTATTGGAGCTTAGTGCACCCACGTGTGGGAAGAATACGCCAGCCGTCACCTCGGCAGAAAGCAGCCCCTACGTCACTTGCACGCCCGCCGTTGGCGGTGCCTCGACATTAGCCGAGCTCGACGCCATCACGGTAACTAAGCGTCGGCCGATGACTTCATCTCCTTGCCTTTGACTGGGCATCCCTAACGCCTTACATGTTTTTGCAGGGCGCCGCCAACGTTCCATGCACTGTCCTGCACTTCGTGGATAGCGAGTTGATCGATGTCGCCAAGGCCAAAATCGTTGAAGCGGGCAACCGCGTGTTCCACGGTAATCCGATGCCACCCACCGTGTATAGGGTTCAACTGGTTCGGGTGCTGCGGGGCTGCGACGACTTGTTACCTCCATATCGACCCCCTAGGGCCGACGAACATGATGTGATGACCCTCAACGCCTGCTTAAACTGGTCCATGCTTTGGCCGAAGAGCCAGATTCGTTTGGGGGCGGGGGACACCACCCCACAGACAACACCGCCAGTCGTGTCGGCGCCAAGCCATGGCAAGACCGCCGCAATGCTACCGCCGTCAGATGATCTGGACATGCATATGGCACAGGATCCGAACAACGAGGACAATACATTTTCCAACGTCGATAAGTACATCAACGAACATGGGTACGGTGACGAATTCTTGGGGCCTCCTTCTCAAGAACCCAACCCTGCAAAAGACGATCGCGATCTAGCTGGTACCGCGGAGAAACCCAATTGCAACAGGCATCGTCTGTTCAGTTCTCAGGAGACGCCTCCAGCTGCCGCCTTCACCGAGACTGAAACAGCCGAGGTGCGAAATATTATCAGCCCCAACACACTCAAGAAGGTGGTCTCTGAGTAGAACTCGATCCCATTATAGCAGAAGAAGCATAAGGGACGGAAAAGAAAAAATAACAAGGGTGCGAGCCAGCCGGCACTGAGTACGATCCGTGCTCAGGATGGACCACCAATACCTAAGGATATCTCGAGGAGGGTGCATGTGGCGGGTAGGCCGATGCTACCGACTAATCTGCTCAATGCTGCAACCGGTGCTATGCGGAGTCTGCATGACGGTGTTCTTTCTATGGAGAAACGGCATCTCTCCGAGAATGATGTGGCATACCTGGTTTTCGTGGCCAAGGTGCCAGAGGGCAAGGGCTTTGTCGATAGCACCATCGGGCGTATGATCGTCCTGCGGTTGACATGTTCGCTATGTTTAACCTTTATCCGCTGCACTACACCTTCATTCGGCTATTTTCGCTCAGTATGGAGATGCGGATCATTAGAGACAAGACCCCGGACATCGTGATAGTCGACCCCTTCTGCATGCATGCCAAGATCTTGGGTAGCACTGGGGACCGGCAAGTCGCGAGTTCATACCTCGAAGGCGTCATTCTGACGAACCCAGATAAGGATAACTTCCTCGTGCCTTACTTTTCCGAGTAAGTCATCCCCTCACCGCCCCGTAACATATGATTTCTTAGATTTTGATCGTTTTTTTCTAACATTCTGTGTTTTGTGCAGTGACATACATTGCACACTCATCTTCTTAAGCCCGAAATATTTCATGGCCACGTATTTCGACTCAGAACGTCAATCGAAGAAAAACTACACAAATATCAAGAAAGTTCTTGATGATGCTCTCCCCGGCTACGCCAAATCTGGAGGCACCATCAGGAGGCCAATTTGTAGGTACGGCAAGCACGTGTTCACCCACGTAACGACGTTCCCTGCGTCAAGCAGCCGCCTGGCATTCAGAAGGATGCCTACTACGCCCTTCCTCACATGCGGGTGATCGTACGGACCAGCATCACCTTATGCTACCAAATAATCTCAAAGAATGGGTCGCACGCTTGTCGGCAATCCAGGACGAGGACATCAGACAAGAATTCTTTCGCATTCAGTCGGAGTTTGCGGAAATCATCTATCAAGATGTCCTTCGTACCTCGGGACAGTTCTACCTCAACTGTCAACCGTCCAACAGTGAAATAGAAACAATGCTACAAATGCAGGCTGACAACGACCGCACATTCATGACCATCACGAAAGACGGCGGCTTCATCCACGCTTCGGTCCCTGAGTCGAGTCGAAATTATTGATGCTATGTAGTTCTGAAATATCAATTAGCTCATGTTGTAATTAAACTTTAATGAACTTGTATGTCTATGTAGTTTGGACAGTCGTTCAACTTATATGTAATCGATGCTATTTATTAGTAGGACCATGAATCGTGCTATTAATGTGTTGCTTTTCTCTTCCGATCCTTTTGTTGCATACTTATATATTGCTTATCTATTATCTGTGAATTGCTACTAACGTTTTGTTTGTCAAGTGCATAGAGATGCCTTCATATGTCGTGTACAAGGGCGAGGTTCCTGGAGTCTACTATGACTGGGAGGAGTGTCAGAGACAGGTTCACCGTTTCAGCGGTAATAGTTACAAAGGGTACACCACTAGGGCGGAGGCGGAAGCTAGATACGCGCGCTATCTAGCGGGAGAGAGGAGGGAGCGGAGGAGGAACCGGATGAAGATCAGTTTCATCGCGATGATGCTCATTGTGACCGCAACCCTCTTCTATGTGATGGTAGTTTAGATGATCGATATCGCCTTTGTAATGTGACGACAAACTCGGCTAATATGATGAACTTTGCTAATGTCTTGAGACCTAAACTTGGCTAATGTTTGAACTTTGTTTGCTATTTCGAATTTGGAGACTAATATGATGAATTATATTGTGTGATGTTTATATTCTGTGCCGTAACGTATTTTGTAACCTGTGCAAATACTAGAAAAGCAAAAAATAATAATTCCTAATATTCATAGTAGTGGCGCATCATATTGGGCATTAGTGGCGCACCAAGGCTAAATACCAGTGGCGCATTATGGGGCATAGTAATGGCGCACTTGGGGGCATAGGTAAAGGTAAATATGGCCCCCTAGGAGGCATAGTAATGGCGCACTATTGGACATATTAATGGCGCACTCTACTGTACGCCACTATTATCTGGGATACTAATGGCGCACCAGAGATGCGCCATTACTATTTGTTACTAGTGGCGTGTTAATAGTGGCACACCTATAGTGCGCCATTAATAGCAAAAACTGGTGCGCCACTAACAGCCTTTTTTCTAGTAGTGTGATAGCTTGACCAGAATCATTGATAATATTGGTTTATTGAATTTTTGTACATACAAAACTTGTATGATAACTATTTGGTGCCACGCGTCCGTTTTTATTCTCTCTCCGTTTCTCTTTAATTCGCCTATAGTATTTGGTCAAAGTCAAGCTAAACATAGTTTGACTAAATTTATACAAAAAACACATCAACGTCTACACAGCTAAGGTTATATAGTATGAAAGTTAATTTGACGGTGCATCTAATAATGTTGATTTTAATTATAAATACTTATTTATTTTTCTATAAAGCTAGACAAACTTTACACATTTCGAATTTGACCAAATTTTATATGCTAACTAAAAAGAAACGGAGGGAGTACTTGATATGGGGGAGCCGTTCGTGCAGCTGCAGGTTGATGACATGACGCATGTGAGCTTTCCGCCACGCAGGCTCAACAGGACGTGTGCGAGTTGTCTACCATGGAGGCTTGATAGGATGCGTGAGAGTTGTCCGAGGTGCATGCTCGATGGGACGCATGAGAGTCTATTGCGCATGCTCATCAGGAAGTGATACTTTGACCTCCACCCCCCCCCCACTTGCCTCGCTCCCAAGTTCTGAATTAATGGTGTCCTTCCTATTGTTTATCATGTAGTTAATGCGCTTAGACGGAGGGACTAGTTTGCTTGTCATCACTGTTTTGTTCGTGCCTATCCGAGAACTTTGACGTTTCGTCTGTTTTCGACTCGTATACATGTATAAAAGAACGAAATAATATAATAACAAATTAGCACCAACAAAGATAATAATTTTCTTACATATGCATGATAATAAAAAAATGTCACATGTGGCAACTCCCCAAAGACACAAGGGCAAAAGAAGAAGGAAGAGGTTGAAGAAGGAAGACAAAGAAAACAATCTATCTAATTCCTCATGGATTGTTGGGCGTGGAGTTCCTCAATCTCCTTCTTCATCACCTCCACGACCTCCATCTCCTATCACCTTTCATCCGACATCTTCCGCATTGCAGCCATGGCGCGGGATCTTTGCCCAAGAGCATCGATGGCCTGTGTCGCATACGCATGAAGTTCCTTCACACGCTCCACGAATTCCTTCAGCAGCCCCTCCCACTCGATGTGGAGCTTCACCAAGTCTTCCAGAAGTTCCTCGGCGAGTTCTTTCAGCCTCCCCTCCAAGGAACTTTTCTTCTTGAGAAGTTTCTGTTGGGGAACGTTGCATGGGAAACAAAAAAAATCTACATGTCACCAAGATCAATCTAGGAGATGAGCATCTATGAGAGGAGAGATTGGATCTACGTACCCTTGTAGATCGCTAAGCGGAAGTGTTAAAGAATGCGGTTGATGTAGTGCTACATCTCCGCGATCCAAATCGCAAGCTGTCCCACGAACCCCCGATGAAGTACCGAATGGACGGCACCTCCGCGTTCAGCACACGTGCAGCTCGGTGAAGATCTCCGCCTTATTGATCTAGCAAGAGGGAGAAGAGAGGTAGAAGAGTTCTCCGGCAGTGCGGTGGTGTTGCGGCGACGGTGGTGGAGTAATTCCAGCAGGGCTTCACCTAAGCACTGCTGAAAAACCGATCTAGAGGAGAAAACGACCTAGAGGAAGAAGAGGGCAGCACGTGGCAATTATGGTTAGGGCTGCCCTCAAAATCCTCTAGTATATATAGGAGGGAGGGGAGAGGAGGCAGCCTTGCCCCTCCTACAAGGAGGGCTTCGGCCGAAGCAAGAGGGGAGGAGTCCACCTCCCACAAGGGAGGTGGACTCCTAGTAGGACTCTTTCCCTACTTGGCCCCTACTCTTCCTCGTCTTCCCTTGCGCATAGGGCCTTATGGGCTGGCTTGCCCAGCCCACCAGGGGTTGGAGCGCCACCTCTAAGGCTCATGTGTCCCCTTGGGGTATGTGGGCCCCACTTGGTGGTCCCCGGAACCCATTCGTCACTCCCGGTACACTGCCAGAAATGCCCGAACTCTTCCAGAGTTCAAACACCACTTTCCTATATATCAATCTTTACCTCTGGACTATTCCGGAGCTACTCGTGACGTCTGGGATCTCATCCAGGACTCCGAACAACCTTCGGTCACCACCATACATAACTCAATACTACCGAAACGTCACTGAGCTTTAAGTGTGCAGACCCTGTGGGTTCGTGAACTATGTAGACATGACCGAGACACCTCTACGATCAATAACCAATAGCGGGAACTGGATTCCCATATTGATTCCTACATATTCTACGAAGATATTTACCGATCAAACCTCTATGTCAAGGATTCAGTTTATCCCGTATGATGTTCCCTTTGTTCTTCGGTATGTTACTTACCCGAGATTCGATCGTCAGTATCTCCATACCTAGTTCAACCTTGTTACCGGCAAGTCTCTTTACTCGTTTTCATAATACAAGATCTCATGATTAACACTTAGTCACATTGCTTGCAAGGCTTGTTGTGATGTTGTATTACCAAGTGGGCCCTGAGATACCTCTTCGTCACACAGAGTAACAAACCCCAGTGTTGATCCATGCCAACCCAACAGACACCTACAAAGATACCTGTAGAGTTCCTTTATAGTCACCCAGTTACGTTGGGACGTTTTATACACACAAGGCACTCCTCCGGTGTCCGTGAGTTGCATGATCTCATGGTCACAGGAACATATACTTGACATGCAGAAAACTGTAGCAATAAACTGACATGATCATATGCTACATTTATAGTTTGGGTCTTATCCATCACATCATTCTCCTAATGATGTGATCCCGTTATCAAATGACATCTCATGTTAATGGCTAGGAAAACTTGACCATCTTTGATCAACGAGCTAGTTCACTAGAGGCACACTAGGGACAAAGTGTTGTGTATATATCCACACATGCAATGTGTTTCCAATCAATACAATTATAGCGTGGATAATAAAAAATTATCATGAACAAGGAAATATAATAATAAACAATTATTTATTGCCTCTAGGGCATATTTCCAACGGTTTCTTCCAGGCGTCTTTATCCTCCATAAATTTCTCCACGAGGCCGGTCGCCTTATCAATCGAGGCGTTACTCTTCTCAAGTAGCTTCACCAGATCATTGATCATTGCGTCCTTCCTATCAAGCTCGCGCATGTCGTCGCTGGCTGAGGAAACAAAGACTTCCAAATCGTCTAGTTCGCCTTCGAGGTAAATGCGCTTGTGACTGTGAGAGTCGTCGCCTCTCCACGAAAGATCCTCTCAGGCGTCCACGGTGCCACTGGACATCTCTGTTGCGGCCCAAGCAGTGTGGCTGGAGATCTCTGGCGCTTCCGCGGCGCGGCAGTGGGACCTCGCAGTTACTTCCGCAGCTTTGGTCTTTCTTCCCTAGTTATATCTCGACCCAGAAACACCCCCCCACCGGCCATGGTAGATGGAACGAAGTACTAACAAAGAAAGACCTGTTTTTTTGGTGTCGGGGGTGAAGAATGTGCGGTAATTTTCAAGTACGAGTTTGTGTTTTTATAGCCTACTACAGTAAACAGCTACTAAGTGAGAACACATTTAGGTTTGTAGGTGTGAACTGATTTGCAAAAACAATAGCGCGTGGTAATTTGGAATGTCAAAGAAAACAAGCTCAATATTTATTGATGGTTTTAGTTTCCAAGCACGGAATGCTTTATGCTTTTTAGAAACCGTTTGGGAACGGGCTCATCGAGCAAACGTGTGGTCCTGCCTTGATGAGCGGTGGCCCTTCCTGTGTTGTGGGTGCAGGTTTGATTAGACAGGATGCGTGCGAGGAGTCCCCCGTGCGGGCTTAAAGGGATGCTTGTGAGCAGTCCGCCGCATAGGCGCAGCTGGCTCACCGGGAATCAAGCCATTGGACCTTGGACTTCCACCCACAGCCTGATTCTCTCCCAAGTTCTCCATTAGTGCTACACCTTCTCATCTAGTCTTATCTACTTGGGCCACCGCCACAGATCGCCTCCTTTTTCTATGAACGATGAGGCGGCCAACAAGCGGGGACGGCTGGAGGCTAAACCACACGAGCCTGCGACAAGCATGGACTTCATCAGCAGCATCCTCGACGAGATGTTGGTAACCATCATGTTCCTCCTCCCCATCAAATCTGTCATGCAAACCACCATCCTCTCCACCCGGTGGCGCCCCCTATAGCACTCCACCCCCATTGACCTCCTCGACGAGGACGAGCTCTGCAGCAGGAATCGCATTCGCCTGGACGCATTGTCCCACATCCTCACCATGCACACTACGCCCGTCAGATGCCTTGCCATCGGCACTTTCCGTTCAGACTGCAAGGCCGAACCCAAGTTTCACGACTGGTTCTTATCACCCACCCTAGATTAGCTCGAGGAGCTTAACTTTGATGCTAGACATGGGCGCTCATTGCCTCTGTACATCCCCCGCCTCGCGCCCACGCTGCGCAACGCTACGTTCATGCGGTGCCTTTTCCCCAAGATTAATGTCGCGCATGCTCTTCATCTCCCTAAACTAAAGCACCTCGAGCTCATTGGCGTCAGTATCTTGAAGTTGGATTTGGAGCGCCTGCTCGGTGGCTATACGAAGCTCGAGTACCTTCATCTTCAGATGATGTTTGGGTTCAGTAGCCTCCACATCAGTACGACAAATCTGTTGGGAGACGTAGTAGTAAATTAAAAAAATTCCTACATGTCACCAAGATCTATCTATGGAGAAACTAGCAACGAGTGAGGAGAGATTGCATCTTCATACCTTTGAAGATCGCTAAGCGGAAGCTTTACAAGAACGCGGTTGGTGGAGTCGTACTCGTAGCGATTCAGATCGCGGTGGACTCCGATCTTAGCGCCGAACAACGGCGCCTCCGCGTTCAACACACATGCAGCCCGGTGACGTCTCCTACGCCTTGATCTAGCAAGGAGGAAGGACAGGTTGGGGAAGATCTCCAACAGCAGCATGACGGCGTGGTGGTGGTGGAGCAGCAAGGTATTCCGGCAGGGCTTCGCCTAAGCACTGCGGAGGACGAACAAGAGAGGTAGGGCTGCGCCATGGGAGAGAGATCAAATCTTGTTCCAAAACAGCCAAAACCTCAAGTATATATAGGAGGAGCGAGTGGGAGGGCTGCCCTCCAAGGAGGAGAGCTTCGGCCGAAGCTAGGGAGGAGTCCACCTCCCACAAGGGAGGTGGATCTCTTCCTTTTGAATCTCCGTTAGCCTTATCTCTTTATCCCTAGCCGCATGGGCCATTCCAGAAGGACTTGGCCAGCCCAATAAGGGCTGGTACACCTCCTCTAACAGCCCATGAAGTCCTTTGGTCGTCACACCCCTCCCGGGGGTCCTCTGGCACCCTCCTGGCACTCCCGGTACACAACAGATGAGCCCGAAAACTTTCCGGTGACCAAAACTGGACTTCCTATATATCAATCTTTAACTCCGTACCATTCCGAAGCTCCTCGTGATGTCCGGATCTCACCCGGGACTCCGAACAACCTTCGGTAATCACGTATACCATTTCCCTATAACCCTAGCGTCATCGAACCTGAAGTGTGTAGACCCTACGGGTTCGGGAGACACGTAGACATGACCGAGACACCTCTCTGGTCAATAGCCAACAGCGCGATCTGGATACCCATGTTGGCTCCCACATGCTTCACGATGATCTCATCGGATGAACCACGATATCGGGGATTCAATCAATCCCGTATACAATTCCCTTTGTCTACCGGTATGTTACTTGCCCGAGATTCGATCGTCGGTATCTCTATACCTTGTTAAATCTCGTTACCGGCAAGTCTCTTTACTCATTCCGTAATACATCATCTCATGGCTAACTCCTTAGTTACATTGAGATCATTATGATGATGTCTTATCGAGTGGGCCCAGAGATACCTCTCCGTCACACGGAGTGACAAATCCCAGTCTCGATTCGTGCCAACCCAACAGACACTTTCGGAGATACCCGTAGTGCACCTTTATAGCCACCCAGTTACGTTGTGACATTTGGCACACCCAAAGCATTCCTATGGTATCCGGGAGTTGCACAATCTCATGGTCAAAGGAAACGATACTTGACATTGAAAAGCTTTAGCAGACGAACTACACGATCTTGTGCTATGCTTAGGATTGGGTCTCATCCATCACATCATTCTCCTAATGATGTGATCCCGTTATCAATGACATCCAATGTCCATGGTCCTGAAACCATAACCATCTATTGATCAACAAGCTAGCCAACTAGAGGCTCACTAGGGACATGTTGTGGTCTATGTATTCAAACATGTATTATGGTTTCCGGTTAACACAATTGTAGCATGAACAATAGACAATTATCATGAACAAGGAAATACAATAATATCCATTTTATTATTGCCTCTAGGGCATATTTCCAACAGTCTCCCACTTGCATTAGAGTCAATAATCTAGTTACATTGTGATGAATCGAACACCCATAGCATTCTGGTGTTGACCATGTTTTGCTCGTGAGAGAGGATTAGTCAACGAATCTGTGACATTCAGATCCGTATGCACTTTACAAATATCTATATCTCCCTCCTGAATGTAATCACGGATGGAGTTGAAGCGGCGCTTGTTGTGTCTTGTCTTCCTGTGAAACCTGGGCTCCTTCGCAAGGGCAATAGCTCCACTGTTGTCACAGAATAGAGTCATCGGCCCGACACACTTGGAATTACTCCTAGGTCTGTGATGAACTCCTTCATCTAGACTCCTTCGTTTGCAGCTTCTGAAGCAGCTATGTACTCCGCTTCACATGTAGATGCCGCCACGACTCTTTGCTTGCTGCTGCACCAGTTGACTGCCCCTCCGTTCAAAATATACACGTATCCGGTTTGCGACTTGAAGTCGTCCGGATTTGTGTCGAAGCTAGCATCGACATAACCCTTTACGACGAGCTCTTCGGCACCTCCATATACGAGAAACATGTCATTTGTCCTTTTCAGGTACTTCAGGATATTCTTGACCGCTGTCCAGTGTTCCGCTCCGGGATCACTTTGGTACCTCCCTACCAAACTTATGGCAAGGTTCACATCGGTTCTGGTACACAGCATGGCATAAATAATAGAGCCTATGGCTGAAGCATAGGGGATGAGACTCATCTCTTCTCTATCCTTTGTCGTAGTCGGGCATTGAGTCATACTCAATCTCACACCTTGTAACACAGGCAAGAACCCCTTCTTGGACTGATCCATATTGAACTTCTTCAATATCTTTTCAAGGTATGTGCTTTGTGAAAGACCTATGAGGCATCTCGAACTATCTCTATAGATATTAATACCTAATATGTAAGCAGCTTCTCCAAGGTCCTTCATTGAAAAACTTTTATTCAAGTAGGCCTTTACACTTTCCAAACGTTCTATATCATTTCCCATTATCAGTATGTCATCCACATATAATATGAGAAATGCTACACAGCTCCCACTCACTTTCTTGTAAATACAGGGTTCTCCATAAACCTATACAAACCCAAATGCTTTAATCACCTCTTTAAAGAGAATGTTCCAACTCCGAGATGCTTGCACCAGCCCATAGATGGAGCGCTGGAGCTTGCATACTTTGTTAGCATCTTTAGGATCGACAAAACCTTCCGGCTGCATCATATATAGTTCTTCCTTAAGGAAGCCATTAAGGAATGCCATTTTGCCGTCCATTTGCCAGATCTCATAATCATAAACCTTAGCGACAAGTGAGAAATTATCATCGTAGTCAACTCCTTGAACTTGTCGATAACCCTTAGCGACAAGTCGAGCCTTATAGATGGTCACATTACCATCCGCATCAGTCTTCTTCTTAAAGATCCATTTATTTTCAATGGCTCGCTTATCATCAGGCAAGTCCACCAAAGTCCACACTTTGTTCTCATACATGGATCCTATCTCGGATTTCATGGCTTCAAGCCATTTGTTGGAATCCGGGCCCGCCTTCGCTTCTTCTTAGTTCGAAGGTTCACCGTTGTCTAACAACATGATCTCCAGGATAGGGTTGCCATACCACTCTCTGCGGAACGTGTCCTAGTGGACCTTCGACGTTCAATAGTAACTTCATCTGAAGTTTCATGATCATCATCATTAACTTCCTATATAGCCGGTGTAGGCTCCACAGAAACAACTTCCTATGCTGCACTACTCTCCGGTTCGAGCGGAGGTACAATTACGTCATCAAGTTCTATTTTTGTCCCACTTACTTCTTCCGAGAGAAACTCTTTCTCGAGAAAGGATCCATTCTTAGGAACAAAGACTTTGCCTTCGGATATGAGGTAGAAGGTATACCCAATAGTCTCTTTAGGATATCCTATGAAGACGCACTTTTCCGCTTTGGGTTCGAGCTTCTCAGGTTGAAGTTTCTTCATATAAGAATCGCATCCCCAAACTTTTAGAAATGACAGCTTAGGTTTCTTTCAAAACCATAATTCATATGGTGTCGTCTCAACGGATTTTGACGGTGCCCTATTTAAAGTGAATGCAGTAGTCTCTAATGCATATCCCGAAAATGATAGTGGTAAGTCGGTAAGAGACATCATAGATCGCACCATATCCAATAGAGTGCGATTACGATGTTCAGACACACCATTTCGCTGAGGTGTGCCAGGCGGCGTGAGTTGTGAAACAATTCCACATTTCCTTAGGTGTGTGCCAAACTCGTGACTTAAATATTCTTCACCACGATCAGATCGTAGGCACTTTATTTTCCTGTCACGTTGATTCTCTACCTCACTCTGAAATTCCTTGAGCCTTTCAAAGGTTTAAGACTTGTGTTTCATTAAGTAGACATACCCATATCTGCTCAAGTCATCAGTGAGGGTGAGAACATAACGGTAGCCACCACGAGCCTCGACGCTCATTGGACCGCATACATCGGTATGTATTATTTCCAACAAGTCAGTTGCTCGCTTCATTGTTCCGGAGAACGGAGTGTTGGCCATCTTGCCATTAAGGCATGGTTCACATGTGTCAAATGATTCAAAATCAAGAGACTCCAAAAGTCCATCAGCATGGAGCTTCTTCATGCGTTTGACACCAATATGACCAAGGCGGCAGTGCGACATGTAAGTGGGACTATCGTTATCAACCTTACACTTTTTGGTACTCAAACTATGGACATGTGTAACATCACGTTCGAGATTCATCAAAAATAAACCATTGACCAACGGGACATGACCATAGAACATTTCTCTCATATAAATAGAACAACCACTATTCTCAGATTTAAATGAGTAGCCATCTCGTATCAAGCGAGATCTAGATACAATGTTCATGCTCAAATCTGGTACTAAATAACAATTATTAAGGTTTAAAACTAATCCCGAAGGTAGATGCAGAGGTAGCGTGCCGACGGCGATCACATCGACGATGGAACCATTCCCGACGTGCATCGTCACCTCGTCCTTCGCCAGTCTCCGCTTATTCCGCAGCTCCTGCTTGGAGTTACAAATGTGAGCAACTGCACCGGTATCAAATACCTAGGAGCTACTACGAGCGCTGGTTAGGTACACATCAATAACAAGTATATCACATATACCTTTAACGTTGCCGGCCTTCTTATCCGCTAAGTACTTGGGGCAGTTCCGCTTCCAGTGACCGGTACCCTTGCAATAAAAGCACTCAGTCTCAGGCTTGGGTCCATTCTTGTTCTTCTTCCCAGCAACTTGCTTACCGGGCGCGGCAACAGCTTTGTCGTCCTTCTTGAAGTTCTTCTTACCCTTGCCTTTCTTGAAACTAGTGGTCTTATTTACCATCAACACTTGATGCTCCTTTTTGATCTCGACCTCCGCTAATTTCAGCATCGAGTACAACTCAAGAATGGAATTCTTCATCCCTTGCATGTTGTAGTTCATCACAAAGCTCTTGTAGCTAGGTGAAAGCGATTGGAGGATTCTGTCAATGACCGAGTCATCTGGGAGATTAACTCCCAGCTGAGTCAAGCGGTTGTGTAGCCCAGACATCTCTAGGATGTGCTCACTGACAGAATTGTTCTCCTCCATATTATAGCTGAAGAACTTGTCGAAGACGTCATATCTCTCGACCCGGGCATGAGCTTGGAAAACCAGTTTCAGCTCTTGGAACATCTCATATGCTCCGTGTTGCTCAAAAGGCTTTTGGAGCCCTGATTCTAAATTGTAAAGCATGCCGCACTAAACAAGGGAGTAATCATCGCAGAGTGAATGCCAAGCATTCACAACGTCTTGCTCTGCTAGGAGAACGGGTGTGTCACCTAGCAGTGCATCAAGGACATACAATCTTTTGGAAGCTATGAGGATGATCCTCAAGCTACGGACCTGGTCCGCATAGTTGCTTCCATCATCTTTCAGCTTGGTTTTCTCTAGGAACGCGTTGAAGTTTATGTTGGCATTAGCGTTGGCCATTGGATCTACAATATAGATTGTAAAGACAATTTTAGACTAAGTTCATGATAATTAAGTTCACATAATCAAATAATTTAATGAACTCCCACTTAGATAGACATCTCTCTAGTCATCCAAGTGACACATGATCCATGTCAACTAGCCCGTGTCCAATCATCACGTGAGATGGACTAGTCATCCATGGTGAACATCTCCATGTTGATCGTATCTTCTATACGACTCATGTTCGACCTTTCGGTCTTCCGTGTTCCGAGGCCATGTCTGTACATGCTAGGCTCGTCAAGTCAAATTAAGTGTTTCGCGTGTGTAAATCTGGCTTACACCCGTTGTATGCAACCATTAGAACCTATCACACCCTATCATCACGTGGTGCTTCGGAACAACGATCCTTAGCAATGGTGCATAGTTAGGGTGAACGGATTTCTTGAAATTTTATTGAGATATCGTCTTATTTACTACCATCGTTCTAAGCAAATAAGATGTAAACAATCAATATAGTGACATGATATGGCCAATATCTTCTTGCTCCTTTAATCTCCATCTTCAGGGCACCATGATCATCATTGTCACCGACACGACACCATGATCTCCATCATTGTGTCTTCATGAAGTTGTCTCTCCAACTATTACTTCTACTACTGTGGCTAACATTTAGCAATAAAGTAAAGTAATTACATGGCGTTTATAATTGACACGCAAGTCATACAATAAAATAAGACAACTCCTATGGCTCCTGCCGGTTGTCATACTCATTGACATGCAAGTCGTGAAACCTATTACAAGAACATGATCAATCTCATACATCACAATGCTTCACATCACATCCTTTTTACCATATCACATCACAAGGCACATGCTGCAAAAACAAGTTAGACGTCCTCTAATTTGTAGTTGCAAGTTTTTACGTGGCTGCTATAGGTTTCTAGCAAGAACGTTTCTTACCTACGCCAAAACCACAACGTGATATGCCAATTGCTATTTACCCTTCATAAGGACCCTTTTCATCGAATCCAATCCGACTAAGGTGGAAGAGACAGACACCTGCTAGACACCTTATGCAACAAGTGCATGTCAGGCGGTGGAACCGGTCTCACGTAAGTGTACGTGTAAAGTTGGTCCGGGCCGCTTCGTCCCACAATACCGACAAATCAAGATAAGACTAGTAGTGGTAAGCAAATTAACAAGATCGACGCCCACAACTGCTTTGTGTTCTACTTGTGCATAGATTCTACGCATAGACCTAGCTCATGATGCCACAGTTGGGAGACGTAGTAGTAAATCAAAAAAATTCCTACGTGTCACTAAGATCTATCTATGGAGAAACCAGGAATGAGTGAGGAGAGATTGCATCTTCATACCTTTGAAGATCGCTAAGAGGAAGCGTTACAAGAATGCGGTTGGTGGAGTCGTACTCGTAGCGATTCAGATCGCGGTGGACTCCGATCTTAGCGCCGAACAACGGCGCCTCCGCGTTCAACACACGTGCAGCCCGGTGACGTCTCCTACGCCTTGATCCAGCAAGGAGGAAGGAGAGGTTGGGGAAGAGCTCCAACAGCAGCACGACGGCGTGGTGGTGGTGGAGCAGCAAGGTATTCCGGCAGGGCTTCGCCTAAGCACTGCGGAGGACGAACAAGAGAGGTAGGGCTGCGCCGTGGGAGAGAGATCAAATCTTGTTACAAAACAGCCAAAACCTCAAGTATATATAGGAGGAGGGAGAGGGAGGGCTGCCTTGTCCCCTCTTCCAAGGAGGAGAGCTTCGGTCGAAGCTAGGGAGGAGTCCACCTCCCACAAGGGAGGTGGATCTCTTCCTTTTGAATCTCCGTTAGCCTTATCTCTTTATCCCTAGCCGCATGGGCCTTTCCAGAAGGACTTGGACAGCCCAATAAGGGCTGGTACACCTCCTCTAACAGCCCACGAAGTCCTTTGGTCATCACACCCCTCCAGGGGGTCCTCCGGCACCATCCCGGCACTCCCGGTACACTACCGATGAGCCCGAAAACTTTTCGGTGACGAAAACTGGACTTCCTATATATCAATCTTTACCTCCGGACCATTCCGGAGCTCCTCGTGATATCCGGGACCTCATCCGGGACTCCGAACAACCTTCGGTAATCACATATACCATTTCCCTATAACCCTAGCGTCATCGAACCTTAAGTGTGTAGACCCTACGGGTTCGGGAGACATGTAGACATGACCGAGACACCTCTTCGGTCAATAACCAACAGCGGGATCTGGATACCCATGTCGGCTCCCACATGCTCCATGATGATCTCATCGGATGAACCACGATATTGGGGATTCAATCAATCCCGTATACAATTCCCTTTGTCTAACGTATGTTACTTGCCCGAGATTCGACCATTGGTATCTCTATACCTTGTTCAATCTCATTACCAGCAAGTCTCTTTACTCGTTCCGTAATACATCATCTCATGGCTAACTCCTTAGTTACATTGAGATCATTATGATGATGTCTTACCGAGTGGGCCCAGAGATACCTCTCCGTCACACGGAGTGACAAATCCCAGTCTCGATTCGTGCCAACCCAACAAACACTTTTGGAGATACCCGTAGTGCATCTTTATAGCCACCCAGTTATGTTGTGACCTTTGGCACACCCAAAGCATTCCTACGGTATCCGGGAGTTGCACAATCTCATGGTCTAAGGAAACGATACTTGACATTGAAAAGCTTTAGCAGACGAACTACACGATCTTGTGCTACGCTTAGGATTGGGTCTCGTCCATCACATCATTCTCCTAATGATGTGATCCCGTTATCAATGACATCCAATGTCCATGGTCATGAAACCGTGGCCATCTATTGATCAACGAGCTAGTCAACTAGAGGCTCACTAGGGACATGTTGTGGTCTATGTATTCACACATTTATTATGGTTTCCCTTTAATACAATTGTAGCATGAACAATAGAAAATTATCATGAACAAGGAAATAAAATAATAACCATTTTATTATTGCCTCTAGGGCATATTTCCAACAGAATCTCCATATGATTTATGTGCATGACTGGTGCCGCAACATGCTGTCACTTGGGGAGTTTCTTGATATGGTGTGACAGCCCAAGTGTTGTCCCTACCTTATTTGGCATGAAACCTATTGTATGAACCTTGTGCCATGAGATTTATGATGTTTTGCAGCTTGTCATGCATGTCTTGTTCTTGCATTCATGCATCATGCATCATGCATCCATCATGTCTTGTCTTGTTGTGAAGTGACCATGTATGTGAGTGTTTTGGTTTGTGTGTGGGTGGAGCTCATGGGTGCAATCTCCACTTTCTTCCCCTTTCTTTCTTTTCAATAAAACCCCATCAGATGCCTTAATTCCCATGTTAATTATTAATCAGAATTAAGTTGCCATTTAAATTATTTTAAAAATGTTCAAGAGGTAGCCCTACATATATTAACAATTTAGAGTGTGGTTCTTTTGATGTTTTGGGTTTGTATGATTTTGTGTTTAAATAAAACAGGGGATGTTATTTTAAAAGGTGCTAAAATTACATGACCTAAAAATCATTTTAACATTTTTATTAAATATTGCATTTTATTTCCTTTACAAAAATAATTTGGTTCTGCACAAAAACCTTTTACTTCACTCTGAGGTTTTCCTTTGTGTTGTGGTGTGTAAAAAATAAATAGCAAAACTTTCTCAGTTATTGTTATCGAGAGAGAGAGAGCTAGAGTGGGCTTGCATTCCCCATGGCCCAGCCCGCTCGGGAACGACTACCTACTCCGTTGGGTGTCGCCGTCAGGTTCAGAGAGAGAAAGAGATCCGCCGTGAGTTTCAGACGTCGAGGCGTCGCCTGTCCCCTCCTATTTAGTGCCCTCGGCGTCCGTGCCGCCCCCTAGGCTTCCCTCTTACCCTTTGTGCTGCCGCCCTCCACCTCTCCTTCTCTTTCGTCTCACGTAAGAATGGGTTCAAAGAGTTTAGAGAGGGTGCGCTGAGGTTCAGAAGAAACTCGTCGCCGCGGGAGCTTCTCCGGTGAGCCCCTCAAGCAGGAGATCATCAGGATAGTGTCATTGTCGCCGTATGCTTCCCCGACGTCCTCTGCATCCCCGTGGGACGTCAAGGTCGCGCCTCTGCTTCATCTTCTTCCCCTCCGGTCGAGCCCCTCCGCCGCGGCAATTCCCCATCGTCATGCTTCCGCGAGCTCAACTGGCTGCGCGATCGTGTCTAGGTGAGCTCGCCGTTCCTCCTCGCCAGATCTCGAGCTTTCTAGCCCTGTGTAGTGCGTGTTCATGTTTAGGTGCGTTCCGCCGCCATCGGACCTCGTCTCCGACGAGTGCACCGTCGACCTCGTGTTTCCGGGCGTTGCGTGCGAGTTCCTGCTCTCGTAGGGGACCCGTTTTTGCTCCGCCCCGTCCAATTCCTCGTTTGGGCCGCCACCGTGCGAATCATGTGCAGTTCTATCGCCGTAGCATTCTGTCGTCGTTGCCGGAGTCATTTCGCCGGCGTTAGGTGGTTGTGCTTGTGTGTGCGTGTGCGGGCAGGAGCAGGGCGTCCAGTGTGCGCCTCCGCCGCTCGTATGGTCACCGGAGTTCCCCCATTTGACCGTTATCGTGCCCTGTAGTTGCAGGTGTCATTTTATTCAGTTTCGTCAGGCTTTGTGTGCGTGTGTGTATTAGAGAGCAGGTGCCCCTCCTCTGTTACCAGTCGCGCACGTAACAGAGTGGCCTGGTTCAGGGAAATGACCAAGGGGTCATGGGTTCAAATCCGAACCCCTCCCCATTTTTATTTTGTTTTTTTTCCATTTTGTCTTCCTTTTGTTTTCTCCTTAGTGTATGCATGTGTATGTGTAGATGCAACATGATTATGTGTAGTTTTTTCTTCTGTTTTTCTTTTGTTTATTGTAGTGTGTGTGTGTGTGTGCTTGGTGCATACATATATGAGAGTGTGCATTTGTTCATGTAGAGTGTATGTGGGTGTGTATGTGAGTGGTAGTGTGTGTGGGTGTTGCCATATCCATATGCATATGCGTATATGCATTGTGCATATATGTATGCATATGTGTGTGGATGACCACCCATACACATGAGCATGGGTGTATGTGAGTGTATGTGCCTAGTGCATTTGTGAGTGTTGTGTGTGTATGTGCCATATGCTTACGCATATGTGGGCATGTGAGTGTGTATGTGGATGAACACCCCTTCTTGGGTGGTATGTTCATGAGTGTTCGTGCTCATGTGCCTTGGGCACATATAGAGCATGTGTGTGTGCTTGCATGTAGTGGTGAGTGTAGAGTGTATGTGCGTGGGGGGGACTAGTGGGTTTTCCCACTTGACATACCCCTTTGTTATAGATATGCATGTTTGTGATTTGTTAGCTCATTTCCATCTCTAGCTATTGGAAATATTCCCTAGAGGCAATAATAAATTAGCTATTTTCATATTTCCTTGTTCATGATAATCGTTTATTATCCATGCTATAAATTGTATCGATCGGAGACTTAGATGCATGTGTGGATACATAGACAAAACCATGTCCCTAGTATGCCTCTAATGGACTAGCTCCTTGATCAAAGACGGTTAAGGTTTCCTAGCCATGGACATGAGATGTCATTTGATAACGGGATAAAATCATTAAGAGAATGATGTGATGGACAAGACCCAAACAACAAATGTAGCATATGATCGTGTCAGTTTATTGCTATAGTTTTCTGCATGTCAAGTATATGTTCCTATGACCATGAGATCATGCAACTCACGGACATCGGAGGAGTGCCTTGTGTGTATCAAACGTCGCAACGTAACTGGGTGACTATAAAGGTGCTCTACAGGTATCTTCGAGGGTGTCTGTTCAGTTGGCATGGATCAAGACTGGGATTTGTTAGTCCGTGTGACGGAGAGGTATCTCGGGGCCCACTCGGTAATACAACATCACAATGAGCCTTGCAAGCAATGTGACTAATTTTTAGTTGCGGGATCTTGTATTACGGAATGAGTAAAGAGACTTGCCGGTAACGAGGTTGAACTAGGTATGGAGATACCGACGATTGAATCTCGGGCAAGTAACATACCGAAGAACAAAGGGAACATCATACGGGATTAACTGAATCCTTGACATAGAGGTTCGACCGATAAAGATCTTCGTAGAATATCTAGGAACCAATGTCGACATCCAGGTCCCACCATTGGTTATTAACCGTAGAGGTGTCTGGGTCATGTCTACATAATTCTCGAACCCGCAGGGTCTGCACACTTAAGGTTTGGTGACGTTTCGGTAGTATAGAGTTATGTATGGTCGTGACCGAAGGTTGTTCGGAGTCCCGGATGAGATCCCAGACATCACGAGGATCTCCGGAATGGTCCAGAGGTAAAGATTCATATATAGGAAGTCCCAGTTTGGTCACCGGAAAAGTTTCGGGCTCATCGTTAGTGTACCGGGAGTGCCGGTAGTGTACCGGGAGACCACCGGGAGGGGTATTTCGACCCAAGAGGCTTCATGGGCTGTGGGAGAGTAAATACCAGACTTTTGCGGGCTGGTGGAAGTCCCACACAAGGCCCATGCGGCTGGGAGATAAAGCCCAAAGGGAAAAAGGTGGAAAAAGGCCAAAAAAAGGAGGAATCCTAGTCCTACTAGGATTGGAGGAGGAGTCCTCCTCTCCTCCCCACTTTGGTCGACCCAAGGGCTGGTTTTTTGGCAGCCAAGACTCCTCCTCCTCTCCTCCTATATATACTAGAGGATTTTAGGGTTTTGGCACAAAATTTTCAGCCACGTGGTACCCGTTCCTCTAGTGCATAGTTTCTCCTGTAGATCGGTTTTCTGCGGTGCTTAGGCGAAGCCCTACCGGAATTGCTCCACCACCATCGCCGGAGCGCCGTCACGCTGCCGGTGAACTCTTCTTCCTCTCCACTTCCTCTTGCTGGAACAAGACGGTGGAGATCGTCATCAAGCTGCACGTGTGCTGAACGTGGAGGTGTCGTCCGTTCGGCGCTAGACCGGAAGGACCGTGATCAAGATCGCGAGACGGTTTGTGACGAGTTCGCGGGACGGATCGTGATGAGTTCGCGGGACGGATTGTGATCAAGATCCCAAAACCGATCGTGATGAGTTCGCAGGACGGATCGTGATGAGTTCACGGGACGGATCGTGATGAGATCGCGGGACGCTCGGTGATTTGGATCGCGAAGACGTTCGACTACACCAACCGCGTTTCTTAACGCTTCCCACTTAGCGATCTACAAGGGTATGTAGATTCACTCTCCCTCTCATAGATGCTCATCACCATGGATAGATCTTACGTGTGCGTAGGAAAATTTTTGTTTCCCATGCAACGTTCCCCAACAGTGGCATCATGAGCTAGGTCTATGTGTAGATGAGATCTCGAGTAGAACACAAAGAGTTTGTGGGCGTTGATGCTTAGATTGCTTCCTCCCTTGGTCGGATTTTGGTTCAGCGGTATTGTGAGATGAAGCGGCCCGGACCAACATTACTCGTACGCTTACGAGAGACCGGTTCCCTCGACCGCAACTTGTTGCATAGATGGCTTGCGGGTGCCAGTTTCTCTCACTTTAGTTGGATCGGATTCGACAAAGGCGGTCCTTGAGATGGTTGAAAAGAAAATTATTTATCACCGTCGTGGTTTATGCGTAGGTGAGAATCGTTCTTGCTAGAAACCCGTAGCAGCCACGTAAAACATGCAACAACAATTAGAGGACGTCTAACTTGTTTTTGCAGGGTATGTTGTGATGTGATATGGCCAATTACATGATGTGATATATGTGATGTATGAGATGATCATGTGATGTATAGATTATCACGACTTGCATGTCGATGAGTACAGCAACCGGCAGGAGCCATAGGGTTGTCTTTAATTATTGTA
Organism: Hordeum marinum; assembly: GCA_022496015.1. Lineage (NCBI taxonomy): Eukaryota > Viridiplantae > Streptophyta > Magnoliopsida > Poales > Poaceae > Hordeum > Hordeum marinum. The sequence continues at coordinate 90,224,320 of CM039674.1, forward strand.
TGACCCGCGTGTCAATCATTAAGCGCTATGTAATGTTTTACTTTATCACTAAATGGTAGCAATAGTAGTAGAAGCATGGTGGGCGTGACAACCCCGATGGCGACACGTTGACGGAGATCAAGATGATGGAGATCATGGTGTCTTGCCGGTGACGATGGAGATCATGCCGGTGCTTTCAAGATAGAGATCAAAAGCACAAGTTCATGGCCATATCATGTCACTTGTGATTTGCATGTGATGTCAATCCTTTAATGCACCTTGTTTTGCTTAGGACGACGGTAGCATTATAAGGTGATCCCTCACTTAAATTTCAAGATGAATTGTGTTCTCCCCGAGTGTGCACCGTTGCGAAAGTTCGTCGTGTTGAGACACCACGTGATGATCGGGTGTGATAGACTCTATGTTCACATACAACGGGTGCAAGCCAGTGTTGCACATGCAGAACACTCGGGTTAAACTTGACGAGCCTAGCATGTACAGACATGGCCTCGGAACACAAGAGACCGAAAGGTCGAACATGAGTCATATAGTAGATATGATCAACATAATGATCTTCACCATTGTAACCACCTCAACTCACGTGATGATCGGACATGAGTTGGTGAATTTGGATCATGTATCACTCGAATGACCGGAGGGATGTCAATTTCAGTGGGAGTTCTTAAGTAATATGATTAATTGAACTCATTATCATGAACATAGTCAGTAGTGTCTTTGCAAATTATGTTGTAGATTACTTGCTCGCGCTGTAGCTCCCTTGAATTTTTATATGTTCCTAGAGAAATAGAGTTGAAAGATGATGGTAGCAATATTGCGGATTGGATCCGTGATCTGAGGATTCTCCTCGTTGCTGCACAGAAGGCTTATGTCCTTAATGCACCGCTCGGTGCACCAACCCCTCTAGCGTCGTCTGTAGATGTTGTGAACATCTGACAGGTATGTGTTGATGACTACTTGATAGTTTAGTGCGTCATGCATTACGGCTTAGAATTGAGGCTTCGAAACGTTTTGAACGTCACGGAACATATGAGATGTTCTAAGAGCTGAAATTAGGATCTCAGGCTCGCCCGTGTTGCGAGATATGAGATCTCCAACAAGATTCTTTGCCTGCAAGATGAACGAGAATAGCTCAATCGTTGAGCATGTGCTCAGATTGTCTAGGTGCTACAATCGCTTGAATCGAGTGGGAGTTCATCTTCCAGATAAGATAGTGATTGATATAGTTCTCCAAGTCACTTTCACTAAGCTACTAGAACTTGGTGATGAACTATTGAATGCCAGGGATAGAATTAATGATCGTTGAGCTGTTCGCGATGTTTGATACCGCGAAGGTAGAAATCAAGAAGGAGCATCAAGTGTTGATGGTTAGTATAACCACTAGTTTCGAGAAGGGAAAGGGCAAGGAGGGAAACTTCATGGATGGCAAGTCAGTTGCTGCTCCAGTGAAGCAACCCAAAGTTGAACCCAAACCCGAGACTATGTGCTTCAATTATGAGGAGAAAGGTCGCTGAAGTGGAACAACCCTAAATACTTGGTAGATAAGAAGGTTGGCAACATTGACAGAAGTATATTTGATATATGTGTTATTTATGTGTACCTTGCTAGTACTCTAAGTAGCACCTGGGTATTGGATACCGGTTCGGTTGCTAAATGTTAGTAACTCGAAATAAAAGCTACGTAATAAACGGAGCACTAAGCTAAGGGTGAGGTGACGATGTGTGTTGGAAATGTTTCCAAGGTTGATGAGATCAACATCGCACGCTCTTTCTACCTTCAGGATTAGTGACGAACCTAAATAAATGTTATTTGGTGTTTTGCATTGAGCATGAACATGATTAGATCATGTTTATTGCAATATGGTTATTCATTTAAGTTAGAGAATAATAGTTATTCTGTTTACTTGAATAATACCTTCAATCGTCATGCACCCAGTGAGAATGGTTTGTTGAAATCTTGATCGTAGTAATACACATGTTCATACATTGATGTCAAAAGATACAAAGTTAATAATGATAGTACCACATACTTGTGGCACTGCCGCTGAATGTCATATTGGAATAAAGAGCATGAAGAAACTCCATGCTGATGGATCTTTGGACTCATTCGATTTCGAATCGGTTGAGACATGCGAACCATGCCTCTTGGGCAAGATGACTAAAAAACCCCGTTGGATGGAGCGGGCAAGTGATTCATTGGAAATGATGCATGTTGATGTATGCAATCCAGTGAGTCTTGTAGCATGCAGTGGATATCGTTATTTTCTTACCTTCACTGATGATTTAAGTAGATATAGTGTATATTTAATTAATGAAACACAAGTCTGAATCGTTTGAAAAGTTCAAGCAAATTTAGAGTGAAGTTTAAGATCATCGTGACAAGAAGATAAAAGTATCTGCGATATGATCGTGGAGGTGAATATCTGAGTTACGAGTTTGGCATACAACTTTAGACAATGTGAAAGTTGTTTCACAACACACGCCACCTGGAACACCATAGTGTGATGGTATGTCCGAACGTCATAGTCATGCTCTATTGGATATGGTGCATGTTATGATGTCTCTTATCATTTTGCTACTATAATTTTGGGGTTGTGCATTAGAGACAACTACATTCACTTTAAATAGGGCACCATCTAAAGCCGTTGATATGACACCGTGTGAACTATGGTTTGATAGAAACCTAAGCTGTCATTTCTTAATGTTTGGGGCTGTGACGCTTGTGTGGAAAAAGTTTTCACCTAATGAGCTCGAACCCAAAGCGGACAAATGCATCTTCATAGAATACCCTAAGAATAGTTGGGTGAACCTTCTATCTCAGATCCAAGCATAAAATGTTTGTTGCTAAAACTGGGTCCTTTCTCGAGAAAGGGTTTCTCTTGAAAGAGTTGAGTGGGAGGAGGATAGAACTTGATGAGGTTGTTGAAACCTCTGCTTCAACCAGAAAGTAGCGCAGCAGAAAGATGTTTCCGTGAAGCCTACGTCAGTTGAAGAGGAAGTTAATGATGATGATCATGAAAGCTTCGGATCAAGTTACTATCGACCTACAAGGAAATTAGAGCTTGATGAGGTTATTGAACTTTTACTTCAACCAGAGAGTAGCGCAGCGCAGGAAGTTGTTTCTGTGAAGCCTATGTTAGTTGAAGAGGAAGTTAATGATGATGATCATGAAGCTTTAGATCAAGTTACTATCAAACCTCGTAGGGAGACAAGGATGTATACTGCTACTGAGCGGTACGACAACCCTGTCTTGGAGGTCATGTTGTTGGACAACGATGAGCCTACAAACTATGGAGAAGCAATGATGGGCCCGGAAACCAACAAATGGTTAGAGGCCATGAAATCCGAGAAACGATCCATGTATGAAAACCAAGTATAGACTTTGGTGGACTTGCTCGTCGGACAGCAGGTCGTTAATTACAAATGGATCTTTAAAATGAGGATAGACGCTGATGGTAAATGTTACCATTTGTAAAGCTCGACTTGTTGCAAAGAAGTTTTTGACAAGTTCAAGGAGTTGACTACGATGAGACTTTCTCACTCGTAGTGATGCTAAAGTCTGTTGGAATTATGTTAGCAGTTGCTGCATTTTTCAATTATGAAATCTGGCAGATGGATGCCAAAACATCGTTTCCTTCCTTAAGGAAAGGTTGTATGAGATGCAACCAGAAGGTTTTGTCAGTCCTAAGGATCCTAAAAGGTGTGTGAGCTTCAGTGATTCTTCTATGAACTGAAGCAAGCATCTCGGAGTTGGAATATACACTTTGATGAGGTGATCAAAGTTTTGAGTCTATACAAAGTTTATGAGAAACTTGTATTTACAATAAAGTGAGTGGGAGCACTATGGAGTTTCTGGTAAGCATATGTGGTTGACATATTGTTGATCGGAAATGATGTAGAATTTCTCGAGAGCATAAACGGTTGTTTGAAAAGAGTTTTTCAAAGGAAGACCTGGATAAAGCTACCTAATTGTTGAGCATCAAGATCTATATAGATAGATCAAGATACTTGATGAGACTTTCAATGAGTACATACCTTGAAAAGATTTTGAAAGAGTTCAAAATGGATTAGTCAGAGAAAGAGTTTTCGCCTGATTTGTAAGGTATAAAGTTGAGTACAACTCAATGCCCAGTGACTGCAGAAGATAGAGAAAAGATGATTGTCATCACCTATGCTTCAGCCATAGGCTCTATCATGTATGCAATGCTGTGCACAAGACCCGATGTCAGCCTTGCCATAAGTATGGCCAGTAGGTTTTAAAGTGATCCTGGAATGGAGCATTGGACGGCGGTCAAGATTGTCCTTAGTAACTAAAAGACTAAGGAGATGTTTCTCGATTATGGAGGTAATAAAGAGTTTGTCGTAAAGAGTTATGTCGATGCAAGCTTTAAACACCAATCCGGATGACTCGTAGTAGCAATCTGGATACGTATAGCGGAGCAGCCATTTGGAATAGTACCAAGTGGAGTGTGGTAGTATTGTTTACGGTTTGACATAGAAATTTGCAAAGTACACATGGATCTGAATGTCGCAGACCCGTTGACTATAAGACCTCTCTCACATGCAAAGCATGATCGAGCCCCAGAACTCATTGGGTGTTAGATTCATAACAATGTGAATCACATGGTGATGTGAACTAGATTATTGACTCTAGTGCAAGTGGGAGACTGTTGGAAATATGCCCTAGAGGCAATAATAAATTAGTTATTATCAGATTTCCTTGTTCATGATAATCGTTTATTATCCATGCTATAAATTGTATTGATCGGAGACTTAGATGCATGTGTGGATACATAGACAAAACCATGTCCCTAGTATGCCTCTAATGGACTAGCTCGTTGATCAAAGACGGTTAAGGTTTCCTAGCCATGAACATGAGATGTCATTTGATAACGGGATCACATCATTAGGAGAATGATGTGATAGACAAGACCCAAACTACAAACGTAGCATATGATCGTGTCAGTTTATTGCTACAGTTTTCTGCATGTCAAGTATATGTTCCTATGACCATGAGATCATGCAACTCACGAACATCGGAGGAGTGCCTTGTGTGTATCAAACGTCGCAACGTAACTGGGTGACTATAAAGGTGCTCTACAGGTATCTCCGAGGGTGTCTGTTGAGTTGGCATGGATCAAGACTGGGATTTGTTAGTCCGTGTGACGGAGAGGTATCTCGGGGCCCACTCGGTAATACAACATCATAATGAGCCTTGCAAGCAATGTGACTAATTGTTAGTTGCGGGATCTTGTATTACGGAACGAGTAAAGATACTTGCCGGTAACGAGGTTGAACTAGGTATGGAGATACCGACGATCGAATCTCGGGCAAGTAACATACCGAAGAACAAAGGGAACATCATACGGGATTAACTGAATCCTTGACATAGAGGTTCGACCGATAAAGATCTTCGTAGAATATTTCGGAACCAATGTGGACATCCAGGTCCCGCCATTGGTTATTAACCGTAGAGGTGTCTCGGTCATGTCTACATAGTTCTCCAACCCGCAGGGTCTGCACACTTAAGGTTTGGTGACGTTTCGGTAGTATAGAGTTATGTATGGTGGTGACTGAAGGTTGTTCGGAGTCCCGGATGACATCCCAGACGTCACGAGGAGCTCCAGAATGGTCTGGAGGTAAAGGTTCATATATAGGAAGTCCCAGTTTAGTCACCTGAAAAGTTTCGGGCTCATCGGTAGTGTACCGGGAGTGCCGGTAGTGTACCGGGAGACCACCGGGAGGGGTATTTCGACCCAAGAGGCTTCATGGGCTGTGGGAGAGTAAATACCAGCCTTTTGTGGGCTGGTGGAAGTCCCACACAAGGCCCATGCAGCTGGGAGAAAAAGCCCAACGGGAAAAAGGTGGGAAAAGGCCAAAAAAAGGAGGAAGCCTAGTCCTACTAGGATTGGAGGAGGAGTCCTCCTCTCCTCCCCACTTTGGTCGACCCAAGGGCTGGTTTTTTGGCAGCCAAGACTCCTCCTCCTCTCCTTCTATATATACTAGAGGATTTTAGGGTTTTGGCACAAAATTTTCAGCCACGTGGTACCCGTTCCTCTAGTGCATAGTTTCTCCTGTAGATCGGTTTTTTGCAGTGCTTAGGCGAAGCCCTACCGGAATTGCTCCACCACCATCGCCGGAGCGCCGTCACGCTGCCGGTGAACTCTTCTTACTCTCCACTTCCTCTTGCTGGATCAAGACGGTGGAGATCGTCATCAAGCTGCATGTGTGCTGAACGCGGAGGTGCCGTCCGTTCGGCGCTAGATCGGAAGGACCGTGATCAAGATCGCGAGACAGTTCGTGACGAGTTCGCGGGACGGATCGTGATGAGTTCGCGGGACGGATCATGATCAAGATCCCGAAACGGATCGTGATGAGTTCGCAGGATGGATCGTGATGAGTTCCGGGACGGGTCGTGATGAGATCGTGGGACGCTCGGCGATTTGGATCGCGAAGACGTTCGACTACACCAACCGCGTTTCTTAACGCTTCCCGCTTAGCGATCTACAAGGGTATGTAGATCCACTCTCCCTCTCGTAGATGCTCATCGCCATGGATAGATCTTGCATGTGCGTAGGAAAATTTTTGTTTCCCATGCAACGTTCCCCAACACTAGCTAGGATACAAAGATGGTTTGATAATTTATGCATGTTTAATTAGAGCTATGATTCACTTATGAGAATAGATGGTTGTTTTTTGCTATCTTGTTTGTGCCTTGTTGTTTCACATGAACATATGAGTATGATACATGTTTTTGGGGTAGAAAGAACCAATGAATCCATTGGTGCCTTCAGATTTCACTTTTGAGCAAGTTCCTAAAACTGTCATTTTCAGCTATGATGCCACTTTGTCATTTTTGCATGATTTAATCCTTGCTTTCTTTGGGGCATGTGCCAACATGGAAGTGCTAGTGTTTTATATCTATAATGCCATGGTATTTTTGTTTAACATGAGAATCACCCATATAAGTGGGAACCATGTTGTTAAGTAGCCAACTTAATGTTTCTGTTTCAGCATGCTAAAAACTACTGTCTGGGAATCTGCTGTTATTTTTATGCCATGTAGAGTCGATGGTATCTTGTGATGTGTTGTGAATTTCAGCATCCTCAGTGCTAGTGTTTTGGAGTAGATGTTGTCTACTACCATCCTCTTAATTTTCATGCCAAGAGGTGCTCTCTAGCATATTTAACTACTGCTGTCAACTTGCTACTTTATTAACTCAAATTTCAAAAAACTGTAATTTTCACCAAGTCCCAGAAAACTGTTTCATCATGCCAACTTGATAGCTTCATGTTTATTGATGTGTCCGTCCTTTGCTGATTGTGTAGTTGGATGAGTTGATGTGTGTGTTGTTTAGTTTCTGTCAATACCTTGCTTGTGGCTGTAGGATTCATGTAGCTCAAGTTGTGGGTTGTGTAAGTTGCTATGTTGCTGTGTTGTGGCAGATTGTGAGTTTTATCATTTTGTGATTTGTGGGAGCTATACTCCATGGAATTGATTGATCTTTGAGCCTATTGTGATTGGTTTTTCATTACCTAACCAGTGGCTACCTTGGAGTGCCAAGAATTAGCTCATGGCGTTGTTGTCTTGTGTTTTTGCCTTCGTACCTTGTCATGAGCGTATCATGAGAACCGTAACTCCGTTTCTTGCGTTCTTTATATGCATTCCTATCGGTTTTGCATGATGCATCCATATTTTTCATGTTCATGCATGTTTAAATAACTTAACATGAGGTTCTTTCCAGATTCATTAATAAACAAACTTTGCATTTGAAACATGACTAGTTTTGGATTGCCATGTTAAATTCTTCTAAATGGATCATGCATCATCTTGTTTGTGCATTGCACCTTGGTTGGATGTTTATTGTTCCTATTTTTCTTGGGTATAAACGAGTGTTGATACTGAGTACGAGGACCCAGGAGAGTACCACTACGAGGATCCCGCTACCTGTTTCGCTGAAGAACCAACAGGCAAGATGATCGTACCCGGATCCCATACTATTTTCGCTTGCTAGTTTCTCGCTCTTATCATTACAATTGCGCTACCTACCACTTGAATATTATCCTCCTAAATGCCATGAAAGCCTCTAACCTTCCACATCCTAGCAAACATTTGATTGGCTAAGGGAACGTCTGGTTCCTCCGCAAAATCGGTTAGAGCCTCGCTTGGCAAGGACAAGCGTTTGGTATCGCTAAAAAAATCTGGCTTTTAGGGGCTAGCTAGCCTCACTAGGCCAGGAAAATCTCGCCCGCCTGGGAGAGCCAAATCGGCTCGCTCTCGACGGCAAAGTGCATTTTCACAACAAAGGTCCACGTTTGACTCGCACGTACACACGTAACTGCCAGCAAAAGCGATGCATCCAAATACACAACTTATGGCAAGGCTAGCAAATCCTAGCTAGGCTAGCTGGGCTAGCTTAGCTATAACCCACCGAGCAATACAACCAAACGTTCCCTAAGTTACCGCTGCTCAGCCCCTCTTATAGCGTTCTTAGTTGCAGGTGCAGGTTGTTCCATGTGATAACATGGATTTGGATATCACAATATTATCTGTTATTTAATTTAATGCACATATATATTTTTGTATTGGTGGAAGGCTTGGCCTTTTTCCAGGTGTTTTGTTCCACTGTTACCGTCATAGTTCTTGGTACCGGTGTTATGTTTTCCATATTTTGCGCTCCTAACACGCTCGGGGTTGTTATGAGGACCCCCTTGTTTATTCGGTTGATATTAAAAATTGTCTCGCGAGACCCAACATTGGTACTACATTTGCTTAACAACTTGATAAAATTGCATAGGGCTTTGCAAACCCATGGATAATTAATCAACCCCCGGGCCAGTGCTCCACATGAGTATTGGTCCAACCCAGAGTAGCTTATTAATGCCGCCCGGGGCAACTCGGTGATTGGCGTGGTAACCATCGCTCATCCGTCGTGTCCTGAGAATGAGATACGCGGCTCTTATCGGGTTCGTCGACACGTCGGGAGGTCTTGCTGGATTTGTTTTACCTTTATCGAATGTCTTGCGTGTGGAGTCTGACATTCTTCGGGTTTTCTCGAGGTGTTGGAATTTCTTTGGAATTACCTATGATGGCCACGAGATCCGTGGTCGAGGCTATTCCTGCGGAGTGTGATAATTTGTGATGGACTAGCTGGAGCACCCCTGCAGGGTTAAATCTTTTCGAGAAGACGTGCCCACCGTTATGTGGCAACTTGGATATTTGTTTAACACCCGGTTATAGTTAACTTGAAGTAAACTCTAATTAAAACACACCAACGGTGTGAGTAACCGTGATCGTCTCTGCTCGTGAACATGATCCGAGAGAGACCACGGTAGGGTTATGATTGACGTAAGTAAGTGTTCACGATCTCATAGAGATCATACTAGATTCGATCGCTCATCGTAGGCCACTCATATTTATGTTCATGTTACGTAAGTTAGCCACCATAAATGCTTAGTGCTGCTGCAAACTAAACACGTACGCCATCCCAACCTTTAATCTTGAATAGTCTCGGTACCTGGGCGCTTGATTGCTGAGTCCTTGTGGCTCACGGATTACTACAACCCTCCAGGTACAGGTACAGATGAGTACGTGCAGGATGATCTTACCCAGCTCCAGTGGGAATATGATGAGGAAAGAGGCAAGATGTACGTGACTTACCAGGCTGAGTAGAGAACCATGGTCGTGATCTTTGGGATAGCGAGATAGTATCATTGCATCTATTTTTATCGTTTGATTTTGTCCGTAGCCAGATCTTGTCTTCATCTTGATGATTTGAACTCTGTGTGGATTGTAATTTATCATGTCACGAGTGTAAGCCAACTTGTATACTCATCTCTTCTGTAATGTATGATGCAATGTTACTATACTTGCGAACGGCAAGATGCGCCTCTATCTCTTGCGAGGTCCTCGTGTCTTAAAATGGATAGGCGCGTATCTTTGGCGTGACATATGGTCATTGAGAATGCGTATTTCCTAGAGATATTGTTTGTACTTGATAAAGAAGGTCGAACAAGAATCAGGATCATTGGCACACCAAAATTGAAAGTGTTGGGGTATTCGTGTGCTGAATTCTCTGAACTTGTCACACCTGGATCCATACCCGTTGAGGTACAAGAATCTTCTTATCATTCTTATTATTCTTATTATTGTACATCACATTTTATCTAGTTTTTGTTGATCTATGTTCGGCTGCCAACCAGAAAATGATTCACACAAGCCTCGCATTGTCTCTACGAACAATGAAGATCTTGGCACTACAATCTATAGGCCCCAATCTGGATGAAGTTGTCAATTTTCTTATATGCTTTCCGTGCACGGAGAAGCTATACGTCGAGGTGATGTTCGTTTCCTGTTAATTCTTAACCACAACAGAGTTCAATTTGTTGGTACTTTTACCCATGATTACAATGCAATGTGTACTATGCATTTTTTGAGATGTCAATCATGAACGATTTATTAGTGTATTTTATAAATCATGCAAATCAAAGAGGCTCGTAGTGTTCGATACTGCATCTAAGCACTGATATATTGTCTTCTTTCGCAGATACAAGCAGGAGTTGGAGTGGAAAAGATGACGCAATATAACAATCTCATTGATTGCCTTGAATTCCATCTCACATAAATTATTTAAATGAGTACCAATGCACCAATCTAGAGATTCAATTTGCGAGTTTCTTTATTCAGAAAGCAAGGGTACTCAAGGTAATGAGATTTGCACTATATTTAGTGCGCCACAATGGATGGTTTACTTACGAGCGGAGGCGTCTACAGTGGAATGGAAAAGGCTCTGTAGAAGCTGATTTTCACTTTGGAAGTTCATATGACAGATTATTCGGAAGCGATTCTATCGAGCCGATATATGACTTCTAGATGGATGATCCCTTCACAGGAATATTTCATCCCGTGGATCCTGAAGATTGGATTTGATTTCTAATGTCATTTTGTTAACTTGTAATCTTTGAATTTGGGCCTCGTTATGCTGGAATTTGAACCTTGTAATATTGATGGTATTTTTCATACAATATTTGAAATTTCATTGTGTTTTTTTGTTTATTCAATCATGTTCTTGTAAGTACATATGTTGTTGTTCTGTAGGCGCAACATTGATGTTGTGCAGACCGAGCAAATCACAGTACACACGAACTAAACTACAAAACCTGTCGGTGACGACTCCATCAATCGCTCATAGCTGCATACCAGCAAACGTTCATGTTCAAAATTTGAATTTGAAATCAATTAAAGTTTCAATATTGAAGCTAGTTCATGTTCAAACTATTTTAGGAATGACTAAGGTTGGTTCGTGAATTTATTTGCAAAATATTTCATTTAATTTGGATTAATTAAATGACTTCTAGGTTTCGTTTAGTTTTAGCTAAAGATAAATTATGTTTGAATCTTTCCTAAAGTCAAATCCCAATCCAGCATGACTACTAAAGTTTATTTATTTAAATTTAAGTTTGAACTAAATTTAAATATATGTCCAAAAATCATTTACTAGAGTTATTATTGAAATCCTATTCATGTTTGAACTAAATTCAAGTTTAATTCCAAAGTCATTTACTAAGTGCAAATAGTATTCAAATCTTACTTCAGTTTTTATCAAATTAAATTGAAATTTCATTCCCTAAAGTCAATTATCACTCCAAAATGTTACTAGGTTCAATTTAATTCACTAAGTCACATTGTAAAAGTTTTAATCAAATTAAACCTATGGTTTCAAAGTTATATCCGAACTAAGTTTGTAATAAACTGAAATTAATTTAATTTTCAAAAGTCAAATATTAATCCAAAAATATTTACTAAAATTTATTTTAAGTTTCCAATTTGAGTTGCAAAATGATCGTTCTAATAAACATTTTCGTTTCAAGGTTAAGCTAGATTTTGGCTTAAATATTTTTTGAATTATAGCTATTGTTTAAACTATATTCAAATTAAAACTTTAAATTATTTAAAATTGGACTATAGTAGCTAAGTTGGAACCATAGTTCACTAGATTTATTCTGCAAAAAGAACCAATCAATGTGGATTTATACAAGTTATGCCCTATTTGAATTTGAATCCATCCAGTTCAAATTCTAATTCTAATATATTCAATTTCCAAAATTTACTTTTCTGGATGGAAGTTGTTTCATAAGGATTATTTTGCAAAAGGAATCATTGAATTTGGATTACAGAAAAAAGTTGTGATTGTTTGAAGTTCCATGGGGTTTTATGTAAATGTGCCAATTAGTTCAATTAAACAAAAGAATTGTGGATAATATTTTGGATGAGGCTGGACACGTGTCTGTTTTTGATTGGCACATACCGTTTCAGGATTAAGTGAGTGTGTGTGCATCGTTGATCTAAAATGGACGAGTGAGATTAGATCGGGGTTAGGGTTTCGCTAGCTCACTGGAGGAACTCGCCGAAAGTCGTCGAAAAATGCATACACGACGGTGGACGGCTCGGGTGTCGCCCGAAATGGAGCTCCATTGGTCCTCCATGATGAAAGGGAGCACGACAGGGCTCTTCTCGACGCGGCAGATCCTCTAGTGCACGCGGCGGTTATGGGGGACAACGAGAATGGCAGACGCGGCTTGTAAGAGAGCTGCGTGCACCGGCGAGGCCCCGGTGCAGAGGCGGGCGTCGATTCCGTGCTCGTATGGATGGCCGAAGGGGTCAAGAAGATGCGTGGCGTCGAGATAAACCGAAAGGGCAAGGTGAGGGGTCGGGCTCTTACAGTGCTTGCCTGAGTTCGCGAACGGGCGACCGAGAGCTTCGGTTGCCGTCGAGCTCACGGTTGCAGGGTCTACGACCATGAAGATGTCCTGGGACTACGTGTGTACGTGAGGAATGCGATGATGGTGGTGGCTCTTTGAGGGTGTGGTTGCTCTCGTCGGAATCAAGCCGGAGAACTCTGGGACAGAGGCGGTGGTCATGCGGTCATCGACGGGCAGCCTGACAGTGTCGGGTCCAATTGAACAGGAGAAAGGACGCGGCAGGTCAAAGGGTACTTATAGGCGCGGTGGCGAGTCTTGGTGTGGCCGGGGAGCACGTGGACGTGGGCTTCTGGCGCTCGATCGTGGCTAACGTGGGGTGAACCATGCAACGGTTGGAGGAAGACGATCTTCACGTGCAGGCCACGCACGTTAGCAAGAGAGAGGAGAGAGAGAGGGTGCAGTGCTGGCTGTGTCGTGGCTACGCGTGTGTAGTTGGGCCAGCATGGCAAGCTGGCTAGGCTGGGTTTTTCTCTTTCTTTTTTCCTTTTTCTCTTTATATTTTGTTCCTGTTATGTATATTTGATTTCTGTCTCAAAAAATTGTATATTTTATATTGAGTTTCATTTCCTTTCAAAAACATACTTGATCTAAATCATATCGGAATATTTATGAACATACCAACATTTTATTTCAGCATTTTGGTGAAATATTTTCTGCACTTTGTTTCTAAGCTTTATTTAAATATTTCTTTTGAATATTTTGCATTCCAATATACTTTTCTTCTGTTCTTACTTGTCTTGGCTCTCTATTAACCATCTTCATGTCATTTTGCATATTTGTTTTATATTTGTCTTTTACGAAATATTTTTTGTTTAACCCCTTAACGTTTCATTTGCTTTATACTGCTTTAAAAGAAGGGTCCGCTTGGTTTCTACTAATTGTTGTAGGACGTTTAACCCCCTAATTGGATGAGTCAAGGTCAGCAATCAAACCAATACCAACTAAATAGTACCTGAATTTACCGGTAGCAGCGCATTTGTTATACACTGCTACTAAAACGCACAATAGAGACGGTAACATTGTGTTCTTACCGTCTCTGTTGTGCGTTTCTAACATACGAAGATCAATCGGACTGGATCACTAGCTAGGGACGTACTCCCTCCATCCCATAGTACATCGCAGAATCTCAGTAGCGGCCGTCCGGCATCCTTGAGGAAGGTGCTGGTAACCGCCGCGCCGTCTCTGGCCTCCTGCAGTGCGGCCTCGAGGTCGCCGACGGCACCTAGTCGCTCGGCATTGATGTAGTGATCCGGGAGTTGCCTCATCAGCAGCCCACTGGCGGCTCCAAGTTGTCCACGGCACGTCCGCAGGAGGTCGAACGCGGCCATAGCGCTTGCTCCGGCAAGGTGCAGGCGGAGCAGGTCGCCGTCGTCCACCTGCAGCGCGGGGCGGAAGCTGGTGACCATGCGCCCGGTCGTCTCGACGGCAACCAACGCGGCTGTGAGGGCGGTCCTCACGTCCGTCAGCTTGGCTTCGGCGAGCTCGATCCTGGCGCGCGCACCCTCGACATCGGTGCTTCGTATCTCACACGCGAGCTGCGGCAGCGCGTCGGCGAGCAGCCCACGGGAGACGCGGAGGCATTGGTCCACGGCGACCACCTGCTGGTAGAAAAGATCCGTCGACGCCATTTCCGTACGTATCTAAGTTACCTCCGCTCTTCTTCTCTCTGGTGCGCGCCGTGGCTCGATGGACGTGCGTAGGTCTTGGTGGATTTGGAGCCGTTACGTTCGGCCTCTTTTATGGCTGCATAATCCGAGTCATGCAGGTGTCCGATGTGTAATATGTGTAACCCGTCCGAATCCTACTACCAGTAGTAGGTCAACAAAATCGCCAGGCTGTGCCTGTGTATATTATAAATAATAAACAGGGCAGGGCAGACGTAGCATTGTGTATTTGTGTTTCGACAGAAAGAGCCACGATAAGCAATAGCTAGCTGTTTAAGCTGACAAACCACATGTCGTCTGCCGCGTTCGCCATTGAGGACCTAGACGACGAGGGCTGGGAGAGAGTACTCCGGCTTCTCACGGGGAACAAGGACACGGCTGGCGACCATGTCACGGAGACGGCGATGAAGGCGCTGAGCACACTGGAGGCGCCGTCCGACGGCCGTGACTTCCCGATTTGCTTGGATAAAGGTGGGGTGACAGCCGTGTGGAACGAGGGCCGCAGCAGGCCATACCTGCCAAACGGGGGCACGGCACGGCACGGCCCACTAGTAAACGAGCCGCCAAGGCACGTTTACTAATCGGGTTGGGTCATGCCGATCAGTGTGCCCGGGGTCCCTGCTGGGGATATAACCCTGCGATATGACCCGCCCTGGAGGCTTCGGGTCATGTTGCTGGCTCGTGAGCCGGCTCAAGGGTGAGCCGTAAGACTGGTGGCCTAGGAAGATAGGCGGCTCAAGGTGTGGGCCGTACGACGGCCCGGACGGAGAAGACCTATGCGTATAAGCCGTCTCAAAGACAGCTTGGACAAGAAGATAGAGAGAGAGTCGGACATACAATAAGACTCGGTTAACAATTGTAACGACCCGATGGTCCTGACCTCCTATATAAAGGCAGACCCGGGGCGACTTAGAGGACAGGTAATCGAGAATTAGGTCAAGCTTCTAGCTCCTTGTAATCGATACACAAGCAATACAAACACAAGCAGGACGTAGGCTATTACCTCGACTTGAGGGGCCGAACCTGGGTAAATCCGTGTCTTTCGTCCCGATCAACCCCTTTGAGTCCACCCCGTTAGCGATGACCTTGAATCCAAGTCCGTTCACCCGGATATCTGCCGTGATAAATCCACGACAGTTGGCGCCCACCGTGGGGCTAGCGCTTGGTGGTGTTGAGTTCTCAATGGGCTCTCTCCCAGGGCTCGAGGGATACATGGTTGGAAGGATGAGCAAGAGTCGCCGCGGCCGGCTCTACATCGACGACGACGGTTGGGGCTTGATGTTGATTCTGTGGAGTATGGATTCCGGGTTCCGTTTGGCGGGATCCAGGTTTTCATTGGAAAGGTTGATGGATCTATACCCGGGTCGGACATCTGCACCAACATCATCGAGTCGGCTTGGCGTCTCCAATCTGCGAGTGGTGTGCGGCCTGCCCTTGCCCATCCAGGTCAAAAGCATGTTCTCGTGGGCTTCACTCAAGGGATGGACCTGGAAGCGTCCGGGTCATAGGAAACTCTTGTTTGCTCGGAAGATGAGTCCTCCAGTGGGAAGACAGAGTCAGTGTATCGGATCAGTAACGGTGGCCTTGGGGGCTACTACGACACCTATTCTGAGGTAGAGGGCTTTGAGTCGGATGCTCCGAGACCCCCGGTTCATGCGGCGGTGTTCATGGCGGGATCGGCTCCAGCCGCCGATCACACAGCTGCGGGAGCCGCCACAGCGGGTGATAGCCCGCCGCCGCCGGCTCAGGTTCTAGTGGAATTGATGGACGAGCTTACAGCTCTCATGGCCACGGAGGTAACACCGGATAATCAAGCAGCCCGGAATCTAGAGGTGGCGCGGATTAAGGGCCAGATGGCAGAGGAACGACAAAGGATGGCTGAGCTGAAGATCCGGATGGAGGAAGAAGCGGAGCGTATCAAGGCAGATGCTTTCCATCTGGAGCTGGAACAAAGGTCAGTAGTCGCGGTGCACCGGAGGAGGCATCAATCCCGTCTGCCAGAACGTTACGAAGCAAGGAACCTGTTTAATACCCCTAGTGCGAGGCGGGTTACGGGCGCGCCGGAAAGCCGCCCGATGGAACGCCCCGCAACTCATCCACCCCAGCATAACCAAACTTCACCTAGAGCTTTTCCGACACTGGCGGGTCATTACTCTAACCCGGCCGAGAACATGGTGGTGGCGGCCACCCGGCTTGGGACGATTCCCATCCCAGATGAAGCACCCTTTGCGGTGGACGTGCGAAACGCCATTGGATATTACAGACGGCCATGGCCCAGCAAGAGAGATATGCTCACAGCCGGAGCCGGGTTCACTCTACCCCCCTCCCCAGTCGAAGTTTCAGCCGGCGCTACGAGTCGGCGGCGTGTTCCAGCAGTCATCCACGTCGGGGACCACCGGAGGACGAGCAGGCGGCTCTAGATGCACAAGCCCTCGCGGATCGGGCGAGGAACAGGCGAGAGGCGGAGATAGAGGCAACCCGTCCAGAGACGGCGCTTTTCGTATCAATGGGAGTAGTTAGTACCAGAGCCGTAGGGGCCATGTTTAACTCTGGCTCTGAGAAGTGAACGACTACCGAAAGATTTTAAGGGGCCTCGAAAAGTTCCGAATTACACAGTTGATCTACCCCCTGAGGCTTGGGTTGAGAGTTATGAGCTGGCCACGGAGATGCTGGACGTCAGTGAGGCGGTATGTGCAAAATATTTCATCATGATGCTTGAGGGTCCAGCTCGCACATGGTTGAAAGGTCTGTCGCCTAACACGATAAGTTCATGGGCGGAGCTGAGAGCGAAGTTTATTAAGAATTTTCAGGGGGCCTGTAAGCAGCCTATGACCATTGTAGACTTGGACCATTGTGTTCAACAGGAAAATGAGTCGGCTCATCATTGGGTCTGGTGGGTGCCGACCATTATTCACTCTTCAGAGCAGATCACGGCGGCTCAAGCGGTGCTTATTCTGGAAAAGAACTGTCACTTTGTTCCATTGAAACAGAAGCTCACCGGCTCAAGCGCACGTGCCAGGATATGGGAGAGCTCATGACGGCCCTGACAAAGTATGCCAACTCAGATAACACCAAGGACCCAGGTTCGGATGATGAGAAAGCCAATCAAGGGAAGAAGAACAATCAAGGCAAAGGCTTTGTGAACAATGGGAATCGGAATAAACGGAAGAACGCTGATGGCGGATCAGAGCTAGTGGCAAACACCAACACAGAACAGAACCATCCCAAGGGGAACGGAAAATTCAGGCCGTTTCACCAAAGGAACAGAGGTCCTTTCAATTTAGAAGAAGCGCTTAGGAAGCCTTGTCCGGAGCACAGCACGCCTGATAAGCCGGCGTTACATGCGTGGGGTGATTGCTTTATCATGCAGAGATTCAAAAACCAGCATTCCCAACCACGCAATAACCAGGGCGGTGGCCCGCCTGGCGGCTCAGGGCACCGCGGATCAGGGGCTGGATTCGGCGCCGGCGGTTCAGGAGCCGGGCATCCGGGTCAGAATAACCAAGGGGGGCTCCAACAGCATCCTGGCAACAACAGCAATAACAACAATCAGCAACAGCGCAATCAATCGGGGTTTCAGAGTAACCCGAAGTAGCTTAGTTCTGGACAGTATCACGTGTTCACGACCGGTCATAGTAAACGAGACGAGAAGTTGCGGAGGCGAGCGGTTAATGCGGTTGCTCCAGCTCTCCCACGGTACTTACCATGGTCTGAGTATGACATAATGTGGAGCCAGGAGGATCACCCGCCGCGGGTAGATGACCCAGGCCGGCTGGCTTTAGTTGTGGCCCCTCAGGTGAATGGCTATATGGTGAACAAGGTGCTCATGGACGGAGGCAGCAGTATCAACATCCTTTATTATGACACTTTCTGGCGGATGAAGTTGCTTGACAAAGACCTTAAACCTTCCTCTACCGTCTTTCATGGTGTGGTCCCGGGTAAGTCGGCATACCCGGTGGGCCGGATTTTTTTGGAAGTGGCTTTTGGCAATGAGTATAATTACAGGGTGGAGTCCTTGTGGTTTAAGGTGGTTAAAATCAAAACTCCCTATAATGCACTATTTGGGAGGCCGGCTTATGCCAAATTTATGGCTAGGCCTTGCTATGTTTATTTACAACTCAAAATGCCCTGCTTAAATGGTACAATTACCGTTCACGGTAATCGGAAAATGGCTCTCGAGTGTGAGGAAGGAGATGCGGCATATGCAGAGTCTAGTTGTTCCCAGCAGGAGCTGAAGTTCTACAAGGAGAACGTTGACCCGGAGGATATGACCCCGCTGAAGAAGCCTACTACGGAAGATGAGCCGCCACTCAAGTTTTCAGTGGATGATACCAAGGCAGTAGATTTCAATCCGGGTGACTCATCCAAGCAGTTCATCATTGGGGCTCACATGGATCCCAAATAGGAAAGCGCGCTCATCGAATTCATCCGTGAGAATCGGGACATCTTTGCATGGAAGCCTTCTGACATGCCGGGTGTACTGAGAGAGTTCGCTGAGCACAACCTTAATGTGGATCCGAAGTTTAAGCCGGTTAAATAGTTTCTACGATAGGTCAACGAAGAGAGACATAAAGCTATTGGGGAGGAAGTTGCCCGACTCTTGGCTGCAGGCTTTATAGTGGAAGTTTTTCACCCGGAGTGGTTGGTTAACCCGGTGCTAGTGCTCAAAAAGAACGGCACCTGGCGTATGTATATAGATTACACGGACCTTAACAAGGCTTGCTCGGCTGACCCTTTTGCACTCCCTCGTATCGATCAGATTACTGATGCTATAGCCGGGTGTGAAAGTTTATGCTTCCTGGATGCATATTGAGGTTATCATCAGATCAAGATTGCAATGAAAGATCAGGAGAAGACGGTGTTTATTACACCCTTTGGGGCGTTCTGCTACGTCTCCATGCCTTTCGGGCTCAAGAGTGCCCAGGCGACTTACCAATGATGTGTGCAGAACTGCCTTCACAGTCAGATTGGCCGAAATGTTCATGCTTACGTAGACGACATTGTAGTTAAATCCAGAAAGAAAGAAACTCTCCTAGAGGATCTGAAGGAAACTTTGGACAATCTCCGGGTCTACAAGATGATGCTTAACCCGACGAAGTGTGTTTTTGGTGTTCCAGTAGGAAAGCTTTTGGGTTTCTTGGTCTCTGAGCGGGGCATTGAGGCTAATCCAGATAAAATTAAGGCTATCACTTCTTTAGGAGAGCCGACGTGCATTAATGACGTTCAGCGCCTTGCAGGACGGATTGCTGCGTTGAGCCGGTTCATAAGCCGGCTTGGGGAGAAGGCCATTCCCTTATACCAGATGATGAATACGACAGACAAGTTTAAGTGGAGCAAGGCAGCGGCTGAAGCACTTGAAGCTCTTACAAAACAGTTGACTAAGCCGCCAGTGTTAGCCGCTCCGGCTGAGAAAGAGTCGTTGCTCCTTTATGTGGCGGCTAACAACAGAGCGGTCAGTGTAGCAATTGTGGTTGAGCGCAAGGAGGCAGGGAAGGAATATCCTGTGCAAAGGCTGGTTTATTACATTAGTGAAGTTTTGGCAGAGTCTAAGCAGAGGTATCCGCATTGGCAGAAGCTGGTATACAGAATTTTCATGGCTAACCGCAAGTTAAACACTACTTTTTAGGGCACCAGATAACAGTGGTCAGTTCTGCCCCGTTGGGAGATATCATTCAAAATAGAGAAGCCACAGGGAGGATTTCCATGTGGGCCTTAGAGCTGGGTCCTCTTAACATCAAGTATGTTCCTCGTACAACAATAAAGTCTCAAGCTTTGGTGGATTTCATAAATGATTGGACAGAATGTCAAGCACCCGAAGAGAACCCGGATAACACATATTGGACTATACACTTTGATGGGTCCAAGCAGCTAGAGGGGTCCCTTGCAGGGGTTGTTCTCAACTCCCTGAAGGGTGACAAGTTTTGTTATGTGCTCCGGTTAATGTTTCCTTGTACTAATAATACAACTGAGTATGAGGCACTGCTCCATGGTCTTAGAGTCGCTAAAGAGATGAACTTAAGCCGGGTCAGATGTTTAGGCGACTCAGATCTTGTGGCTCAGCAAGTTTTAGGTACTTGGGACTCCAAGGACCCGCGGATGGCGGCTTATCAACAGGTGGTTGATATCATTGCTAGTCACTTCAAGGGGTACCAGGTGGATCATATTGATCGTCGCAGGAATGAGGCGGCTGATGCCTTATCACGGTTAGGTTCTCAACGAAAGCCGGTACCACCTAATGTTTTTCTCGACGTATTGCATCATCCGACTGTCAAGATACCCTCTGAGAAGGATCTGGCTATTCCTGACCCAGAGGCGGAATTGGTGGCGGCTCTGCATGTTATCCCAGACTGGACTATTCCTTATTTGGCGCGTCTGACACGTGGCGAGTTGCCTCAAGATGAGGATCTGGCCAGGAAAATCACCCGGCATTCTAAGTCTATGACGATTATCAATGGTGAGTTACATAAGTGTAGTGTGACGGGTGTCTTTCAGCACTGCGTCTCACCGGAGGAGGGCCGGCAGATCTTGAGTGAAATTCAAGCTGGCGACTGTGGACATCATGCCGGCTCAAAATCTTCAGTGGCCAAGGCTTTTCCACATGGGTTTTTCTGGTTGACGGCTCACAAAGATGAAGAAGACTTAGTCTGTAAGTGTGACGGTTGTCAGAAGTTTGGCCGGCGTGCTCACGTTTCGGCTCAAGAGTTGAGGATGATACCAATCACTTGGCCGTTTGCGGTCTGGGGACTTGATATGGTAGGACCTTTCAAGAGATCCAAGGATAAGAAACACACCTTCTGGTGGCGATTGATAAATTTACTAAGTGGGTAGAGGCAGAGCCTGTCAGCAAATGTGACGCGGCTACATCGGTTCAATTTATTAAGAAGCTAATCTATCGCTTTGGTTACCCGCAAAGTATCATTACGGACAACGGAACAAATCTATCCAAAGGAGCTATGAAAGCGTTCTGTGAGAAGGAGCATATCTGCCTTGATGTTTTAGCCGTGGCACATCCACAGTCTAATGGTCAGGCGGAGCGAGCCAATTAGGAAATTTTAAGACGAGTCAAACCACGGCTCATGGTTCCTTTGAAGCGGACACCCGGATGTTGGGTTGAGGAGTTGCCTTCTGTCTTATGGAGCATCAGAACTATCCCTAACAGATCTACAGGTTTTACGCCTTTCTTCATGGTGTATGGTGCTGAGGCGGTTCTACCCAGCGATATCCAACACGACTCACCAAGGGTAGCCGGTTATGTTGAGACGGACAATGAGGTAGCACGCCAACATGCGTTGGATGCCTTGGATGAAGCACGAGAGTTAGCAGCAGCCAGGTCAGCAATTTATCAACAAGACCTGCGACGCTATCATAGCCGTAGGGTGGAGACCCGGACGTTCCAGGAAGGTGACCTGGTGCTCCGGTTGATTCAAGACCAATCTGGAATGCATAAGTTATTTCCACCATCGAAGGGGCCTTTTGTGATCAGCAGAAACCTTAACAATGGGTCATATTACCTCATTGATATCCGAGATGAGTCGGAAACCGCGGGTCAAGAGACGTTGCGGCCGTGGAATATCGCGCATCTGCGACCATACTTTACTTAGTAGGCATTGAAAGCCTCTATCATTGTATATATCATGTTTACATTAGTAAAAGCTAGCATCACCGCAAAGACTGGGGCCTCTGCTCTTATGTATATCTTTGGGCAATCAAAATGAAATTTTTCCGGCTCAAAAATTTGAGTTGAATTGGTTTGTTCGCCGTCAAAACGGCTGATCTATCATCCGGCTTTATGCCCTATCAAGCGCTGTTGCAGGGAGGCTTCTTGCCTTCGGGTATAGCTTACATCTCCCCTGAACAGTGCGCTTTTACGCTGTTGCAAGGAGGCTTCTTGCCTTCGGGTATAGCTTACATCTCCCTTGCACAGCCGGCGTTATGCCCAATTAAGCACTGTTGCAAAGAGGCTTCTTGCCTTCCGGTATAGCTTACATCTCCTTTGCACAGCCAGCTGTTATTAAACTGTTGCAAGGAGGCTTCTTGCCTTTGGGTATAGCTTACATCTCCCTTGCACAGTTGGCTTTATGCCCAATTAAGAACTGTTGCAAAGAGGCTTCTTGCCTTCGGGTATAGCTTACATCTCCTTTGCACAGTCAGCCATTATTAAACTGTTGCAAGGAGGCTTCTTGCCTTCGGGTATAGCTTACATCTCCCTTGCACAGTTAGCTTTATGCCTAGTTTGGTTACATGAAGCGCTGTTGTTGATGGAGGCTTCTTACCTTTGGTATAGCTCACATGACCCTAAGGCAACAACGTGTACACCAAATTCTAGTTGCTTATCAACTGCGGCCATCGAAGGGGGCTTCTTACCGACGGGTATCGCTTATCTCACCCTAATGGCCGGCTTTATGCCACTTCTGGTTACTTATTAACCGCGGTTGTCGGAGGGGGCTTCTTACCGACGGGTTCGCTTATCTCACCCTAACAACCGGTGTTTATGCCAAAACTCAGTTGCTTATCAACTGTAGCTGTTGAAAGAGGCTTCTTGCCTTCGGGTATAGCTTACATCTCCTTTCAAACAGCCGGCTTTATGCCGTCTTAGGCTAATTATTAGCTGCAACTGTCGATGGAGGCTTCTTGCCTTGGGGTATAGCTTACATCTCCCATCGACAACCGGCATTCGCGCATACAATATTTGCTGTTAAAAGGAGGCTTCTTACCGTCAGGTATAGCTTACATTACCCTTCATACAGCCGGCTTTAGGCCGCTACTGGTTCATCAATAGCCGCAGTTGTCGATAGAGGCTTCTTACCATCAGGTATAGCTTATATTATCCTAAGACAACCGGCTCCTTAATGGATTCATCCGACAAGAGCCGGAGCCATGTTGCTCCAGTTGACAAAATTCAAGTTTTCAAAGATATTATTCGGTTTAATCTTCTGGAGAAGGAATGACGTCTTCAAAGACAAACACCCCTCATCAGAAAAGCTCAAGGTATATTTATGCAAAGGAGCAATCAATCAATTGAGAGCCGGCAACACATCAAATTGAAACATGAAGAGACGGAAAGTATACACACAGAGATGGAAATACATACAACCTGCACCATCTTTAGAATGGCAGAGTCGTCCTTAAGCTATTACAAAAATTGCTCTCGGAAGGAGCAAAGGCATTACTAAGTTTCAACCGCCCATGGCGGGTCATTTCTTGAGCCATCGCTCAGAAGGTTACAAAATACAAAGTCAGACGGACGAATCATCCTGCTCCGGCTCTTTTACTCGCTTCATCTGGAGAGTTTCCAAATCCCAGTTGCAGTCAGCCAGCGCGGCGAAGGACCCTTCCTCAAAAAAGGGAGATGTGTCGGGATCATTAGGAAAGAGTTCCTTACTGCGGGCGGGTGTTAGAGATTTCCACTTGTAGAGAGGCCCGTGGATCCTCTTATCCTCGCCATCATAAGCCGCCTGGTAGACATCTAAGTTGGCTTCATCTGCAAGTACAGACGCCAAGAAGCGGGAGTCCTTGA
Organism: Hordeum marinum; assembly: GCA_022496015.1. Lineage (NCBI taxonomy): Eukaryota > Viridiplantae > Streptophyta > Magnoliopsida > Poales > Poaceae > Hordeum > Hordeum marinum. The sequence goes on from CM039674.1 coordinate 90,248,258, forward strand.
CACACCGGATGTAGTCCGCCTGTGAATTCTGAGCCGTCGTCTTTCTTTGATGGATAGCCATCCATCATTTCAGACGGCGTCAGCTCATGGGCGAAGGCCAGAGCCCGGCTCAATCCGACGACTGCTCCTTGACGAAAAGCTGATTTCTTCAGTTCTTCAATCTGTTTTGGCATGGTGGAGAAGAGTTCCAAGACCCCTTTCAGGGTGGTTGGGATCTTCTCCTTATATTAAACACTCTTGATCATGAAGATGGTGCCGTAGTATAGTTGTTCCGCAAAGGTGTAGATGGCCTTCAGTGGCAGAAGGCTATCAGAAGCCAACTGTCGGCTCCTGGGACCTGGATAAGCCAGATAAAGCTAATGAGTCGCCAATATTTCAATAGCAATGTTAAAATACAAAGTAAAACAGAAGCTTACCAAATAGGGCGGCTGACATCTTCGCTATGTGTCGCTTCAGGCCTTGGAGTTCCTCCGCCACAGCTATAAGCCGCTGGTCGGCGTCGTCCGCCCGTTTGGTCAGAGCAGCCTTTTCAGATTCTGCCGTTTCTTTCAAAGAGGTAAGCTCGGTAGTGGCATTGGCCAGCTCCTCAGAGAGAAGCCGGCACTTTTCGTCAGCAATGCTTCGGGCTTCTTGCTGAGCCGCCAAGTTGGCCATCAGATCCGCCAATTGAGACCCGGCTTCGCTTAAAGTTTCCTGCAAAACATCAAAATACAGGATAAGGCGCCGAAGGAAAGGTCATATCAAATGATGAGTGTTGATAGCAAAGATTATGCAAGTCTCAAACAGATTGCAAGCAATATATTTGACACTTGGGGGCTAATGTATGTTTGATCTTTGAGTATGCAATGTAGTTCCGGTTCATCTTCTTCAAAGTTAATCCGGAACTTGGGGGCTACACTATGGCTCTTCACTTTACCTCTAATGGAAGCCCCAACTCAAACTTTGATAAGTTTTGAGTCGGCCCTTGGGGGCTACACTATGGCTCTTCACTTTACTTCTAATGGAAGCCCCGACTCAAACTTTGTTAAGTTTTGAGTCGGCTCTTGGGGGCTGCAGGCGATTCTTCAAGATATCTACACTAAAGATCCGACTCAAACTTTATCAAGCTTGAGCCGGCCCTTGGGGGCTATGACTGGCAATTTAAGTTATCTAAAGGAAGATCCGACTCAATTTTGGCAAATTAAGCCGACTCTAGGGGACAATGGCTATGAATTTTTTCTAACACAAAGTTAAACAAAGACCCGGTTCAACGATTGAGTACATTGAACCGGCCCTTGGGGGCTAAGTAAGGGTATGGCAACAAGAAGAGTACCTCGTATTTTGTCTTCATCAAAGAGATCAGCCGAAGTTCCATATCCCGGCTGGTGGTAACCCGGTTTATATACCCGACGTGGAGCTCCTCGACTGTCATCTTCTCGTACGAAGAGTCAAAGTTCAGCTTCTTCGAGGCCTCGTCCGGCTCTGTATGCTTGGTCAGCACATGAGCCGGAGAAGTTTGATGACCAGACCCGGTGATAACAACATATGGAGTTGCAGGGGTCTTGGCAGGAGTCGCCGGTTTTGAAGGAGCCCTTGGAGGGCTCTCCATGATGACATCGACAGCAGCCGGTTCTATGGAGGCGGCTTGTGGATTTTCTTCTACTTCAGCCTCCTCCGGTTGTTCGAGCTCTGGCTCTTGGATAATAGGGCTGGGGGAGGGCTTGTTGGTCTTGCGAGGCTTGGCTTGAGCACTGCAAAATAGAAGGATCAGCACTCGAAGATGTTGCTATCATATTAAGAGCCGGATGTCCAAATATCATAGTAAGGAATGCTTACAGCAGATTAATCTTGGGCGGTGGTAGAACTGACGCCAAAGAGTCGCCAGAGGAAGGGGATTTCTAAAAATAATAACACAGATAGATGAGAAAGTGTCAAGTTTACAAAGGAAAGTCAAAGGAAAAGTAGAGACATAAACCTCTGCGGGGCGTTTCTTTGGAGCCGGAGAATTTGGTAACCCGGAAACAAGCTCAATAGAGCCGGTGCTTCGAGTCTGTCGACGCTCGGCCTGCTGTTCCTTTTTCAAGAGAAAATCGGGAGCCAGGTAAGCAAGAGGGTGAGAAAGAGGAACTTTTCTGATAACCCACCGCGGCTCTCGGGGGACGAAACATTCTGAGCCGGAAGAAGCATAATTTACCTCAGGAGCATTGGCGCGGCTGGTTTCCACGTCATCCTGCGAGTAAAACAAGCATTAATAAAGCAGGAAGGTAAAAGATCAAGCAAGGCAATTAAGGTATTACCTCTGAGTTGGATGATGGTGGCGGGTCAAACAAATTCTCTTGCGGGGCATCTTTTTTAGCCCTCTTGGTCGCGCCCTTCTTCCTGGGTTTCTTTGGAGGGGCAACATATTCCTTCTTCCAGAAGTCTGAGCCGGTCTACCGGAATGACCCGGAGAATGAATAGCAAATCAACAAAGTACAAGCAATATCTAAGAGACGGATGGGAAGAGACTAACTTACATTGGGAGCCGGATTATTGACGCAGAAAGGCGCTAGGCCGATGGCACTGCATGAGCCGGAGGCTTCGTGGATAAGGCTCCAGATGGTAGTGGTAGTATCATCCTCTCTCAGTGTTGACTTGCTGAAGCACAACGAGCTGTCACATTTGCCTTCGTACTCGCACATAAGCCGACCTCTCTGGCTTAAAGGCATCACCCGCCTGGAAATCCAGCAGCGGATCAAATCCAATCCTATTAAACCATTGGCCAGGAGCGCTTTGATGTTGGAGTGGAACGGCTCGTATCTGGCACGCTCCGAGGCTGAGAGCCGGCCGGGAAGCTCTGTGTCTGTCCTAAGCCGGGAGGGGCAGTAACCCGCCAACGAGTGCTCTTTCTCAGGAGAGGTCTCTTGGCAGTAGAACCACGTCTTATTCCAATCCTTTGGGTGACTCGGCATTGGAGTGGCAGGAAAGATGATGTCTCGGCGGCGTTGAATAGAAATGCCGCCCAGCTCCAGACTCGGACCACCCTTCATTTCAGTTTGGCGGTTGGCAAAGAAGAACTCTCGAAAGAACCCCACGGACGGCTAGTTTGAAGATAAGCTTCGTAGAGAACTTGGAAGTTGCAGATGTTTGAGACGGAGTTGGGTGCCAAGTCTTGAGGATGCAGCTTGTAAAACTGAAGAACATCTCGGAAAAACTTAGAGCCGGACGGCACGAACCCTCGCTCGATGTGATTAGTGAAGACTACTATCTCTCCTTTTTGGGGAGAAGGCCGGGTCTCTTTACCCGGAACCCGCCAATTGAGGACCTCTTTGGGAGGGAGAGTACCCGCTTCAATATAACCTGCTAAGTACTCCTCCGTAACGCAAGAACCAACCCAGTTGCATGAGTTGGACGCACGAGACATATTGGCGGCTTAAATACTGTGCAAGGTAAAGGGCGTGATGAGTCAAGCGCAAGCAAATATTTATGACGGCTTACATGTTTAAGGGTTCTACGGATAATGTGGAATGACCCGGTTGATGAGAGCCCGAGAAGCTTAGCGACTCAACAGAGCAAAGGAAGATTGAAAATCGGCTAAGTCCTAAAAAACAGATTCCGCAAACTACTACTATGGCTACGGATCTACAAAAGCGGAGAAAAGGATTTTAACCCTGACCTAGCGATGAACAGTGGAAGAAAATAAAATGGACCGGAGGCATCGCGGTCCGCGCATTACGTGCGGCCGGCCCGCGTGCGGCGGCGAGGCGAGAGCGCAATCTAAAGGCGTCAACGGCGTCGAGATATACTCGTGGTAGTAGTGCCGGAGCCCGAGCGGCGGCGGCGGAGCCCCCGGTGAAACCCTACTACAGTGGTGGGTGATCTAAGAAGAAGGAGAACTCACCGGAGATGTCGCGGCGGAGGCGGAAGGTCTCTGGTACGAATCAGGGTGATGCAGCGGCACAGTCGGTGTAGCTACGAAGATGGCGCCAGACGACAAGGACGCTGGAGCGGCGGCAACAGGAAGAAGAAGAAGAGGCGTGAGCGGGAAGAGTGAAAGGCTTCAACCCGCATGGGTCGTATTTAAAGAGGGAATGAGGAAGGCGCGAAAATCCAGGCGACGACACCGTTTGACCGAGGTAGACGCCTCGATTCTCGGGATGACTGTTTAATGAAAGATTCGGTGATAGGTCAGCAGGATCTCATGACGACTGTCGGGTCATTTCCGAGCGACGCGCCAAAATCAGAAGAGAAGGATGAAGTGAGCAAGCTCAATTCAACCTGGGGCCTAATGTTGGGGATATAACCCCGCGATATGACCCTCCCTGGAGGCTCCGGGTCATGTTGCTGGCTCGTGAGCCAGCCCAAGGGTGAGCCGGAAGACTGGTGGCCCAGGAAGATAGGCGGCTCAAGGTGCGGGCCGTATGACGGCCCGAACGGAGAAGACCCGAGCGTGTAAGCCATCTCAAAGACAGCTTGGACAAGAAGATAGAGAGAGAGTCGGACATACATTAAGACTCGGTTAACAATTGTAACGACCCGGTGGTCCTGACCTCCTATATAAAGGCAGACCCGGGGCTACTTAGAGGACAGGTAATCGAGAACTAGGTCCAGCTTCTAGCTCCTTGTAATCGATACACAAGCAATACAAACACAAGCAGGACGTAGGCTATTACCTCGACTTGAGGGGCCGAACCTGGGTAAATCCGTGTCTTTCGTCCCGATCAACCCCTTTGAGTCCACCCCGTTAGCGATGGCCTCGAATCCAAGTCCGTTCACCCAGACATCTGCCGTGATAAATCCACGACAGTCCCGGTCCAGGCACGACACGGGGGATAACTGGTCCGGCCGGCGGCCTGATTAGGTACGCCGGCCTGATTGGCAAGTCTGTATATTTTTTCGCCGGAAAACAATGAATAAAAGACCAAAACAAATTGTAAAATTTTGTAAAGTGTTATGTGGGATAAATTTAGAGTTTTATTAGCGCCCTTCTCATTAAAACCTTTCATCTCAAATAAGTAAAAGTGAAAATGAGAAAATGAACGAAATTACAAAGACTACAACTGACTAATTCTTCAACCTTGTCCCGCACCCGCATCCGCATTCATAGCCGCCGCCTCATCTGCGGTTGCCTTCACGTGTGCCGTCTTGTGCCTCATCAGGTGGCCAGTTCCAGCACTCTTTGGTGTGCGCATCATCTTACCGCATTGTTTGCACTTTGTAAAAAGTTCCACGAGACCATCCTCATTTATAATGACTTCTTCATCGTAGAACCTCCAAATGGGAGACCCCACCAGAAGAAGGTTTTGTATTGGAACTGGATCAACCATGTTTGTGTGTGGAAAATGAGATGAAGTTTGAGTGTGAGAAATGGGAAAGTGGGCATCTCTTTTATAGCCAAAAAGTGGCACGTTAGGCATGTTAGGAAATAATAAATTAATAATGCATAAAAAATTGAGACAATGTAGCATTTGGGATAAATCTTGAGCTTTATTAGTGGCTGCCTCATTAAAACCTTCCATCCCTAGGAACTAAAAGAGTACAAAGCCATGCTCTAGAATTACAAAAAGATAAGAAAATTACAAAAGAAATAGAAAAGGGACTACACTACTAATCTGCTTCCGGTGTCGTGTCGTCTTCTTCAAGGTTCATATCTTCAAACATTTCTAGTAGTTCCTTGTTTTTTACAGTGTGTTGGCCTCTCCTTCTTGATAGCTCTTCATCTTTCACGGACATCAGTGTTCTCACCATACCAGGGGTGAGACAAGTTCTTCTCTCCTCAATTATTCTTCCAGCAAGGCTGAAAGAAGACTCTGATAACACCGTAAAGACGGGTACCGATAACACTCATGTCCTAATATGGAAAGCACCGGAAATGTAAGTTTGTGTTCTTGCCACCACTGCAGTATGTTGAAGTCTTCCTCACTATCTAAATCGAACATGACTTTCTCACTGTTGAGGTACTTCGCTAACTCCCTGCCACCTTGAATCATAGATAATGATGTGGAAGAGCTTTCGGCGGAAGAGGAGGAGGAAGAACCAAAGATCTTGCTCCATGCTCCTCTCTTTTTACCTGCAGTAGGTGCTGGTGGAGGTTGTTGCATTCGAACTCTGGCATATTTTTGCTCATACTTAGCAAAATCATCATAAAGCTTTTCACGAGCCATGTTGAAGTCATCAGTATAATCTAAACTTAGGGATGCAGATAGTACATTGAGTGCACTACGATACCCTTCAAGTTTAGCTATGGGATCCAAGATAAATGCAAATTCATACAATAGTGGAATATGTTTCAAATATTTTAAATACTTGGTTTTCATGCCAGCAACAACATTAAGTAACAATACATCACCTTCATATGCTTTCAGATGACTAGCAATGTCTAATAAGGTATGCGCCATCAAAAGAGACGTGGGGTAATAAACCCAGACAAAGTAATTGTTGCATCATAGAACAACTCAAGAAATGCATACAATGATGTAATAACATGCCAAGTCTTAGTGGTGAGTAGAGGATCAGCCCCATAATTTGCATTAATAAAACCATTGAATGGAACTCTGTCTCGAATAATAGCCTTAAGCATCAAATATGCAGAGTTCCATCTAAGAGGCATGTGTGAATTAAACTGATGAGGAGTTGCACCTATAGAAATGCAATATCTCTTATAGTTTGAAATTCGTTGAGTTGAATATGAAAGATAAGATATTGTAGTGCGTATGCATTCAACGTGTATTTCACATAAATGTAAAGCACTTTTAGCAATAAGATTAATGATATGGAAAGCACAACGTTGATGCATTAAAAATGATGCAGCATATATGGAGAATATAGGAGTGAGGGTGGTCATTGCACTGGTGTTTGCTGAAGCATTGTCCAAAGTTATTGCGAAAACCTTGTCGACAAGATGAAAATCATTCACAACTTTGAGTAGAGCTTCAGCAATGTTTACACCACAATGTCACACATCTATTAATTCAAATCCTATGATTCTCTTTTGTAGATGTCAATGTTCGTTAACATAATGAGCTACTACACTAATGTAGTCTTGCTTTGCCCGACCAGTCCAGATATCATATGTTAATGAAACTAAAAAAAGAGCACGTAGAAAATTCTTCTTTTATTTTCTCCTTACCAGTTTGAATATATTCTATGAAACCGTCAGATTCACCAATGCCTAGTGGTAAATCCTTAGAAGCAATAAAACGACATAAACCTTCTCGCGCAACATTAGCATCGTAGCTGAAATCTCTTACCGTCAGGGTATAACCTGAGTTGAGTTTGCACAACTGTCGAGCTCGACGCGCTTGTTGCATCTGCCTTGGCGTGGGCGTCCACATGCCTCTTCAGGTGGCCGGTTCCCTCCTTGGATTCTCTGGATAGTTCCTTGTGGCACCATTTGCACCTCGTTGTCACCTCCCGGACACCATCCACCATAGATATTTCATCATCGAAATATTCCCACATTGGAGAGGTTGTACGACGAGCTCTCCTTGCACCCAGGCTGGCGGAGGAACCCGTCTGGGCCGCTTCGTCTCACAATACCGTTGAACCAAGACACGACCAAGGGAGGAAGCAATCTAAGCATAAACTCCCACAAACTCGTTGAGTTCTACTCGAGATCTCATCTACACATAGACCTAGCTCATGATGCCACTGTTGGGGAACGTCGCATGGGAAACAAAATTTTTCCTACGTTCACGCAAGACCTATCCATGGTTATGAGCATCTACGAGAGGGAGAGTGGATCTACATACCCTTGTAGATCGCTAAGCGGGAAGCGTTAAGAAACACGGTTGGTGTAGTCGAACGTCTTCGCGATCCAAATCGCCGAGCGTCCCGCGATCTCATCACGATTCGTCCCGTGATCCAATCATAATCCATCCCGCGAACTCATCACAATCCATTCTGCGAACTCATCACGATCCGTCCCACGATTGCATCACGATCCGTTCTGTGAACTCATCACGATCTGTCTCGCGATCTTGATCACGGTCCTTCCGATCTAGCGCCGAATGAACGGCATCTCCGCGTTCAGCACACGTACAACTCAATGACAATCTCTGCCTTCTTGATCTAGCAAGAGGGAGCGGATAGGTAGAAGAGTTCTCCGGCAGCGTGATGGCGCCGCGGCGATGGTGGTGGAGCAATTCCGGCAGGGCTTCGCCTAAGCACTGCAGAAAACCGATCTAGAGGAAAAACTATGCACTAGAGGAACGGGTAGCACGTCGCTGAAAATCTGGTGCCAAAAACCCTAAAACCTCCAGTATATATAAGGGGAAGAGAGGAGGAGGCTTGGATCCCAAGGATCCAGCCCTTGGGTTGGCCGAATCAAGGAGGATTGGAGGATTCCTCCTCCAATCCTAGTAGGACTAGGACTCCTCCCTATTTTTGCCTTTTTGCCTTTTTCCACCTTTTTCTCTTTGGGCTTTTCTTCCCAGCCGCATGGGCCTTGTGTGGGACATTGGCCAGCCCACAAAGGGCTGGTATTTACTCTCCCAGAGCCCATGTAGCCTCTTGGGTCGAAATACCCATCCCGATGGTCTCCTGGTACACTACCAGCACTCCCGGTACACTACCGATGAGCCCGAAACTTTTCCGGCGACCAAAATAGGACTTCCTATATATCAATATTTACCTTCGGACCATTCCGGAGCTCCTCGTGACGTCCGGGATCTCATCCGGGACTCCGAACAACCTTCGGTCACCACCAAACATAACTCTATACTACCGAAACGTCACCGAACCTTAAGTGTGCAGACCCTACGGGTTCGAGAACTATGTAGACATGACCGAGACACCTCTATGATCAATAACCAATAGCGGAACCTAGATGCCCATATTGGTTCCTACATATTCTATGAAGATCTTTATCGGTCGAACCTCTATGTCAAGGATTCAGTTAATCCCATATGATGTTCCCTTTGTTCTTCGGTATGTTACTCGCCCGAGATTCGATCGTCGGTATCTCCATACCTAGTTCAACCTCGTTACTGGCAAGTCGCTTTACTCATTCCGTAATACAAGATCCCGTGACTAACACTTAGTCACATTTCTTGCAAGGCTTGTTGTGATGTTGTATTACCGAGTGGGCCCTAAGATACCTCTCCGTCACACGGAGTAACAAATCCCAGTCTTGATCCATGCCAACCCAACAGACACCCTCGGAGATACCTGTAGAGTACCTCTATAGTCACCCAGTTACGTTGCAATGTTTGATACACACAAGGCACTCTCCCGGTGTCCGTGAGTTGCATGATCTCATGGTCATAGGAACATATATTTGACATGCACAAAACAGTAGCAATAAACTGACACGATCATATGCTACGTTTGTAGTTTGGGTCTTGTCCATCACATCATTCTCCTAATGATGTGATCCCATTATCAAATGACATCTCATGTCAATGACTAGGAAACCATAGCCATCTTTGATCAACGAGCTAGTCTATTAGAGGCATGCTAGGGACATGGTGTTGTCTATGTATCCACACATGTATCTGAGTTTCTGATTAATACAATTATAGCATGGACAATAAACGATTGTCATGAACAAGGAAATATGATAATAACCAATTTATTATTGCCTCTAGGGCATATTTCTAACAAAATAGACCCGGGGGCCATAGGTTTCACTAGATGGCTTCTCTCATGATGGCAAGTATTACGGTGGGTGAACAAATTACTATCGAGCAATTGATAGAAAAGCGAATAATTATGAAGATATCCAAGGCAATTATTATGCATATAGGCATCATGTCTGTTTCAAGTAGACCGAAACGATTCTTCATCTACTACTATTACTCCACACATCGACGGACTCCTGCCTGCATCTAGAGTATTAAGTTCATGAAGAACTGAGTAATGCAATAAGTAAGATGGCAACAATACAATACGTGCCTCGCTACCCCTACTTTGTCACTGGGTGAGGACACCGCAAGATTGAACCCAAAACTAAGCACTTCTCCTATTGCAAGAATTACCAATCTAGTTGGCCAAACCAAACCAATAACTCGAAGAGACATGCAAAGGTATGAAATCATGCATATAAGAATTCAGAAAAGACTCAAATAATATTCATGGATAATCTGAACATAAACCCAAAGCAAAGACTCATATCATACAAGACACTCCAAGCAAAACACATATCATGTGGTGAACAAATATATAGCCTCAAGTAAATTTACCGATGGATTCAAGACGAAAGAGGGGATGCCTTCCGGGGCATCCCCAAGCTTAGGATTTTTGGTATCCTTGAATATGACTTGGGGTGCCTTGGGCATCCCCAAGCTTAGGCTCTTGACACTCTTTATTCCATAGTCCATCAAATCTTCACCCAAAACTTGAAAACTTCACAACACAAAATTCAACAGAAAACTCATGAGATCCGTTAGTATAAGAAAAATAAATCTCCACTTTAGGTACTATTGTGAACTCATTCTTTATTTATATTTGTGTAGTACATACTGTATTCTAACTTTTCCATGACACATACCCCCCGATACGACCCATAGATACATCAAAATAAGCAAAAAACAGGAAGAAAACAGAATCTATCAAAAACAGAACATGTTGTAGCAATCTGTAAACTTCGAATACTTCGGGAACTATAAAAATGCTGACACATTAGGAAAATCAGGGCAATTTGTATATCAATCTTGTGTAAAAATTTCAGATCAATTAGACACTCTGAAAGATTTAGAAAATTCCTGGACTGACTGCAAAAGTTTCTGTTTTTCAGCAAGATCAAATCAACAACTACCATAGATCACCCCAAAGGATTTACTTGGCTCAAACACTAATTAAAACACAAAAACACAATTACTACAGAAGTAATAATGTTCCAAACACACAAAAACAGAAGCAAAAAGCAGAAAGCAAAATAAAATTGGGTTGCCTCCCAACAAGCACTATTGTTTAACGTCCCTAGCTAGGCAAAACGGTTTCAATGATGCTCACATAAAAAGTAGTAATTAAGATATTAAAAAGAGCATCATGAATAGTATGAAAAACACATTTAAGTCTAACCCACTTCCTATGCATAGCGATTTTGTGAGCAAACAATTTATGGGAACAAGAATCATCTAGCATAGGAAGGCAAAACAAGCATAACTTCAAAACTTTGAACACATAGAGAGGAAACTTGATATTAGAGCAATTCCTACAAGCATATGTTCCTCCAACATAATAAATTTCAGTAGTATCATGAAGGAATTCTACAATGTAACTATCACATAAATCATTCTTTTCATGATTAATTATAGCATACGTGTCATCATCAAAACTTGGGGAACAAAGAATATCATATCCATCAAGCATAGCATCCCCAAGCTTCTGGTTTTGCATATCATTAGCATCATGGATATTCAGAGAATTCATCCTAACAACATGGAAATCATGCTTTGCATTCAAGGAACTATCATGAATCTCCTTAAAAATTTCTTCTTTCAACACTTCATCAAATATTTCAGATTCATTATTTTCAAACAAAACTTCATAGAGATAATCAAGTGCACTCAACTCTCTAGCAATTAGTTCATCATAATTTGGTCTTCTGAAAAGATTAGCAAGTGGATTAGGATCCATATCAATAGATTTTTAGCGAGCGAAGATGCAAGAAAATAGAAGGTACATGGCAACACAAGCAAACATAGCAACAAAAAGGCGAACGGAAGAAGGGCGAATAAAAAGGCAAATCTTTTTGGTATTTCTTGAAAATCTTTTTAGAAGTGGGGTAGAGGAAAACTAGAGGCAAATGGCAAATAATGTAAATGCAAGAGATGACTTTGTGATGGGTACTTGGTAGGCTTGATGTATATCTCCCCGCAACCAAACCAGAAATTGGCAAGTTGACAGGAGAGTTCTTATCTTGACTTGCTATGTATCTCCCCGACAACGGCGCCAGAAATCCTTCTTGCTACTTCTCGAGCATGCGTTGGTTTCCCGTGAAGAGGACCAGTTTGATGCAGCAAAGAAGATAAGTATTTCCCTCAGTTTTTGAGAACCAAGGTATCAATCCAGTAGGAGATACAAGCGAGTCACTAATAGATGTACCTGCACAAAGAATCAAACTCTTGCACCCAACGCTATAAAGGGGTTGTCAATCCCTTCACGGTTACTTGCACGGATGAGATCTAATAGAGATAGATATAATAGGATGCTTGAACGGAAAGTAAAACTAAAAGTAAAAAAAAGGCAACAAGTGTTTTTGGTTTTAGATCTAAAAGTATAATATGGAAAATAGACCCAGGGGCCATAGGTCACTAGATGGCTTCTCTCATGATGACAAGTATTACGGTGGGTGAACAAATTACTGTCGAGCAATTGATAGAAAAGCGAATAATTATGAAGATATGCAAGGCAATGATTATGCATATAGGCATCATGTACATATCAAGTAGACCGAAACGATTCTGCATCTACTACTATTACTCCACACATCGACCGACTCTTGCCTGCATCTGGAGTATTAAGTTCATGAAGAACACAGTAATGCAATAAGTAAGATGAAATGATGTAGAGGGATAAACTGAAGCAATATGATGAAAACCCCATCTTTTTACCCTTGATGGCAATAATACAATACGTGTCTCGCTACCCCTACTTCGTCACTGGGTGAGGACACTGCAAGATTGAACCCAAAACTAATCACTTCTCCTATTGCAAGAATTACCAATCTAGTTGGCCACACCAAACCAATAACTCGAAGAGACTTGCAAAGATATGAAATCATGCATATAAGAATTCAGAAAAGACTCAAATAATATTCATGGATAATCTGAACATAAACCCACAATTCATCGGATCTCGACAAACACACCGCAAAAGAGTATTACATCGGATAGATCTCCATGAAGATCATGAAGAACATGGTATTGTGAAGCAAAGAGAGAGAAGATGGCATCTAGCTAATGTTGGGAAACGTTGCATGGGAAACAAAAAAATTCCTATGCACACGCAAGATCTATCCATGGTGATGAGCATCTACGAGGGGGAGAGTGGATCTACGTACCCATGTAGATCGCTAAGCCAGAAGCATTAAGAAACGCGGTTGATATAGTCGAACGTCTTCGCGATCCAAATCGCCGAGCGTCCCGCGATCCAATCACGACCCGTCCTGATCAAGCACCAAAATGACGGCACCTCCGCGTTCAGCACACGTACAGCTTGGTGACGATCTCCGCCTTCTTGATCCAGCAAGAGGGAGCGGAGATGTAGACGAGTTCTCTAGCAGCGTGACGGTGCTGCAACACTGGTGGTGGAGTAATCTCAGCAGGGCTTCTCCTAAGCACAGCTGAAACCGATCTAGAGGAGAAACTATGAACTAGAGGGTAGGGTTGCACGTGGCTGAAAATCTTGTGCCAAAACCCTAAAACCCTCTAGTATATATAGGAGGAGAGGAGGAGGAGGCTTGGCGCAAGGGCCATCCCCTCTAGGCTTTGGCCGAAGTGGAAAGGAGGAGTCCTCCTCCTCCACTCCTAGTAGGATTAGGACTCCTTCCTTATTTCCACCCTTTTTGCCTTTTTTCCACCTTTTCCACATAGGAATCTCTTCCCAGCCGCATGGGCCTTGTGTGGGACTTTGGCCAGCCCATTAAGGGACGGTATTAGTCCTCCCATAGCCCATGTAGCCTCTTGGGTCGAAATACCACTCCCGATGGTCCCCCGATACACTACTTGCACTCCCGGTACACTACCGATGGGCCCGAAACTTTTCCGGCGACCAAAATAGGACTTCCTATATATCAATCTTTACCTTTGGACCATTCCATAAATCCTCGTGACGTCCGGGGTCTCATCCGGGACTCTGAACAACCTTCGGTCACCACCATGCATAATTCTATACTGCCGAAACGTCACTGAACCTTAAGTGTGCAACCCTGCGGGTTCGAGAACTATGTAGACATGACCGATACACCTCTACAGTCAATAACCAATAGCGGGACCTAGATGCCCATATTGGTTCCTACATTTTCTATGAAGATCTTTATCGGTCGAACCTCTATGTCAAGGATTCAGTTAATCCCATATGATGTTCCCTTTGTTCTTTGGTATGTTTACTTGCCCGAGATTCGATCGTCGGTATCTCCATACCTAGTTCAACCTCGTTACTGGAAAGTCTCTTTACTCGTTCTGTAGTACAAGACCCCATGACTAACACTTTATCACATTGCTTGCAAGGCTTATTGTGATGTTGTATTACCGAGTGGGTCCTGAGATACCTCTCCGTCACACGGTGTAACAAATCCCAGTGTTGATCCATGCCAACTCAACAGACACCCTCGGAGATACCTGTAGAGTACCTTTATGGTCACCCAGTTACATTGCGACATTTGATACACACAAGGCATTCCTCCGGTGTCCGTGAGTTGCATGATCTCATGGTCATAGGAACATATACTTGACATGCAGAAAACTGTAGCAATAAACTGACACGATCATATGCTACGTTTATAGTTTGGGTCTCGTCCATCCCATCATTCTCCTAATGATGTGATCTCGTTATCAAATGACACCACATGTCAATGGCTAGGAAACCTTGACCATCTTTGATCAACGAGCTAGTTCACTAGGGGCATACTAGGGACAAAGTGTTGTCTATTCATCCACACATGCAATGTGTTTCCAATCAATACAATTATAGCATGGATAATAAACAATTGTCATGAAAAAGGAAATATAATAATAAACACTTTATTTATTGCCTCTAGGGCATATTTCCAACAGTCTGCCACTTGCACTAGAGTCAATAATCTAGTTCACATCACTATGTGATTTACATTGTAATGAATCGAACACCCATGCAGTTTTGGTGTTGATCATGTTTAGCCCTTGGAAGAGGTTTAGTCAATGGGTCTGCAACATTAAGATCCATGTGCTCTTTGCAAATATTTATGTCCTTCTCCTCGATGTAATCGCGGATGGAATTGAAGCATCTCTTTATGTGTCTGGTCCTCTTGTGAAACCTTGGTTCCTTGGCCAAAGCAATGGCAGGGCACCAGTGTTGTCACAGAACAAAGTCATTGGATTCAGTGCACTTGGCACTACTCCAAGATCTGCCATGAACTGCTTCATCCAGACACCTTCCTTTGCTGCCTCCAAGGCTGCGATGTACTCCGCCTCGCGTGTAGAATCGGCTACCACGCTTTGCTTGGAACTGCACCATCTTACCGCTCCCCCATTGAGAATAAATACGTATACGGTTTGCGACTTAGAGTCATCCGGATCAGTGTCAAGGCTTGCATCGACGTAACCCTTTACGACGAGCTCTTCATCACCTCCATAAACGAGAAACATTTCCTTAGTCCTTTTGAGGTACTTAAGGATATTCTTGACCGCCGTCTAGTGCTCCATTCCATGATCACTTTGAAACCTTCTGGACATACTTATGGCAAGGCTGACATCGGGTCTTATGCATAGCATTGCATACAATATAGAGCCTATGGCTGAAGCATAGGGGATGACACTAATCTTCTCTCTATCTTCTGCAGTCATTGGGCATTGAGTCTTACTCAACTTCACACCTTGTAACACAGGCAAGAACCCCTTCTTGGACTGATCCATTTTGAACTTCTTCAAAACTTTATCAAGGTATGTGTTATATGAAAGTGATATTAAGCGTCTTGATCTATCTCTATATATCTTAATGCCTAATATGAAAGCAGCTTCTCCTAGGTCCTTCATTGAAAAACTCTTGTTCAAATATTCCTTCATGCTTTCCAGCATTTCTATATTGTTTCCAATCAGCAATATGTCATCTACATATAATATTAGAAATGCTATAGAGCTCCCACTCACTTTCTTGTAAATACAAGCTTCTCCATAAACTTGTATAAACCCAAACGCTTTGATCACCTCATCAAAGCGCTTATTCCAATTCTGAGATGCTTGCACCAGTCCATAAACGGATCGCTGGAGTCTGCAAACTTTGTCAGCATTCTTTGGATCGACAAAACCTTCTGGTTGCATCATATACAACTCTTCCTCATGGAAACCGTTGAGGAACGTTGTTTTGACATCCATCTACCAAATTTCATAGTCGAAATAAGCAGCTATTGCCAACATGATTCTGACGGACTTAAGCATCGCTACGGGTGAGAAGGTTTCATCGTAGTCAACTCCTTGAACTTGTGAAAAACCCTTTGCCACAAGTCGAGCTTTATAGACAGTGACATTATCGTCTGCGTCCGTCTTCTTCTTAAAGATCCATTTGTTCTGAATGGCCTTTCACCCTTCAGGTAATACTTGCAAAGTCCATACTTTGTTTTCATACATGGATCCCATCTCGGATTTCATGGCCTCTAACCATTTCTCGGAATCTGGGCCCATCATCACTCCTCCATAGCTCGTAGGTTCATTGTTGTCCAACAACATGACCTCCAAGACAGGGTTGCCGTACCACTCAGGAGCAGTACGCGCCCTTGTCGACCTATGAGGTTCAATAGTAACTTGATCCGAAGCTTCATGATCATCATCATTAACTTCCTCTTCAACTGTTGTAGGCTCCACAGAAACATCTTTCTGTGCTGCGCTACGCTCTGGTTGAAGTAAAGGTTCAATAACCTCATCAAGCTCTATTTTCCTCCCACTCAATTCTTTCGAGAGAAACTCTTTCTCAAGAAATGTTCTGTTCTTAGTGACAAACACTTTGCCTTCGGATCTGAGATAGAAGGTATACCCGACTGTCTCTTTCGGGTATCCTATGAAGACGCATTTCTCCGCTTTGGGTTTGAGCTTTTCAGGCTGAAGCTTTTTGACATAAGCATCACATCCCCAAACTTTAAGAAACGACAACTTTGGCCTCTTGCCAAACCATAGTTCATATGGCGTCGTCTCAACGGATTTCGATGGTGCCCTATTTAAAGTGAATGCAGCTGTCTCTAATGCATAACCCCAAAACGATAGTGGCAAATCAATAAGAGACATCATAGAACGCACCATATGTAATAAGGTTCGATTACGACGTTCGGACACACCATTATGTTGTGGTGTTCCAGGCGGTGTCAACTGTGAAACAATTCCACACTATCTTAGGTGACTGCCAAACTCATAACTCAGATATTCTCCTCCTCGATGAGATCGCAGGACTTTAATCTTCTTGTTACGATGATTCTCAACTTCACTCTGAAATTGCTTGAACTTTTCAAACGTTTCAGACTTGTGTTTCATTAAGTAAATATATCCATATCTACTTAAGTCATCAGTGAAGGTGAGAAAATAATGATATCCACCGTGCGCTGCAACATTCATTGGACCGCACACATCAGTATGTATGATTTCCAACAAGTCACTTGCCCATTCCATTGTTCCAGAGAACGACGTTTTAGTCATCTTGCCCATGAGGCATGGTTCACATATGTCAAGTGATTCAAAATCAAGTGACTCCAAAAGTCCATCAGCATGGAGCTTCCTCATGTGCTTTACACCAATATGACCCAAACGGCAGTGCCACAAGAAAGTGGTACTATCATTATCAACTCTACATCTTTTGGCATCAATGTTATGAACATGTGTATCATCACTATCAAGATTCAATATGAATAAACCCCTCACATTGGGTGCATGACCATAAAATATATTACTCATATAAATAGAACAACCATTATTGTCTGATTTAAATGAGTAACCATCTCTCAATAAACAAGATCCAGATATATTGTTCATGCTTAACGCAGGCACTAAATAACAATTATCCAGGTTCATCATTAATCCCGATGGTAATCGAAGAGAGAGCGTGCCGATGGCGATCACATCAACCTTGGAACCATTTCCCACATGCATCGTCACTTCGTCCTTCGCCAGCCTTCGTCTATTCCGTAGTTCCTGTTTTGAGTTGAAAATGTGAGCAACCGAACCGGTATCAAATACCCAGGCACTACAACGAGAGCTAGTAAGGTACACATCAATAACATGTATATCATATATATTGTTTGTTGTTGGCCTCCTTCTTATCAGCCAGGTACTTGGGGCAGTTCCGCTTCCAGTGACCAGTTCCCTTGCAATGAAAGCACTCAGTTTCTAGCTTGGGTCCAGCCTTGGGCTTCTTTACAGGAGTACCAACTGCTTTGCCATCCTTCTAGGATTTACCCTTCTTGCCCTTGCCCTTGCCATTCTTCTTGAAACTAGTGGTTTTATTGACCATCAACACTTGATGTTCTTTCTGGATTTAGACTCAGCGACTTTCAGCATCGTAAACAGCTCGACGACAGACTTGTTCATCCCGTGCATGTTATAGTTCATAACAAAGCTCTTGTAGCTAGGTGAAAGTGATTAAAGAAATCTTTCAGTGATCGCCTCTGTCGGAAGGCGCATTCCTAGCTCCTCCAGACGAGTTGAATACCCAGACATTCTGAGTATATGTTCACTAATAGACCTGTTCTCCTCCATTTTGCAAGCATAGAACTAATCGAAGGTCTCATACCTCTCGATCCGAGCATTCTTCTGAAAGAAAAACTTCAACTCCAGGAACATCTCATATGCTTCATGACATTCAAAATGTCTTTGAAGTCCCGGTTCTAAGCCATACAACATTGCACATTGAACTATTGAGTAATCTCCAGAACGTGCCTCCCAAGCGTTCTTAACGTCTTCGGATGACATGTCTTCGGGTTCGTCACCAAGCGGTGCATCAAGGACATATGACTTCTGGGAAGTCGTGAGGATAATCCTCAGATTACGGGCCCAGTCCACAAAGTTACTTCCATCATCTTTCAACTTAGCTTTCACTAGGAATGCATTAAAATTCAGGGGTGCTACTGCGCGAGCCATTGATCTACAACATAAATATGCAAAGGTTACTTAGAGTATTGTTCAAGATAATGAGTTTCGTTAATCAAATTACTAAAATTCCCACTCAAATTGACATCCCTCAGGTCATCTGAGTGTCACATGATCCAAATTCACCAACTCAAGTCCGATCATCACGTCAGTTGAGGTGGTTTCAATGGTGAACATCATCATGTTGATCATATCTACTATATGACTCATGTTCGACCTTTCGGTCTCTTGTGTTCCGAGGCCATGTCTGTACATGCTAGGCTCGCCAAGTTTAACTCGAGTATTCTGCATGTGCAACACTGGCTTGCACCCGTTGTATGTGAACCTAGAGTCTATCACACCCGATCATCACGTGGTGTCTCGACATGACAAACTTTCGCAAAGGTGCACACTCGGGGAGAACACAATTCATCTTGAAATTTAAGTGAGGGATCACCTTATAATGCTACCGTCGTCCTAAGCAAAACAAGGTGCATAAAAGGATTACCATCACATGCAAATCATAAATGACATGATATGGCCATGAACTTGTGCTTTCGATCTCCTTCTTGAAAGCACCAGCATGATCTCTATCATCATCGGCATGACACCATGATCTCCAACATCTTGATCTCCATCAACGTGTCGCCATCGTGGTTGTCGCGCCCACCATGCTTCTACTACTATTGCTACCGTTTAGCGATAAAGTAAAGCATTACATAGCGCTTAATGATTGACACGCAGGTCATACAATAATTAAAGACAACCCTATGGCTCCTGCCGGTTGCCGTACTCATCGACATGCAAGTCGTGATATTCTATACAACACATGATCATCTCATACATCACATATATCACATCATGTAATTGGCCATATCACATCACAACATACCCTGCAAAAACAAGTTAGACGTCCCCTAATTGTTGTTGCATGTTTTACGTGGCTGCGACGGGTATCTAGCAAGAACAATTCTCACCTACGCATAAACCACAACGGTGATACATAAGTTGCTTTCCAACCTTCTCAAGGACCGCCTTAGTCGAATCCGATCCAACTAAAGTAGAAGAAACAGACACCCGCTAGCCATCTTTGTGCAATGAAGTTACACGTCACTCGATGGAATCGGTCTCTCGTAAGCGTACGAGTAAGGTTGGTCCGGGCCGCTTCATCCCACAATACCGCTGAACCAAAAAACGACCAACGGAGGAAGCAATCTAAGAACCAACGCCCGCAAACTCTTTGTTTTCTACTCGAGATCTCATCTACACATAGACCTAGCTCATGATGCCACTGTTGGGGAACGTTGCATGGGAAACAAAAAAAATTCCTACACACACGCAAGATCTATCCATGGTGATGAGCATCTACGAGAGGAAGAGTAGATCTATGTATCCTTGTAGATCGCTAAGAGGGAAGCATTAATAAACACGGTTGATGTAGTCGAACATCTTCGCGATCCAAATTGCCGAGCATCCCGCGATCCAATCACGATCCGTCCCGATCAAGCACCGAATGGACGGCACCTCGGTGTTCAGCACACGTACAGCTTGGTGACGATCTCCACCTTCTTGATCCAGAAAGAGGGAGCGGAGAGGTAGACGAGTTCTCCGGCAGCGTGACGGCGCTGCGACGATGGTGGTGGAGTAATCTCAGCAGGGCTTCGCCTAAGCACAGCTGAAACCGATCTAGAGGAGAAACTACGAACGAGAGGGTAGGGTTGCACGTGGCTGAATATCTTGTGCCAAACCCCTAAAACCCTCTAGTATATATAGGAGGTGAGGAGGAGGAGGCTTGGCGCAAGGGCCAGCCCCTCTAGGCTTCGGCCAAAGTGGAGAGGAGGAGTCCTTCTCCTCCACTCCTAGTAGGATTAGGACTCCTTCCTTATTTCCACCCTTTTTGCCTTTTCCCACCTTTTCCACTTAGGAATCTCTTCCCAGCCGCATGGGCCTTGTGTCGGACTTTGTCCAGCCCACTAAGGGATGGTATTAGTCCTCCCACAGCCCATGTAGCCTGTTGGGTCCCCCGATACACTATCGGCACTCCCGGTACACTACCGATGAGCCCAAAACTTTTCCGGCGACCAAAATAGGACTTCCTATATACCAATATTTACCTCCAGACCATTTTGGAGCTCCTCGTGATGTCCGGATCTCATCCGGGACCCTGAACAACCTTCGGTCACCACCATGCATAACTCTATACTACCGAAACGTCACTGAACCTGAAGTGTCAGACCCTGGGGGTTTGAGAACTATGTAGACATGACC
This sequence comes from Hordeum marinum, assembly GCA_022496015.1. Taxonomy (NCBI): domain Eukaryota; kingdom Viridiplantae; phylum Streptophyta; class Magnoliopsida; order Poales; family Poaceae; genus Hordeum; species Hordeum marinum. Next base: position 90,269,233 of record CM039674.1, read on the forward strand.
GAGACACCTCTACGGTCGATAACCAATATTGGGACCTGGATGCCCATATGGGTTCCTACATATTCTACCAAGATCTTTATCGGTCGAACCTTTATGTCAAGGATTCAGTTATTCCCGTATGATGTTGCCTTTGTTCTTCGGTATGTTTACTTGCCCGAGATTCGATCGTCGGTATCTCCATACCTAGTTCAACCTCGTTACCATCAAGTCTCTTTACTCGTTCCGTAATACAAGATCCCGTGACTAACACTTGGTCACATTGCTTGCAAGTCTTATTGTGATGTTGTATTACCGAGTGGGCCCTGAGATACATCTCCGTCACACGGAGTAACAAATCTCAGTGTTGATCCATGCCAACTCAACAGACACCCTCGGAGATACCTGTAGAGTACCTTTATGGTCACCCAGTTATGTTGCGATGTTTGATACACATAAGGCATTCCTCCGGTGTCCATGACTTGCATGATCTCATGGTCATAGGAACATATACTTGAAATGCAGAAAACTGTAGCAATAAACTGACACGATCATATGCTACGTTTATAGTTTGTGTCTCGTCCATCCCATCATTCTCCTAATGATGTGGTCCCATTGTCAAATGGCATCACATGTCAATGGCTATGAAACCTTGACCAGATTTGATCAACGAGCTAGTTCACTAGAGGCATACTAGGGACAAAGTGTTGTCTATTCATCCACACATGCAATGTGTTTCCAATAAATACAATTATAACATGGATAATAAACAATTATCATGAACAAGGAAATAGATTAATAAACACTTTATTTATTGCCTCTAGGGCATATTTCCAACAGCTACTAGCTATGGAACCGTAGGTCTGTGGTGAACTACTCACGCATCATCAAAGGGGCAATGGAGTTGATGTAGATGCCCTCCGTGATCAAATCCCCCTCCGCTAGATTACCGGAAAAGGCTCCAAGATTGGATCTCTCGAGAACAAAGGCTTCTAGCGGCGGAAAAGTGTTTTTGTGGCTCGTTTTGATAATGATAGAATATTTGGGAATTTATAGGCCGAAGATTAGGGTTAAGGGAGCTACCGTGGGCCCACAAGCCTGCCCGGCACGGCCTACCCCCATGGCGGCGACCCTAGGGCTTGTGGCCCAACGGTGGCTCCTCTGCCTTGGTTCTCAAGTCTCATAGTTTCCTTTCGTTCCAGAAAAAATCATTCCAAAGGTTTTATTCCGTTTGGACTCCGTTTAATATTCCTTATCTACGAAACTCAAAAACAAGGAAAAACAAAAACTGGCACTAGGCTCTAGATTAATAGTTTAGTCCCAAAAATAATATAAAATAGCATATTAATGCATATAAAACATCCAAAACATATAATATAATAGTATGGAACAATCAAAAATTATAGATATGTTGGAGACGTATCAGCATCCCCAAGCTTAATTCCTACTCGTCCTTGAGTAGGTAAATGATAAAAACAGAATTTTTGATGTGGAATGCTACCTAACATATTTATCCATGTAATATTCTTTATTGTGGCATGAATATTCAGATCTGTAAGATTCAAAACAATAGTCTAATACTGACATAAAAACAGTAATACTTCGAGCAGACCAACAAGGTAGTCGTGTCCTTTCGAAATAACATGGCCTTAGAAATTCATCCCTACAAAATCATATGGTCTGGCTATGCTTCATTTTCCCCACACAAAGTATCTAAATCATGCACAACCCCGATGAACAAGTCAAGCAATTGTTTCACACTTTTTGTGTTCTCAAACCTTTTCAACTCTCACGAATACATGAGCATGAGCCATGGATATAGCATTATAGGTGGAATAGAATATGGAGGAGGTGCAAAGAAAAAAGGAGAAGATAGTCTCACATCAACTAGGCGTATCAACGGGATATGGAGATGCTCGTCAATAGATATCAATGTGAGTGAGTAGGGATTGACATGCAACAAATGCACTTAGAGCTATAAGTGTATGAAAACTCAAAAATAAAACTAAGTGGTCATGCATAATGAATATCCACTAGTTATACGAAAGTGACAAAATAGGAGACTCTCTATCATGAAGATCATGGTGCTACTTTGAAGCACAAGTGTGGAAAAAGGTAGTAGCAATTGTCCCTTCTCTCTTTCTCTCATTTTATTTATTTTGTTGGGCTTCTTTGGCCTCTTTTATTTTTTTTGTTTGGGCTTCGCTGGCCTCTTTTATTTTTTGTAAAGTTCGTATACTCATCCCAAGTTGTGAGGGAGTCATAGCCTCCATCATCCTTTTCTCTCATGGGACAATGCACTATTAATGAAAAATCATCACACTTTTATTTACTTATAACTCAAAGAAAAAGAAATTACAACTCGATTCGTATGACAAAATATGACTCTGTATGCAATGTGAAGTGATGATGCAAGTCATAGAAAAACTACATGGTGGAAGTTGCATGGCAATATATCTCGGAATGGCTATGGAAATGCCATAATAGGTAGGTATGGTGGCTTTTTGAGGAATATATGGTGGCTGTATTGAGGACGGAGGGTTTGGTTATACCGGCAAAAGTTGCGCGGTACTAGAGAGGCTAGCAAAGGTGGAAGGGTGTGAGTGCATATAATCCCTGGACTCAACATTAGTCATAAAGAACTCACATACTTATTGCTAAAGTATATTAGTTATCAAACAAAGCATTAGACGAATGCTCCTAGGGGAGAGGTTGGTAGGGGTTAACCATCGCACGCTCCCGACCCTCACACAAAGGTCGACAATTCTTAAACAAATCATGCTCCGACTTCGTTACATAATGGTTCACCATGCGTGCATGCTACGGGAATCACAAGCTTTAACACACGTATCTCTTCCAATTCACAACTACTCACTAGCATGACTCTCATATTACCATCCCTATTATCTCAAAACTATATGCAAGAAATCAAACTTCTCATAGTTTTTAATGCACTTAATATGAAAGTTTTTATTATATCCCTCTTGGATGTCATTATATTAGGAATAAATTCATAACCTAAACAAATTACCATGCTGTTTTAAGAAACTCTCAAAATAATATAAGTTATGAGCGAGAGTTCAAAAATTTCTATAAAATATAACACCACCATGCTCTATAAAGATATAAGTGAAGCACTAGAGCAATATTGCCTAGCTCAAAAGATATAAGTGAAGCACATAGAGTATTCTAACAAATTCACGATTCAGCGTGTCTCTCTCAAAAGATGTGTGTAGCAAGGATGATTGTGGCAAACTAAAAATCAAAGACCCATATCATACAAGACGCTCCAAGCAAAACACATATCATGTGGTGAATAAAAATATAGCCTCAAGTAAATTTACCGATGGCTTGAAGACGAAAGAGGGGATGCCTTCCGGGACATCCCCAAGCTTAGGATTTTTGGTATACTTGAATATGACTTGGGGTTCCTTGGGCATCCCCAAGCTTAGGCTCTTGCCACTCTTTATTCCATAGTCCGTCAAATCTTCACCCAAAACTTGAAATCTTCACAACACAAAACTCAACAGAAAACTCATGAGATCCGTTAGTATAAGAAAAATAAATCACCACTTTAGGTACTGTTGTGAACTCATTATTTATTTATATTTGTGTCGTACCTATTGTATTCTAATTTTTCCATGACTCATACCCCTCGATACGACCCATAGATACATCAAAATAAGCAAACACAAAGAAAACAGAATCTGTCAAAAACAGAACAGTCTGTAGCAATCTGTAAACTTCGAATACTTGTGGAACCCTAAAAATTTGGAAAAATTAGGAAAATCAGGGCAATTTTTATATCAATCTTGTGTAAAAATTTCAGATCACTTAGACGCTCTGAAAGATTTAGAAAATTCCTGGTCTGAGCGCAAAAGTTTCTGTTTTTCAACAAGATCAAATCAACAACTACCATAGATCACCCCAAAGGTTTTACTTGGCTCAAACACTAATTAAAACATAAAAACACAATTAATACAAAATTAATAATGTGGCAAACAAACCAAAACAGAAGCAAAAAGCAGAAAGCAAAATAAAATTGGGTTGCCTCCCAACAAGTGATATTGTTTAATGCCCCTAGCTAGGCAAAACGGTTTCAATGATGCTCACATAAAAAGTAGTAATTGAGATATGAAAAAGAGCATCAAGAATAGTATGAAAAGCACATTTAAGTCTAACCCACTTCCTATGCATAGCGATTTTGTGAGCAAACAATTTATGGGAACAAGAATCAACTAGCGCATGAAGGCAAAACAAGCATAACTTCAAAACTTTGAACACATAGAGAGGAAATTTGATATTAGAGCAATTCCTATAAGCATATGTTCCTCCCTCATAATAAATTTCAGTAGCATCATGAAGGAATTCAACAATGTAACTATCACATAAATCATTCTTTTCATGATCAATTATAGCATACGTGTCATCATCAAAACATGGGGAACAAAGAATATCATATCTATCAAGCATAGCATCCCCAAGCTTGTGGTTTTGCATATCATTAGCATCATGAATATTCAGAGAATTCATACTAACAACATGACAATCATGATTTTCATTCAAGGAACTATCATGAATCTCCTTACAAATTTCTTCTTTCAACACTTCATCAAAAAAAAAATTAGATTCATGATTTTCAAAAACAAATCATAGAGATAATCAAGTGCACTCAACTCACTAGCAATTGGTTCATCATAATTTGTTCTCTTGAAAAGATTAGCAAGTGGATGAGGATCCATATCAATAGATTTTTAGCAAGCAAATAGAAGGCACATGGCAACACAAGCAAACATAGCAACGAAAAGGCGAACGGAAGAAGGGCGGATAAAAAGGCAAATCTTCTTGGTATTTTCTAAAAATCGTTTTAGAAATGGGGGAGAGGAAAACGAGAGGCAAATGTCAAATAATGTAAATGCAAGAGATGACTTTGTGATGGGTACTTGGTAGGCTTGATGTAGATCTCCCCGCAACCAAACCAGAAATTGGGAAGTTGACGAGAGAGTTCTTATCTTGACTTGTTATGTATCTCCCCGACAACGGCGCCAGAAATCCTTCTTGGTACTTCTCGAGCATGTGTTGGTTTCCCGTGAAGAGGAACAGTTTGATGCAAGAAAGTAGATAAGTATTTCTCCAAGTTTTTGAGAACCAAGGTATCAATCCAGTAGGAGATATAAGCGAGTCACCAATAGATGTACCTACACAAAGAATCAAACTCTTGCACCCAACGCTACAAAGGGGTTGTCAATCCCTTCACGTTTACTTGCAAGGTTGAGATCTAATAGAGATAGATATAATAGGATGCTTTAACGGAAAGTAAAAATAAGGCAGCAAGTGTTTTTGGTTTTAGATCTGAAAGTATAATATGGAAAATAGACCCGGGGGCCATAGGTTTCACTAGATGGCTTCTCTCATGATGGCAAGTATTACGGTTGGTGAACAAATTACTGTCGAGCAATTGATAGAAAAACGAATAATTATGAAGATATCCAAGGCAATGATTATGCATATAGGCATCATGTCCGTGTCAAGTAGACCAAAATGATTCTGCATCTACTACTATTACTCCACACATCGACCGACTCCTACCTGCATCTAGAGTATTAAGTTCATGAAGAACAGAGTAACGCAATAAGTAAGATGATATGATTTAGAGGGATAAACTCAAGCAATATGATGAAAATCCCATTTTTACCCTTGATGGCAACAATACAATACGTGCCTCGCTACCCCTACTTTGTCACTGGGTGAGGACACCGCAAGATTGAACCCAAAACTAAGCACTTCTCCTATTGCAAGAATTACCAATCTAGTTGGCCAAACCAAACCAATAACTCGAAGAGACTTGCAAAGATATGAAATCATGCATATGAGAATTTAGGAAAGACTCAAATAATATTCATCGATAATCTGAACATAAACCCACAATTCATCAGATCTCGAAGAACACACCTTAAAAGAGTATTGCATCGGATAGATCTCCATGAAGATCACCAAGAACATGGTATTGAGAAGCAAAGAGAGAGAAGATGTCATCTCGCTACTAGCTATGGACCCATAGGTCTGTGGCGAACTACTCACGCATCACCAGAGGGGCAATGGAGTTGATGCAGATGCCCTCCGTGATCAAATCCCCCTCCGGCAGATTACTGGAAAAGGCTCCAAGATTGGATCTCTCGGGAACGGAGGCTTCTGGCGGCGGAAAAGTGTTTTCGTGGATCGTTCTGATAATGATGGAATATTTGGGAATTTATAGGGCGAAGATTAGGTTTAGGGGAGCTGTCTTGGGCCCACAAGCTTGCCCGGCGCGGCCTACCCCCCTGGCCGCACCCCTAGGGCTTGTGGCCCTATGGTGGCTCCTCTGCCTTTGTTCTCAAGTCTCGTAGTTTCCTTTCGTTTCAGAAAAAATCATTCTGAAGGTTTTATTCCGTTTGGACTCCGTTTAATATTCCTTATCTGCGAAACTCAAAAACAAGGAAAAAACAAAACCTGACACTAGGCTTTAGATTAATAGGTTAGTCCCAAAAATAATATAAAATAGCATATTAATGCATATAAAACATCCAAAACAGATAATATAATAGCATGGAACAATCAAAAATTATAGATACGTTGGAGACGTATCAGGGCATGGTAGTGGGATCGGTGCTATGAGGGAAGAGGCCATAATCCATATCCCCAAGACTGAAATCGGAGAGCGGGAAGCTAGTATTCGCATGGTCATCCATGTTTGGGTGTGAAAAATATGTGGGCTGGGCAGCCCTATTTATAGCAAAAATTTGACAATTTTTGGACTAATTTGACCCTCTAACGGTCAAAATTTCGAATATATGCATTTTATTAAAAAAAACACCATAATCATCCCTATTAACCCCCTAACCCATGCTACCCCCCTAACCGGCTCCCAACGGCTCCCCCCTCGCTCCCGCACCGATCGAGGCGCCAACGGCTCTTCTCGCCTCCCCCCCCTCGATCACCGACGGGCCCCGCCCCCGCTCCCTCGACAGATCGGCTCGCCGCTCACCCTCCCCCCACCCCCGGTACCTCCTTAGTCGGGTCGGTCGGGTCGTGCCGCGTGCCGGGTCGTGCCAGGCCGTGCCTCTCGGGCCGGCATGAGCTAATCGGGTCGTGTCGTGCTAGCCTGTGTGCTGGGGGTAGCGGCCCAGGCACGGCCCAAGGCGGGCTACGTACCTGGCACGGCCCGTTTAACTCGTGCTGGGCCGGGCCCGAAGCGTGTCGGCGCACCGTGCTACTGGGCCGGCCCGTTTGGCACGGCCCGTTTGACCAGGTATGATGTTCAAATGTTGTGTTGCAAAGTTTGAAGTTCAAAAGTTGTATTATGTGGGAGAAACAAAAAAGAGAAAAGTGTTTACACGAATCGCAATGCATAAATGAGGGGTTGGATAGAAGCCTATGCTCTATAAGTTGTTTTCTCTCCGTCCCGTGGTACATCTCAAAATCTCAGTAGCGGCCGCCCGGCATCCTTGAGGACGGTGCTCGTAACCGCCACGCCGGCTCTGGCCTCCTACAGCACGGCCTCGAGGTCGTCCACGGCGGCGAGTCGCTCGGCGTTGATGTAGCGATTCGGGAGGTGGCTGATCAGCAGCCTACTAGCGAGTCTAAGGTGGCCACAGCATGTCCGCAGGAGGTCGAACGCGGCCTTAGTGCTCGCTCCGGCGGGGTGCAGGCGGAGCAGGTCGCCGTCGTCCACCTGCAGCGCGGGGCGGAAGATGGTGACCATGAGCTCGGCCTTCTCGACGGCAAACAACGCGGCTATGAGGGCGGTGCTCACGTCCGTCAGCTTGGCTTCGGCGACGTCGATCCTTGCGCGCGCACCCTCGACATCGGCGCTTCGTATCTCACACGCGAGCTGCGGCAGCGCGTCGGCGAGCAGCGCACAGGAGACGCGGAGGCATTGGTCCACGGCGACCACCTCCTGGTAGAAAAGATCCGTCGACGCCATCTCCGTACGTATCTAAGTCCGTGCGCGCTGTGGCTCGATGGACGTATGTAGATCTTGGATTGGAGGCGTTGCGTTCGGCTCCTTTTATGCATGCATAGTCCGAGTCATGCAGGTTGTTCGATCACGGGTCGCCGTCGAGTACGGAGGGTTTTTTGCTGTAAGTAACCCGTCCGAATCCTACGAGAAGCAGTAGAAGGTCAGCCAAATCGCCACTGTGTATATTATAAATAAACAGGGCAGGGCAGACGTAGCATTGTGGATTTGTCTTTCTAGATCAACGAACAATCAAGCGACAGAAAGAGCCACGATAAACAATACTAGCTAGCAGATCTTGTGTCTGCTTAATTTGACAAACCACATGTCGTCTGCCGCATCAGCCATTGAGGACCTAGACGACGAGGGCTGGGAGAGAGTACGCCGGTATCTCATGGGGAACAAGGACCCGGCTGGCGACCATGTCACGGAGACGGCGATGAAGGCGCTGAACACAATGGAGGCGCCGTCCGACGGCCGTGACTGTCCGATTTGCTTGGACAAAGGTGCGGCGACAGCCGTGTGGAAGGAGGGCCCGTGCAGGCACATCTTCCACGAGGCATGCTTGAAGAAGTGGCTGATCAAGGACAAGGATAAGCGCAGTTGCCCACTGTGTCGACTCAAGTTGGCACTTAATGGTGTATTTCCTCCGCTAGGAGATATCGTGCGCAGGAATGGAAGGGATGTGCTAGGGGTCGGTCCCTTTGCATGGTGAACTAGCTAATCACTATCCCTTTCCTTGTAAATTGAAGATCTAACGGCCTTAACGAGAGTATCAATAGTTTCGGTCCCTTCAAGTGAAAGTTTCTGCTCCCTTCAAGCGTTATCGGTTCCACGGTTCTGAGGTTGAGAGTTTAACTTTTATTTAACTATATTTGTTCCGGAAGAAAGAAGATATATGGGCTTTATACTGTAGAAATAAATAGATATAAGGGGCTGTTTTATTATCGCCCACAGCAGCTCGCCAAAACTTGGGGTGCCAATTATTTTTGGCAAGGAAATTGGCCGTCCTGGTTTCGCCACGCACGGACGGAAGAAATGAACTCGGGATCGAAAGATTCACGTATATCTAAAATTCTTTCAAGAAATGAACCGAGAAAAAGGTGAAACTCGGCAAACAGATACTTTGCATGGACAAAACTGTCGGTAAAACAATAAAACTCGGCAATTTGAGAGAATTCGAAAAGGATCTTCTGAGCTGTCGAGATTTTCCAAAGCAGAAGAGTTGGTTGAAAGGAGATAATTATATTTTATGAGAAGGTGACTATAGTAGTACTCCCTCTGTTTGAGTTTATTGGCCCAGTGACAACATAGACGTGTGTTCGTACTTTTCTCGATTGCCCTCCCTTTTCCTGTTCTTGTCTTGACATAATTAATTTGGGAGGGAAAATTTGACGCGCGTAATTGGCTGGTGATGGGACCAACATTTAAACCTGGAGATGAATGAACTAACGGGTGTCAAATCGGCATTTAGATTGAGAGATCTGCTGAAATATTATGGAAATTAAGTTCAGAGTTCTTATTAATCATGGGCCCTTGGTCTGGCTGAAATGGCCCGTTGACCTAATAAATGTGTACGAAGGGAGTAGTATATCATTACCTGAGTTTTCCAACTCATTTTCCTGAATGGAGATGATAGGTATATTATCACAAAAGGGAATGATTGAATTCTTCCAATTTGAGATATTTCAAGCTAAGACGGAAATGGTAATTTCCATTGAAATGCACTATCACATTAAGATAAGCAGCAAAGATAAGTATTACCCCAAAAATTGGAAATAGAAAACTCAGTTCCAACTTCATACAAGAGCATTTCAGAAGGATTGTGACAAAATTTAAAATAATAGGTGAAAAAACAATAAATGACAGAAGAGTTATTAAGATTTAATCAAATAATTTTTAATATTAATGATGATATGACAAAAATAACAATAGAGTTCTAAATATTTGTACAAGACCATATCTTTTAGTAAATATATGCATTACTTTTAGTGATTCACAGTTAAATGGTTCTATTGTTCAATGATTTGCATTGTCTAAAATATGTATTTTAGTGCTATTTTTTTACTAAATTAAATTTTTTATGGCCCTAGTCTATATAAGAGTTGTGGCCTAATATGTTGAAGCAATGTCAGATTGAGTTCAGAAGTTGGTTAAGCAAAAAGCACACATAGATCAAAAGCCAATCAGCAAGCAATGACTTTTAGTATGGAGCCATGGGTTCTCTTTCTCGTCCTCCTCCTCTTTTTGGTATTTAGCCTGGGAGCGCCAGCGACGGTGTTCAGTGAGAACTTCGTACCGGCATGGGGTACAGATGGTTATCATCTAGCCAATCAGGGGACACAAGTTTCCCTCACCATGGATAAAAACTCTGGTACATATCATCGTTTTTACACCATATATGATTCTTTATACGCTTTTTGCTAAGTTGACTCGAATCAAATAATATTAATTGTTCTTTATTTGCCTTTTGGCTGATGCAGGGGCAGGATTTATCTCCAAGATGATTTATGGCTCAGGGTTGTTCCACATGAGGATCAAGATACCCGCCGGGTATACTGCCGGAGTTGTAACGGCCTTCTATGTGAGTGTTGCAACATCCTCTACGCTCATCAATTTCCTTTGATTAGATGAAAAGCAGAAGTCAGATATACATTCTTGTGCGTACATCCAGCTCACAACGGAACCCGAGTACGGTGACCACGACGAGGTGGATTTCGAGTTCTTGGGCAACGTCAATGGCAAGCCAGTGGCTCTCCAGACCAACATCTTCCTAAACGGCCAGGGCTACAGGGAGCAGAAGTTCTACCTCTGGTTCGACCCATCAGCAGCTGTTCATGATTACAAGATACTCTGGAACCAGCACCAGCTCGTGTAAGTAAATCATCCCCCCCCCCCCCCCCCCCCTTAATCTTTTTCTTCCTATCTACTATCTATGTCGGGATTTATTAGTCCCATCCTATATACTCAGCGTATACATCACATGCACCTCGAACACAGGATGCTCGTCGATGAAACGCCCATCCGAGTGCTGAAGAACGTAGCGGCCACATGTCGGGCTACCAGTTCCCCACGAGACCGATGAAAATACGGGCGAGCATTTGGGACGGCTCTGGGTGGGCGACGGACAATGGCAAGATCAAGGTCGACTGGAACCGTGCGCCATTCACCTCTGCGTTTCAGAGGTTCAATGTCGACGCGTGCCCCACCATTGGAGGTGTGCCGTGTGGCTCGCCCAACATGTGGTGGAACAAGTTCCAAGACCTAACGCCCATGCAAAAGGCAGCATACAAAAACGTGAAGAGCAAGTACATGACCTACAACTACTGTGACGACAAGGGAAGGTCCAACCTACATCTGTCGGGAGAGTGCACCTACAACTAACTGCTTTATGTGTTGTCATAAGCAAATTTGTCTAATATCTAGAAGCTCGCCCGTGAAGAATCTACATCAACCGAGTCTAATAATATGTAGGGGTCGAAGTAGATTCTTCTTTTCTCTTAAAAATTCCTCTTCTGAAACGGTACGAGCTTCAAGATATTAAATGGAGAACCTATATACCAATTCTTCATACTACTAGAAAGAAGTAAACAAATTCTGCGATCCAAATTACTGCATATATAAGGGTTTGCACTAACCGAGGAGAT